>JALIGW010000001.1:292810861-293410861 GCA_023053685.1 Diadophis punctatus similis
TTGTATATCAGTGATTGCATGATCTCTGTAGATGCCATACACTAAATAAAATAAAATCTGACAAGCTTGCTAGTGAAGTCATACAAGCAAGCAATCTGGACACTTTAAAGCAGAGAAACCAACCTTTTGGTAGCAAAGAAATGCACTTAATTTTTTTTATTAGGACAATAGCAGGTATAACAAAGAGGGGAGAGTTGATCACAAACATGAGCAGAAATTTTCCTTCTTTCCCCAGAATGTGTTTCGAATGTATAGGAATCTTTCTGTGTTTCACTATTCCAAGCTTATTTTATTGTATACATTATTGTTTGTTTCTAGCTTCAGAATTATAGGAATTATTGCTACAGTTGTTTGGCAAATGCATTATTGTAATTCAGTGACCCAATTGGGACCATTTCCAGGCGTCCATAAAAGGTTTTTAGGTGCTACATGCAAGCCTTGTGCTGTAAGTTACTCATGCTTGCATTTTAAAAAAAGAAGCCTTGTGCTGTAAGTTACTCATGCTTGCACAATTTAAGAAAGGAAGAAAACCCCAAATCCAATCCTGTACACATTTGTGATGTGGCCCTGCTCACTTTATAAGCCGCCAGCAAGATGTTATATGCAGCTGCTCCTGGCCACCAGAAGGTTCCACATCCCTGATAAAAATTGCTGTCTATGCTGATTCTGCTAGAATAGTTCTGAGTTTTCATTAGTCAAATAGTCCTACTCACATGATAGACAACCATTACTGAAATTGGAATGGACACTTTGTGTTGTAGCATTGAAAGGCAAATCTAAGTATTTGGTTTTCTGAAAACAGAAAGGCAAATGTGAGGTAGTTTCTTGTACTTTTAATGTGACAGCTGAATACAGTACTGTTAACTCCTGTTTTATGAGAGTCTTGGGATAGGAAAGGGAAGAATATTTTACAAATTCAAAAATTGCCATAGCCTTGAATTTAGAAATGGTTTCCAAAACGTAGATTACAATTACATGTTATTTATATGACAATAAAAAGCTAAACTGAAGCAAGAAGAAATCATAATAAAATGAAAGTACAGGTAGTTTACTTGGGGAAAATAAGTTTATGCAGAAGGAAGAATTGTTGGTTGATTGCCAAAATAGATAATTCTTACTCAAAATAATTATTTCTTTTAAAAAAACTGTGGGAAATGCAATAATCAGAATGGATATTTTTTATATGTTAAGGTAATGTCACAAAACTCGAGCTCTGCAAGATAATTCAGTGTGGAAAGGAACATGTTTTAAATACTCACTTTTCTTTCTTGCCAGCTGTTTTTTGTTAAGCATTACTAAGCCTTATATTATTGCAAAATATACTGAGCATATGATAACATTTTTATGATGCTTACTGGAAATTACTAATTTCTTTTTTAGATGAACAGCAGGCTTAACTATGGGAATATGCTGATTAAAGCCTGCTACTGAATTCACTTTAACCTTAAAATATTTATAAAATATAATTCTGCACATGGATTAATACCACTTTTGAAGATTGGGGATTTTTTAATATAAGTTTTTAATATACTAGATTTTGCCCAATTCATTATAATAAGGACAGACTTCTGAAATAAGTTAAAAACTCTTAATTCTTTCATAACTTGATTATTTGTATTGGGTGCTAGTTACTGATTATTGGCTTGGTTATAATAATGGTTTTAAAGGGCTAAATTAATGTAAGGCCACTTTTATATGAAGCACTAAAATTATGTTACTTTGAAAAAAAGACAAAAAGAAAGAGTGGTGACAATGGTATAACATAACATGTAATACCCAAAAATACTTATTCAAAATACAAGGAAAGTGTCAAGCGCCAGGAAAATTAGAAGATTCAGACAGTTCAAATGAATATAAAGGTTGTAAGTTTAAGCTCTGTGCACAAATCTGACCAACTAACAGTCCAAGGAAATGAGCAGGAGATAGGAGTGGCATTCAAGGTGGGATGGACTTAGATCTCTTGTGGGTGCGCAGGGACTCAAGACTTATGACATGTTTGACCTTTCCCTCAGGCTCAGCCTGGTCATCTCCTATAGAAAGAATGTTTAATCAAAAGATAATTATCAAGACCAGGTCAACATCTATTTAATTTAATTTAATTTAATTTATTGTTCTTATAAGCCGCCCAATCCTGTGGGACTCAGGGCAGCGTACAGCAGAGAGAAGAACAATCAATGAAAATACAATAATACAATACAATAAAACCATTTAAAAAAATAGAAAAGTTAAAACCAGTCATCCATGGGGCATTAAGATCTATTTCACCCCACCTGCAGGAAGAGCCATGTCTTAATGGCTTTCCGGAAAGCCAGCAAGGTGGGGATAGATCCGATCTCTGGGGGTAGTTGGTTCCAGAGAACCGGAGCCCCCACAGAGAAGGCTCTCCCCCTTGGTCCCGCTAACTGACATTGTTTGGCTGAAGGGACCTGGAGGAGACCGACTCTGTGGAACCTAACTGGTCGTAGGGATGTATGAGGTAGGATGCGGTCCCGGAGATAACCTGGTCCTAAGCCATGTAGGGCTTTAAAGATGATAATCAACACCTTGAATTGCACCCGGAGACCAATGGGCAACCAATGCAGCTGGTGGAGAATGGGTGTTATGTGAGTGTATCTGGGGACACCACCACAGCTCGCGCACCCACATTTTGCACCAACTGCAGACTCCGAATACTTTTCAAGGGTATCCCCATGTAGAGCGCATTATAGTAGTCCAAATGAGAGGTGACAAGGGCATGAGTGACCATGAGTAAAGCCTCCTTCTCCAAATATGGTTGCAACTGGTGCACCAGGCGAATTATTAGCCTAATTGTGATAAATACTTACTTTAGACTAGAGAGAGGAGGACTTGCAATGAATCTATTAGAATGATTATTCCTCAATATTTCTATTAACCTGCCTGTTTATATGTTCGTGTTCTAAAATTGTAACTTTAAAAAGAGAAGTATCACATACTTTGTTACCTGGAAACAATTTTATTCTGGTAACAGGAAGAGCAAACGATTACATAAATTGGAAATCATGCAGATTGTATAATAGTATAATATATAATATAATATATATAATAAAATTTTACATATAGATGAGATGATCTCTGTTGGATCAGATCAGAAGTATATTTATCTAATATCTTGCTTCTGTGCTGTTTTTAGATGTTCATGGTAAAACACAGAGACTCCAAGAAAACTGGTTCTCTCTTTAGAAAATATGTTGAATCTAGTTTATTGAAAAAAAATTAGGAACATTATACAAATCTTTCTTCTCTCCATTATTTTGATGTGGATAATTTAGCCAGTATGGATGAAGTATCTGAAAAACAATTTGCCTGAAAGAACAACATTCAAAACTTTTGAATGAACATTCCCTTAATCAAATTAATCTTGAATTTCAATGAGGGTTACTGGCTTATGAAAAAGTCCTTGATTAAGACTGGGAAAGAAGTGTGCATGTTTGGTGTTACACCTGAGCAATATTGTTACACCTGAGATATGATTGGACTGCTCAATTTGTTCTCATTATCTGTGTAATGAAATACTAGTTTATATGAAGATCCACTGCAATTATTACTGATGCTGCTCTGCTTTGGCACTGTGACCATTACAGGAGCAACATATTTGAGAGATGGGGTTCTTTTGAAATCTATACTATATAACAAATTTGATGGCAATGGATTTAATTTCATTTTAGAAAAATCAATTCTATATTCACTTAAATGTAAACTGCTAAAATATATAGGAAACTGAAAAATGTAATTTATTGTAATGGTTAGGGGTAATATTGAATTTTGGCCTTGTTGTCCCATAATCTTTGTTTAAAGCAGTAACATGCCAATATCATATTCCTGGATAACAAATCATTGGGATCAGCACCAATAATTTTTTGAGTCATCTGCTTAAACCACTTATCTGCATAAGAACCATTTAGAACTTCTTTTCCTTTGAAAATATGTATTCAACTAAGATTTAATTGTACTTAGCCAAGCTTTTCTTTTTGGAGAAATTATGTGGTTTCAAAAAGAATAACAGAATTAGAAACACATTTTGGAAATATTTAAAAGAACTCTTAAAAATGTCACCTGAATTGAGTTATGTTACTGTTGACAGCTGTACTCCAGAATGGAGCTTCATGTAAGATTTGAGATGGGATTTTTGGATTAAAAGCTTATATTGCTGGGGAAGAGTTCTCCCCACTGTCTTGAATAAGAATGTTGAAGCAGAGCTATCATTGTAGCTTTTGCTTTCAAGAATAATGTCTTGTAGTGAAATTACCAGAACAGAATGTGACTGATATACGGTAGCTATAATTCTCAACTTGAGTGATTTTGAATACCCCTTTTTCTCTCTCAGTTTAATCACTGCAAGGTATGTAGGATTTACTGGACATTATTATGTACACAGATGCATTATTTTTTATTTACTACATGTTGCTATTTTTTTTAATAAAATGCTAAGATACATATATCTTAGCCGAGGTGGCGCAGTGGTTAAAATGCAGCACAGCAGTTCAGCTGTTCAAATCTCACCGGCTCAAGGTTGACTCAGCCTTCCATCCTTCCGAGGTGGGTAAAATGAGGACCCAGATTGTTGGGGGCAATATGCTGAACTCTGTAAACTGCTTAGAGAGGGCTGTAAAGCACTATGAAGCGGTATATAAGTCTAAGTGCTGTTGCTATTGCTATATCCCCTTCCCGTTGTAGCATTCCTAAGCCTAAAATAAGGCATCCAACTGGAGACTAAATATGGTGGAGAGAGATGCCAACTGGTTGTTACAGGCAAGAGGGAAGACCCAAGTTATTTCCCAACAAGCATTATGGTTTGTGTCACAGTGATAAAATCACTTGAGAGATTCTGATGATCCTAGAAACTATGTCTCTTATGGCTTTCATTTTGGCTGCTATTATTAGCCCAAGCAACTGTCAGTAAAGAAAGCAAACAAGACAATGTATTCCAGTTCCTGAATGACAATTCTTTGTTTCAGGTCCTGCCCTACCACCAGGTCACCCCTCTGTTGCCACTGGAATACCCACATCATCTGGTGGACCACCCCCTCCTCCTCCCCCTCCTCCTCCACCTACGGGAACCGCACCTCCTCCTCCTCCCCCATTGCCAGCAGGTGGTGGAGGATCTAGCATTGATGACGGATCAATGTCAGGACTAGCAGCGGCTCTGGCTGGTGCCAAACTAAGAAGAGTGCAACGGGTAAGGCTCTTGGCTGTGAAAGAAGCATTATAAGCTTAAAATTGGAATCTTGAAATTCTAATATATAAAGAAGTAAGAATGGATGTCTGAACAGTTACATTCTTAATGTTTATGGACTCTACATTGTTGGTTTCTGTCTTAAAAGCCAGAGGATGGATCTGGAGGTTCTAGTCCCAGTGGTGCTTCCAAGAGTGATGCCAATCGAACAAGTAGTGGAGGAGGTGGTCTTATGGAGGAAATGAATAAACTATTGGCAAAAAGGTTAGTGATTGTGATCGTAACAAGCTGTACCTCTTTTTTCTTACCCACAATTTCAAAAAGATTAGAAGGGTGGGAAGGAATTGGTTGACTGCAGGCTAAATCACCCAGAGAAACTACACTTGATATAAAATTAACCAAATTTTCAAAGCAAAAGACCATATCTCTAATTATGACCACCAGTATTGTTTCAGGTAGAAGATGAAGATTTTATTTGAGCTATTTGCTAGTCAATTTGAGTTCTTCATTATATATGTCCAATGGCATACGACTCAATGTTTAACCACCTGTTCTGACAGCCACATTGCCACCCTCATGCCGTGCTGCTAGACACAAAACAGTTGATTGGCACATAGATGTTGTGGCTCAGCTCTGCTCTCAACTAACTCACAAAAGTATTTTTTCAAACCAATTGGCTCTCATAAGCCAATGTGAGCCAGCTGCAGCACACTACTGAATACATCCCTTTACTATTTGTACAGATAATTCCAACTATGTTGGAAGGAATGATCATATCTGAATTTGTTAAGTTGTAAATATATTTCTAAGGAATTGATTTATAGCCTTTTTCACTCTGTCCTAAGGAGAAAAGCAGCATCTCAGTCAGATAAGCCAGTGGACAAAAAAGAAGAGGAAAGCCAAAATGTAAGTGGAATACTTCTGATTCTGTGGCATTTGAATCACAGAAGTCATTTGAATGTCTATCAGAACATGTGAAGAGTACCCTTTATCTGCTCTTATATATAATTTAATATTGAAACGTTTGATCTGCCTCATCAAGAATTGAAAAATGTTTTAGACATCTCTGTCAGTCCCACTGTTGTCTTTCATGGGGAAACAGTAGCCCTAGTGAGTATCTCTATGAGCCCAAGCCCTAGGCACATCACTACTATTGGATGAACAGATGGAAGCCATAGCAAGAAGTTTCTCTGCCGGGTTCTACTGGTGTATCTGTTGTTACCTTATCTGGAGAGTGAGGATTTCTCAACAAAAACACCCTCATCATTGTAGAATGATGTAGAATGATCAACATAGGGCTTCTGTTGAAGATATTCAGAACCCACAATTCTTATATTATGCAGTCCCCTCTTGCTTTTGGGACAGTGTTAATCACCAAAACCATATAGTAGTACATCTACATTGCAGACTCTGTACTGTTCCCTCTGAGTTTCCAGAGCAGTTTAAAGTGCTGGTTCGTATGACTTATCACAAAATACTTACCACTGTCTTCTCCAACTGAATCAACCTGTCCATTATGTTTACTCCAAAGAAAACTTCAGGTAATTTGTCATTTTCATGAGAGCGAAGGGGGCCAAGACAAGGAAGCTACTTTCTCCAGGATATTATGAACGAGTCTGTTCCTAGAAACTAGATTAGACACATTGCTGATCTCTTTATAAGTAGTAAAGATGGAGCTAGAAAGCTTTGGTGGTTGATACTGTCTCCTGTCATGATAACTTTTCATTACTGTTATGGGCAATTTAATTTAATTGCTTAAATGTTGGTTTATTGTGGGAATTTCATTTATTATATTATTAATGGTGAGAAAGGGAAGGGAAGGGAAGGACGGAAGGAAGGGAAAGGAAAGGAAAGGAAAGGAAAGGAAAGGAAAGAAGGAAAGGAAAGGAAAGGAAAGGAAAGGAAGGTAGGTCACGGTTGTGAATCATCTCTGGTGAGAGCAGGAGGAGGGTAGTGCAACCATCCTTGCTTTCCTTGACTTCTCAGCAGCCTTCAATAATATCGACCATGCTTTTTGGACCAGCTATGGGGTCTGGGACTGGGCAGCACTGGTTTGCCTCCTTTCTCCAAGGCCAGTCATAATCAGTATTTTTCCCCCATTTTTTTATTTTTACTATATAAAGAAAGAGCAAGAATTTCTATGTCTATATAAATAGTGTGTTGTCTGGTTACAGTTAGTTTGAGCAATAATCATAATCATAATAATAATGTTCATTAGTAGTGGTCATATAATAACAGTATTTTCTCATCATAGTATTAATACCGTGTTTCTCCAAAAAGACGACCCACCTTGAAAAAAGCCCTATCACATTTTTGAGTGCATGCAATCAAATTATGCTCCACCCACAAAATTAGCTCTAATTAAGACCCTGCCCACCCCAGGGTGCAGGGGGTGGGGTGAGGCACACAGGTAAAAAATAAGCTAGGGTGGGGATGGTGGGGTGGAGCTGCCCTACTTACCAGGCCTCGCACACCCTGACACCTGCCTCGCCTTCTTCTGCAGCCCCTTGCCGCCACTCGCATGTATTGCCCTGGCTTCTTTTTCACCTTTAGATGCCTGCCGGAAGGCATCTGCAACCGATAACAACTTGGATCGATCCGGAGCTCTGTTATCAGCTGCAGATGCCTTCCAGCAACCATCTGAAGGTGAAATGGAGGCCAGGGTGATGCGTGCGAGTGGCGGCAAGCAGCCGCAGAAGAAGTGGGCCAGCAGCAGGCTCCTGCTGGGTGGGGCTGTCTGTGCCACCGCCACGAGGTGAGTCAATAATTAGAACCCTCCAAAAAGAAGGCCTAGCCGTTTTCTTTTTGGAGAAACATGGGTACTTATTAATTATTGATACTAATTCATATTAATAATAAACATATTGTAATAAGCCCTCATAGTATGTAATCAATATTACCCCTTATTAATCAATATTAATAGGAATGAGAGAGCTAGCCCATGGCTGCTCTTTTGTGGCATGCCACAGGGCTCGGTATTCTCTCCACTCCTTTTTAACATCTATGTGAAGCTGCTGGGTAAGATCATCTGTCATCATGGGTTGAGATATAATCATATGTTGATGATACTGAACTTTATATCTCCACCCCTAGTGATCCAAGTGATGCTGTCACTGCCCTCTCACAGGCCTGGATGGGGGATAACAGACTTTGGCTGAACCCTGGGAAAGTGGCTTTGGGTCCATGGAGCTTCAAGATCCAGGACTTTAACATCTTTAGTTGTGGATGCAGATGCACTACCCCAGGCAGACCCAGACTGCAACTTGGGGGTTCTCCAGGGCTTGCCACTTCTGCTTCAAGAGCAGGTGGCAACCCCAGTTGGGAGAGCTTTTGCACAATATTGGGTTATGCACCAGTTGCAGCCTTTCCTGGATCACAAGACCCTACCTGGTTACCTCATGTCTGAACTACTGCAATGCACTGTACGTGGGGCTACTTTGAAGAGCATTTGGAAGCTACAACTGGTGCAGAGTGCAGCAGCACATTCAGTTTTGGGGGCCCTAGAGTGGCCCATATTACACTGCTGTTCTGTGAGCTGCACTGGCTTCCGGTTTGCTTCCGGTTGCTATTCAAGGTGTTGATTATCACCTTTAAAACCCTACATGGCATGGGTCCAGGCTACTTGAGGAACCGCCTCACCCCAATGGAACCGACCCATTTCACCTGTGCTGTCAGAGGAGGCATGCTGTGGACCCCGTTAATAAGGGGTCTGGTGGGATCCAAGAAAAGAGCCTTTTCTGCTGTGGCTCTGGCCCTTTGGAACATCTTTCCCCCTGAAGTGAGATTGGCTCCCACCTTCCTGAAGAGCCGAGGTGGCGCAGTGGTTAGATTGCAGCACTGCAGGCTACTTCTGCTGCCTGCTGGCTGCCTGAAATTTAGCAGTTCAAATCTCACCAGGCTCAGGGTTGACTCAGCCTTCCATCCTTCTGAGGTCGGTAAAATGAGGACCCAGATTGTTGGGGGCAATATGCTGAACTCTGTAAACCGCTTAAAGAGGGCTGTAAAGCACTATATAAGTCTAAGTGCTATTGCTATTGCTATTGCTATTTTGCAAGTGTATGTGTGTGTAGTTTTATTGCTTTTAATGTAAGCCACCAACTATCACCTCACACCAAGATGAGTGGCAAACAAATTTAATAGGGAGGGAGGGAGGGAGGGAGGGAGGGAAGGAAGGAAGGAAGGAAGGAAGGAAGGAAGGAAGGAAGGAAGGAAGGAAGGAAGGAAGGAAGGAAGGAAGGAAGGAAGGAAGGAAGGAAGGAATACTTTGAGCACCAGTATTAGATTTTTGCCAACTTCAATAAATTATGATTACTACAATTACGGGATTGTAGGTGTAGAAAAGCTGACAATAAAGGGCTGAGTGAATAAATAGCTTTTCCTGGTTTAAGAGAGCCTCCTTTGCCACATAATGAGATTCTGTTGATATTGCAGAGCTAGGAATATTATAAACCATATGTAGTCCAAACTGCAGTCACAATATTAAGATAATATTTTGCTTGTTTTTAGGAAGACGCTAGCACTTCTCCTACACCTGTTACACGAGGCCCTGTCCAACAACAGAATTCCTCAGGTACTTAACTCTTGTACTTGTAATCTTCCTTTGACAATATTTGTATTTGTGGTGAAATCTAAATTATGCAAAATGGATGTGAAGGACATTCAGAAATCTTTTAAAAGATCCCTATTCAATAATGGAAAGAGAGTCGGTCTCAGTAATGTGGTGCTTATATTCAGACACCTTGCTAAGCAGTAATGTAGTTGATTTGATTTTTACCTTAAAATATTGTGAGAATCAGTATTTGTGGTTGGCCTGCTGTGAATTATTCAAGCAAGTTTAAAATAGGTTTATAACTAGATTTGATTTGTGAGCCTAGCAACAGTAATTCGTGTCTGGTCTGGAAATTAACACATCTTAAGACAAAAACTAAATATCCAACACATATATCAACATAATATTTTTGAGCACGCCTAAATACCATTGCTTTCCAATCGAATATGCAGAACCACACAGGATTATATTTTAAGCCCAGTGGATTACTTTCTTTCAGTGATATTGACCTAGCAAATTTGTTGCTGGGAAATCATCAGAATATTATTCTGCATCTGCTTGATTTTTTAAAAGATATATTGAATGAAACCAGTCACAGGTAATGAAGGTTTTAAATTTTCCAAACAGTTTGGATTCAAGATGTGTTTCTCTACAGAACCTGCACACATGAGCAGGAATAAGGAGAATCCACTTTCTTACAACCAACAGTGACAATGTGGGAATTGCTATCCATGGTTGTGTCCCATATCATTCTAGATATGTGGAGAAGGAACCAGCCAAATAAAAGAATAGGACCATGAAAAAACAAAACAATATCAGAGGCCAGGTAAAAGAGAAATACCATTCTCATGGCTCTTTCCATCTGATACTATCTTTCCCACAGAATTGCTGGACTCATGAGTTATAGAGAATCTACATAGGTTTGGATATTACAAAGGATGGTGAAATTAAGGAATATAACACGAATGATAAGCTATATTATTTTTTATTTATACTTCAGTTAGCAATGTTACTCTGTTGCTAAAAGTTCAAGAATTCATTTCCTCAGTATTAGCTGAAAGGATCCTTCCTTAGTGTTCTATGTTTTTAATGAGAATTCCTAATTTGGCAAATTTATAACTCTGGATCTGTTTGTTCGGGTGTATTCCACCAAGTACATCTGCTGCTATTAGAAACACATTAGGTAGTTTAGTATGTTTCTTATAAAATATTATGTCTCTGCTCCCCATACCTCTGCCTAAACTCTTCTTCCACAATCTAAGTCCTACAGCCTTCTGTTTGTTTCTCTGTTCTTTGCCTAGATGCTGGTAAGAAACTTTGGGAGAGAAGCAACTCCATGGAAAAACCAGTCACTTCGCTACTCTCTAGGTTAGTTGCAGAACATCATGTATGGATCACCTGCATGTATTGGACCTGTGCATGATGCTTCTGGATGTGATCATGTTGTGTCCTCTCATTCCATTGCATAGAAACTCAGTGGGGAGAAGTCCTGAATCTAAAGGTCCTGTTCAGTTTCAGCCATCTTTTAGGTACTGAAAAACTGTCCTGACTTCTCTGTAGTGTTTTGGCTTATCCTTTGCAGAAACATGTAACTTTTCATGCAACAACTAACAAGCTATACGTCTGGGTGTGACTTGCCATCTTTATTTGTTTGCTTGCTTTCTGCTGCTTAATAAATTACATGTCAGTGATGCTTAACATTAGGATTACATAATTGGAATCAGGTAATTGAAATCCATCGTGGATCGCTTTTTCATGGAAATACCATGAATCGTGAGAATGAATTCAGCAGAACTCAGTGAGCAAAAACCACTGTTCTTTGTTGGAAAAATAATGTCTGGTTTGATGTGTAGTTTGAAAAAAAAATGCATTGCTCTTAGTATATTTTGTGACTGTTTTGTTAAAAAAAATTGTCCTAAAACTAAATAAAACATGTTACATAAAGCAATTTAACAGGAGGACATAGCTATGAGATGTAGAAATTACATAAAGAAAATACATTGTGGAAAGATACAGCATACCTGCAGCTCATTCCACCACAGATATATGGGGATGTTACTTTAACATTAGAGAACGTCAGCATACTAAACATTATTTGATGTTGAATTATGCTTTTAACTCCCCCCCCCCCAATATTTTATGCAGTGGTTATGGAAGGCCAAATTAAAATCAGAATGCCAATGATGATTGCTTTGTTTTAACTGCTTTCCTCCCCATGCACCCCTTCCAAAATGCAGCACTCACCGTGAAAATTATACCCTGAAGCATCAGGTTTGCACTAGATGAGAGGCATTTAGTTGTCACAGCTGTTTCTCTCACCTGCCTAATAACAATATAATAAAGGAGACTATTAAAATTTCTGCATCATGTATTTCCATGCCTGATCACACACTCACCTCAGTGACTATTCTGTAACAACTTTAAACATGAGCTGAGAAGCATCAAACTATATGCTTCATATTACAGTAGTATATTCAATAAATTTAATAGGTAAAAATATATAATGAAATTTAATACGTTCCTTCCCCAAACTAAATTATATATGCATGTACCTCTTAGATTCCAGCCAAAACTGATTATAATTTTAGCATTATAACCATTTGGTTAGTCCAGATGTGGAGTCTGAAATATTTTGCTGGATGTTCTTACTTCAGCCTCCAGAGTTTGCAAAAAAATATATATGAAGATATGTATACGTATGCTAGAAAAAATATTATAAATTGTACAAAATTGTTGTTATTGCCTTTTCTGCAGTTGAAAAAAAAAATAAACTGCAATGGGTGTTAATAAATATTTTATTTCTGATCTATTGCATAGCCTTTGAATATTGACCAAAAAGATGGGACAGAATTATTTGGGTTTGAAAGACTATAAAAGATAGATATTTGTATATAACCTTTTCTATACTATCCAAATCCCATCTACCCTTAAATGCCAATAGTCCATTGATAGTGACATTTCACTTGTAATTTTCCTGTAATTACCATGTAATCATCATTCAGCCTCCCATATTACATCAAACAAAAAGAGCTCATATAAACTTCTTCTGGTTCCTGATATATTGCTTGGGTTGACCACATGATGTCCTCATGGCTCAGGCTTTGGAATGAGTTGTGACCAAAATGGCTTGATAAAGAGGAGACATTGGACAGAGATGATAGATTCTTCGGCACATAAATTTACATATATATTTGTGGTAGTGATACTGTTGCTGTCACATGATGGTGATGTTGAAGATGATTAATAGGAAAAATAAGGATAGATTTGCACAATGAACAGAAATTTTTACCCAGCTGTTATCCTGTTAATTAAACCATTGCAAACCATTGCAAACAGTATCTAGTAAATAATTAACTGCAATAACAGTTTATGAAGTAAAGTAGCCATGGAAACTATTTGAATTACCATTACAGGTATAAAAAAATATCTTCAGGTAGACAAATATAATTTGGCTTGCTTTCTCCCTTCCCAGGGCATTTTCAAAGCTAAAATGATAATTTCAGTGATTTACACTGGGCAGGGTTTGAAGCTGCTTGTTAAGCAAAATTATCTAACCATTAAGTGATACAGAAAATGTAATAGAATGTCAAACAATGAACTTTTGGTGAGCTGCATGGTGAACTTCCACCTGCTTTTATATACCATTTTATATACTAACATCTCAATACTGTGGAACACAGCATGGAATTGTCTCTTATTTTTCTTTTGTTCTGTCTCAAGGATGAAGCCAGCGAGCAGCAGTAATGATGTGGCAATGGACACTTTAGATTTTGATCGTATGAAACAAGTGAGTTGGAATGAATACCTTGATGAATATTGATAGAAGAAATGTTTATTAATGGTGTTCAAACTAGGAAAAATGACCATTTTGTTCAGTATTTCTCCTTGCTTAAATTGAAAATTCAAGAATGGAGCCTGGAGCTGTTCTACCAACACTAAGCTATGTTTCTTCAGAGGGCCTTTGGTTTATATAATTTGGACAGAATTGGCTATGAAATGTCTGTCTCACAAAGAAATGAATCATTTTCATGACCTGCGAAGGCAATAAAATGAGAAAAGTTGCGGATGTATGAATTATTTTCTGATTCTCTCAACCTAGTTAATAAACAAACCATTCCTGTTAAGATTCCACAAATAACCTATCTGCTTTATATTTAAGTCAGATCCTTGGTATATCTAACTCAGTACTGATACCAGTTCTCCAGATTTCAGGCAGAGAGAGAGCAGGGACTGAATCTGAAATTTTTTGCATGCAAAGTATTTGCTAAGATCTGTGTCCCGCTGACCCTGCATTAAATTTACAAAAAGAGAAAGCAATAACAGGTGCCAGCATGAAATTCAAGATTGCCTTCTATTTTCTGTGTAGTAAAGGGCATTTCCCACCCCAATAATAAAATATATGTTTTCTTTATAAACCAGGTTTGTCTTTACTTTCAAATCCAAGAAGTATTATTCTGTTTGTAATGTCAGCTTTCTACATATGCATATAATCATTCATCATGTGGGCATTCCGTGCCAAAATATTTGCATGGGAACTCACTTTTCAGTTTGTTATTATGCAATTCAAGTAAGCCTAAAGGTTGCTTAACTTCAGCAAATCATTTTTCTGAATAGTGCATTTTAACACTATTTGTGTAGTGCAAAAGTAGAAATTCAAATTACATTTACAGGAATATTTGGGAGAATTTTATTTTTACCATTTTAAGGGACTTGGGCCTTTACAGTGTCGAAGAGCATTTTTCAACTGCCTTCTGTTTTTCTTTCTGTAGGAAATATTGGAGGAAGTTGTAAAAGAATTACACAAAGTAAAAGAAGAGATAATTGATGGTAAGAAGCTAAGAAGGGGTTCATTTCTTTCATTGGCCTGGGCTAAGGGATCAAGATGGAATCCATTTCCTGTCTTATAAATGTTAATTTGGTTAAACGGTGTTCATCAACAAGGACAAGCACAACTGTTTAATCCACCATGCCCTTTCTCAATAAACTGCATTCCAGATGTTATGGCAGTTGTGTCTCTCATCCCCAGTGAGCAGATTAAGAAGCTTTAACTTTGGTGTATGTGAGATTGTCCACCCTGTCAGGATTATGTCCATTTAACTGCTATGACTCTCTGGCTATCCTCTTTCCATTGTCCACTTTTAGGAAAGTGGTAGATAGGAGAATCTTCGACCTTCGGTTTTAGTTTAGCACAAGAAAGAATGGAAGATTTATCAATTAGTTTATAAGACTCAGATTCCCATAGAAGTCAGGTAGAAAACACTTGAAGCACTGTGGGTGGGGATGGGGGTTCCAGCTTGATCTGAAATCTTTTATGATTTACATACCCAATAAACATGCTCAGTTAGCTTTCACAAAACATGGAAACCAAGCTGCCCTCCTACGTCTATGTTTGTTCATACCTTAAACTCACATTCCATATGGGTTATACCATTCCAAGATAACACAGAATGAAAGATTGCCTTTCAACTTGTCAACTGAACTCAGGATTTATCATAAAGGGAAGTAAAATATATATTCTGCCATATCATAATTCAAACCTGTTTAAACTCAACTCCTGGGCATGTGTATACCCCTGTACCTACTGAGAATGTGTTTGCCTGTACTGAAGTAGAAGAGGTGGATGCATTAGGACAGGTGATATACCTACCTAAAGGATGGTTTTTATTTTGTGGATTATATGCTTATGCATTTGTTCCTGCTAATGCAGTGGGAGGCCCCTGTACAATAGGGCGCTTGACCACATTTATGGCTGTTGCACATTTTAAGGTTATTAATCAAGAAAGAAATTTTTACTATGAAATGATGAATGCTAGTCTCTATCATAGTAATTGAATACCGAAAAAGAAGACTGTACCAGGTGTTGCAAAGGATATTGTAAAGGACACTGTAGATGAGACACATGGTCATGTATCTGAACATGGGGAAAAACCTAAGAGAGTTGAAGAGCCACATATAGTGCTACATATGTATGTATGTACGATGTAGAAAGGATGTTGAGACTCTGGAAAGAGTGCAGAGAAGAGCAACAAAGATGAGTAGGGGACTGGAGGCTAAAACATATGAAGAACGGTTGCAGGAACTGGGTATGTCTAGTTTAATGAAAAGAAGGACCAGGGGAGACATGATAGCAGTGTTCCAATATGTCAAGGGTTGCCACAAAGAAGAGGGAGTCAAACTATTCTCCAAAGCACCTGAGGGTAGAACAAGAAGCAATGGGTGGAAACTAATCAAGGACAGAAGCAACTTAGAACTAAGGAGAAATTTCCTGACAGTTAGAACAATTAATCCGTGGAACAGCTTGCCTCCAGAAGTTGTGAATGTTCCAACACTGGAAGTTTTTAAGAAGATATTGGACAACCATTTGTCTGAAGTAGTGTAGGGTTTCCTGCCTATGCAGGGGGTTGGACTAGAAGACCTCCAAGGTCCCTTCCAACTCTGTTGTTATTATTATTATTATAACTCACATATAATATATATCAAATGGCCTATATCGCCGGTGCAGTATAATTTAACTGAGAATACTGATAGTAGAAATTATAGAGGTAGAAGAGCAACAATGAATGAAGCGTGGGAGAATGGGAGAAATAAGAAAGTCTCTATTGCAGAACCATGTTGCCACTGATTATATATTATTGCGGATGGGACACAGGTGCGAGGAATTCCAAGGAATGTGTTGTTTTAATATTACGGACAGGTTGCAATTTATTGAGTCCAAAATACGAGCTTTACATAATATCACTACACATCTACAACACGAAACCGAGAGTGCTGCTTTTAAAAGATTATGGAGTCTGTTAACTTCCCGGCTGCCAAGTCTTGCTTGGGAAAAGGACCTATTTGTATGTATTATTGCTGTCATAGTTATAGGTCTTATCTCCTGTATTTGTATCAGATGTGTACCTGTATGCTGTAAGTGTTGTAAGTACTGGTGTAAGGTTTCTAAACCGAAGAAGACTGAGATAAGAAAAGGGACATTAAGTAAGCAGGAAGTACGTATCATGTTACAGGAGATCCAAGAACGATTACAGGAATAAACGTCTTTAAGAAAACATCTTAAAATAAAAGATGGAGGATTGAGAGAAATGACAAATTATTCCTGTAATAAGTGAGCAGGGGTGCAGCCATATTGTATGACATATATTATATAATCAATATGACATCTGTATGTCAGTTATGTACAGAATATAAAGGAAATAACAAAGCACATAACATTGCTTCTAGGTCAGGCTGACATTGGAAAAGAAAGTGCAATTGTTATGAGAAAATTATAAGGGGATTTTCATGTCGGGAAACCACCCGTTATGATACCAAAATATTACATAACATGGACTGACAATTGAGTAGGATGGGTGAGAACCAGGGGTGGGTTCTAACTTACCTCGCTGCTGGTTCGCTTCCTCCCACGCTACGTGGCCGTGCCTCGTGGCCGTGCGCATGTGCAGTGCCAGAAACTCGACTTCTGTGCATGCGCAGAAGAAAAAATCCCCCCCCAAAAATCCCCCCCAAAAGATGGCGGTGCCCATGGACTGGCACCAACCAAACCGGTTCCGTGACGTCATCGTGACGTCACCAGCGGGTCGCTACCGGTTCGGGCGAACCGGGAGGAACTCACCTCTGGTAAGAACGTTGTTTGCCTGCAATGTAAGAAATGTATTTAAATTCTGTATCCAGACATATATGTTGCTTAACTTGGGTCTCCTGGGCCCAGGCTATGTCCTTTTGCAAAAGTTTTTCCTTCATTAAATGCTCTGTGTATTGTTCAGTGGTCTCCTGCTGATTTCTTTGAGTACGTTTCTCTCATAAGGTTAGTTAGGTGCAACCATTAATGTTACAGCTTATATAGAGGCTTTTCAGAAGTTAGGGAGCTATAAAAGCATAAGCCAGAATGGGATGTTACAGGGTTGAAGAACTACCAGGTGTGATCTTGATAAAAAGTGATGGAGGCCATTCTTATTTCAAATAAAATAGTGGTCTGGAAGTAAATTTGCTGTCACTATGTTTTGAGATGTCAGAATACAGGACAGGATTTCTTCTCAAGTGGCACATAAAGGTAATTCCTCTTTCCTAGTGTGGACGAAGGGTGCCTTGTCTCACATACTTCCTACTCTGCATTGCTACACTAAGGAAACATACCAGAGTGTTTACCTATTTGATATCTAAATCCAAACCTGAATGTCTGAGACCAATAAAATTCATGTGTAATAGACAGCAAGAGAGGAAACTCCAGGCCACTGAGGTGCTTGTGTCTTCTGAAGTTTACCAGGAGCTAATATGCTCAACCTTATTTTCTCAGGGTTGCTTCTGCATTTGCTGTTTCAGCCAATTCTCATGAAATATTTGATGGACTTTAGATTAGGTGTGAGATTGTGGTTATCTTATCTTTTGTAATAATCCTTGGCTTACATCCTATTTGCTTCTTTTTGTTGTTTTTCAGCCATCAGGCAGGAATTGAGTCGAATCAGCACAACATAATGGCCACCAGACCATCTGGAAGTTGCAAGGGACATGACAAGTGATGGTTCATTTCTAAGTGTACCAAGATCATGCAGAATGGTGAAAGAGGACACCTGACAGCATCTTTTGTTTTTAAAATCCTTTTTATTAGCAGACTCAGCAGACTTTGAAGCTTGCTACTGCCTTGGATTTGCTTCATTTAAAAAAGAAAGAAAAAAGTCTTAAAATCTTTGAAATGGAAAATATTAAAAAATTTATCTGGATTTTTAAAATTCATCTGATAATGCACATCAGATTTGGTCAGCCTTTTTGTATTTTGTATTTGCTTATTTAAATGTATGACATTTTTGTTTTTAGTATATTGTAGGTAAGGAAACGTGATCCATTTGCTTTTATTAGATGACTTCAAAATAATTTTACTGGTAGTCTGCAGTGTAAATGAAAACCTTTTTGCCAACAGAATCTAATTAATGGCATCAGTAGTTGAGGCCAGAAGATGCCAGCTGTCAGCCAGGAAGTCCCTGGTCTCAAAGCTACCACAATATTAAAGCGGTACATCAGTGCATCACAGCATCTGTGCTCATACTGGTAATAAATTGTTCATTGTCCATTTGTGGCATTGATTGGCTTTTCTTTCAGTTCATTCTTGCAATAGGTTTGGGCTCATAATATATACTTTTCTACTTATTAACAACAGGGATGGACAACTTGGCAATCTTGACCAGCTATTGCATTCCAAAGGAAATGGCTATGACTATGTTTACACATTGAATGAAGCCATGGTTTATTGAATTGTCCAAATTCACACAAGACGTTATACCAAATTAAGGAAATCTTATTAGGGTTTCTATATTGTGTAAACCAGGTCTTTATCTGACCTCTGGTGGTGCTACCAGAAATACAGTTCGAGAAATAGAAAATTCACGTTTTCATGTTTACATCTCTTGGCTATTGTATGAAATATATCAATTTACAAAACTGATGGCTGCAAATCACTGGACCTAGACTGGAGAATAGAACAACTCCAAAGACAAAATGTCTTTCATCATTTTTAAGCATGTCTTCTGTATATAGTGGTTATATTCAGAATTACTAGTATTCTTCTCCCAAAACAAGTTTGCACTGAATAGATCTCCCCATAACACATCATCCAATATTTTGTCATAAATACTGTGTGATAGCTAATAGCAAACTATTTTACTTTGCTTAGGCTTAAAATGTATGTTGGCTTGAGCAAACCACTACAGTTATGTGGAACCCACACAATTTTTTTGCTAGTATCCTTGAAACTCTTTTCTCTTGAAATTATATGGAGGTTTTTCCTCAGCAGGATCCTCAAAAGTCTCCTCAAACTTTCCCTTTATGGGAAAGTCAGTGACCAAGCCTAACATTTGTGTCCTGAACATATGATTTCTTTATCTGCCTTGGACTATAAAACACCCATTGCTGATTAGAAAGAAGTAATAATATTGTGCATCTCATGTTGCTTAATAACTTACAACATGGGGGTGGGGGTGGGGCTACTAGATAAGAATAAGTGGAGCACTGGCTAGGTTTTTTTTTTATACAGTTTTTTGGTTCCTTTGAAAACTCTGATTTTTTTAAAATGTGGAAGCACCTCCAATTTCACACTTCAGGAGCTATGTGACTGCTGGGGTTGTGTTTTTTGTTTGTTTGTTGGGGGGGGTGAATTGTCATATCAAGAGTATATAATATAAATTTCAGAATAATGAACCATGCATCTGAGGAAGCAGACTGTAGTCCATGAAAGCTTATGTGATAATAAATACATTCATCTTTAAGGTAACACAGATTTTGTTGGTTTTTTGCTGCAATAGAATAACATGCTTAACCCCTCTGGAAACTAATAACATTTGTAGTAGCCTAAAAAGAAAGGGGAAAAAAGGAGAATTGGGTAGGTAAAAATAAGTTGCCTTATAAGTTAGTCTGCCATTTTTCCATCCAAACCAGTATCATTCACCGTGCTTAGAACATATTCTCAGAGGTCTTTCCAATATTAACTACTGCCCTTTATGTAATTAGGAATACCAAGCACTGAAGCACGCAAACTACGGTATATTCATTGCTATCAGGCTGTGTTATCTCCACAATTGCACGTAACTGTATTAAAAATATACTTTCCTCAATCCATTTTAGGCTGCAATCCTAACCTATTTACCTTGATGATTGTATTAACTTCTATTGAGATTACTTCTAAGTAGGTACATATGGGCTTTCTCTTTAAATAACTTAAAGTCAAAAACAGAGCTCCCTGCTATTCAATCACTTTAAATATACACTGCTGGGTACTTTGTAACCTGCCTGTAGCAGTGTGGAGGTCTCATTTAATGATTGCAACTACCGTATTTTTCGGAGTATAAGACGCACCGGAGTATAAGACGCACCTTAGTTTTGGGGGAGGAAAACAAAGGGAAAAATTCTGCCTCTGCCTCTCAGCAATTTGCCTCACAGCAAACAGCAAACAGATGATATACACTGTTTGCTGTGTATTTCTGTGCATGTGTGCCTGATCCATAGAAATAGCAAAGAATTGGAGAAATGTACATTATGGCAGTATATTAATGCCAGAAAGTTTTCTTAAATGTAGTCACACTAACTCCTCCCAATTATTTAAATAGATCTACTCCAAACATGACTAAGTCAGGGTTTAACTCAGCTGCCTTATCTTAATACTAAAACAGGACACTGTTACATTTCAGACTATACTTGTACAGATACTGTTAAAATTGATGTGGCTTTCTGGAAATATACATTATTCTCTGCTATTTAAAAGAAGATACAAAAGCACTGGGCCTCTTCAGAGCAAGCATTTATTTTAAAAAGCTTCTTCATTTTGTTAAGTTATCTAGAACAATAATAAAGCAGTCTTTAAAAAATAAGTCTAATTGAACATTCTACAGACATTTATAGTTATTGACTTACCTCCTTGCATCCAGTTTCAGCAGTCTGATTAGCACAAGAAAATAAAATTCTGCCTCTGCCTCCCAGCAATTTACCTCCTTGCAGCTTTAGTTTCACTTTCAGTTTAGCATGTGGCCAGTCGGCCTGCAGCCTCACTCAGCTGAGGGTCGGGAAGCTGATAATCAGTTGCTTGGCTTAACAGGCTCTGTTCTGTTTGCTGCAAGGAGGCAAATTGCTGGGAGGCAGAGGCCAAAGGGTGGGGGTGGCTGGCTGGGGCTACATTCAGTGTATAAGATGCACCCAAGTTTTCACCCTCTTTTTGGGGGTAAAAAGGTGTGTCTTATACTCCGAAAAATACGGTAATATGCATTGGCAAACCTCTCTGACTTGATCAGGGATGGGAAACAATGGCTCTTTTATGACTTGTGGACTTCAGCTCCTAGAATTCCTGAGCCAGTCAAGTCATAAAGGGGCCATTGTTCCCCATCTCTGGTCTAGATGGATATTTTTTATAGCTCTCAGAACCATTGCCCATTACAATAGCACTTGCACATTACTTAAAAATTAATTACACTGAGATCTTCCATCTTCCCTACTTGCAAAATTCCCTATCTATCTACAGCAGGAGTGTCAAACTCAAATCGTCATGGCATCATCACGTGATGTATCGGGACTTTTCCCCCTTCACTAAAATGGGTGTGGGCGTGGCCAGCGCGTGACGCATCCGGCCTGTGGGCTGGGAGTTTGACAGCCCTGATCAAAAGAGTTGGAGAGAGGTCTATTGTATGCAATATCAGACTTCCTAGCCATATACTTTAATTAGTCAAAATATACAGAGCTAGCCACCTTTCTCTTCTCTACTTTCCAAATCTATAAATTCAGGGTCCTCTGTGCTCTGGCCGCCCCTGAGTTTTGCATTGCACAGTAGTAAAGAAAAAAGTTTCCCTTTAGCTTCATTTGAATATTTCTTCATATTTGCATTTAAGACAATCCTTTGGATTCAGAAATATACATTAGCTGCATCTACCTAAGACACTTCATAAAACACATCATTCATGTTTGCGAGGGAAAATTTTTCAAGGTGCAGAAGTCCAGAAGGAAAAGCTGGAGTTGGAATCTAGTAAGGTTGAGAAACCAATTTACACTCTCTTTTAACCCTTGAATAAGGACCGATGTTATCATCAAAAACAAAGTCCCAGAGAACATGAACCCATGACTGGTGTTGAGGTAGGGTGTCATAATATTCAGCTGCTATTTTCTTTACCTGTAAAGATCAATGGGAACATATTAATCCATAATTTCTTATCTGCAAAATACTTAGTGTAATATCAGTACATTATATCTCTCGTTATATTCATTGGATAGAAGTTATCCAATGAATCTATAAACATGCCCATGTATTTTTCAGTATTTGTTTAGGATATAAACTTTAAACTTTACGATATAATTATTTACATAGGGTGGTATATTTTAACGACATAAGACTTCAAATTTGTGCAGCTGCTAGTTTATTGACTCTCTGCCGGTAAATACAAAGTTCACCGTCACGTGTATAGGCAAGGCAATCTTAAACTCCACCCATAGCTTTGTGGTGAATTGTAGTTTAAAAACTTATGCCACAATATGTTCTTGAATGTTCACATGACTCAGAAATAAATAGTAATCTCAGTTCCTATCCAAAATACTACCTGAACTTTATCTGAAAAATAAATTGAGAATTGAAGGGTGGGGTTTTTTTTCTGTTTGAACCATTCATGTCTTGACTTTTCTGTCTTTGCAATGGAATCTCTGTACAAAAGTAATTTGCATAACCCAATTTATTATGTTTCCGTTTATTATGAATTTATATTAACAAGTGTGTTGTGATATATGATGAATCGGACATAGAAATGCATTCAAAAAGGCACTCTTGGACACACTGGAAACTCAGTTTAACCTGGTTGATGAAATTAGATACACAGATATGTAACATGATTCACCAGGGACTTTGGCAGGGAGCAGATAAAAAATTAAGATAAGATGGAATAGGTGCATTCTAGCTAGGTATAGCATCCACTGAAATTTGTTCAAATTGAAAGTAATTTGCATTTATGGTCACGGACGTCTCCTATATGCTTCCCATAAAAATTTTCTCTCAGGTAGTGCGCAATTCCTACAATATGCTGACTTTAAGATAACTTGATTAACATAACTCTTTTTATCTGTGATGGAGTTTTGTCTGTTTATAAACTGAAGACTCCAATAATACCAACTACAATGGTTATCATAAATAAAATCCAGCTATCATATAATGCCAAACAATATCAAAAGAGCTTATAAAACCCACAAAGCAATAAAAATATCCAATATAAAAACTCTTAGAAGATGAAAGTTTGAGTATAAAAATGATTGTACTCTACTCTTAATTAGTTACTACTTCTTAAAACAGGCCAAGGATGGAGCAGTCGGGATCTCTAGGAACAGAGATCAAAAGGGAAGGTACCACCAAAACAACAACAACAACCCTTTGCCCTAGTTGATTCCAATGCTTGCAATAAAGTGATATTTATTTCAGCTATTGTATAAGTTTGTAACTTATGGAAAGCTGATCCTGCAGATAAGCAGGGCGCAAACTTTGGACTTCTCTACTTATCTATCCAAGGATTTGTCTATTATAAATTAGCAATCTAAAATTAATCCACTAATCTGCCTTGACAACTAGAATTATAAAGGTAAAGGTTCCCCTTGCACATATGTGCTAGTCATTCCCGACTCTAGGGGGTGGTGCGCATCTCCATTTCAAAGCCAAAGAGTCAGCGCTGTCCAAAGACGCCTCCATGATCATGTGGCCGGCATGACTAAATGCCAAAGGTGCACGGAACACTGTTACCTTCCCACCAAAGGTGGTCCCTATTTTTCTACTTGCATTTTTACATGCTTTCGAACTGCTAGGTTGGCAGAAGCTGGGACAAGTAACGGGAGCTCACTCCGTTACACGGCGCTAGGGGGTTGAACCACCGAACTGCCGACCTTTCTGATCGACAAGCTCAGTGTCTTAGCCACCGCATCCCCTGTGAATAATTACAATAACAATAACAACTATAATAATAATAACAACTATAATAATAGTAATAACAACTATAATAATAATAATAACTAGAATTAGAATAATTATATGCTACTAGCAAATATCTGATATATCTGTCAGCTTAATTTCTGAATCTCCTTCAAGTACAGGATTAGAACTGTCTAACCGGGAGGTAACAAGAGAATGAGCATTAATAGTCAGATCTTTTCTGGAAAAAGTGTTATTGATGGAGCATTCACAGCTGGGAAAAGGCTGCCTTTGCTACCTGTTGCTACCACATTGATCTGCAAAGTCAAACCCGCCATAGTGTCAAAGAAGACTTTAAGACTGCATACCTGCTCTTTCAAGGGGGAAAAATCTACAACAGATAAAAGTCTTTATCATATGTATTAGGTCTCCCCAATCTTCAAACCTTCTACCATTACTAGATTATATCCAAACAGAAGCCCACCAGGCAAGCCTGCACACCTGATGAATGTGGGAAAATTAAACATACCTGAGTATTATCCACATTTATCTGCTTCCTCATTAGCAAATTCTGAAATTCTATGTATTGAGAAGTTGCCAAGGACAGATCTTTTAAATTATCTCTTTGCTTCTGGCTGGGAAGTTGTGACATAAAACAATGAATTTGGAATGATCTGTTCATGACAGTCTCTCCTGTTTCTTCCACCTAAATACCACCTTCCTTGGTGTATTGTTCTAAGCCTAATGTCTATGGAGATTCTCAATCATCCAGCTCATGGTTGTCCCAAAGGTGCTGTTCAAAAGGCAACTGGATTTTCTTGGGTTTTTTCTTTGAAAACATTTTGCTTCTTATCCAAGAAGCTTCTTCGGTTCTCAGTTCTGGTGAACTGAAGAAGCTTCTTGGATGAGAAACAAAAACGTTTTCAAGGTAAAAAACCAAGAAAGTTCAGTTGCCTTTTGAACAGCAACTTTGGGGCAACTTAGTCTAATGTGGGTGATGAGATGAGGCATAAATTTAAAACATCAAAACCCTAATGTACATGAACGTCTGAACGACAACAACATGACAACTTTCAGCATCACTTCTAAGACCAGCTCTGATATTGGATTACAGGGCATAAAAAGCACAAAATGATCCAGATCCTGTCATAACTCCATAAACTTCAGGTACAGACAGAATTCTTAGTCTCTTTATTATTTTTTTAAAAGTATGAAAATATTGTATTATTAAATTTCCAGGTTGTATCATAATACAGTATAAATGATTTGTTATACTTGTCTAATACCAAGTATATTATTTCAGCATATTCAAAGAAGGAAGAATCACTCAGTGTAAAACAAGGAAGAGACAAGTACTAGAAAAAAGTAGATAAAAATTGTGAGGAAAAAAATGGGATTGAAAGGGAGGCTGAAGAATGCAAGCAGACTGGATCTACCGGGGACTAGAGGTCAGACAAATAAAAGTTAAGGAATGTTAAAGATAAAATCATATGGGTTTGGAGAAAAGGTGATCAAATAAGAATGAGAAAAATGATTTTTTTAAAAAATCAGAAGTCTTCAGTTTCTCTCTCTCCTAACCCTACCCAGGCAATTTACCTGAATAAATTTGAATAGGAAAGTAAGAAAATTAACAGAGCAGCACAATCCCAAAGTGTTCTCATAGGCAAAATGTACACAATTGATAAGAGTTACTACCTACTTACTCATAGTAATATTTTAGATCCATAACATTATTCAGCCGTCTGCCCGATTTTATCCTTTGATGAAAGCAGTGGCATCCACAGGGGTGGTTGAAACAGACAAGTTTGTGGCCATCATAACATCACCAAAACCCCACCCCCATAAAGGGCTATGTAATGTGAGCTCATGTACGAAAGGGGTGGAGCTTAGATTGCAATACTGTATCTGCCATGTTTTAACCATCTCCATCGGCGCCATTGTATGGAAGAAAAGTTAATCCTTTCCATTTTATGTAAGGTGTGATAAATAAAATTACTTGTAAGTTCATGGGTAAGAAAAGATAGCAAGGAGGTGGTGTTACCTTGGACCATTCAGAGAAAGCAAAGGACCATTGCTGCCTCTCTTTCTTCAGAATTTTTAAGGTATGGTAATACAATAATTTTTTAGCACCAATCAAGTGATGCAGTTGTACCATCTAACTCAGTCTTCCTCAACTTCGGCTCCAGAATTCTCCAGCCAATTGGGCCATTGCTGAGAATATTGATGCCTGAAGCCTACACATCTAAAGGTATTCAGGCCAGAGGTGGGTTCCTGCCTGTTCCTGCCAGTACGGTTAATAGCTGTTGTTCGGCGCAGAGCTGAAGACGCTGCTGCCGTTCATGGCGCGGGAGCTTTCCCCGGGCGCTTTCCCCGCCCACATGGACGCCGCCAATTGTGTTCTTTTGCCCTCTGTGCATGCAGAACGCTTTGTGCATGCGCAGAGGGCAAAAGAACGCAATTGGTGGCATCCATGCGGGTGGCGGCAGCACCCGGGGAAAGCCCCTGCGCTGCGAACGGCAGCAGTGTCTTCGGCTCTGCGCCGAACAACAGCTATTAACCGTACCGGCAGGAACCCACTACTGATTCAGGCCTAAGTAGAGTGATCAAAACACACAAGATGTTCGCTTTGAAATTCTTTATGGTGGCAAGGTGGTCGCACATTTATTATTTATCTTTGCCAATCGGAAGGGGAGATTAAATCAGTTTGACCAATGAGACTCCTAACTGATAAGCTGGGGATCTTCTGGACTTTTTTTTTTAAAGAAGTACCTGCAGCTTCCAGTAAACCACACAATTGGGTAAGGGCGGGGGGGGGGGGACTTTTAAACATGATTTACACCAAAGAGCAACAGTACAAGTTCAAATCCATCCTTTAAATTCAGTGCACGGACTTCAATCGACCCCTGTTTCTGCTGCACCCAGTTCCATGTTTTTACACACAACAGGCTTTTGTCCTTCAAGTGAAAGGTCAAGTTAATTGGTGATAAAATGTAATCTAATGTTTCCAGTCAGCATACCATACCTGGAGTGTAACCTAGTTTGTCGGGTTTTTGTACTTGTTTTTTCTGATTGTTGTAGTCCAAACCCAATATCCCGAAGCACCACATAAGTTATTAATTTGAGGGGCAGTGAGCCAGAAAAAAACAATAGTCACCCAGAAAGGAATTTCAAGGGTTTATGAATGTTTAATATCTGACCTCTATTCACTCTTTTCTAATGCAATCAGGTTCTTTGTCTTACTCCATGGAGAATGAGCACAAACTCTGATTTATATTGGCAAATTAATTGACTCTTAAGATGGTGGGTATATTTGCATGGCGCCCTGAGACATAAGCTAGCCACATAAGCAACTTTAGCTGTTATGCAACCACTGGTCCATGTGGGAAGCTGATGTATCAGGCCAGTTCAAAGAAGTGTATAAGTATTCTATGGATAAACCATTATGTATGTTTCATGAATAGAACTAATGGGACATTAATCACAAACTATACACTGCTATTCTACCTCCCCAAAAGGAAAACAGTTTCTGGAAGGTGGGAGATGCATTTCAGTTAATGCCACAGGGTGGCTAGACTTAGCTACACCACAAGTACCTACATTTATTTATTTATTTATTTATTTATTTATTTATTTATTTATTTATTTATTTATTTATTTATTTATTTATTTATTTGTTTATTTGTTTGTTTGTTTATTTATTTATTTATTTATTTATTTATTTATTTATTTATTTATTTGTCAAACATGTATAGGATAGTAGTAATTTGTATAAACATAAGTAAAAAGTAACGATAAAAGAGGACAATAGGACAGTAGGACAGGGACGGTAAGCACAGTGGTGCGCTTATGCACGCCCCTTACAGACCTCTTAGAAACGGGGAGAGGTCAACTGTAGACAGTCTAAGGTTAAAGTTTTTGGGGTTTGGGGAAGAAACCACAGAGTCAGGTAGTGCATTCCAGGCATTGATCACTCTGTTGCTGAAGTCGTATTTTCTGCAGTCGAGTTTGGAGCGCTTTACATTTAGTTTGAATCTATTACGTGCTCGTGTATTGTTGCGGTTGAAGCTGAAGTAGTCATTAACAGGAAGGACATTTTGGTATATGATTTTATAAACTATATTTAGATCAGATCGGAGGCGACGTAGTTGTAAATTGTCTAATCCCAGTATTTCAAGTCTGGAATAAGGTATTTTGTTGTGAGCGGAGGAGTGAAGGACTCTTCTTGTGAAATATTTCTGGACTCTCTCGATTGTATTTATGTCTGATATGCAGTGCGGGTTCCAGACAGGTGAGCTGTATTCCAGAATTGGTCTAACAAATGTTTTGTATGCTCTGGTTAGTAATGTAATGTTGCCAGAGAAGAAGCTACGCAAGTTTAGATCAACAACTCTTAGTGCCTTTTTGGCAATGTTGTTACAGTGGGCTCTAGCACTTAGGTCGTTGGATATGAGTACTCCAAGGTCTTTGACAGAGTGAGGGTCATCTACAAGTTCATTTCCTCCAAGTTTGTATTTTGTATTCTGATTTTTTTTGCCAATGTGTAAGACAGAGCATTTGTTGGTTGAGATTTGAAGTTGCCAGTTGTTTGACCATTCTGCTACATGGTCAAGGTCTTTTTGAAGGGTAGCAACATTGTCGGTGGTGTTAAATAGTTTAACATCATCAGCAAAGAGAACTCAGTTGCTTATAATATGATCACAAAGATCGTTTATGTAGACTATGAAGAGTGTTGGTCCTAGAACACTGCCTTGAGGGACACCACTGTTGACAGGAGCAGGATTTGATATGGCACTTCCTATTTTGACCACGTTGTCTGTTAGACAGGAACGCAGTTATCCAATCATGTAGGGGTCCAGAAATGCCATAGGATTTTAGTTTCAGAAGTAGTTTGTTGTGTACAACTGAATCAAAGGCTTTACAAAAGTCTATGTAAATTGCATCTATTGTTTTACCCTGATCAAGTTGAGTGGTCCATATGTTTTTGCAGTGCAAGAGTTGCAGATTATAGGATAATTTTTTTCTGAAACCAAATTGTTTGTTGGAGAGTAGGTTGTTAGTTTCTAAGTGGAGCGTAATGGATTGGTTTATGATTGATTCCATGACTTTGCAGGTGACGCAGCCCAAAGATTGGTCTGTAATTTTCAACGTTACTTGGATCTCCTTTTTTGAAGATAGGGATAACCATGGCTAGTGACCATAGGTTGGGTAAGGAGCTAGTCCTGAAGGATTTTTTAAAAATTATGCTTAGAGGTTCAGCCAAGGTTGTGGAGAGCTTTTTTAAGAAGTATGCACATAGTCCATCAGGTCCAATAGATAGAGATGGTTTTTGGTTGCGTAATGCCTTTCTAACGTTATCTTCTGTAAAATCGATTTGTGTTAGATCGTTGCAGTTAATTGTGGTACGACTAGGAAATATTGGGCATGAGCCATTGCTGTTTACAAAGACTGAGCCGAAGAATGTGTTAAAGAGGTTGGCTTTAACTGTTTCGTCGTTATAGTCTTTACCATTCGGTCCTTTAAGGGGTGGGATGGATCTTGAGTCTTTGAGTTGGTTGTTTACAAAGTTATAGAAGGCACGTGTGGACTTCGTACGTAGAAGGTTTTCTTCTTGATTGATGTGATAATTGGTGCATTCAGTCTTTATTTGGTGACACAGATTTTTGTAGCGGCTTTTAAAGTTTGCAACGTGGCCTGTTTTATTTTTTCGCCAAAGAGATCTTTTTTTGGATTGGAGCTTCCTTATTTTTATGGGTAATTTATTTTTCTTGGTTTTGGTGATTATTAGTGGTACATGTAATTTAATGACTCTTTGGATTTCGAGCAAAAATATATTGTAGTAATCTTCGGCAGTATTACAGCCAGAGAATAGTGTATGCCAATCAAGAGTTGAGAGGTCGGCTTCTATGATATCATAGTTGGCTTTTTTAAAGTTGTAATTGGTTATCCCATTATTGAGATGGTTTCTGTAAGGACATATATTGAGACAAAAGTCAATCATGCTGTGGTCACTGTTGGAAAAGGGTTCTTTTATTTGTAGTCCGTAAATTGAGTGTAAGTTGTTGCAGAAGATGAGATCAAGACAATTGCTGAGTCTAGTATTGTCTGTTACTAGTTGATCTAGCCCTAGATTGGTAATAGCATTGTAAAGGGTTGAATGTATGGGTTCAGTTGTACATTTGTTTAGGGTCCAGTTTATATGAGGTAGGTTTAGGTCACCAAGAAATATAAGAGGATGTGGGTAGGAGGCTGCCCACGTTAGTAGTGAGGTTAGCTTGTTCGCATGTGTCATGTCGTAATCAGGAGCTCTATAACATAGTAGGAAGCGAAGTGTGGTATTTAAGGTCAGTTCGCAGATGATAGTTTCTGGAAGATCGAGTTCATGTTTAATTTGCACCTTTTTTAGGTTCAGTGATTTCTTATAGAAGATTGCAACTCCACCTCCTGTACGGGTTTCGCGATCAGATCGGTAAACATGATAGTCTCTTACTGTGATAATGGAGTCGGGGAGGGATGAGTTTAGCCATGTTTCACAGACAAATATAATGTCGAATTTAGCAGTTTTTAGTAAGAGAAGGAGTTCAGGTATTTTGTTAACGATGCTTCTTGAATTCATTAGTTTACATTTAAGATTAGCAGTGGTTGATATTGAGGAAGTAAGGGGCGTGCATACCTAGTTTTGGTATGCCACAATTTGCCACAATTTGTTGTGATCCACACAATCAAATTTTGTTGTGATCCACAACAAATCACAACAAAATTTGTTGTGATCCACACAATCAAAGCTTTAGCATAGTCAATGAAGCAGAAGAAGATGTTTTTCATGGAAAACCCCATGGACAGGCAATACATAACTGTGTTCAAAGCCCAACCTCTTTTTACTTCAATGCTGGTCATCATCTTGACTTCTCCCCTCCAAGCCTCTGCTATTTTGTGTATGCCCCATCTTTAAACAGGGTAGACAGAATGGTAAGTCACAATCAGGTCACAGCCAAAGAAATTGGTTGAGGGCATTAGTATCCATGCCCCAAAGTACAATCTTTTTATGTTTTGGGTCAACTTACAGAAAAATGTGAAGTTTGGGAAGGAATTTAGTAAAGGTTTAGAAGCTTATGCATGCTGCTACATCAGCAGCCCCCAACCTTTCTGCCTTTATGGACCGGTAGTGTCAGTGGCAGCAGGGAGGGAGGGAGGGAGGGAGAGGAGATGGTTTCATGCGCATACCTACCACTTACACAAATGAAGTTTCATGCACTCGCGGGGGTGGGGTGGGGACCTCTGTGCTGAATGAAAGATTTGTAGCAGAGTCAGAGGAGGGGGGAAGCAACAGGTGACACAAATTCATATATTTTATAACAGTAGGATTTGTTCCCAATGGGCACTCACTATGATTGCTGTGTTATCATTTTGATTTCTTTTCTTCTGCAAGCAATAGGATTTCAGTACGGAACAACCATTTCCTAACGTGGTTCCTTCCTAAAGTACTAGCCTTTGTACATTTCATATGAAAAATAGAAGATGTAGAGTTTTTATAACACATGGGCTAAAGTGCTATTGACTAGCTCAGTGGAGTGTATGCAGCCAGCATCGTTACTGACTAGATCTAGGCAGGGGTGGGCTTCAAAAATTTTAGCAAGGGGTTCTCTGCCTGGTTGCTGGGTGGGCGTGGCCATGGTGGGCATGGCCTAGTCGGCCTCCTGCACCATGGTGGGGGGGTGTTTCCTTGAGCTTTCCTTGAGCCTCCGGAAGGGCAAAAACAGCCTCCCCAGGCTCCAGAGGCCCTCTGGAGGCCTGTTTCTGGCCTTCCCGAACTTCCGGTAGGCCCATTTTTCGCCCTCCCCAAGCCTCCATACACACCCTGCACTTCCCTGCATCCAAAACGGGCCATGTGTGGACTCTTGGGAGGGGAGGGGAGGGGGGCAGCCAGGAGTGGAATTTTGGGGTGCTCCAAACTGCACAGAATCTTAGCTAGAGGTTCTCCCAAACCCCAGCAGCCCACCCCTGGATCTAGGTGTTGTGCAAATTCAGACATTTGGACCTGTTTCCCGAAGCCCTAATTTACTTAATACAGGGTTAACAAGTTATACAAACAAAGTAAGTCTCTAATGACAGATGCAGGTAACACCTCCCTGACTTGCTTAGATAGTTGAGGTCCAGCTTCAACCTCAGCCACCAAGGTCAATGATCTGACCTTGGTCAATGAGATTGCAACCTATAGATGTCTCAAGGACTTTCATATCTGACACAAATCAATTTAACAGAAGAATGAATAAAAGTCAGAGAATGAGATTCAGTAGTGGCAAAATAATTTGCAGGAGGGAGCTGGAAAAAAGTTGAGTTCGAAAGAAGTAAGCGGCAAAGAACATTGAATAAATTGGATTTATTAATCCGAACCACTATTTGCTATTGTTTATTAGATAACTTCAACCAGCAGTTACTATAATCCACAGAAATACATCGCCAGTTCACTTATTCTATAAAGCCAGGTAGAGAAATATTCTAGATACCTCTATCAATCCATATGCTTCCTTTTGGGGAGGGGAAGGGTCCTTGATTGCTTTCTTGCAGACGTTTCATTATCCAAATAGGTAACATCATCAGTGCTAGACTAAGCTTATGCTTCCTCTTATTTGCCTAATCAGGCATTTTTAAGGAATATTAAATTGCTTATAGCTTATTTTTGAGGATGCTATGAAAAGATTGGAGCATGAACTAGAAAACTAGGCTCTGACATGAGGGTCATGATGCCAAGGATATCACTGTGAATTCATAGTCTCCCCAATGCTGGTAAGTATGATAGGACTTGTAACCCTTTTAGTTATCAGAGCTAAATTGAACAGAAACAGGGAAAAGATAACACTATGAAGAATCATAGAAACAAATCTTACGCAAGTATGGGCTTTTTTTCCCTGTGTAATGAAAACAGTAAGAATGTCTGCATATGTGTTTGGGGGGTGAATAGCATTTGTAACCTTGAAGCAGTAACATAATGGTCACCAAAAGTGTTTGATGTTTGGTGCTCTATAAAAAAATCAAGCTATATTTTTTTATTAGGACAATGACTAGATTTCAATGTTTTTTTTATGTTCTGGAAAAAATAGATTTGTTTGTTCCTATTTATGTAAAAACACTAATTAAATGAATGAGAATGTCTCCCACAAGGCTCTTACTTCTTTAATAGGTTACCTATTTTGTTACATACGTATATTAAACCTGTATGAATCACCAATTTCTTCTGAGCCTCTTGCGCCCCCCCCCCTCCAGATATTGGCTATGCTGTCTCTTATCTGAGCAGTTCCCTTGGCAGCGTCTCTTTGTCCTGTCTCCCACCATCTTTATTCCATAACAGGAATGCTTATGAAGGGAAGGGTGAAGATGAAGCATTACCAAAAATCTACATCAAAGCTAGATTGCTCTTTTATCCTACACCATAAATGTGTAAACAAAGGTGGAGGAGAAAGTCTGGCAAAGATGTGCCCAAAGACAAGAGTGTCTGAAGGGATAACAATAGTAATAGCACTTAGACTTATATACCACTTTACAGTGCTTTACAGCCCTCTCTAAGCGGCTTACAGAGTCAGCATATTGCCCCCAACAATTTGGGTCCTCATTTTACCCACCTCGGAAGGATGGAAGGCTGAGTCAACCTTGAGCCTGGTGGGATTTGAACTGCCAAATTGCAGTCAGCCGGCAGTCAGCAGAAGCTAAGATAGTAGTTCCACTGCATGTAAACTGAGCTTTTGCCCCCTTGACTGGATAAATAATATTCACATTACAGTATCTTTTATTATTGGAATGTTGGAGAAGTTATTTCCCACTGCCTGCCCATGTGTTTAACTTCTTTAATAGCTATCCATGTTATAACATGGCTTAAGACTCCCCAAAACTGAAGGTATGGTTAAAGGTGATAAGAGTCTTCACAAAATAATATTTAAAATCAAATGTGTTAAACCAAAATCAGAAACTCACACTAGGAAAGACATGGTTTGGAGGAAACCGGAAGCGCTGCAGCGAGACGGTCTGGAAATAGCGGGCTCTGATGAGCCCAGCTAAATTCCAGGCTGACAAGCCACTGTTGGGGGGTCTTCGGACCGGATCTGTCCTGTAAGGACAGAGAAGAAGGAGAGGTACCTCGGAAGACCAAGAGGGGTAAGCAAATCCCTCGGAGGTCGGAGTAAAAGCTCTTTGAACCGGCAGCGGTGGCGGTGGCCATGGTGGCCATCACAAGCTGGGGCAACCGGAATAAGTTTTGTGCAGGAGCGGTGAATTGAGCAGAGTATCGACATCGGGTGAGTGATTGGCCAACATATATTCAAGAAAAATTTTGTTTAAAGAATTTTGAAGCTATCCCAGCGAAGAATTAGCAGCTAATTTGGCGTCGGGGAAAAGTGAAGGAAGCGGAAGTTTAAACACAAGCCTAAAATGGAGGAAAGGTGTATAAAAGAAAGGTGCATAAAAAAATATGAGGATAAAATTTTAAGAAGTGGAGCGTTTGGGAAATTAAAGAAAAATGGTTAATGGTATAATTAAAGGAAAGAAAAATGGAAATTATGATAAAGTGAATTGTATTATGATTAACATGTGTAACTGTAATATTGGAATAAGATGATATAATGAATGAAATGGAAAGGGGGAAAATGTGTGTGTGTGTGTGTGCAATATTTGGATGAATGTATTATAAGATGATGCTGGGTAGGTGAAAATGGAGATGTAAAAATTAAGTTTAAAGAAACGTATTATTTATGAAGTTAAATGGAAAAGGTATTGAAAAGTAAATGGAATTTTATTTTATTATAACAAATGAGAAATTAGGAATTAAGATGGAAAGGATTGCTTTTAAAGGATGTTAACTAGACAAGGGAATAAGAAAGTTTTGGGGTAAGGGCAAATGGTAATATTGTTTAAATGTTAAACATTTAACATTTAAACAATGTTTAATTGTTTAGAAAAGAAGTAAGAGGTAAATAGAATTAAAAAACATAAGAGAAAGAATATTATGGCAGAAATGGGAAATATATAAAAATTGTGTATGGGGATGTCATAAGCCAGAAATGGCGAACTTTTTTGGCTCAGGTGCCAAAAGGGTGCATGTGCCCGCGATAGCGTGCGCGCGTGTGCCCACACCCATAATGCAATGCCTTCCCCCCATGCATGCACACAACACCCCCCCACGCTGCCCCCCCCACATGCGCACAGGCCTCACTGAAGCCTCCAGACTTAGAGGCCCGTTGGGCCGTTTTTCCCCATTCCCAGGCCTCCTGAAGCCTGAGCAGAGCAAAAACGGCCGAAAAGAAGGCCAAAAATCAGCTGGCAAGCGTGTGCATGCACACTGGAGCTGACACAGGGCAACACCTTGCGTGCCCTCAGATATGACTCTGCGTGCCACCTGTGGCACATGTGCCATAGGTTCGCCATCACTGTTATAAGCTGTATAAAACTTTGACTCGAGCGATATTCTGTTCAGAGAAAATACATTGTATGTATGTCTGTATGTGTGTTAAAAAATAAAAAAAATATTTAAAAAAGGAAAAAGAAAAGACATGGTTTCTAACAGGCTTTCCAGAGGGGTACTCCCCAACTCCCAATACGTCAAAGACATCATTAATTCCCTCGGCACATGCCAGGTTCCTATCCCACATATTTACCTTTTCTAAAGTCGTTTACTTTTAAAATACAAAGGCTTTTTAACAGGTTCAATTAAACCAATTTAAATGGAAAGCTGACATGTTGCAAAATTAAGCATCCGTTTTTAGCATTATCTCTGTTTACAAGAATGCCTCTGAACCACACCCAAACATTCCTAGAGGACTGACAAGTGGGGGATTGCTGCGCTTCCCTGCTTTGCTTGACCTGTGCCTACTGCCCCTCAAAAGTCAAATGGGGTGGTAGGGAGCATCCTAAGAACATCGGAAGGATAGTGGGCGTTAACTTCACAAGGCCTTTCTGGAGATTGAATGCTTTATAATTTGAGGCAAACCAGAGCAGTGGGGAGGATATCAGAATTTGCAAGATGGTCATTCTGGTGCAACAGTTAGAAAACTGCCTCTCTGTGTTTCACAATCCAAGTGTCTGCAACCATTTGGAGCTTACGCAAGTCTCACAGCAACAGTGATCGAAGTTAGAAAGGACTCCCTTGCTAGCTAAAACCCACCTACACATTAATGTCTGGAACCCACACCGCATATCGGACATAAATACATTAGAAAGTATCCAGAGATACTTTACGAGAAGAATCCTCCACTCCTCTACTCGTAATAGAATACAGTGATCCCTCGTTTTTCGCGGGGGTTACGTTCCAAAAAGAACCCGTGATAGGCGAAATCCGTGAAGTAGCGCCACGGTGAGAAATTAGCCAGTCTCTCTTGTTACACCCGCCACGCGCAGCCGCACTTCACGTTCCCTGGCCTAAGGGACCCGGGGCTCATGGCAGCGCATTGGTAAGCAGCGCTACGGCAAGAAACTAACCTAATTTGTGCTATACCCGCTTGAAGGGGGTTTTCTGTGGCTTGCCTGACTGCCGCCATTCGATCAGCTGGCAGTTGGCATTTGGAGCGGCTTGGTGCGTGTATGCGCTGGCTTCATATCCCTCCCTATTCCCCGCCACTCGATCAGCTGGCAGTCGGCATTCGGGGAGGCATAGAGGGAAGTTTTCACGTGTATTTCACTGCTCTTGGCAAGCTGTTTTACCAATCAGCCAATCAGAATGCAGAACACAATGCACGATGCAAATCCGTGAAGCAGCGAGACCGTGAAAGGTGAACAGCGATATAGCGAGGGATCACTGTACCTTACAGAACCAGACTTGAAATTCTAGATTAGATAGCTTAGAACTACGTCGCCTTCGGTACGACCTAAGCATAGCTCATAAAACTATCTGCTACAACATCCTTCCTGTCAACGACTACTTCAGCTTCAACCACAACAATACACGAGCACACAACAGATACAAACTCAAAGTGAACCACTCCAAACTTGACTGTAGAAAATATGACTTTAGCAACAGAGTGGTAAATGCCTGGAACTCACTACCTGACTCTGTGGTTTCGTCACCAAACCCCCAAAACTTTATCCTAAGACTGTCCACTGTTGACCTCACCCGATTCCTAAGAGGTCAGTAAGGGGCGTGCATAAGTGCACCAGCGTGCCTACCGTCCCTGTCCAAATGTTCCCTCTTATCAGTACCCATCTTATGTACACAAACAATGTTATATCTATGTATATTACTAACACGTACTTGAAAAAATAAAATAAATAATAAAATAAATAAATAAATAAATATTTGACAATGGAATATATAATGATGGATATATTAGTCTACATATACACAACAACTCAGGGGCCCTACAGAATACAAACAATGCATTTTTATTTTGTTTGTGGAATCCATGCTCCAAGCCCCCATTTATATTAGCATATAAGGGCATGTGTCATATGGGGTTTGGGGAGGGACCACAGATGCAAGGCACATGCCCTTTAGGCAATGATTTTGTAATTGCAAGGTGCTGTAAATTGTGAGAAAATTACATGGGCATTCATTTTTTGCCTAGTAAAACAAGCAAAAATTAATGTTTAGTTCTTGAAAGTTAGATACTTTTTAAGAGAGGTTATACAAATAATATTCTAGTGTGGACATTACATACTGGGGTGTGTGTATGTGGTTGTTTGCAGGGGTTGGTATGCAATATAGGGCAGAAGTGTGCTATTTTCCTTCGGAAGGGTGTGTAAAAATATGTGCAGATGAGTCACCAAAAGATAGAGAACAAGTTCAGATCCAAACACTGATGCAATTTTGTATAAAATTAAGTTTATATCTTAGAACAGAAGGCAGCCCTGGCAAATATCACTACTTCAGATTTGAGAATATATTATTCACCAATAATTCCTAGTGAAAAACAATAAACGAAATCAAGAAGCTGTCAGTTGAAGAGGACAAATGTAAAGGAAGATGAGGAGGAAGAACAACTGAATTATGGCCTATGTCTCAAAGTATGTACATTGATACGTGTTCATGCTCTATCCGCCTCCCATTAAATATGGACAGAAGAAAGTGTCAAAAGTAGCCACATTGACTTGACATTTCATTTATAATCCAGTGGGGAAAAGCAAGAACCATTACTTACCATACATCTGATTTCACACAGATAATCATTAATATCTATAACTTTTCCTCTCATTCCAAATCATATTTTGGTGTCAGAAGCTATATCAACTGTCTTTACTATTTCATTCTGCATGCTTTAATTCTGTTATTCTTCCTCCCTGTCACATGACATAACATGACTTTGAAGAAGTTTAATAAGCAATGTACACAACAGTTCGAAACATTGAAAGGAGGGAATATTAATGCTTACCATTGGCTTCCCTTTGGCATGGAGCACCCACGGATCTCAGCCCAGCTGCCCCCCAACATTGACCCCACCAAGGTGCCTGTGGCCTTCGGCCACCCAGGCCTCCCCAAGCTCAATGAAGAGCTGCAGCATCCCGAGCTGCTGATGTGGCAGCCGGCTTTGATGGCGCTCTGCGACCTGGTGCATGACCCGGAGAACGCTTACCAAGCCATCGGCCTGGGTGAGCGGTGGCGGCCTGGCCATGGCTGGCGGGAGGGAAGGGAGGGAATAAGGAAAGAAAAAGGAAAGAAAGAGAGAGGGAGGGAGGGAGGAAGGAAGGAAGACAGAAAGAAAGAAAAAGAGAAAGAGAAAGAAAGATGGTAGGAAGGCAGGAAGATAGACAGAAAAAGAAAGGATGGAGGGAAGAAGGAAAGAAAAAGGAAAGAAAGAGAAAGAAAGAAAGAGAGAAAGAAAGAAAGAAAGAAAGAGAAAGAAAGAAAGAAAGAAAGAAAGAAAGAAAGATGGTAAGAAGGTAGGAAGGAAGGAAGGAGGACAGACAGAAAAAGAAAGGAGGGAGGTAAGAAGGAAAGAAAAAGGAAAGAAAGAAAAAGAAAGGAAGAAAGAGGGAGGGAGGGAGGAAGACAGACAGACAGACAGAAAGAAAGATGGTAGGAAGGAAGGAAGACAGACAGACAGAAAAAGAAAGGAGGGAGGGAAGGGAAGGGAGGGAAGAAGGAAAGAAAAAGGAAAAAAGAGGGAGGGAGGGAGGAAGAAAGAAAGAAAGAAAGAAAGATGGTAGGAAGGAAGGAAGACAGACAGACAGACAGACAGAAAAAAAGAAGAGATGGTAGGAAGGAAGGAAGACAGACAGAAAGAATGAAAGAAAAGAAAGAAAAAGAAAGATGGTAGGAAGAAAGACAGAAAGAAAAAGAAAGAAAGAAGGGGGAAGGTAGAGAAGAAAGAAAGAACGAAAGAAAGACTTATGACCACAATTGAGCCTAACATTTTGGTTGCTAAGCAAGAGCGTTGTTAAGTGAGTTTCACCACACTTTACAAGTTGGCCATGCCCACCCGGTAACCTGACCACTAAGCCATGCCCACCTGAGGGGGGTGGGGTGGGGGGCGGTGAGGATGAGTTTGTAGCACCAAGGGGGCGGTGGACTGAAAAAGTTTGGGAACCACTGATTTAAACAATGTTTAATTGTTTAGAAAAGAAGTAGGAGGTAAATAGAATTAAAAAACATAAGAGAAAGAATATTATGGCAGAAATGGGAAATATATAAAAATTGTGTATGGGGATGTCATAAGCCAGAAATGGCGAACTTTTTTGGCTCAGGTACCAAAAGGGTGCATGTGCCCGCGATAGCGTGCGCGTGTGTGCCACACCCATAATGCAATGCCTTCCCCCCCATGCATGCATACAACACCCCCCACGCTGCCCCCCCACATGCGCACAGGCCTCACTGAAGCCTCCAGACTTAGAGGCCCGTTGGGCCGTTTTTCCCCATTCCCAGGCTTCCTGAAGCCTGAGCAGAGCAGAAACGGCCGAAAAGAAGGCCAAAAATCAGCTGGCAAGCGTGTGCATGCACACTGGAGCTGACACAGGGCAACACCTTGCGTGCCCTCAGATATGACTCTGCGTGCCACCTGTGGCACATGTGCCATAGGTTCGCCATCACTGTTATAAGCTGTATAAAACTTTGACTCGAGCGATATTCTGTTCAGAGAAAATACATTGTATGTGTGTCTGTATGTGTGTTAAAAAATAAAAAAAATATTAAAAAAAGAAAAAAAGAAAAGACATGGTTTCTAACAGGCTTTCCAGAGGGGTACTCCCCAACTCCCAATACGTCAAAGACATCATTAATTCCCTCGGCACATGCCAGGTTCCTATCCCACATATTTACCTTTTCTAAAGTCGTTTACTTTTAAAATACAAAGGCTTTTTAACAGGTTCAATTAAACCAATTTAAATGGAAAGCTGACATGTTGCAAAATTAAGCATCCGTTTTTAGCATTATCTCTGTTTACAAGAATGCCTCTGAACCACACCCAAACATTCCTAGAGGACTGAGAAGTGGGGGATTGCTGCGCTTCCCTGCTTTGCTTGACCTGTGCCTACTGCCCCTCAAAAGTCAAATGGGGTGGTAGGGAGCATCCTAAGAACATCGGAAGGATAGTGGGCGTTAACTTCACAAGGCCTTTCTGGAGATTGAATGCTTTATAATTTGAGGCAAACCAGAGCAGTGGGGAGGATATCAGAATTTGCAAGATGGTCATTCTGGTGCAACAGTTAGAAAACTGCCTCTCTGTGTTTCACAATCCAAGTGTCTGCAACCATTTGGAGCTTACGCAAGTCTCACAGCAACAGTGATCGAAGTTAGAAAGGACTCCCTTGCTAGCTAAAACCCACCTACACATTAATGTCTGGAACCCACACCGCATATCGGTCATAAATACATTAGAAAGTATCCAGAGATACTTTACGAGAAGAGTCCTCCACTCCTCTACTCGCAACAGAATACCTTACAGAACCAGACTTGAAATCCTAGGCTTAGACAGCTTAGAACTATGTCGCCTTCGGTACGACCTAAGCATAGCTCATAAAACTATCCGCTACAACATCCTTCCTGTCAACGACTACTTCAGCTTCAACCACAACAATACACGAGCACACAACAGATACAAACTCAAAGTGAACCACTCCAAACTTGACTGTAGAAAATATGACTTTAGCAACAGAGTGGTAAATGTCTGGAACTCACTACCTGACTCTGTGGTTTCGTCACCAAACCCCCAAAACTTTACCCTAAGACTGTCCACTGTTGACCTCACCCGATTCCTAAGAGGTCAGTAAGGGGCGTGCATAAGTGCACCAGCGTGCCTACCGTCCCTGTCCAAATGTTCCCTCTTATCAGTACCCATTTTATGTACACAAACAATGTTATATCTATGTATATTACTAACACGTACTTGACAAAATAAATAAAATAATAATAAAATAAATAAATAAATATTTGACAATGGAATATATAATGATGGATATATTAGTCTACATATACACAACAACTCAGGGGCCCTGCAGAATACAACACAATGCATTTTTATTTTGTTTGTGGAATCCATGCTCCAAGCCCCCATTTATATTAGCATATAAGGGCATGTGTCATATGGGGTTTGGGGAAGGACCACAGATGCAAGGCACATGCCCTTTAGGCAATGATTTTGTAATTGCAAGGTGCTGTAAATTGTGGGGAAATTACATGGGCATTCATTTTTTGTCTAGTAAAACAAGCAAAAATTAATGTTTAATTCTTGAAAGTTAGGTACTTTTTAAGAGAGGTTATACAAATAATATTCTAGTGTGGACATTACATACTGGGGTGTGTGTATGTGGTTGTTTGCAGGGGTTGGTATGCAATATAGGGCAGAGGTGTGCTATTTTCCTTCGGAAGGGTGTGTAAAAATATGTGCAGATGAGTCACCGAAGGATAGAGAACAAGTTCAGATCCAAACACTAATGCAATTTTGTATAAAATTAAGTTTATATCTTAGAACAGAAGGCAGCCCTGGCAAATATCACTACTTCAGATTTGAGAATATATTATTCACCAATAATTCCTAGTGAAAAACAATAAATGAAATCAAGAAGCTGTCAGTTGAAGAGGACAAATGTAAAGGAAGATGAGGAGGAAGAACAACTGAATTATGGCCTATGTCTCAAAGTATGTACATTGATACATGTTCATACTCTATCCGCCTCCCATTAAATATGGACAGAAGAAAGTGTCAAAAGTAGCCACATTGACTTGACATTTCATTTATAATCCAGTGGGGAAAAACAAGAACCATTACTTACCATACATCTGATTTCACACAGATAATCATTAATATCTATAACTTTTCCTCTCATTCCAAATCATATTTTGGTGTCAGAAGCTATATCAACTGTCTTTTACTATTTCATTCTGCATGCTTTAATTCTGTTATTCTTCCTCCCTGTCACATGACATAACATGACTTTGAAGAAGTTTAATAAGCAATGTACACAACAGTTCGAAACATTGAAAGGAGGGAATATTAATGCTTACCATTGGCAGCCTAGATCCAGGAATGCTGGGGAAATCATGGTGTTCCATATGATAGCCAACATTAAACGTGATCCAGTTGAGGGGTCCATAGTACGAATATGTCTCATATCCTTTCAAAAACATGTAATGCTCTGCTATGAAATGCCCAGAAATAGGGTGCAAACCCATGCCCAGGATCGTTCCTGCTATTAAATAAACAATAGGCTTCCAACCCCACAAATAATAGATTGTAAGGTCAATAGAGAATTGTACCAAAGCATTAAATATTTCCATCTCAGTAATTGCTTTAGGGTTGACATATAGTGGCCTCAAACCGTAAACAAATGGCTGCATGGCAATCCAAATTAGTTTCCGAAATGGAGTACAGAAGAACCAGCCCTCAAAATCAGTAGGGATGTCCACATCCAAAGCATCTCCGCCAAGGTATCGATGGTGATCAATGTGGTACTTCTTGAAAGAGGCAGAGTAAGGTAATCCAACAGGCAAGTTGGCAAAGACTGCAAACCACCTATTGCACTTGGCCTTCTTGTTGCCAAAGGCAACATTGTGAGAGATGTCATGGATGGCTAGTGTTAGGGAATGGTTGATGCAGCCCCCAAAACCATAGGCCCAGAAGAAAACCCACTTCCAGGCTAAATTTCTCATCAGGTAGCAGGCAAGAAGCTGAGTGAATACCATTCCTGTCACAATCCATTTTAAACGGGGATCTGAACCCATTAAAGACTTGATGGCTGGATATCTGGCTGAGGGAGGAAAGAAAGATGGCATTAAAGGCAGTTGAGAACAGTCTTCCTTTTTTTAAAGGCTCGTCTAGCTCAGCAAAGTCATGTCACCATTCCTCCAACTGTCTGTTCCACATAATTACACCCATGTGACAGAAAGAAGAAAAGAGGTTATACTGTAAACCACCTTGTTTGAAAATCACATGCTCGCCTGATCAAAATCAGAAAACAACAACAAAGTACAAGGCCACCGTTCCATTTATATGAGGAACTCTTTTCTTGCGTAGTAACATTCAGTCTTTCTGTTATAGAGTCCATGTCCCAGGCAGTCTCCTACCCAAATAATGGCTGAATCTAGTCCTACTTACCATATTTTTTGGAGTATAAGACACACCGGAGTATAAGACGCACCTTAGTTTTTGGGGAGGAAAATAGGGGAAAGCAATCTGCCTACCAGGTATTCATCTGGCTAGCATCCTTAGTCTGGTCAGTTTCAGCACATTATTTTATCCCCTGGTTAGGACTTTAAAAAACCTTCTTCTGAGAGAGTAACAATGAAAGAGCCTGCAAGCCGGTAAGAGCTGGGAAGATAGATAGCACCTGGTTAGGACTAGAAAAAAATTTACTTGGAGTAAGTAGAGCAATGAAAAAAAATTCTGCAAAAACTTAGGGCTGGAAAAACATTCTTTGGAGAGAGTAACAATGAAAAAGCCTGCAAGGTAAGAGCTGGGAAGATCTGTTAGCACCTAGTTAGGGCTGGGAAAAAAGCTGCATTCGAAGTATAAGACGCACCCAAATTTTCAGCCACTTTTAGGGAGGAAAAAGGTGCGTCTTATACTCCAAAAAATACGGTAGTTTCAGCAAAGTTCTTCCATCACATGCCTTTGAATCCTTCCTTGGGATCTTCCAACAAGGATCCTCTAATCCGATTACCGTATTTTTCGGACTATAAGAGGCACTTCCCCCCCCCAAAAAAGTGGGTGGAGTGAAACATTCTTATAGAGTGAATATTGCAGCGGGGGGAGGGTTTTTTTAGAATCATTTGGAAGAAAGTATTCATTCATGTCTTTGTTTGATGGCAGTTATTTTGGTTCCCCAGCTGTCAAAACGGGAAGAGCGTAGCCAATAAAAATTGCCCCCAAGGCTGAATTTCAGCCCTGCCTATCTACGAAAAGAAGTCCTTGATCTCCCAAATCCAAGATCCAAGCTACTTGAGACTTGTGCCATCTTTAAGGCTATGAAAAAGTAGCCCTCATGGACATGTGAATACATTATCAGAATAGAATAGAATAGAATAGAGTAGAGTAGAGTAGAGTAGAGTAGAGTAGAGTAGAGTAGAGTAGAGTAGAATAGAATAGAATAGAATAGAATAGAATAGAATAGAATAGAATAGAATAGAATAGAATAGAATAGAATAGAATAGAATAGAATAACAGAGTTGGAAGGGACCTTGGAGGTCTTCTAGTCCAACCCCCTGCTTAGGTAGGAAACCCTACACCACTTCAGACAAATGGTTATCCAACATCTTCTTAAAAACTTCCAGTGTTGGAGTATTCACAACTTCTGGAGGCAAACTGTTCCACTGGTTAATTATTCTGTCAGGTAATTTCTCCTTAGTTCTACGTTGCTTCTCTCCTTGATTAGTTTCCACCCATTGCTTCTTGTCCTGCCCTCAGGTGCTTTGGAGAATACCTTGACTCCCTCTTGTTCGTGGCGGCCCCTGAGATATTGGAACACTGCTATCATGTCTCCCCTAGTCTTCATTAAGCCAGTTTCCCTGCCATCCTTCAATGTTTATTGTACTTTGCTTTCTGGTAATGGAATGAGAAAGCCAGAGAGGATTGTAGGTCCCTTATCTGCCATGCAAGCTCATTCTGAGTGATTTTTAGTGTATAATCTATAAAATGGTGCATAAGTCCAGCCACAAGTCCTGAAAAAGCTCTTTTCATCTCTGTGTATCTGGTGAAAGACATATAGCATAGATAATATACTGAGATTACAGTCATGCAATATTTGCTTATCTGAGCTTTTGGCAGCAGCCTACTAAGCACTGCCTCTTTAGTAGACTGCAGGCAACAAAAGGGCTTGGGCTTGTGAGCTAGTCTCAGCATCAGAGATCCTAGCTTGCACAAAACAGCATGGGTTTCTTGGGGCAAAAATGGGCTTTCGTGCTTTTACCAAAATAACCAAAAAGCGAGTAGTACATTCAGTGGTGGGTTCCTACCAGTGCGGTCCACTCTATAGCACCGGTACTGGCCCGCCTGGGTGCCGCCATTTTTTTTAAAAAAATTAAATTTTTTTTAAATTTTTCTTCTGCGCATGTTCAGAAGCCGAGCTTCCGGCACTGCGCATGCGTTGCCTTCCTACCCCACAGTGAGTCCAAGCAGGGGCAGATGGCTGAGGGAGCACATGAGACACTGAAAGAACGGGCGGCAGGAGCTATCTCCATTCCCCTCCCTTCAGCAGTCCGAGAAGCCACGAACGCGCGGTGATGATCCCAAGCATTTTCACACTGCTGAGGGGAGGGGGAACGGGCGGCAGGAGCCTAGGATCATCGAATGGGGAGAAGCATTCAGGCCAGACGGAGCCTCCTAGAAGAACCGCTGCCGCGGTCTTGCTGCTCCCACTGCAGGGGACTGTGTTGCGGGTGGGCAATGCTCCCCCGCTTCTCCAGCCGCTGCCAAGCTCCCGAGGTCCACACCCACCCACCCAGTCACATGGCTGGCAAGCCACACCCACAAAATAAGCCATGCCCACAGAGTGGTAGTAAAAAAATTAGGAACCCGCCCCTGAGTACATTTATTTGTTTTTCATTACCCCCCCCCCAAAAAAAGGAATCTAGATGCATGAGATTGTTGCCCGAGCACCCTTTCAGGAAAGCAAACATTAATTTGTGTAAGAAAGTCTTTTCAGAAAGAGAAAAAATACTGATTTACTATTGCTTGATGCTAAACTATATTGTGCTATTAGGTACGTTATGAAACAGGAAATAAGCATAAACAGCCTGACCGCAGCCTGGGGAAGAACAAATTAACTACAAACATACCAACTACTAGTACCAGTAAAAGCTTAATTGTCTTGACAAACAACATACCAAAGCATGAAATCTGTAGTCTAGCCTCTGGCCATTTAAACTTTGCAAAAGGGAAAGGGGAAAAAAGGAATTGAAAAATTCAAAATTCTTGGACCTTGAAGGTTTTGATTTGGGATTTGGGTGGCATAACCAGGGGTGGGTTCCTACCGGTGCGGTCCAGTGTGGAGCTCTGGTAGGGACCCGCCGATAACCCAATTTGCGTGCGACTGCTCCGAAACCGTCTCCACCGAGCAGTTGTGCGCGTTGCCAAATCACTGCGAGATTTCAGTGAGATTTTGCTTCTGCGCATGCGCGGAAGTAAAACCGCACCAAAATCTCTCTTGCGCGCGCATCCCCTTGTGAGATTTCAGTGCAATTTTGCTTCCGTGCATGCACAGAAGCAAAATCATGCAAGGGAGTGCGCGCGCATAGCGCGCGTGCACGCGCACAAAGCATGAAGAAACATGGAGCAGCGCACCGGTCTGGGTAAGTGAGCAACTCACCCCTGGGCATAACATACAGCATTTATGTATGGTAAAGATTGCCGGGAGAAATATCAACAACCTCAGATATGCAGATGCTACCACTCTAATGGCAGAAAGTGAAGAGTAAACTAAAGAGCCTTTTGATGAGGGTGAAAGAGAAGAGTGCAAAAGTTGGTTTGAAACTCAACATTAAAAAAACTACGATCAGAGCATCCAGTCCCATCACTTCCTGACAAATAGAAGGGGAAGAAATGGAAACAGTGACAGAGAGAGACAGAAAGAGAGAGCCAGAGAGAATAGAATAGAATAGAATAGAATAGAATAGAATAGAATTCTTTATTGGCCAAGTGTGATTGGACACACAAGGAATTTGTCTTTGGTGCCTATGCTCTCAGTGTACATAAAAGAAAAGATACATTTGTCAAGAATCATGAGGTACAACACTTAATGATTGTCATAGGGTACAAATAAGCAATCAGGAAATAATCAATAATCAATAATCAATATAAATTGTAAGGATACAAGCACAAGTTACAGTCATACAGTCATAGGTGGGAGGAGATGGGTGATAGGAACAATGAGAAGACTAATAGTAATAGTAATGCAGCCTTAGTGAATACCATATTTTTTAGTGTATAAGATGCACCTTTTTACCCCCAAAAAGAGGGTCAAAAACTGGCTGCGTCTTATACTCCGAATGTAGCCCCCACCCACCTGCCAGCCCACCACTCAGCCTGGGGAGGAAAGCGTTTTCAGGTGGCAGCACTGCGATCCCCTCCCCGATTCCAAAAACGGGGCGTGCAGACTACTTAATGAAGAATAATCTTATTTTATGTGATATGTTGAGTTTTTGAGATTTGTTAGGTTTGTTTTGTCCTTTTTAAAAGCTTTGTATTTATATTTATGTATATATGTATATACCATATTTTTCGGAGTATAAGATGCACCTTTTTACCCCCCAAAAGAGGGTGAAAACTTGGGTGCGTCTTATACACCGAATGTAGCCCCACCCAGCCACCCCCACTCTTTAATCTTTGCCTGCCAGCAATTTACCTTTTTGCAGCAAACAGCAGCAGAGCCTCATTAGCACAAGCCACTGATTATCTGCCTCCCAACACTCAGCTGTTTGGTTGAAGTTGCCGGCAAGCTGACGTGCTAAAATGAAAGTGAAACTAAAGCTGCACGGAGTCAAATTGCTGGAGGGAGAGGCAAAGATAGAATTTTATTTTCTTGTGCTAACTAGACTGTGCTGAAACTGGCTGTTTTTTGCTGCAAGAAGGTAAGTCAATAACTATAAATGCCTATAGAATGTTCAAATTATTAAACTTATTTTTAAAGATTGTTTTATTATTGTTCTAGACAACTTAACAAAATGAAGAAGCTTTTTAAAATAAATGTTTGATCTGAAGAGGCCCAGTGCTATTGTATCTTCTTTTAAATAGCAGAGAATACTTCCAGAAAGCCACATCAATTTTAAAGATCTGTAAAAGTATAATCTGAAATGTCCTGTTTTAGTATTAAGTATTAGTATTAAGTATTAGTGTTAAAATAAGGCAGCTGAGTTAAACCCCGACTTAGTCATGTTTGGAGTAGATCTATTTAAATAATTGGGAGGAGTTAGTGTGATTACATTTAAGAAAACTTTCTGGGATTAATATACTGCCATAATGTACATTTCTCCAGTTCTTTGCTATTTCTATGGGTCAGACACACATGCACAGAAATACACAGCAAACAGTGTATATCATCTGTGCTGTTTGCTGTTTGGCAAATTGCTTGGAGGCAGAGGCCTTTTTTCCTTGTTTTCCTCCCCCAAAACTAAGGTGCGTCTTATACTCCGGTGCGTCTTATACTCCAAAACATATGGTATGTATGTATATGTTTTTTGTTTCTGTGTATGTTTGTTAAATGTGATAATTTTAAAATTACTTAATAAAAAATATTTTTAAAAAATCATCCAACATGCACAGCCCTAAGTACTTAGTTTGGTCTTTCTTGACCTATCACCCTCCAGAGATGGTGGATTAAAACTCCTACCACTTCCAGTCAACAAGAAGGGATGGGAATGTTGTGTGAGGTACTTGGAGAACACTTCAATTAGCTTATTTCACAAGTCAAACACGATGGAACGTTCCAGAATTACAAACACTCCACTACATTTATTTAAGTTTGTAAAAATAAAAAGGGGTTCCAATATAGCCAAGAGAGACAAGTGGACACACGATTGGACACAGCTATGTTGTCTGGAGAATTCTGGGAGTTGAAGTCCACAAGTCTTAAAGTTGCCAAGTTTGAAGACCTCTGGTATAGAGTATGCCTTAAATGCCATGCAGAAATTTAAATTCAAGTCAACCCATTCAAAATAAGTATATTTGACACAGGCCTCTGACTACTAAATAAGGCAGTTGGAATTAAAAGGGAACAAGTTGCCCCTTGGGAAACAATACAGTTTGACAAAGTTGCTCCAGGCAGGAATTTTATACAATACCCTTTAGTGCAACCAAAGGAGAACTGACTTCATAAACAAACAAAAAAAGGTGGTTACGTGAAAGGAATTTATACAACCCTCCTTCAGCCAATAAAGATTTGGCACCAGTTCAGTAAGGACTTTGATTGCACAGTACATCTAACCTGCTATGAAAAATAAAGGAAGCCATGATAGTCAGAGGAGGAAGAGTCCCTAGCTTGTGACCATGACTATTCAGCTGAATCATCCCTCCCCACAGAACTGCTGTGCAATTTAAAAAAAAGAAATGGATAGAGAACTGCATAATATAACGAGCTTTCCGTAGGAAGAAGACTGGATAAAAATACCGTATTTTTTAGAGTATAAGACGCACCTTTTTCCCTCCTAAAAGAGGCTGGAAATTTGGGTGCGTCTTATACTCCGAATGTAGGTTTTTCAAAGCTTTTTTTTCCAGCCCTAAGGAGGTGTTAACGATCTTCCCGGCTTGCAGGATTTTTTTCATTCCTACTCCCTCTGAAGAAGTTTTTTTCCAGCCCTAAGTCTTTGCAGGCTTGTTTTCATTGCTATTCCCTCTGAAAAAGGTTTTTTTCAGCCCTACCCAGGGGATAAAATAATGTGCTGAAGCTGACCAGACTAAGGACGCTAGCCAGATGAATATCTAGTAGGTAGATTTTTCCCCCTATTTTCCTCCCCAAAAACTAAGGTGCATCTTATACTCCGGTGCATCTTATACTCCAAAAAATACAGCAATATTATTTATTTTAAAAAGGTAGCAAGCCTCATCATTGTTTCATCTAGTCCCCTTTGGTGTTGCTAAACTAGATCCCAGTGACCATCTCACATGATAGGATTAGGGGTTCAAAATGTATCAAGGAACTTATTTGGGACAATAATAATCTGAAAAGAGGGAGAGTAGAACAAGGGAGAAAGGATTAGGTTCATTTTAAACTGGGAAGTATGGTTTTAATAAAGGGCCAAGGGAGGAAATAAGAAAATATGGGACATTGGTTCCTTAGATGATAATGTATATGTTGTTTTGCTTTTTTCAAAATCTGATAATAAATCAGCCTTGCTACATTTGGGGATCGTTCTTTCTAAATCTTGCTCTGAGAAGCTCTGACTCTGACTTCCTGTTCCTCCTTCGGTGAGATCGGAAGCTGGGACCACGACCTCTGCGGCCGGCTCTGAACACTCAACACCTGAGGGTCCGAATTTGGACCTAAGGCCCCCCCTGTAGAGGGGGCAAAGCGAAGGGGGACCGGCAGGAGGGTAGAGGGGAGCCGCATCGAGCTGGCAAGCCCCTAGCCGATGGTGCGGTGCTGTGGCAGCAAACATGGCTGCCACGAAGCTGAAGGAGAAACAGAATTAACAAGACTGAGCAGGAGGAAAAGTGAGTGATTTGCAATCTGGGATAAAAAGGACTGTTTGCTTTTTAAAACAACCCCAAAGAAACGAGGGGGAGAAATAAGGAAGCTAAAGATTAGTGGCGGGTCAAGCATGCTAAAATTGTGTGGGGGAATGTTTGGGAACTACCCAAACCAGGGGTTGGCAATCTTAAAAACTCAAAGAGCCATTTGGACCCATTTCCGAGAGAAAACAAAACACCTAAAGCCACAAAACCTGGATGGGCGTGGCCAACTCAATGTCACTCCCACTGACCCCGCCCCCAGCTACGCCTACCCAGGTTTTGTGGCTGTTTTCTATGAGAAAAAGGTATATCTCTCTCTTTTCCCTCCCTTATCACTCTCTTTCTCCCATCTCTCTTTCTCTCATCTCTCTCTTTCTCCCTCTCTCTCCCCTTCTCTCTCTGTACAATCGCCACCCCCGGCTTCTCTTCAGGCAACCCTCCTCCCCTTCTCGCGACTCCCTGGCTGGCTGTGTCACATGCAGGGAGACCCTCGCAAAAGCGCACACGGAGGGAGGGCGGCTGCTTGCTTAAGGAGGGTCTTTGGACGCGGCTTCTGTCCTGCCCTAAGAATCCGGCCATTGCCTTGCTGTGTCCCATCCCATCATCCCCCCCCGCAGCTCTTCGCTTCCTGCCGCTTCAGGCTGCAGCTCATGTCCTCCCTGCTCGGCCGAAGATCGGGGGGGGACAAAGCAAGGCAATGGCCGGATCCTTAGGGAAGGAGAGAAGCCGCATCCAAATACCCTCCTTAAGCGAGAAACCGCCCACCCTCTGCGGCTTCTCACTTCCAGAAGGAAGGTTCTATTGCCGCTCTTGCGTGTCCTTCGTGCAAGGCGCTGCATGTGCGAAGTCTCCCCGGTTGCTGTGGCTGCACCGGGGAACCCAGGTCCTTGTCAACGATGGAGATGCTGTGCGCGCGGGAGGAACCGCAGAGCAGAGGCGCCTGGCGAGCGAGGTGACTGGCAGCATCGGCGGCAGGCTCCTGCCCATGTCTCCCGCTCGCCTCTTGCCTTAGCATTTAAAAGAATGAGAGGCGGGAGACTCTTTCTCCCATCTCTCTTTCTCTCATCTCTCTCTTTCTCCCTCTCTCTCCCCTTCTCTCTCTGTACAATCGCCACCCCCGGCTTCTCTTCAGGCAACCCTCCTCCCCTTCTCGCGACTCCCTGGCTGGCTGTGTCGCGTGCGGGGAGACCCTCGCAAAAGCGCACATGGAGGGTGGGCGGCTGCTTGCTTAAGGAGGGTCTTTGGACGCAGCTTCTGTCCTGCCCTAAGAATCCGGCCATTGCCTTGCCATGTCCCATCTCGTCATCCCCCCCGCAGCTCTTCACTTCCTGCCGCTTCAGGCTGCAGCTCACGTCCTCCCTGCTCGGCCGAAGATCGGGGGGGACACGGCAAGGCAATGGCCGGATCCTTAGGGAAGGAGAGAAGCCGCATCCAAATACCCTCCTTAAGCGAGAAACCACCCACCCTCTGTGGCTTCTCGCTTCCAGAAGGAAGGTTCTATTGCCGCTCCAGTGTGTCCTTCGTGCAAGGCGCTGCATGTGCGAAGTCTCCCCGGTTGCTGTGGCTGCACCGGGGAGCCCACGTCCTTGTCAACGATGGAGACGCTGCGCGTGCGGGAGGAACCGCGGAGCAGAGGCACCTGGCGAGCGAGGCGAGTGGCGGCATCGGCGGCAGGCTCCTGCCCATGTCTCCCGCTCGCCTCTTGCCTTAGCATTTAAAAGAATGAGAGGCGGGAGACTCTTTCTCCCATCTCTCTTTCTCTCATCTCTCTCTTTCTCCCTCTCTCTCCCCTTCTCTCTCTGTACAATCGCCACCCCCGGCTTCTCTTCAGGCAACCCTCCTCCCCTTCTCGCGACTCCCTGGCTGGCTGTGTCACATGCAGGGAGACCCTCGCAAAAGCGCACACGGAGGGAGGGCGGCTGCTTGCTTAAGGAGGGTCTTTGGACGCGGCTTCTGTCCTGCCCTAAGAATCCGGCCATTGCCTTGCTGTGTCCCATCCCATCATCCCCCCCCGCAGCTCTTCGCTTCCTGCCGCTTCAGGCTGCAGCTCATGTCCTCCCTGCTCGGCCGAAGATCGGGGGGGGACAAAGCAAGGCAATGGCCGGATCCTTAGGGAAGGAGAGAAGCCGCATCCAAATACCCTCCTTAAGCGAGAAACCGCCCACCCTCTGCGGCTTCTCACTTCCAGAAGGAAGGTTCTATTGCCGCTCTTGCGTGTCCTTCGTGCAAGGCGCTGCATGTGCGAAGTCTCCCCGGTTGCTGTGGCTGCACCGGGGAACCCAGGTCCTTGTCAATGATGGAGATGCTGTGCGCGCGGGAGGAACCGCAGAGCAGAGGCGCCTGGCGAGCGAGGTGACTGGCAGCATCGGCGGCAGGCTCCTGCCCATGTCTCCCGCTCGCCTCTTGCCTTAGCATTTAAAAGAATGAGAGGCGGGAGACTCTTTCTCCCATCTCTCTTTCTCTCATCTCTCTCTTTCTCCCTCTCTCTCCCCTTCTCTCTCTGTACAATCGCCACCCCCGGCTTCTCTTCAGGCAACCCTCCTCCCCTTCTCGCGACTCCCTGGCTGGCTGTGTCGCGTGCGGGGAGACCCTCGCAAAAGCGCACATGGAGGGTGGGCGGCTGCTTGCTTAAGGAGGGTCTTTGGACGCAGCTTCTGTCCTGCCCTAAGAATCCGGCCATTGCCTTGCCATGTCCCATCTCGTCATCCCCCCCGCAGCTCTTCACTTCCTGCCGCTTCAGGCTGCAGCTCACGTCCTCCCTGCTCGGCCGAAGATCGGGGGGGACACGGCAAGGCAATGGCCGGATCCTTAGGGAAGGAGAGAAGCCGCATCCAAATACCCTCCTTAAGCGAGAAACCACCCACCCTCTGTGGCTTCTCGCTTCCAGAAGGAAGGTTCTATTGCCGCTCCAGTGTGTCCTTCGTGCAAGGCGCTGCATGTGCGAAGTCTCCCCGGTTGCTGTGGCTGCACCGGGGAGCCCACGTCCTTGTCAACGATGGAGACGCTGCGCGTGCGGGAGGAACCGCGGAGCAGAGGCACCTGGCGAGCGAGGCGAGTGGCGGCATCGGTGGCAGGCTCCTGCCCGCGTCTCCCGCCTCTCATTCTTTTAAATGCTAAGGCAAGAGGCGAGCGGGAGACGTGGGCAGGAGCCTGCCGCCGATGCCGCCACTTGCCTCGCTCGCCAGGCGCCTCTGCTCCACGGTTCCTCCCGCGTGCGCAGCGTCTCCATCGTTGACAAGGACCTGGGCTCCCCGGTGCAGCCACAGCAACCGGGGAAACTTCGCACATGCAGCGCCTTGCACGAAGGACACACTGGAGCGGCAATAGAACCTTCCTTCTGGAAGCGAGAAGCCGCAGAGCGTGGGCGGTTTCTCGCTTAAGGAGGGTATTTGGATGCGGCTTCTCTCCTTCCCTAAGGATCCAGCCATTGCCTTGCCGTGTCCCGTCCCATCACACACACCCCGCAGATCTTCACTTCCTGCCGCTTCAGGCTGGAACTCACGTCCTTCCCGCTTGGCTGAAGATCAGGGTGGGGGACACGGCAAGGCAATGGCCAGATCCTTAGGGAAGGAGAGAAGCCGCATCCAAATACCTTCCTTAAGCGAGAAACCGCCCACCCTCTGCGGCTTCTCACTTCCAGAAGGAAGGTTCTCACTTCTCCGCAGCTTCCAAGAGGGTCTCCCGGTGCATGCGCACCCTACTGGCCCCGCCACAGCCAGTCGGAGTCGCGAGAGGGGGAGGAGCGTTGCCTGAAGGGAAGTCTCCGCTGGGGGTAGCTATGTTCCTCAACCAGCGCCAGAGAAACAGCCCCGCCGCTTCTCCATTCCCGCCGTCTCCTGTACCCTCTCTGGCCAGGTGAGGGAGGGAGGTGAGGCCAGCCAGTGATGGGACAGGGAGCCACAGCAGGGGGCCCAAAGAGCCACATGTGGCTCACGAGCCGCAATTTCCGACCCTTGACCCAAACGTTCCCAAATGTATTGGCCTTCTGGAAAGCAGTAAAGACCTGGCTTTTCTGACAGGCCTGGGGCCGTTGATCTTGTGGTGGTAACCAGCGAGATCTGGCCATGAATGGTATGCATGGGTGAAACTGTTTTTGAATTGTAAATTGTTTTTAAACTGTTTTTAGATGTTTTTGTACTATTTTTGATGTTTGTATTTCTGTTGTGAGCCGCCCAGAGTCCCTAGGGAGTTGGGCGGCATAGAAATTGAATAAATAAATAAATAAACAAACTATAAAATAATATAAGAAAAGATAAAGATTGAAAAATAGAAGAAAATATAAAGATTGAAATATGCAATATATTTTTGAGTAAGTTTGATACCGGTAATAGAAAAGATGAAGATTGAAAAGATGTAACTTTTAAATATGTCTTATATGGGGAGGGGGAAGAAAAATAATATTTTTGAATATAAGTTTGATGATAGAAGAAACGTGTAGAAATGAAGTTATATATGTTGGGATATAAGAGATAAAAATTAGTGTTAATATGTATGTTTAATCAATTTACTAGTATTACATAAGTATGAATAGATTGTTCATTGTAATAAGGATAAAATATATGTATGAATAACTTAGAAATGAAGTTATAAAATAACATAAGAAAAGATGAAGATTGAAAAATAGAAGAAAATACAAAGATTGAAATATGTAATTTTGAAATATATTTTGTAAGGGAAAAATAATGATGCGGAAAAGAGGATAAAGAAATTATAAGTTGATTTTTGATTAATGTTTAGGAAATAAGTAAAGTAAAATATACTAATACTAGAAATATATAAGTTGGGAAATGACCACATCTTTGCTTGCTGGAATTAAAATAGGGATAAAATAAGAGGGGAAAAAGACTAAAGACAGATATTAAGAGGAAAAGAAATGTGAGAGATGTATTGAAAATGAAATGATAATGGATGGTAATTATTTTAAAAACAAAAAATATTGTTAAGAATATTGTATGGATGTATGAAACTCAGAAAGCAAATGCTCACGACATGAGATCTTGAAAGACCAAAAAAAAATGACATTTATTGGGGTGGGGTGGGGTGGGGAGAAGACGCTCTGACTCTGTTGTTACTCCTTTGAATGTTTTAATTATATTACAAAGGATAGCTTGGCAGGTTAAGTTGTTGTTCAGCATGACTGCAACAAAGAGGAATCATTAGACTTCCCACTAGACTTCTCTTGCCTACCTCATAGTCCACTAAAAACACAGAAAACACACAAAACATCCCGATCCTTACTACGAGCAATCTTCTTGAAGATTCATTTGTGAACTATTAATCTTCTCATCGTTCTTATCACCCATCTCCTCCCACTTATGACTGTATCACTGTAACTTGTTGCTTGTATCCTTATGATTTATACTGACTGATTCCTAATGTGATTTTATTGCTTATTTGTACCCGATGACTATCATTAAGTCAGAACCTTATGATTCTTGATGAATGTATCTTTTCTTTTATGTACACTGAGAGCATATGCACCAAAACAAATTCCTTGTGTGTCCAATCACACTTGGCCACACACTTGGCCAATAAAGAATTCTAATCTACCGGTAATCTAATCTAATCTAATTTGTGAAGGAAGCAGAGTCTACATAGGAAACTGGCTTAAAGCCTTAAAAATCTCTTATTTCGATGCCCCAGATCTCTCTCTCTCTCTCTCTCTCTCTCTCTCTCTCTCTCTCTCTCTCTCTCTCTCACACACACACACACACACACACACACCAGGAAAATAATCCTGCGCAACTGCAGCACCCAGCCCATCATAGGTTATCAAGCTAAGCAGGTTTGGAGCTGATCAGTAATTGAATAAGGAATCCAGACTTCCGTATTAATTGGGAAATTACAAAGGTGTGCTGGAACGGGACGTGACAGTTCCTTCTTGATCCTGAGGAAATAATTAAGGCTCCTCACAGGTACCAGAAGACAAACTGGACTACAGGGGTTTTTGGGGGGCGGGCGGGGTGGTGGTGGAAAGAACAAGAAGCAATGGGGGGAAATCCAGCCGCGCTCATATGTTATCCCGAGTGATCGAACCGACCACCACGTAATAAACGGCAACTCTTCGCGTTTAAGAGGGGGGGGGGGAAGGTGGACGAGCGCCTCCACCTCGGTTTTTTCGAAACGTTAAGCCAGGGTCTCAATGCTAACTTACCCAAAATCTCCTTCCTCCGTTGCGTATGGGGCTGATCAGTGTAAACCCACTCGAAATCCCCGCGGGTGACCCGGTTTCCCATCCCTGCTACCACACTAAGCAAGCTGGCCTCTGGTCCTGAACAGAAAAGCGCGCTCCAGCGGGGCACCTTATATTAGCCCGGAGCAGCCTGGAGGCAAACCCCGCCCCACGCTCGCCCGCTTCAGCCACCGAGCTCCCAGGGCCGCCCAGCTAACCTGGCTTTGAATAGAATAGAATAGAATTTTTTATTGGCCAAGTGCGATTGGACACACAAGGAATTTGTCTTGGTGCATATGCTCACAGTATACATAAAAGAAAAGATACATTTGGTCAAGAATCATGAGGTACAACACTTAATGATTGTCATAGGGTACAAATAAGCAATCAAATCATATTAGGAACCAGTCAATATAAATCGTAAGGATACAAGCAACAAAGTTACAGTCATACAGTCATTAATGGGAGGAGATGGGTAATGGAACGATGAGAAGATTAATAGTAGTGCAGACTTAGTAAATAGTTTGACGGTGTTGAGGGAATTATTTGTTGAGCAGAGTGATGGTGTTCTGTGGGAAAACTGTTCTTGTGTCTAGTTGTTCTGGTGTGCAGTGCTCTATAGCGTTGTTTTAAGGGTAGGAGTTGAAACAGTTTGTGGCCAGAATGTGAGGGGTCTGTAAATATTTCCCCAGCCCTCTTTTTGACTCGTGCGGGTATACAGGTCCTCAATGGAAGGCAGGTTGGTAGCAATTGTTTTTACCAACGGAGTCAGCTCCCCCTTTGCGTTCAGGAGAGCCGGCAGGGTGCCCTCCTTTGCCAGCTGGTCGGAACGCCCCCGACTTCCTTAGGCTCAGGGTGGTGAACGTTCATCGTTTGGAGCAGGGGTCCCCAAACTTGGCAACTTTAAGATTTGTGGACTTCAACTCCCAGAATTCTATGTTGGCTGGAGAATTCTGGGAGTTGAAATCCACAAGTCTAAAAGTTGCCAAGTTTGAAGACCTTTGGTTTAGCTCCTGGTCCACACCAAGCAGGAGGCTCTTGGCCTGGGCTCTGCAATTCTGGAGGAACATTGGGTGGGTGGGTGGGGGAGAGGTTGTGCAGAAACCAAGAGGGGCTTGTCCCAAAGGTGCTTTTTTTCAAGAGGCAATTGGACTTTCTGTTTTTTCTTTGAAGATGTTTTGTTTCTCATCCAAGAAGCTTCTTCAGGACTGAGAAAAAGCACCTTTGGGACAACCATGACCTGGATGGCTGAGAATCTCCATAGACAAGAGGGGCTTGGTAACTGTGGAGTGAGGAGTTGACTGAGGAGTTAGTAAGAGGTGACTAGGCAGTGAGCAAGAAACAGCTGGGCTGACGGACAACCCAAGGCTTGGGAGGAGTAGGACCCAGAAGAAGGATAGAGAGAATAGTATCCTGCTTGAGTAGGGATCTGACCCAGTGGGTTGTGGAATGCCTTATAGTGGTGTGGCTCTTGGTTTAAGTGGTTTGTCTGATAGATCCCAAAATATGAAGCAATTGCATTCTGATGCAAGAAGAATGCAGAAATGTGCTACAATTAAAACAACTTATGCAAAATGGTTGTTGTTCTACCTGAAGGTAGAACAAGAAGTTCTATCCTTTTTTTTAATTAAAAAGTTTTAAAAGTACAAAGTACATACATTATTATGTTTTCTCCCCGCCCTTTCCACCCTCCACCCTTCCCTCCCTACTCACCCTCCCCCCCCTACCCCCGGACTTACCAGAAAAAACACAAGATATAATTTCAAACCGAAAAGTATAAAACTACAGAATACTAAAACAAATTATTAGTTCAAAAATATCTTTTCCATTCTTAACTCTTTGTTGCTCCAAAGACTTGAAAGTATAATCTAAAATTCCTCAAACAACTAACATTAATGAACTATTTGGGTTATCTTAATCTGATACTTTTTCTGAATATATTCAGTCCACCTACTCCATTCCAATATATATCTTTCGTTTGAGTGGTCCTTAAGATAAAATGAAATCTTGGCCATTTCAGCCAGATGTGTCACTTTCGCTGTCCATTCTTCAATTGTAGGTATATCTTCCTTCTTCCAGTATTGTGCCACCAATAACCTGGCAGCAGTTATAAAATTCAAAACCAACTTAGTCTCTATAACAGAACAATCCGTAATTATTCCCAGCAAAAAAACCTGTGGTGTGAACTTAATCTTTTTCTTTAAAATATTTTGTATAATCCACCAAATTTTTATCCAAAAAGCCTTAATTTTTTTACAGGTCCACCATATATGAAAATATGTAGCATCCTCACATTCACATCTCCAACATTTAGGCTGTAAGTTTGGATACATACAAGCTAGTTTTTTGGGATCTAGGTGCCATCTGTAAAACATTTTATAAAAATTTTCTCTTAAATTTTGAGCCTGTGTAAATTTACCATTTCTGACCCATATCTTTTCCCATGTATCCATCATTATAGGTTCTCCAATATTTTGAGCCGATTTTATCATACAATCCTTAACTAGTTCTGATTCTGAATCTAATTCCAATAAAATATTATACAGTCTTTTTATATGCATTGGGCCCTTATCTTTTATTTGTACAATCAAATTATCCTCATTTTTCAAAATACCAGTTTTTCGATCGTCTCTCCATCTAGCCCAGTGGTTCCCAAACTTTTTCAGTCCACCGCCCCCTTGGTGCTACAAACTCCTCCTCACCGCCCCCCATCCCACCCCTTCAGGTGGGCGTGGCTTAGTGTTCAGGTGACCGGGTGGGTATGGCCAACTTGTAAAATGTAGTGAAACTCACTTAACAACGCTCTTGCTTAGCAACCAAAATGTTAGGCTCAATTGTGGTCATAATTCTTTCTTTCTTTCTTTCTTTCTTTCTTTCTTTCTTTCTTTCTCTTTCTTTCTTTCTTTCTTTCCTCCCTTCCCCTTATTTCTTTCTTTTTTTTTCTTTCTGTCTTCCTTCCTACCTACCATCTTTCTTTTTCTTCCTTCCTTCCATCTCTTTCTTCCTTCCATCTTTCTTTCTTTCTTTCTTTCTTTCTTTCATTCTTTCTTTCTTCTTTCTTTCTGTCTTCCTTCCTCCCTCCCTCCCTCCCTCCCTCTCTTTCCTTTTTCTTTCTTTCTTCCCTCCCGTCCCTTCCCTCCTTTCTTTTTGACTGTCTTCCTTCCTTCCTACCATCTTTTTCTTTCTTTCTTTCTGTCTACATTCCTACGTACCATCTTTCTTTCTTTCTTTTTCTTTCTTTCTTTCCTTTTTCTTTGCTACATCCCTCCCTTCCCTTCCCTCCCTCCTTTCTTTTTCTGTCTGTCTGTCTTCCTTCCTTCCTTCCTTCCTACCATCTTTTTTCTTTCTTTCTTTCTTCCTTCCTTCCTTCCTACCATCTTTCTTACCTTTTTCTTTCCTTCTTCCCTCCCTTCCCTCCTTTCTTTTTCTGTCTGTCTTCCTTCCTTCCTACCATCTTTTTTTTCTTTCTGTCTTCCTTCCTACCTACCATCTTTTCTTTCTTTCTTTCTTTCTTTCTTTCTTTCTTTCTTTCTTTCTTTCTTTCTTTCTTTCTTTCTTTCTTTCTTTTTTTCTTTCTTTCTTTCTTTCTTTCTTTCTTTCTTTTTTTCTTTCTTTCTTTCTCCCTTTCTTTCTTTCTTTTCTTTCCTTTCTTTTCTTCCTTCCTTCCTTCCTTCCTTCCTTTTCTTTCCTTATTTTCTCTCTCTCTCTCTCTCTCTCTCTCTATATATATATATATAGAGAGAGAGAGAGAGAGAGAGAGAGATAGATAGATAGATAGATATAGATATAGATATAGATATAGATATAGATATAGATATAGATATAGATATAGATATAGATATAGATATAGATATAGATATAGATATAGATATAGATATAGATAGATATAGATAGATAGATAGATAGAAGATAGATGATAGATGATAGATAGATAGATAGATAGATAGATAGATAGATAGATAGATAGATAGATAGATAGATAGATAGATAGATAGATAGATAGATAAAGAAGCGATAGCCATCACGATCTCTGGAACATTTAAAATTTTATTTAAAACTACTATTAAAATTGCTAAGCTTTCGTCAACCCCTGTTGACTTCGTCAGTGTGTGCGATATATATATATATCGCACACACTGCGGGACTACATTGGCTCCTCTGGGCTCTGCCTATGGCAATTTAAAATGTGGTACTGTCTGCGAGGAAGAGGGGCGTGTTTGAAAAGAGGGGCTGGAGGTGGGTGGGAAATCTATCCCACATTGAGCCACTGGGTGTGTGTGAGTGTGTGCGTGCGTGCGTGCGTGGCCGAAAACATCCAGGTTCGGAAAACTGGGAGGTTTTGAAACCGGTTCCCCCAAACCTGGTTTGTATTTGGTTGCAAAAACAAACAAACAAACACACAAGCCATTTTGGTTCCTCGCCAAGGCTGGCTCAACTGGATGACCAAACAGAGCCTGGAAAGGAAAGAAAACTGCAGAAGTGGTCAATGGAGGAGGTGGGTGGGACAGATGCACATGGGGGAGGGTCTTCTCCCCCTCCCCCCACTGGCACATTCAAGGGTCTTCCTGGAAATACACCCCCTCCCCCGTGGGAAGCGCTGGCACCCTCCGAATTGCCTTCCTTGGCACAGAGCAGTTCGGAGGACCGAGGCCGGGTGGAGGGGGGATTCCTGTACCCAGCAGGCACAGCTGGAAAGCCCCCTCCTCACCTGGTGGTGTGTCGTGCCTGCCTAAATTGCTATCCATCCGGGTGCAGGGGAAGATGGCATCACAGGTATGAGCGAGAGCAGTGTGTTAGGTGGGCAGAGGAGGTGAGGCCGAAGGCCACATCGTGAGACGGGCATGCGGAGGTTGCCGGGGGGGTGCAGGAAGCTGGGCACCTGGGATCTTCAGTGGGATGGAGAAGGGGGGGTACTGGGTGTTTGGGGTAGGGAGGGGAGTTATGATTTTTAGAAGATGAGACACACATGCACGCACAACGGCCAAGGGGAGAATTTAACTTGGGGTTGTTTGGGAGAGAAAAATAGAGGGAGGGAAGGAAGGAAGAAAAAGAAAGGAAAGGAAAGAGAAAGAAAAGGAAGGAAGGAGAGGGAAGGAAATGGAAGGAGGGAGGGAGGGAGGGAGGGAGGAAAGGAGGTAGGGAGGAAAGAAAGTAGGAAGGAAAGAGAGGGAGGGAAATTAAAGGTGAAAAGGAGAGGGAGGAAGGAAAAGGAAGGGAAGGAGGAAGGAAGGGAAGGGAAGTAGGAAGGAAAAAGGGAAGGAAAGGGATGAAGGAAGGAAGGAAGGAAAGGAAAGGAAAGGAAAGGAAAGGAAAGGAAAGGAAAGGAAAGGAAAGGAAAGGAAAGGAAAGGAAAGGAAAGGAAAGGAAAGGGAGGCAGGCGAAGGCGGCAGAAACTCTGGCGGGCAACTGTTCCCGATCTCCCCCCCCCCCCATCGCTGCCCTCTTTTCGGACTGAGTTTCCGGCCGCGGCGCATCTTGGCCGAAGGAGCAGAAAAGAGGCAGCTGCGATTTCCCCACAAGGTCTCCCTCCTCCTCCTCCTCCTCCTGCCCCCCCCCAACCCGCCCCCCCAACCCAGCCCCTGTCCGCCCCCCCCCACTCCCGTGTCTTACTGGTTTAACAGCTCCATGTTTCTGTCGGCTGGTCTCTAGGGAAAAAAGTTTGCAAAATACAGAAACTCTTCTCGCTGTGAGTTGTTAATTGCTCACCCTCGCGAGAAGAGTTTCTGTATTTTGCAAGCTTTCCAGGGGTCTCCAACCTAGGCAACTTTAAGACTTGTGGACTTCAACTCCCAGAATTCCTCAGCCAGCTTTGCTGGGAGTTGAAGTCCACAAGTCTTAAAGTTACCAAGGTTGGAGACCAGTGCAAAGAGACCAGACGACAGATACACGGAGCTGTTAAAAGTCCAGTAAGACGCCCGTCTCGTGGCCCGCCCAGTCCCCGCCGGGAAAAGAGTGGCAGGAAAAGCGGTGAGTGGGCGATTGGGTGGACATGGGTGGCGGCACGAGGACAGGACCGGCGAACCACCTACCGCCCCCCTGGACCCTCTCACCGCCCCCCTGTCACTACCCTTACCTCTCACCGCCCCCCTAAGGCTTCCCACCGCCCCCTGGGGGGCGGTACCGTCCACTTTGGGAACCACTGATCTAGCCTGTAGTTGTCTGTATTGAAACCATGTTCTAGTTATTCCTTCCTCTCTTGATTTCTCAAACGGTTTTAATTGAAATGAAATTCCATCTTCAAAAAAAAGTTCTTTATACGTAATCTTATCTAATTTTTGTTCAAAATTTATGTTTTCTATCGCGTGTCTGGGTACTGTCCATAAAGGTAATTTATCATTTAATTTACATTGGTACTTTTTCCAGACACGCAATAAGGCATTTCTTAATATATGGCTCTTAAAGGCTTTATCTACTTTTTTATCATATACTAAATAAGCATGCCACCCATAATACAAACCATATCCCTCAATATTTAATACCCTCTCTTCCGTTAAATTAATCCAGTCCGTAATTGCTGAGAGAACTGCTGCTTCATAATACAGTTTTAAATTAGGCATTTTTAAACCACCTCTTTCACGTGTATCCTGCATAATCTTCTGGTTTACCCTTGGCTTCTTCCCTGCCCAAATAAATTTATTTATACCCTTTTGCCACTCCTTCAGATTCTCATCCTTTTTGAGTATTGGTATCATTTGAAAGAGGAATAAAAATCTTGGTAAAACATTCATTTTAACTGCAGTTATCCTACCCAGCGAGGACAATTGTAATTTCCCCCAGTTTTCCATATCCTTCTGTATTTTTAACCAGAGTGGCTCATAATTATATTGATATAGTTTTGTATTTGTGGACATAATATAAACCCCTAGATATTTAATCTTTTGGACTATCTCAAAACCTGTTACCTTTTCTATTTCTTCTTTTGTATTTGTATTTGTTTATTTGTCAAGCATATATGATTATAAGCAAAGTATAAACAGTAAAACATGATCGAATATATATGTAATAGTACAAGCATGAATAAGAGTAAAAGAGATATGAATATATGGGTACATTAGGACAGGAACGGTAGGCACGATTGTGCGCTTATTCTTATTCTCTCCTTGTTTAGTTTCCACCCATTGCTGAGATGGGAGGACTGAGATTGGAGGATAAGAACTGAGGATAGAAGAAGCAACTTAGAACTAAGGAGAAATTTCCTGACAGTTAGAACAATTAATCAGTGGAACAGCTTGCCTCCAGAAGTTGTGAATGCTCCAACACTGGAAGTTTTTAAGAAGGTGTTGGATAACCATTTGTCTGAAGTACCGTATTTTTCGGAGTATAAGACGCACCGGAGTATAAGACGCACGTAGATTTTAGAGGAGGAAAATAAGAAAAAAAGTATTCTGAGCCTAATGGTGTAGTAACATATTATTTAATAAAATACCAGTATAGCAGAATACTTTTTACAACCATGTATCCTTTTTGCAACCATGTATACTTTTTACAACTATGTACACTTTTTACAAGCTTCAAACTTGACAGCTTTAAGACTTGTGGACTTCAACTCCCAGAATCCCCCCTCCAGTCATGCTAGCTCAGGAATTGGAGTTGAAGTCCACAAGTCTTAAAGTTGCCAAATTTGAAGACCCTTGCACCCTTAACCTCTATTCACTTCCTCAATTCCTTTAAAAAAATAATCTTGAAAACATTTTTTCCCCAGATGGAAAGGAATGCTTTAATTTCTGGTGCTACCAGACTGCTGATTTTGGATTGCCAAGATTAACACAGATCATTATGTAATGTAGGATGTTTTAAAGAATATCTCTCACTCCCCTTCTTCATTGCACTATGGGATACCTTAGCTGCTGCCCAAGTATATTCAGAAAAAAAATGAAGAAGGGAAATCTAGTTTTTATTATACATTTGGCATCTTGCAACTGCAGCAAGGAAAATATGCACACCATCCTTCACTTACACTGCACTAAGTCCTACCTGTCAATATATTTGAAAATCTCTAAATTGTTACTCCAAAGGATTATTGGGGGAGGGGAAGATGTCTAATAAGAAAATTCAAGTTCTCCACAAACTTAATTCTCCTGAAGCTGTAAATTGATGCAGAAAAGTTCTCACCAGCACTATGGATGTGCCTGAAAACGCTTGCAGACAAGACTTGTATCAATTTACCTGCGTTGTTTAACAAATTTTATGGGAAATCCAAACAATAATTTCAATCCCTAAGACTGTGCCACCATATCTTATTATTTTTCTTTCCACAAAAAGTAAAAAAATAAATAAATAAGGAAAAGCACTGAATATCTGTACTGTATGTTTTGACTGGCAAATCTGACGTGCTCCATCTACAGAGCCGCCTGTTAAAAAGTATGACAACGTAATATTCTTTTTTTTATTGAAAAGGTTTTATTAGTACAAAGTACAAACATTTTTTAATTCCCCCCCTTCTCCCCAACCCCCTCCCTCCCCTTCCCCGACTTCCCAGAGAGAACAGAGGATATAATCTTCAAATAACCATAAACTTAAAATATACTAACAAAATAAAAATTCAAAAATCCCTCTAATATATATCTATATACTTTTTTTCTTTCCCCAAGGAAAAAAGAAAACTCCACTTTATCTAAAATCTATTAAACCATTCTAAAATTCTAACGTAATATTCTTAAATGAACAACTAACACACACACACACACACAGAGAGACACTTGATTTTGAATGGATTAGAGCAGGGGTCTTCAAACTTTGCAACTTTAAGACTTGTGGATTTCAACTCCCATTCCTGAGCTAGTCCTCCTCTAACTTGGCCACTTTGCTCTTTGAACTTCCAAGCTCTATTTACAAAGAGCCATAAAGATTATCACTGGAGATTAGGGAAAGGAAGATCAAAGGGGGAGATCGCGAAATTACTCTGCTATTGGAACTGGAGGAGCAGAAGCGATCGAAACGGCAGCTTCACCAGAGAAAACAAAATGCAAGGATGCAGGCAAAGAAAACAGTTTCCTTACTTCCCAGTCACCCAAGTGCAGATATATACCAGTAATCTAAAGGAGTGTGCACGTGGTCGTATTGCTGCTGACTCTATCGTCCTGTCGGTCTTTCCTCCTTCCTTTCTACCCTGCCAGGCAGCTCGCTAGGGCAGCGGGGGCTCCTCAGGTGGTCTGGGAGCAGGCTTTGTGCAGGAAGGGCAGCAGCGTTTTTCAGGCAGCAACAGTGGGGAGGGCTTGCTTTAGGCAGCAACAGTGGGGAGGGCTTGCTTCAGGCAGCAACGGTGGCAGCAGCAGCTCTTCCTCAGAAATCAAACAGAGACATGGAAATACCGCCAATCAGCTGTCTGTTGCCACCCATTGCGCCAACTCCGTCCCCACTCCCCCTGGATATGTGTGATGCAGCATTCAGTGTATAAGACGCACCCAGTTTTTGACCCTCTTTTTGGGAGTAAAAAGGTGCGTCTTATACTCTGAAAAATGCAGTAGTTTAGGGTTTCCTGCCTATGCGGGGGGGGGGTTGGACTAGAAGACCTCCAAGGTCCCTTCCAACTCTGTTGTATTATTATTATTATTATTATTATTATTATTATTATTATTATTATTATTATTATTATTATTATTATTATTATTATTATTATTATTATTATTATTATTATTATTATTATTTCTTCAGATTAGCATGGTTGTAAATTATAACAACAATGTTATGAAAAGTCCAGAACAGGAGACGAAATTCATATGGGATCTAGATATATGATCCTGCAGGAATCATCCTGAGGAAGATGTCAAATATAACATCAAAGGGGACGGAAGCTTCATTTATCAGACTGACTCAGATCAAAGCATGGTGCTCAGCTTCCTGATCCAACGCTGGCAGGAGCTTCAGGATTATCATTGATCATTCAGACCTGATTAGCCTGAAGAGTCAGAAAATTATATGCCTAAATTTAAATTATTGTTAGGATGATAACGTTAATAATAATAGAAGTGGATGTGGCCAAGAAGAAGAAGATCTAGTAGAAGAAAGGAAGAAACAAAAGGAGGTCATTAAGAAACAGAGACAGCAAGAGAAAACGCAAGGCAGAGTGCTAAGAGAGACGAAGCATACTAAAAGATATTATAAATAATAATGTCCGAAGAAATAAAAATAACATTTAGCAAAATAAATGGACTTAATAACTGGAAGTAAAGAACTCAAACATTTTTTTAAACAAAAAAGGGGAAAAACTTGACATCAATGTAATTGCTCTCCAAGAAGTACATATCAAAAAAGAAAATTTAAGACTGTTTGCTATACTCACAACACACTATGCCTCAAATGATAAATAATTTGAATCTTATAAAAAATTGCACGATAAATTTACAGAACTAGGAATAGAGAATTTAATTACCACTGGGAATGCTAATGCCTTAGTTAACAGTAAGATAGAGTAAAAGAAAAGTATAAAGGTGTATTTCCATGTAATCTTGCAAAGGTTTTAGAAGGTATATTGTACAATAGGATAGGTAATGTGAGAGTAATATGAATATTAAGTGAAATACTGTATAAAATGTAATTATCCGATGGAATAATTACATTTTGATGGAAAGGGGGCTACAAATGCCCCACCTATTTGTTATACGTTTTGTTTTGTCTTGTTTTGTGTGTTCAATAAAAAACAATTAAAAAGAAAGAAAAAAAAAGAAGTGGATGTGGCAGTGCCAGGAGACAGTAGAAGAGAAGAGAAAGAACTGGAGATGTTTGCAAAATACAAAGACCTGCAAATAGAAATAAACCAACTCTGGCAAAAGAAATCAAGTACCAATAGTAATGTCTGTAGAGATTCTCAGTCATCCAGATCATGGTTGTCCCAAAGGTGCTTTTTCAAGAGGCAACTGGACTTTCTGGTTTTTCTTTGAAGACATTTCACTTCTCGTCCAAGAAGCTTCTTTACCTTTAACATCATAAAAAATCAACAACTGCCTATCCCAGGTCATTGGGAAGGACTTGATAAGTGGACAAAAATACCAAATCCAGTCTGAACATCTGGCTGACCATGCAATGAATAAAAAAGTATAGTTAAGAGTGTTCCAGTATGAATTTGGGCTTGAGTGTTTTCTCCAATTGTTCACCTTGAACTGGTTTACAGAAGGGATGTTATTGAGAATACAAGTATGATATTGATCAAAGTGTATGCCAAGACTATGTGCTTGCTTTGTGTGTGTGTGTATAATAAAATTATGTTGGGCTCAATACACAACTCTGCTGTGCTGGATAGCGAGAGAAATTCACCCAAAGTCTTTTGAGTTTTAAATGATTTTTGTTGAAGTAAGGAGCTCACCATTGAGAAGAATCATTTATTGCTGTCGTCATTGAATGCCTTTACAAGAAAGAGGTACCCTGAAAAAATGGAAAAACAAAAATGTGTACAGAGGTTGAGGGCTTAAAAATGGGAAATCCTAGGAAATCGATTTGCTGGCCAGTTCTGGAGAAGCTAGGAAGCTCCTTGTCCAATTTGGGATTATTTCTATTGTTAGGGGAAATGAGCTAAATTGGTTAAACGGGATTACAGGTGACTTTGTCTGGGGTAGGGGGGGTTAATTTGGGTTTGATGGGATTAGGCAAAGAGAGGAACTGGTTTTGATCCTGGTCATATCCAAAAGCTGAGGGTAGGGGGAAGAGGTGCAGTCTCCATTTGCCTGTTAGGTTTATTTTTTCCACTACACTAATGCATATGCTATCTTGGTCCTGATGTGTCCAGCCTTCGACATGAAGTGATGTCAATGTTATGCAGCATCTGAAGATGGGAATTTCTTGTGACTTACTTATCTGTTCACACAGGCAGTAGGATATTGGCACCACCCTTCACAATCAGAGAATTTAGGGCTGGAAGGTTTCTAGTCCAAACTGCTAGCCAAGGCAAGAGTCCTTATATCACCTCATACAAATGGTTGTCCAATCTTTTCTTGAAAACCTCCAGTGATGGAGAACCCACAACTTTGGAAGGCAAGCTGTTCTGTTAAGGAGTGTGCAGAGCGACCCCTGAGTTATCAGGGACATGCACGTAGAAACGGAGTTGTGGTGCCCACAGACAGGTACTGAATGTAAAAGAGTTAAGTTGTATAAAGTTAAAGTGTGGTTAAAAGGAATTGTATACACAAGTAAGTATGGAGCCAAACAGCTTTTAAATGTATGGTAAGTAGAAAGGGGAGGTGCTTATTCCAGTTCTCCAGAAGGGAGGGGGGATAGATTACATCATAAGGAGCCAGCCAATCAGATCATAGATAGCAGGGCCAGGAACTATAAAAGGCCTAGGTGGAAGAGCTGAGGAGAGCTCTGTTTGTGGTAACTTCCAAGAGGGAAGGTTTATAAGGAATCTCTGCCTGAGTTTAACTGTCCAAGAGGGAAGTTAACAGGAGAGAAGATAGGCTCTAGGCAGTTCTGTGAGAAGCAGGTGCCAGGGTCAGGGAACTTTAATGATTGATATATTGTGTTATTTGTAGATAGAGATAAATGGTGAAACGTGCTCTAATCTATAGGCCTTAATCTAAAGAAGAACTGGGTTTTCTTAGATTTAGTCAGGAAAGCTAGTAAAGTCTCTGAGGAGAAGAAAAGGTGCAAAAGAATTGAATAGCTCGTTGTGACTGAAAGAAATTTACTTGACATTTACTGAGAAGTTTGTATTTAAATAAACTGTTTTCTTGTTTGTTCAAGAAACGTCTCAAAGTCTTTCTATTTCTCACATAAAGCATATCTTAAGCAATTCTGCAGAGCATAGAGATAGTGTACCAGTAAAAATCAAGCCTCTAAAGAGAGAGAGAAGTGGAACAGAGGGCGTTACCCTTGGTCAGGGAGATATAAAAAAAATTAGACATAAATCTATTCAGAACACTATTTTATGCTACCAAGACATATAAATCAATAAACCTGACTGGAGGGGGACCCTCACAGGAGTATTTCAGCTTGGCAACCAGTGGATAGGAGTAATGATCCAGTCACAAACAGATTCATTAAAGTGTATAAAATAGTTTACTTTTAGATAAATAGCACAATCCAATTAAACAGTCCAGGTCATACACGTTCAGTCAGTCAATATCAAGAAGTACAATAATCTTCTAACTAGCCTGTCTTTGTCTTAAACATCAAACAATGATATTACAGCTTACAAACACTTCAATACTATCAAAGTAACAGAGTTTTACACAGAGCTTACTATCAGACACAAAGTCAATCACGAATGAATCAGCAGAGAGAATGAACCTGAAACCACGATCTCTAGCTCCCTCTTATGGCAATCCTGAAACACTACAGCCAATCAGAATACAGCAATACATTTAAAGTTGTAGTACTTAAATATATACAAACATAGATTGGTGGCTTGTTTATATATTAACAACCCAACCGTTTGGACATAGTCCTAATAAGTTCCACAATTGTTTGCACTGTAAATAAATTCTTCCTTATTTCTAGATTGGATCTCCCTGTGATGTCCCTCTGTCCGATTCCACCCATTGTTTCTTGTAATCCAGCTACTGTATATTCCTTTCTTCTTGTGGAAAATAAACCTGCATATTACTAATCTGGGAGAGGGGAAAAAAGATAAGATAGAAAAGAGACAAGGATCTGAGTGAAAACAGGAAGCAGACTCCATATCAGTATGGTTTGTACTTATCCATTTCCATCCAGGGTTTAGAAGACCCGAGAGAGAGAAATCAGCTAGTGATGGTGCAGATGGCAACTTCATAGCAGCTTGGTGACATGGCAAGAGAAGCCTGCAGTGAGAATACAGCACAAACTTGTGAGCGTGAGTCAGGTTTCATAATGCAAATTGAAGGGGACAGAACATCATGTGAGAAAAACAGTTTGCTCCTCCAACACATCGTCAAGTAATGTTAGGTCATGTTCCAATTATCAGGTGGCATGTGATAAACTGCAAAAAGATCTCTCTCCCCCCCCCATGGTTCACCATCAAAATCTGCAAGTTTTCTTCATGGTTACTCCAAAGTTAATCAGTTTTCCACCTAAGAATCCACCTAATAAGCGAGAATGTGAAAACTTGACTTATTTTGATTTTTATGGTTTCTTTTTTGAGAACCAGCCAAAAGGTAATCCCTGCATAGTTTGCAGATTTGGCCATAGAAGTATGAATAATAACTGGAGGAAATTATCCCAAAGGCGCTTTTCAGGAGGCAACTGTTTGTTGTCTTGTTTTTTCTTTTTTTTTAATTGAAAAAGTTTTATAAGTACAAAGTACAAGCATTTTTATAATATTTTCTTCCCCCTCCCTCCCCCCCTTCTCCCCCTCCCCCCTCCCTAGACTTCCCGGAACATACACAGGATGTATGTAATCTACACAAATATAAAACTACTATATCCTAACAAATTATTAACTTTCAAATATCATAAAATCTTAACTCCTTATATTATTAATTAAACTAAAAAATTTTAAATTGAAATATATCCTTCACAGTCTTCTTACTCTAATACTTAATTCAAATATAATCCGTCCTTCTTCTCCATTATCAAATATATCATTTAAATAGCTTTTACAATATTATAAAATTTCCACTTCCAATTTTATACTACCAACAACCTAACCACAATTATTAAGTTCAGAAACAAATTAACCCATATCTAAAAAATACATAACAGCTTTACAATCATTTAATATTTTAAATTACATTCTATGCTTATTTCCACCATATAGTGTAATTTAATTCTATTCTCTACCAATTTAGTTTATTATATTACATTACCTTCTATCCCTATTCCCCAAATTATGTTATTAATTCCATCCTACTATTTAAAACCAATTTAATCTCAATTACATCACTTTACCTTCTATAATTAAACCTCCTGTAATTTAATTCCTCTAACCTTATACATCCTCATATACACATTTACATTTTATTCTTGCTTATTTTGCTTTTTCCTTGCTTTATTACTAACACTGAAACATCAATTTTTCCTCTAACCTTATACATCCTCATATATACATTTACACTTTGTTCTTACTTATTTTGCTTTATCCTTGCTTTATTCTACTAGCACTAAAACATCAATTTTTGATTCCCCTCGCTTTCAAATCTGCGAGAGGAATTGAATATTTCTTTCAGTTGAGATCTAAAAATATGTCGATTTAGTCTTGCTTCATTTTGAGGAGTTGAGGACTGAAATGAGTAATTCAATTCTTCTTTACTTACAATACTTTCACTTTCAGCAAATACTTCTCTAATCGGTCCTGAATCATTTGTTTGTTCTTGTCTATTCAGAATTCCTTTCTGTTGTGGAATATGCAAATCTTCCTTTCCCTCTCCTTCAACATTCACGTTTTCTTTGTCTTCTGGTGGTTTCAGTGTCCCTTCCTTTAGTATGTTGGCAAGAAAATCCTTTGCTTTGGCAATCGTATTAAGTCTATATCTTTCTGCCTTATAATAAACCAATAATCCAGTCGGTATACCCCATGTGTATTTTATCTGTTACAGTTTCAACTCTTCCACCAGAAAAGTATAATTTTTACATGCTTTAAGTATTTTGGAAGGAATTTCCTTGAATATCAAAACTTCATGTTTTTCCACCTTCAGCTTATTTTTGTAAGTCGCCTGTAAGATTCGATTTTGCAGTGCTTTTGTAGTAAAATATATTACAATGTTTCTTGGCAAATGATTTTTTTTTGCAAACCAAGAATTGACACGGTATATTTTTTTCAATCTGACCTCCCAATTCCACTTTTGTCTCCCCCAAAAACTGCCCCAATACATCCGCAATCTTATCCTTTAAAACTTCTTGTGCACTTTCTGTTATACCTCTCAAACGTAGAGCAAACTCCATATCTTTATATTGAGCCATCGTTAATTCTGCCTCAGTTACTTCAATTTTTTTCTGCATCTCCATTACTTTTTCACCCAAAATCATTGTGGTCTGTTTAATTTCAACAACATCCTGTTTCAATAATTCTATATTAGATACCACAGTTTTAAGTACAGTTTCCACATTATCTTTAGTTTGTTGAGTCTGAGATGAAACCTCCTCTGAGACAGCTTGTATTTTTCCATTAATTTCAGTAATTTTTCCATTGATTTATTTAATTATTTTGTTGACTGCTAAAGCAATCTCCTTTTGCATTTCTTTCATGGATTGTTGCCACGTCTCAAGCGTACAAATCTGTGTTGGGGGGGCAAAGTCTTGCAGAAAAAGATTTTCAACTTTTTCTATTCTTTTAAAAGGAGCAGTCTTTGTCAATTTTAAAGACATCTTGGCTTGTTTTAATTCTTATATATTTAAAAAGCAAAGTCCATCAAGGTAAAAAGTAAAAAGTATAAAATAAAAGAGATTTCTTACAGGCAGCTGTTAGAAAACGGAACTCTCAGTAGTTTCAGTAGCTTCCGCCTTCTCCACACCCTTTGAAATTCCAAGCGCCATCTTTAGCTACTTTGTTGCCTCCAGAAAATCCAAAAAACAACACTGGAGTTAAGTAAGAGATACTTGCTGTTTGATTGTCCTGTTATGTCCTGCTGCATTGTTTAAAGCAGTGGTTCCCAACCTGGGGGTTGGGACCCCTTTGGGGGTCGAATGACCATTTCCCAGGGGTCGCCCCGGCATCCTCATCTCCCCCCCCCACTGCCAAAAGCCTGGCCATATCGACTCAACTCGCCGGAGCCCTCTAATTGGTCGGGAGAGGTGCCATTTGGTGAGAGGCGTTTGTGACACCTGGTGGCCAAGCTTTGGCAGCATCAGCTAAGGGGCCAGCTTTGCTCTCAATTCTGGGAATTGAAGTCCAGGCACCTTAAAAGTTGCTGAGATTGAGAAATATTGCTGTACACTTGTTGGTTATGAAGTCTAAATACAGAAGTAGACTTGTTGTGGAAGATGATATTCCTTGGGCTCTTGCAAAGACTGGCCCGAGAATTTCTGATCTGGCATAATTACATATTGTTTTTGTGATTAATCGCTATGCTTTAATTATGTTCAATTTGTAACAATGAAAATACATCCTGCATATTAGATATTTACATTATGATTCATAACAGTAGCAAAATTACAGTTATGAAGTAGCAATGAAAATAATTTTATGGTTGGGGGTCACCACAACATGAGGAACTATATTAAGGGGTCGAGGCATTAGAAAGGTTGGGAACCACTGTTTTAGAGGATTGTTGAAGCACTTGGAGGTTTATCTGTGTCCTCAGGGTCACCTGAGTAGTGTTCCTGGTTCCTGTAGTCTGCAATTTTTTCTCTGGCCACGCCCACTCCCATTTTAGCAAGGGGGGGGGAAGTTGCGATACATCACATGACGACAACATGACACCGCAAGTTTGACACCCCTGCTCTAAAAGGATGCAAATGACCAGCTGTCTGCAATGAATATAAATCCTTCCATTCCCCACTATCCTGTCAGAGCTGAAGAAGCTTCTTATTCAGTTATTTAGTTATTTATGTATTTATGTATTTTGGTTTTCTTATATGCCGCCCTACTCCCGAGGGACTTCTTGGATGAGAAGCCAAATGTCTTCAGAAGAAAAAACAAGAAAGTCCAGTTGCCGCCTGGACTGTGATTAATGCATCAGGCTAGAAATGGAAAGACCACGAATTCTGATCTTATCTTAGGTGCAAAGCTAGCTAGGTGAGTTTGGGCTAGTCTTGCCTGCCCTCCCTTCCCTCCATTCTCTATCTCTTCAAATCTATATACTGTATGCCATATACAAGAAAGAGTTCTCAAGTTAAAATGTATTTTTGAAATGTATAAAAATATTTTCATGTTCTTCTACAAAATGAGAAATTCTTCAAAATAAAAAAACCACTACTATACAAATCTCAATTTTATTTCAATTAGGTGGATCCTCCTTGATTCTACTTATATTACTGGGCACCTGGACTGACTCCCACAACTTTGAGTCAGCAATGTGAATTTTTCTTAACAAATACAGTAGCAGGATGTGACAATGCAGTTCCTTCATAGACCATATACCAGGGGTGGGTTCCTCCTGGTTTGGACCGGATCACACGAACCGGTAGTGACCCGCTGGTGATGTCACTGTCGCCGCCATCTTTTTTTTGGATTTTGTGTGCATTTTTCCCCTTCTGCGGCTTGAAAAAGGGCCCTCCCGCCTGCCTGCGGGTGAATTCTGACCTTTATTTCTTCGCCCGAAGCACAGCTGATGAGCTCCTCAGCTGTGTTTCGGGCTCATTCCTGCTTCTAAGCATGCGCGGAAGCCAAATCGCACGAGTGGACGCGCATGCGCGAAACGTTGCTATGCAAACTGGTGATGAAGTTAAGTGGAACCCACCCCTGCCATATACAGGTAGTTCATTTAGTGACTTCGAAGTTATAATGGCACTGAAAAAAGTAAACCTATGACCATTTTTCACACTTAGCTCCTCGCACCACTCCCCATGGTCACATGATCAAAATTCAGCCCCTTGGCAACTGATTCATATTTATGATGGTTGCAGTGTCCTTGGGGGGGAAGGGGTGTCATGTGAACATCTTTTCTGACAAGCAAAGTCAATGGGAAAGACAGATTTACTTAACAACTATGGTACTAACTTAACAACGGCAGTGTTTCACTTAACAACTGTGGCAAGAAGGGTCATAAACCGGGCTGCACAAGGGGTGGGCAAGCACGTGAAGCTGCAATTGCGCGTGCGCAGGAGCTAGGTTGCACATGCGAAACAATCCCTTCCCCCTGCCACCACCATAACCCCCACAGCTGCTGGTGGTCCATGAAGCCAGGAAGGTTGGGGGCCACTGCTGTGGAAGATGCATACTTGGGAGGAGTTCCACTGCCACTCCCATCAAGTCACACCCACAGAACCGGTAGTAAAAATTTTGAATTCCACCACTGCTCTGCATGTTCTTTGTCTCTTTAAATCTTATCAGTGCTTGTTCTCTTCAGCCACATTATCCTGTTCCATACTTCCCATTATAGTAAGTCCACATACAGGTAGTGCTCGAGTTACGACCACAATTGAGCCCAAAATCTATGTTGCTAAGTGAAGCATTTATTAAGTGACTTTGTCCCATTTCACGACTTTTCTTGCCACATTTGTTAAATGAATGTTGTATGTTTGTTAGTGTTTTGTCCTGGTGTGTTTTTTCTGTTCTTTGTTTTTTGTACTGTTTGTTTTTAAATGTAAACAATTTAATAAAAACTATTTTTTCAAAAGAAAAGAAAAGCTGAGAGCCTGAGTAATAAAAGTTAAGAAGCTCAATGAAATAATAGCACTAAAATTAAATATAAAGAAAACTAAATTAATGACAACAGGTAGAACAGTCTTAGAATTGATAATGAAGATACTGAAACTAAGTGGTATATAGCTTCAACAGTTAAGGAACAAGAAGTCGAAAAATACATTACACTTATCAAATGCTATGATGTGTCTATACTTACAAAGGACAGGATTTTGCAAAAAAAGGTATACCCATTGACACTCTGGAACTGAAAATTGGACTTTGAAAAAGCAGAATAGGATAAATATATTAAATATATTAAAACTTTAGAGTTTAGACCAAGGGTGTCAAACTCAAGGCCTGTGGGCTGGATCCGGCCCACAGGGTGCTTAGATCTGGGCCGTGGGGCCGCCCTGGAAGCAGAAGCACCGGCTCGCGGGGCCTCTGCCAGTGAAAATGGAGCTCCGTGTTTGCTGGCAGAGGGCTGCAGGAGGGCGTTGCAGTGGAAAATGGAGCTCTCCCTGGTCTTGCCTTCCTCTGCTGGAGACAATGGATCTCCCCAGTCCTGCCCAGGCCACCACAGGTGCCCCGAACACGAGAGATGTCGATCTGGCCACATCCACTCCAGCCATGTCCACCCGGCCCCCCGAGGTCAAACACAACACTGATGCAGCCCTCAATGAAATTGAGTTTGACACCCCTGCTTTAGACCTTTGGTATTGGAGACAACTCCTGAGAATAATGTGGACAGTCAAGAAAACAAATGGATCGTGAAGTAAATCAGACCAGAGTTCTCACTTAAGGTACAAATGATCAGCTCAAATTATCCTACTTCAAACACATTATGTGAAGAGCCAGCTCTGTTGTGAAGGACACAGTGCTGGAAAAAGTGATAGAGAAGAGGACAACCAGCAGAAAGATGGATAGATCAGATACAGGGTTGATGAGTGCACCATTGAAAGAGCTGAAAGACCAAGTTAGGGATAGATCATCATGGAGAAAAATCTGAGTGATCCCTTAGAGGCCACAAGGGAACTCTTCAGTTTATGGCATGACCTCAGTGGGAATGTGATCTTAAAAATAAATCAAATCTAACATGAGAGGGTAAACATGTTGACATTTTTTTAAAAATGTGTTTGTTTGACAATATTTTTGCACCATGTTTTATGCATATAGAAGATGTTTTAAATAAAGATAACACATTGATAACTTGAACAGACTAGCCTTTTTATTTCCCTTTCTGTTTTATTTTCCCATTTAATTTATCACCAGGAACTCTTTCACCTGGCATCTTGCTCAGTAACTGTTGAGCATGCCCTTAAAATTCAGTGTATCCAGTTTTAACTGATATTCTCTCTCTCTCTCTCTCTCTCTCTCTCTCTCTCTCTCTCTCTCTCTCTCTCTCTCTCTCTCTCTCTCTCTCTCTCTCTCTCTCTCTCTCTCCCTCCCTCCCTCCCTCCCTCCCTCCCCCCCCAATTATATTGTTTCTAATGTTTGTACTGTAGGGCAGGGGTGTCAAACTCAAGGCCCGGGGGCCAGATCCAGATCCCCGAGGGGCCACCCTGGAAACAGAGTGCCTCTGCCACAGTGCCTCTGCCAGTGAAAACAGAGCTCATGAGGGCCGCGGGAAGCTCTCCCGAGCTCTGTTTTCGCTGCTGCAGAGGGTTGCAGGAGGCAATTGCAGGCAGAACACTCAGGCCACCACAGGCACCCCCGACTCGAGTGATGTTGAGCTGGCCATGCCCACCCTGGTTATGCCCACCCCAGTCCCCCGAAGTCAAACACAAACCTGATGAGCAGGGCGGGTTCCTAATTTTTTTACTACCACTCTGTGGCTGTGGCTTATTTTGTGGGTGTGGCTTGCCAGCCATGTGACCGGGTGGGCGTGGCTTGCCGGCCATATAACCGCGCGTTCGTGGCTTCTCGGACTGCTGAAGGGAGGGGAACTGAGATAGGTCCTGCCGCCCATTCCCCCTCCCCTCAGCAACTCGAGAAGCCTCAAACGTGCGAAAATGCCTAGGATCATCACCGCGCGTTTGTGGCTTCTCGGACTGCTGAAGGGAGGGGAATGGAGATAGCTCCTGCCACCAGTTCTTTCAGCGTCTCACATGCTCCCTCCCACATGCTCCCTCAGCCATCCTCCCCTGCTTGGACTCACTGTGGGGTAGGAAGGCAGCGCATGCGCAGTGCCGGAAGCTCGGCTTCTGGGCATGCGCAGAAAATTTTTTAAAAAAATAAAAAAATAAAAAAACGGTACTGTGACATCACCAGCGGGCCGCTACCGGTGCTATAGAGTGGACTGCACCGGTAGGAACCCACCACTGCTGATGAGGCCCTCAATGAAATCGAGTTTGACACCCCTGCTGTAGGGCAATCTGAACATTTAAATATATCATGACCAATGCAACAAAATGAACTAGATAATTATCTGTAAGAGACAAACATTTTATAATAGTGTTTATGTGCTTTCTCCAGATCACTAACCAATCATTCCCTCTACTGCTGCATTTCATTCGTACTGTTTGTTTCTGATTTCCCTGATACTACAGGTATGTGTATGCCTTATGACGATTTAGATTTAGATTTTAGATTTTTAGATTTTAGATTTATTATTAGAATTGGAAGGGACCTTGTAGGTCATCTAGTCCAACCCCCTGCTCAAGCAGGAGTTCCTACACCATTTGAGACAGATGGCAGTCCAGTCTCTCCTTGAAGGTCGCAAGTGTTGGGGCTCTCACGACCTCTGCTGGCAAGCTGTTCCACTGGTTGATTGCTCTCACTGTCAGAAAGTTTCTCCTCACTTCCAGGTTGAATCTCTCCTTGGTCAGCTTCCATCCGTTATTCCTTGTTTGGCTTTCTGGTGCCATAGAGAACAGCCTGACCCCCTCCTCTCTGTGGCATCCCCTCAAGTATTGAAACACTGCTATTATGTCACCCCTGGTCCTTCTCTTCGCTAGACTGGCCAAGCTCAGTTCCTGCAACCGCTCTTCGTATGTTTTATTTTCCAGACCCTTTATCATCCTGGTTGCTCTCTTCTGCACTTTCTCTAGAGTTTCAATGTCTTTTTTGTAATGTGGTGACCAAAACTGGATGCAGTACTCTAGATGTGGTCTGACCAAGGCTTTATAGAGTAGTACTAGTACCTCTCTGGTCCTTGATTGTATCCCTCTATTTATGCAGCTCAGGACTGTGTTGGCCTTTTTGGCTGCTGCTGCACACTGCTGGCTCATATTTAGTTGGCTGTCTACCAGGACTCCAAGATCCCTTTCGCAATCGCTGCTATTGAGTGTGGTTTCACCCAGTTTGTATGTGTATTTTTGATTCTTCTTGCCTAGGTGCAGAATTTTACTTTTCTCTGTGTTAAATTTCATTTTGTTGGTTTGGGCCCAGTGTTCGAGTCTGTCAAGGTCCCTCTGGATTTTGAGTCTGTCCTCTGGGGTGTTTGCTACTCCCGCCAGCTTGGTGTCATCTGCAAATTTGGTTTGTTCTCCTGCTATTCCCTCATCTAGGTCATTTATGAAGATATTGAAGAGTACTGGGCCTAGGACGGAACCTTGTGGTACCCCACTGCTTACTTCTCTCCATGTGGACTTAGAGCCATTGAGGACTACTCGCTGGGTACGGTTGGTCAGCCAATTGTTAATCCATCTGGTTGTGTAGCTGTCTATCCCACTTTTTTCTAGCTTATGAAAGAGTAGGTTGTGGTCTACTTTGTCAAATGCTTTGCTAAAGTCCAGGTATATTATGTCTACTGCATTACGCTGGTCTACTAATTTGGTCACAGTGTTGAAGAATGAAATGAGGTTGGTTTGGCATGACTTGTTCTTAACAAATCCGTGTTGGCTGATGCATGCCGAAAGCAGATAGACCAGTGTGATTGGGCTTATTCCCAGGATATTACAGCAAAACTATGCAGATCACCTGGCAAGAATTTTTGTCTATTTCATGGATTAGCTTAACTTCCTAATGATTTTTGGAGAACTTTAAAAGAAAATCATTATCATAATGTCTGGTTAGCATGAATTTGTAAATTGTATGTTCTCTGACTGATATGAATACTGTCAAACAGATGCATGGGGCATTACAGAGATTACTAAGAACTTGAAGTGCTAGAAAGACCAGGAAACTCTAATCTTGCCTTAAGCATGGAAACTAGCTGGGTGACCTTAGCCATTCCTCTCTGAAAAGAAGAGATCCTTCTAATCAGAGCATATTCATGTAAGCATATATAATAGTTAATATTCATATTCACCATTCAATTCTGATTAACTTTGATAGCTAGCTCACAATACTACCATTGGCTTTTTTGCATTCAGTAATTGTTAAATGATTATAATTAAGTATCTTTAGGGCAGGGGTCTGCAACCTTAAACACTCAAAGAGCCATTTGGACCCATTTCCCACAGAAAACAAAAAACCGGTAGCCACAAAACCTGGGTGGGCATGGCCAACTCAATGTCACTCACTCCCACCCAGTCACATGACCCCCCCAGCCACACCTACCCAGGTTTTGTGGCTCCCTGTGTTTTCTTTTCTATGGGAAACAGGTATCTCTCTGTGTGTGTGTCTCCCTCTCCCTCTCCCCCTCTCTCTCCCTCTCCCTCTCCCCTCTCTTTCTCTTTCCCTCCCTCTCTCCCATCTCTCCCTTTCTCCCTCTCCCTCCCTCTCTCATCTCTCTCTCATCTCTTTCTATCTCCCACTCTCCCTCTCATCTCTTTCTCTCTCATCTCACTCTTTCTCCCACCCTCCCTCCCTCCCTCTCCCTCTCCCATCTCTGTTTCTCTCTGTTTCTCCCTCTCTCTTTCTCCCCCTCTATCTCCATCTTCCTCCCTTCCTCTCTCATCTTCCTCTCTTTCATCTCTCTTTCTATTTCTTTCTTTCTATCTCCCCCTCTCTCTCTGTCTCCTCTTCCTCTCCTCTCTCTCTTTCTCTCTCTCATATATATATATATATATATATATATATATATATATATATATATATATATATATATATATATTTATATATATATATATATATATATATATATATATATATATATATATATATATATATATATATATATATATATATATATATATATATATATATCCCTCTCTCCCTCCCTCTCCCCCACTCCCCAACCCCCACACCCAGGGAATAACTGTAAGGAAATTCTGCCATGTTCTCTCTGTTTCTGGAAAGATACAAAAGTAAACCTTGCATTGCAAAAGGAGTGACTGTCAGGCTGTTACATCACAGCACCATGAGGTTGCTGCCTTAGATTGCCGCACGCACTTCAGAGAAGCATCACCCCACTAGTCAATCATCATTTTAGTTGTAGAACAATTATAGAAGCAGGATAAGTTTTTTAAGTAAACGAATCCAGCATTTTAAAATGCCTTCCCATTATCACATCTTCCCAGTTTAGGAGTCAAATTTTCTGTATATTTTTAAAAATATTATTTTTCTCTCTTTACATCTTTCCCTTCACGTCTGGTATTTTTCTCAGAATGCTTAAATGCCGCTTTAACAAATAATTCTGAGCAAATAGTTCTAAATTATTCTTTGGGGTTAGGTTTTAAGCAAAAAGGAATCCTCTCCTCCAGTTCTAGTCACTGTTCACCTACTTCACTCCAGCACCAGTCTTAGTTGTTTCATGGTTGTCCCAGCTTTGTGGCAGCCATCTTTAGGCTGCCACTTCACCTCGCCATGGCTGAGAGGGGAAAAAACCTCCTGGTCAGACAGGAGAGCTGCGACTCTCTACGACCTCACAGGGTGCCCCTCTTTGCTTCACCATCCCTACAGGGCGGCTTTGGTTTCTTTCGGTGCCCACCAATGGAGGAAACTCATCACAGGACTGTGGAGACCCGCTCCACGTGTCCGATCCTACCGCAATGTCAACCGGAAGACCAAGATGCTCAGGAAAGAGAGGAGCCAACAGAAGATATGAAGGAAAACATTGAACTGGAGAGAGAGGAAAAACAAGAGACAGATAAGGGGAAAAAACTCTCGGAGATTGTGGAGTGCTTAATGATTGTACAGCAGTAAAGTGAATCTCCAACGAGGAATTGAAAGTGGCGAACAGGCGGTAGGAGCGGAGATCACATTGTGTCGAGATCGGAGAGATATATACTTGACAGGAAGGTCTAAACAAAAGTAGAATAGCGAATAAAAGAGTGACGGTGTGACGGTGCTGGTAAGAAAGAAAGGAGAGAGATCAGGTGCCTGGGAAGAAAAGACGATCGAGGTGAGTGAGACAACGACAACTTGGGAGAAGAGAGGAAAAAATATCTATAGAACAAACGGAATGAAGGAGGGAGCGGTGATAGTGGATGGCGGATCGATAATAGAATTTTCTATTTTTTGAGTGGCGACAAGAAAGAAAAGAGAGCAGGCTTCCGGTTTCGGCTCGCGGCATCGCAGACATTCCTCATTGAGCACCTTTCCAATTCCCTGTTAAAGCCGCCAGAACAGCTGTCTGGCGGCTTGGAAATCTCTGCCCCGGGCAAAGGGGAGAGGTGAGAGCCGGACAGGTGGGGTAGAGCCCCCCTAGTGCCCCAGGAGCCAGCCAGAGGTGCGAAGGGTGAGGGCTAGCCAGCCAGCCTGTCTCCTGCTCCGGGGATTTGGAAACCTCCGCTTTTGCGGAGCAAGATGCCGTGACCACCGCTGCTTCCTGAATGGGATTATAATTACTTTATGGATTTAAGAAGCAGACAGAGAGAAACAGGATTTCAGATGGGCAAGTATTGAATTTTTTTTTCTTCAACTCCTCTGCTGACTTTCACTTTGGAAAGAAACAAAGTAACAGTTAATAAGCAACAATATGGTGATCGGAGATCGTGGGTGGAGAAGTGAAAGTAACTTTCATTTTGCTAGTAGTTTTTTTTTCATGGAAACTTTTGACTTTGAAAACTGGCTTTTCTCTCTCTATCTCCCGATTTTGGAATAAAATAACAACTGATATATATATATTTTGAAAATAAAAGACTATCTGGCTTTGGAAGTGGAAAGAACGTTAATTAGAGACTTGGCTTTTTCTTTGTTCTCCTCTGAAATACTAAAATGGCTTCAAAATCCGGAAAGACTGTTCTGAATAAAAGAACTGACCACTCCTCTGGTCATATTTCCAAAATGCAACTTATCACTGAGTTAACACCCCCACAGTCTTTGACACCTGAAAATTTAATAAGTACCTTAAAGGTTATGAAAAAGGAATTGATTGCAGAGTTTAACCTAAAAATCAATGAAATAGATAATAAAATGCAGGCTGCTTTAAAGAATATTGACCAACAACTTAGGAATGACGTGTTGGAGGTATGTAAAGGTTTAGCAACAAATATTGAGGTTTTGGCAAATCGTATTGACGAAAATAAACAAGTTTTGACAACTTCGGTGGAATATATAGATAAAATGCAAAATGACATTGCAAATTTTGAAACAGAGGTGTTAATGATGCAATTCAGATCTATGGAATTCGCTATAAGGGTGAGGGGGTTGAAAGAGGGATTATATGAAGATTTGAAAGGAAGGATGGTGGAGGCTCTGGAGCAGGTGTCTGGAATGTCTAAAGAGGAACTGGCCACGCAAATTGATAAGATATATAGAGTCAACTCCTGGTATGCAAAACAAAAACACCTACCAAGGGACATTGTAATATATTTTACTACAAGAGCCTTACGGAATAGAATTACACAGGCGTTTAAGAATAACCTTCAGGTGAATGGCCAGGAACTAATGATATGGAAAGAAATTCCCTCTAAAATGCTCAAAGCCAGAAAAGATTATACCTTTCTGATTGATGAATTTAAAAGACTAAACTTACAATATAAATGGGAAGCACCAACAGGAGTCGTGGTGAAATTTCTGGGAAAAAGATACCGGCTTAACACGACAAAGAAAGCTATTGAATTTTATGTCAACATTTTAAAGGCTGATATATCCAAAATTCCAGAGGATAGATGTATGAAAGTAAAAGAGGAGGAGGAGGGAAAGCCATCCCTTCCTGATCAAACTGAAACAGCTTCAAAGAATCAAAGTGATTGGCAGAGCCAGATAGATGTCTACAGTGTGGAAAAGGAGATGGAAGATTGGGGTCAGATGGGAGGCGAGCTGACAAATTTAAAATCATCAAGTTACAAAAAGATGCAACCATCAAGATACAACAAGATGCAGCGTTGAAATTTATTGGACGGATGGTGGCTAATATGACTGTATTTTTCCTTTTTCCTTCTTTCCTTCTTTTTCTTTCTTTACTTCCTGTACTTTTCTTTTTTTCTTTGTTTTCTTTCTCTATTTTATTACTATTATTAATATTCTTTAAAGATCCAGAACTTTTTTTGAAGCTAACAATCTGATATATAGTAATATTATGTTATTAATATAGTGGTTGATTTTATGATGAAGTTTAAGATTTCTGTATTAATATTTAGTTATTATTTGTGTAATATTCATTTAAGTTTTATTTAATTTTTAAAAAGATTTGGAATTTTTATTTAAAATTATTGACTGATAAAATATCATAATTAGATTTAAAATTTGTTTGAGAGGAAGGCTTATTCAAAGTTTGGAGTCAGTGCTGAATTTATAGGATAGATTGTATTTCTCTTTTTTTCTCTGCTTTCTTTCTTTCTTTCTTTCTTTCTTTCTTTCTTTCTTTCTCTCTCTCTCTCTCTCTCTCTCTCTCTCTCTCTCTCTCTCTCTCTCTCTCTCTCTCTCTCTCTCTATATATATATATATATATATATAATATTCTTTAGAGATTTAGAACTTTTCTGAAGTTAATAATCTGATATATAGTAATATTATGCTATTTATATTGTGGCTGACTTTATGATGTAGTTTAAGGTTTTTGTATTTAATATTTAGTCATTATTTATGTAATAATCATTTAAGTTTTATTTAACAGTGAAGAAATGCTGTGTAGGGTAGATGATTGAAAGGAGGAGGAAGGAATTTTTATCACTGTACAATTCGGAGTTGAAGTTTTAAAAAATAAGGTGGAAGTCAAAAAAATTTTTTTAATTTAATTTAAATTTATTTTATTGATATTATGCCCTGTATTCTCTCTGGCAAGTCCGGGGGGAAGGGGGGGTAGGTTAGGGTTAGGGGGGTAGGGGGGTAGGGGGGAGAAAAATAAAAAATGTTTGTACTTTGTACTAATAAAACTTTTTGAATAAAAAAGAAAGAAAGAAAAGAGAGCGATTGGATAGTGGAAAGAAGTAAATAGCAAAGAGAACTCACAGTGACTGGGCACTTTTGAATGGGGAGACATCTTGGAGGAAAGGAGAAAAAAACTGTACTTCCGGGATGAAGGACAAAGGAGAATAAAACTAAAAGGAACCCTGTGATAACAGTTTGACTTTGGAGTGTGGAGGAAAACCCCAGTGACTTGTTGCCATAGAAAAGGAGAAAAAGAAACTGATCTTAAAGAAAGGAAGAGAATACTTGAATATAAAGTGGATTTGAGCCTGTGCCCATTAAGCAGTGCTGAAGGAAGCTGTGGTAACTTTTATTGATAGAATAATAATATTTATAACGTAACTTATAGGGACACTGTTACTGATATTATTTATAATATCTATATCAGGGACGGGTTCCTAATTTTTTTACTACCACTCTGTGGGCATGGCTTATTTTGTGGGTGTGGCTTGCCAGCCATGTGACCGGGTGGGCGTGGGCCTCGGGAGCTTGGCAGCGGCCGGAGAAGCGGGAGGGCATTGCCCACCCGCAACGCAGCCCTCCACAGCAGGAGCAGCAAGACTGCGGCAGCGGTTCTTCTAAGAGGCTCCGTCCGGCCTGAATGCTTCTCCCCATTCGATGATCCTAGGCTCCTGCCGCCCGTTTTTTTAGCGTCTCACATGCTCCCTCAGCCATCCTCCCCTGCTTGGACTCACTGTGGGGTAGGAAGGCAGCATATGCGCAGTGCCGGAAGCTCAGCTTCTGGGCATGCGCAGAAGAAATTTAAAAAAAAATAAAAAAAAATTTTTTTAATAGCAGCGCCCAGGCACCAGCAACCAACCGCACTGGTACTGTAATGTCACCAGCGGGCCGCTACCGGTGCTATAGAGTGGACCGCACTGGTAGGAACCCACCACTGATCTATATCAGCTATATCTATACATTATAGATAGCACATATACCAACTTTACCATAGGACTATTATAAAGGAGCCGAGGTGGCACAGTGGTTAAAAGCAGCACTGCGACCTTCAGCTGATTGCTAGTTCAGCAGTTCAGCTGTTCAAATCTCACCAGGCTCAAGGTTGACTCAGCCTTCCATCCTTCTGAGGTAGGTAAAATGAGGACCCAGATTGTTGGGGGCAATATGCTAAACTCTGTAAACTGCTTAGAGAGGGCTGTAAAGCACTATGACGCGGTATATAAGTCTAAGTGCTATTGCTATTGCTAATTATTATATATTGATATTATTTATATAATTATTTATAATACCTATTTATTACATATATAGCTCCTTGCCAACAGTATATTAATTAATTAATTAATTAATTAATTAATTAATTAATTAATTAATATAAGTAATTATTGGACAAACATAGGTACGTTTATAAAATTGTAACATACGCTAATATATATTTATAGTGATTATATTGATTTTATAGTGATTATAGTGATTTTTATTCATATTATTTATATTATTTATATTAACTATATTAACTATATTACTGACTATTGAACTATAGGTATAAAATATTGACAAGGTAGAAATAGAGGAATAAGGGATATAGAGGATTTGTATAGAGATCTTTTTTAATATATATATATATAAATAATAAAAGTGGCATATACATTGAAAGAGTTTAAGGATAGTGAGAACAGAAAGTTATGCTGATATAGATAAATATATGGTACTGTGGAATTTTTTTAAAAAAAATCTTAATCTTAAAATGACAAGTTCAACATCCACAGTTACCAAAATTGGAGGAAAAAGGACAACAGTAACAATGGCTTCACCATCAGGACCAAGTTCAGTAGAAAGCTTATTAGGAGGAGAGAAAACAAGTACTACAACGAACTTGCATGCCATACAAATAACTCTGGCATCTATCCAAGAGACAATGATGAAGATGTAGGAGGCGATGGCAAATAATACTGAGGACATTAAAAAGAGATTAAAAATGATATAGGAGAAGTAAAAGGAGAATTACAAAAATCAGATGAGAAAATGGTGTGATGCAAGAAAAGATAACAAAGAACAAGCAGAAAATAAAAGTAATAGAAATGAAAACAGAACAAATAGAGAAAAAAACAAGATACAACAGAGGCTAAAATGTTAGCAGCAAACAGAGCACTGGAAGAGACCATAATAAATTTGGAAATGCACTTCCAAAATATAATGGAAAATAAGGAAGAAGACTTATAGAAAGTAGTGTTGGAATTGTTGGTGGAATTCCTGCAAAAAGACAAGCAGGAATTGGAAAATAAGATAGATGAAATATTTAGAATCCACACCAACTATGCACGTAGACATAAACTTCCTAGAGAAGCTTATATAAAATTTCTCAGGAGAAAAATAAGGGATGAAATATATAGTAAAACACAACATGAACCAATAGTCTTTAAAGGAAAAGAGGTCATCACACTTAAACAGGTCCCTAGAAGGATAAGGGACCAAAGGAAAAAATATCATTTTCTATCAAGACAGTTGTTAAAACATAATGTGATGTTTAGATGGCTCATTCCAGAAGGAATGTTGATTACCTGGCAGAATAAGAGGTTTCGCATAGACTCTATTGACAAAGCGCAGGAATTCTACGACCATTACATAAGTGAGGAGGATGATCAAGACAGCAGAGAGGGGGTAGAAACCAAGAGTCAAGATGAAAGAATAGTAGAAGAAAGGATAGTGGAACAGGAACTTGGGAAAGAAGAGAGGAGGAACGACAAGAAAGAGAAGGAGCCAGAACAAGGGCTCAGACAGAGACCAGAATAAGGAGTAGGATGGAAGAAGAAATAAGGTTACTATCACTAAATATCAATGGTATAAATTCCCTCAGTAAAAGGAAAAAAATCACTAATTAGGCTCCAAAAATTAAATTTTGATATAGTTTGCTTACAAGAAGTCCACATCAAAGAAAAACATAGTAAAATTCTAGAGAACCCAAAACTTGGAAAATTGTACTCAACCCTAGCGCAAGAAAAGAAAAGAGGAATTGTGGTATATGTTAAAGATTGGATCAACTCAAAAACAATATTCAGAGACAAAGAAGGTGGAATTCTGATAGTGGAAATTAAAACTAATCTTAGAAAAATTTTATTGGTAACAATTTATGCACCTAACATTAAACAGAAGGATTTTTATAAAAAATTATTAAAAGAAATAACAGATCTAGGATATGAAAATATATGTGTGATAGGGGACTATAATGCAGTAGCAAATAATAAAAAGGATTACAAGGGAATGAAGAAAAATAAGAAGGAAAGGAGGAATTTACCTAACATGTTTTATGATATGGTACAATAACTGAATATAAAAGATACATGGAGACAGTTGCACCCTAGAATGAAACAATATACTTTTTTCTCACACCCACACAACTCATAGTCCCACATAGACATGGCATGGATGAGTCCAGATTTCATTAATAACATTGAAAACATAGAAATATTACCAAACACATGGGCAGACCACAACCCGCTTTCAATAAATTGGAAAGGTCAGAGGAAAAAGGGATGTTGGACATTAAATCAAAGAATTGTGAAAGAAAAACCTTATGTAGAAATTATGGAAAAGGTATTACATAATTTTTATAAGGTAAATAAAAAAGAGCATATGACATTACAAAATCTGTGGGATACAACTAAAGCAGATATAAGAAGGGTCACAATAGCATATGTAGCTAGAAAAAATAAGGAGAGATGGGAAAAACAAAACCAATTACAGGATAAGCTAATTAAATTAGAGAAGAGGCTACAAGAAGAACCACAGAATAATAAAATTACACAAGAACGAGAATTAATAAAACATAAAATTAATCTAATTCATCAAGAAGAAATGATCAGAAACACAACAAGGGCAAAACAAAACTATTTTGAAATGGCAAACAAACCCAGGATGTGGTTGGCCCAACAATTAACAAAGGAAAAAACAAAAGGACTAATACAGGAATTGCAGGATGAACAGGGAAACATATGCCATAAAAAAGAAGAGAAGAAAAAGATAGTGCAAAACTTTTTTCAAACATTATATAAACAGGAAAATATTAGTGAAGAAGAGGTTAAAAAATATTTACAAAACAGAAATCTACCAAACATAACAGATGAAGATAGAGAAATTCTAAATGGAAAGATAACGTTAGTGGAAATGAGAGAGGTGCTTAAAAAGCAAAAAATAAAATAAAATGCCAGGACCAGATGGTATTCCCGCTGAGATTTATAAAACGATTCAGGAACCATTGGAGGAAACCATGCTGGAGGCATATAATGAAACACTGGAAAAAGCAACAATTCCTGGACAGAGGCACTTATTATATTAATCCCAAAAGAAGAAACAGACTCTCAAAAAATTCAAAATTTTAGGCCAATCTCGCTGCTGAACGTAGATTATAAAATATTCACAACAATTATGGCAGAACGACTAAAAAAAAATTAAACAAAATCATCCATATAGATCAAAACAGATACCTTCCCAATTGGCAAATAAAACACAACCCCAGAATTATATTGAACGTGCTAGAATACTATGAAGCCCATCCAGACAAACAACTTGCTTTAATTCTGGTCGATGCACAGAAAGCTTTTGATAATTTAAATTGGCAAGTTTTGAATACACAATTGGACAGGATGAAATTCGGAGGGAAATTTAACAGAATTAGGACAGTATATTCAAACCAAACAGCAAAGATATTATTAAATGGGGAAACAACGGAAAAAGTGATATATATAAAGGGGTCAGACAAGGGTGCCCTTTATCACCGTTATTATTTATGCTCTCCTTAGAAAACCTATTGAACCAAATCAGAGAAAATCGAGATATAAAAGGGTTGAGAATTAGGAAAGAGGAATACAAATTGCAGGCATTCACGGACGATATGCCTTTATAGTCGACGGCCCTTTGGAAACAGGAAATTTATTGGCCCATGAACTACAAGAATTTGGAAAGGTTGCTGGTTTGAAAATAAATAAAAATAAAACAAAAATGATAACCAAAAATCTTACCCAAGACCAGAACAAAGAGTTGGAAAGGATATTGAAATTTCAAATAACCAAAAAAGTAAAATATTTAGGGATTTGGTTAACTAAAAAATGTTCTTCTATAAAGGAAGATAATTATATGAAACTGTTAGTACAAACTAGGAAGGACTTGTAAAATTGGTCAAAGTTACAATTGTCACTAATAGGAAGAATTTCTACCATTAAGATGAATATCCTGCCTAAATTCTTATTCCTGTTTCAAACAATTCCAATAAAATTAAACAAAAAAATCTTTGAAGAACTAAATAAAATAATCTTAACATTTATTTGGCAGGGTAAAAAGGCCAGAATTAAATGCAAGTTGTTGCAAGACTCTAGGTTAAGAGGGGACCTCACGTCGTCTTGGGGAGATGGGAGTGGGGGGCACCGTTCTTCAGTGGTTCTCCTCCTTTCTCTCCGACAGGACGCAGTCGGTGTGGACAGGAGGGCAGAGGTCAGCCCCCAGGCCCCTGGTTTGTGGGGTGCCACAGGGCTCGGTCCTCTCGCCCATCCTGTTCAACATTTACATGAAACTGCTGGGTGAGATCATCCGACGACATGGGGTGAGGTATCAACAATATGCTGACGATACCCAGTTGTACATCTCCACTCCGTGTCAGTTCAGTGAAGCAGTTAATGTAATGTGCCGCTGCCTGGACGATGTAAGGGTCTGGATGGGAGTGAATAGACTCAGGCTCAATCCAGACAAGACTGAGTGGCTCTGGATATTGCCCCCCAAGGACTATGTCGACTGTCCCTCCTTGGTTCTCGGGGGAGAAAAATTGACTCCCTCAGAACGGGTCCGCAATTTGGGTGTCCTCCTAGATCCACAGCTTAAATTGGAGCAACATCTTTCAGCTGTGGCTAGGGGGACCTTTGCACAGATCCGCCTTGTGCACCAATTGCGACCCTACTTGGAGAGGGAGGCTTTGCTCACAGTCACTCATGCCCTTGTCACCTCACGACTTGACTACTGTAACGGGCTCTACATGGGGCTACCCTTGAAGAGCATCCGGAGACTACAATTGGTACAGAATGCAGCTGCGCGAGCTGTGGTGGGTGTACCAAGATACACCCACGTAACACCCATCCTCCGCCAGCTGCATTGGCTGCCCATTAGTCTCCGGTCGCAATTCAAGGTGCTGGTTTTGACCTTTAAAGCCCTACATGGCTCAGGGCCAAGTTACCTTCAGGACCGCATCCTGCCACATTCCTCCCTACGACCAGTGAGGTCCCACATAGAGGGCCTCTTCCGGGTCCCGTCTGCCAAACAGCCGGCTGGCGGGCCCACGGGGGAGGGCTTTCTCTGTGGGAGCCCCATCTCTCTGGAACCAACTTCCGCCAGAGATCCGGACTATCCCCACCCTACTGGCCTTCCGCAAGGCAGTAAAAACATGGCTCTTCCGGCAGGCGGGGTGAAGAGACGACTCCCCCATGTATGAATGGTTTTTCTTTAAATTGTAACATGATGTTTTTAGATGCTATTTTAATGTGTAGTTCTAATCTCTGTTGTAAGCCGCCCTGAGTCCCACGGGATTGGGCGGCCTATAAGAACTCTTATAAATAAATAAATAAATAAATATAATGGGTCTACTGGACTGGGAATTATACTATCAAGCAGCCTCGTTGACATGGATAAAAGAATGGATAGTTTTAAGAAATAAAAGAATTTTAACGATCGAAGGACATGATTTGTAACGAGGCTGGCATGCATTCCTTTGGGAATGACGGACCAAACCACATAACTATTTTCAGAGACCCCAAATAAGAGACACACTAATTCTATAATGATGCCAAGATGGACTTCAACAATGGAAGCAGTGGTCTACCCAAATCTGATTAACCTAGATAAAATAGTTACACATGAGGAATTATTAGACAAACAAGGAAGATTAAAATCAAACCAAGAGCTACAAGGACAAGGAATTATAATAGATTGGTGGCCCTATTTACAAATTCAAACTAAATGTATAAAGGACTAAGAGCAATATGGTTTCCAAGATAAAAAACAAGAAATTGATAAAATACTAACAGGCACAGAAGAAAAAGTGATCACTAAGGTGTATAACTGCTTATTAAAATGTGAAATGGAGGATGAAATCGTTAAAGAAACAATCATTGCATGGGCAAATTTTTTTGGGTACAGTATTGATTTGGACCATTGGGAACAAATGGGGGGGGATTATAAATTATAATGTCGGCCGCATACAAAGAAAATATATTTAAAATGTTTTACAGATGGCATCTACCACCGGCGAGATTGGCCAAAATGTACCCATCTATACAACCAAACTGTTAGAAATGTAATCAGACACAAGGGACATTCTACCACATGTGGTGGACATGTCCCGATGCAAAGAAATATTGGAAGAAAATCAAAAATTGGATAGAGTAAATAACAGAACAAAAAATTGAATTAAGATCAGAATTATTTCTTTTGGGAATAATGAAAGAAAATATGAGAAAGGAAATTTACTATATCATAAAACAGATAATAATGGCAGCGAGAATTGTATTCACACAGAATTGGAAAAAAGATAAGAATCCCTCGAACACTTATGGCTATCTGATGAGAGCTAAATAGCTTGAAATAGATCTATAGTAGTCTCCCTTCATTTTCATTTATCAGCAAAAAATGTTACACACACACACACACACACACATATGTGTGTGTGTGTATATATATGCAAAGAAATATTGGAAGAAAATCAAAAATTGGATAGAGTAAATAACAGAACAAAAAATTGAATTAAGATCAGAATTATTTCTTTTGGGAATAATGAAAGAAAATATGAGAAAGGAAATTTACTATATCATAAAACAGATAATAATGGCAGCGAGAATTGTATTCACACAGAATTGGAAAAAAGATAAGAATCCCTCGAACACTTATGGCTATCTGACGAGAGCTAAATAGCTTGAATAGATCTATAGTAGTCTCCCTTCATTTTCATTTATCAGCAAAAAATGTTACACACACACACACACACACACACATATGTGTGTGTGTATATATATATATATATGTGTGTGTGTGTGTGTGTGTGTGTGTGTGTGTGTGTGTACACACACACACACAATAAAAAACTTGAAAAAAAAAGAGAAGCATCATCCCAAGCAGCAGCACACTCACACAGGCATGCATATGCATCCTGGAACTTGGTCCAAAGTGGCCAGAAAATATAGTCCCTGGGCGGCCCTGAAGATGCTTGGCAGGCAAAGTATGGGATGACCCCCCCCATCACTAAGGCAGCATCCGCTGAATCCTTGCAAAACTGGGAAGGTGGAGAGAGGGGAGCAGACAGAGCTGAATCTGTCTCTCTCTCTCTGTCTGGCTGACTGCAGCAGCAAACGGCGAGCGGCTACTTCCAGCTTTGTTGATGCTGGACGTGCAACCTGCTCTCCGCCCTGAGATGGAGAGCTGCCAGGGGCGAGTGGGGCAGGGAATGGGCTCCAGGAGGAGGAGGAGGGGACCCAGTCTCGCCCATTGTGAAGTGTGCTTTCACTGTGCTGCTGCGAGAGCAGCAGACAGGCCATGGAGCGGGTATTGGGTCTTCTCCCCACCCCATGCCCAAAGGAAAGCCAGCCAGGCTTCTCCTCCTAGAATCCCCCCTACCATTCCCCCTGCTCCCTGCTCCCTTCCACCTAACCCCCACTCAATCCCACTTTGGGACAGAGGAGCGCATGCTGGAAACGTGTGTTGGGGTGACGTGGGAGTGGGCCTTCTGACCAGTGGTGGGATTCAATTTTTTTTACTACCAGTTCTGTGGGCGTGGCTTGGTGGGTGTGGCTTGGTGGGCGTAGCAGGGGAAGGATACTGTAAAATCTCCATTCCCTCCCCACTCCAGGGGAAGGTTACTGCAAAATCCCCATTTCCTCCCAATCAGCTGAGACTCGGGAGGCAGAGAATAGATGGGGGTGGGACCAGTCAGAGGTGATATGTACTCCAAAGTACTCAAAATTTCCGCTACCAGTTCTCAGAACCTGCTGAATACCACCTCTGCTTCTGACCCTCCGGCGCTCAGCCCGCAGCTCTCCATGTTCCTCCAGGCCCGGCAGCTGAGGAGGGGGGAGCAGCCCTGATGCCTCCGCTGCCCCCCCATGTCCTCACCCATCACTGCCCGGCCGTATATGCAGGCCTTTGCATGTGGAAAAGCCTAATTTGTAAGACCATAATTTTGTATAGCCAATTACAGATGCACAAAAGTGTAAGCTTACAATGTGTGTGTTCTTTATCAGCATGATCACTTCCAATCAATGTGGCCCCCAAATCCCCAGGATTCTGTCACTCACAAAAGGTTAGGTTTTTTAATAAAATGTATTAAACAGTTTTACCCAATGTCAATTTTGTATTTGTAACTTGCTTTGAGATCTTTTGGCCATAAACAAAATTGAATTGAATAAAATGTGTTTGTTAGAAAAAGATGCTACCAGAATCTTAAGTTTTTGGCCATCATAGACTAACGCATTTATCAATAGAAAATTAGGTAGCTCAGAAGTCTCTCAACTTTGGAATTAAGGTTCTCTGAACTTGGTTGTTTGCTTTCAGATATTTCATTACCAGACTAGGTAAAATCTTCAATCTTAGAAGGGTGTTAGGGTAAAGTGACCAGATTTTTTTTTTTTAAGCGGGACACTGACGGGGGGCGGGGCCGCCCATTTGAGTTTTGCCCTCTGCGCATGCGCAGAACGCTGCGCATGCGCAGAGGGCAAAAGACCACCAATGTCGGCGTCCAGGTGGGGGGGGGAGGCGGGAGGCCTTTCCTCGCCTCCCGCCTTCCCTTCGGGAGCCGGCAGCGCGTTTCTTTCTTTGCATCCTATTTGCTCTAGTTTTTAACTCTTCGGGGATCTCTCCCCCCTCCTATTTTACTACTCTCCCCTCACCTGCATTATTAGAGGAACTGAGGAAGAGTCATCCGGAGCTGTTCCAAGGATGAGGAAGAGAGAAAGCCATTGTGCTTCAACCTGAGCGCCTTTGGTGGCCTATCGCCTTCTTATATCATCGGGCTTTCTAATTTGCATGCCCCAGGTAGCGGTCATTGGCTCCCCGGTCACTGTGGCTGTACCGGGGAGCCTGCGTGCTTGTCATCAATGGAGACGCGCGCGCGGAAGGCACCACGGAGCAGAGGCACCTGGCGAGCGAGCGGGCAGGCGGGCAGGAGCCTGCCACCGATGCCGCCACTCGCCTCGCTCGCCAGGTGCCTCTGCTCCGTGGTGCCTTCCGCGCGCGCGTCTCCATTGATGACAAGCACGTGGGCTCCCCGGTACAGCCACAGTGATCCTATTTGCTCTAGTTTTTAACTCTTTGGGGAGTTCAATGGAGACGCGCGCGGGGAAGGCACCACGGAGCAGAGGCACCTGGCGAGCGAGCGGGCAGGCGGGCAGGAGACGCAGAGACAGTAAGACGAAACAGAAACTGGGAAAGGAAATCGCCGTCCCTAAGTACACCCCCCCCCCCGCTCTCGAAACGGGAGACTTTTCCCCCTGTGGAGCAGATCCACCAAGCACAGCAAAGAAATGGAGCCCGGGGGAACCTCTTGGCTGACCCAAGCAGAGTGGGAGGAATGCGATTTCTGGCCAATCAGCACCGTCTTTGTCTTCGCACGAGGAAGAGCGAGCGAACCAATGGGGAAGCAGTGGCGCGGCTCCACCGCCGGTCTTCATTTTGCTGAGAAGTTGCTGATGCAGGGATGGGAATCCGGCCGTGAGCGGCCTTTCGCAGTCCCTGGTGGCTCCCCCCTCGCGTCATGCTCATCACGCTCTGCTACTCTACCGGGAAAAATCCCAGGTCGGACGCGCGCCCCGTCCCATCCGCCAGTCCTGCCCCGCCCCCCCCAACCCCCAGCGCGAGACGCGCGTCCTACCTGGGACTTTTCCCGGTAGCTTCAGTCGCGTTCCTTGCTAATAGCGCCCAGAGCAGAGCAGCCCCTCCCAGAAGATAACGTCTCGCGATCTTCTGGGAGGGGCTGCTCTGCTCTGGACGCTATTAGCAAGGAACGCGACTGGAGCTGCTACCGGGAAAAGTCTCAGGTAGGACGCGCGCCCCGCCCTGCCCCACCCCTTTTGCCGCGGCACACTTAGCATGGCCTCATGGGACAAGTGCAAAGTGGCGCTCCCCCCCCAGGGTTCGCTCTGCCCCGCCCCGCGCCACCCTGTGAATAGAGGGGACTGAATCGGAAGCCTGTCGCTCGGGCGCGCGTCTGGCTGGAGGAAGAAGCGGGGGCTCAAAAATCGGGACTTTTTAAGAGGGCGGGCGGGACGCGGGACAAAGCATTAAAAAGCGGGTCTGTCCCGCCAAAATCGGGACGTCTGGTCACCTTATGTTAGGGTTTGCTTTCTGTTTATGTAAAGTAGCTTGCCCTCTCAATGTTGGTGAGGGGTACTGTTTTCTCCTAGGCAATTCCTTGATTAAGCTGTTGTTTACTGCTTGACTGCTTGTCTGAGTTGGTAGTTCCTTGATTGGGGTATTATTTACTGTTTGATTGTACATCTGGGTGGTAAATCCTGATGTTAATCCCTGCTTGTCTGGATGTTGTTTGCTGATGAACACAAGTCTATTGAAAAATCACCCATACTAAGGAAGTGCTCTATTATCGAAGTAACAACCCAACTTCCCACAAGAAGAGCTGTGTAAGAACAGGACTGAGATGAGTACAAATGCATTGCAGCAACCAGAAAAACCAGAACACCAGAAAAAGATCTTCCAACAACATGGATTTCCATACAATTTTATCTAAAGCCTGAACATTCAATCCACTACACACAAACGAACACAAGCTACAAAAAGGGCAACACTGACATACTTCAAAAACATTTCAGAAACAACCAACAGACTATTACAACCGTGTAGTATCATCATAACACACAAACAAACAAAAGGCATCTAAAACATCTTAATGTAAAACAAAAGACCAGGTAGCCCAAAATGAAAAAACAGGAGTAATCTACAACAGAGTGTAACAATTCTAATAGCCACTATGTAAGAGAGGCAGGTAGAAGACTAGCAAAGCACATCCATGAAAACTGGGATGCGTTAACTTGGATTTATGCACTAAGAAGGAGGCTGGATTCAGACATATGGTATTTTCCAATTCTATGCTAGAAAACAGCAAGAAAGAGAATGGTTTTCTTTTGCCAAGTACAACTGATTGCTCCAGGCTGTATATTTAATTTGTGAAAGTGTGACATCTAGTGGCAAGTGACATAAATATCAACTTTATTTTATTTATTTATTTTATTTTATTTGTTTGTCAAACATGTACAAGATAGTAGGTATTGGTATAAACATAAACATTAGCAAAGTAGGTACAGGTAAATTAGGCAATAGGACAGTAGGACAGGGACGGTAGGCACAATGGTGCGCTTATGCACCTTATTTCATTATTTCATTATTGTTGGTGGAGAGCCAGGTTTGTCCATGATGCTAAAAATATCAGGAGTCTAGTAGCATCTTTCCTTTTACAAAATTTGCTAGTTGAAAAAGTACTAGTAGACTCCTCCTGATTTTTTTTAACCAACATTTCAACAGGAATTCTCCTTTCTTGCCTAACAATTTACAGCAAGCCCACAGAAGCCTGGCTACCCCCACTTTCTTCTCTTTCCCCATTAGACTGGCAGGGTCTTAGTTAGCAATAGCACTTAGACTTATATACTGCTTCACAGTGCTTTACAGCCCTCTGTAAGCAGTTTACAGAGTTCAGCATATTGCCCCCAACAATCTGGGTCCACATTTTGTCCACCTTGGAAGGATGGAAGGGCTGAATCAACCTTGAACCGGTGAGAATCGAACTGCTGGCAGTCAGCAGAATTCGCCTGCAATATTGCCTTCTAACCCCTGTGCCACCACAATTTAGATCAGACCATGACTAATGTAGCTTTACCCTGCTATTTTCTATAGTACAAAATATTAGCCAGCTACAATGAATGGAGGATGTATGATGAAAGTGATAATGCATCTTTATGCTGGCAACTTTTATTATGACAAAAGGGCTGTGTTCTGTGAAGTGTCACATATAAGGAAAAGTTCTATGCTGTGTAAAGCACCACCATTGAGTAGTCTGGGGCCAATTAATACCATTATATGTATATCTTATTTTATCCTGATTTACTTGCCATTACTAAAATCTATCTCTACATAATTTATTTTGGGGATTTATATTTAGGATTGGTGTCCAGGTTGTCCTCAACTTATCACTGGTCATTTAATAACTGTTTGCAGTCACAATGGCCTTGCATTTGGTGTTTTAAAGCCCATAAAAGCACCTCCAGACATTATAAAACATCATCATGGGCGGGTCTAGGGGCAGGCTGGTTGAATGACTGAATTTCTGGCACTTGGCAACCTGTTCACATTTTTGACCAGTTGCCAAGTGATCTGCGATCATATATTTATAATAATAATAATAGCACTTTTCTTATATACCGCTTCATAGTGCTTTCCAGCACTCTCTAAGCGGTTTACAGAGTTCAGCATATTGCCCCCAACAATCTGGGTCCTCATTTTACCGACCTCGGAAGGATGGAAGGCTGAGTCAACCTTGAGCCTAGTGAGATTTAAACAGCTGAACTATTGAACTAGCAGTCAGCCTGCAATGGCTGCATTTAACCACTGCACCACTTCAGCTCTTTATGTATTTATTTTGTCAAGTATGTGTTAGTAATATACATAGATATAACATTGTTTATGTACATAAGATGGGTACTAATAAAAGGGAACATTAGGACAGGGACGGTAGGCACGCTGGTGCGCTTATGCACGCCCCTTACTGACCTCTTAGAAATCGGGTGAGGTCAACAGTGGACAGTCTAAGGGTAAAGTTTTGGGGGTTTGGTGACGAAACCACAGAGTCAGGTAGTGAGTTCCAGGCATTAACCACTCTGTTACTAAAGTCGTATTTTCTACAGTCAGGTTTGGAGCGGTTCACTTTGAGTTTGTATCTGTTGTGAGCTCGTGTGTTTGCAATTTTCTCTGCTGGTTTCCCCAGAAATCAAGGGGAAAGCTGGCAGGAAAAGTTGTCAGTGAAAAGGATGCTGCATTGGAGGTCTATTATCCCCCAGTGTACCCAGGAATTTCCCCTCCCCTCCATGCAAGGAGAAAGAATGGATCTCAAATCTAGCAAAAATGCTAGTGAACATCAGAATTTCAGAGTATTGACATTTGCTAGCATTTTCCCCTCCCCACCGAAAGGTCAGAAAGGCTTCGAGGAAATTGCTACTGAACATCAGCATTTTGAGTTTTTATGCTAGAACACTAGCATTTGCTAGTGTTTTCCCATCTGGAGGTGAGGGGGAAATGCTGGTGAGCCCCTGTGTTCTTACAGTCATTCTCCCTGATGAAGTGGGGAGAGAGCCCCAGGCTTCCTAAGTGTGGTGGGAAGCCTGGGCCCTCTCTACCGTTGGTCCACTTAATGACCTGTGTGGTTGCTTAATGATTGCAAGTGGGAGAACCAGGATTGAGTGCAGTGGTCATGTGATATCTAATTTAATGACCATTTCACTAAATTACCAAGATTCTGGCCCAAATTGTGGTCATAAATGAAGGACCACATGCAGTGGTTAAATATGTCAGGTTACAAAACAGGTGGCCATTATTTCTTGCCCTAACTGGACATTGGTCCAGTCACTCTGGCCTAGGAAGCAGGCAATGGCAAAACACTTGGTAAATCTTGCTGAGAAAATTGCATGGACTTGTTAGACAATCACCAGAAGTCAACACTGACTCAAAGCGATTTTAAAAAATTAAAAAATAAATCAAAGCAAAGCAAAGTAAAAAAAAAGAAAGCATATTTCCAAAAATATTAATCCAGATTTTCATTATTAAAAGCTGATATCCATCAGTCAAATACTTTTGGCTACAAATTTCTTACCTTTTTAATTGCATTGCTGTTTTACAGCTTAGTCAGATAATTACACATCTTTACATAATACATGTCAGCTGATTTTCAGAATTATACGCCAGGCTGCTGTAAGGCCGAAGCCATTTTATTGGGGAGCTTAGGCCTGCCACACTTTATACTATTTCACTATGCATTTTCTACTGTGGGAAAATGGGAAGGGGGATTGTATAAGGTTGTTAGTATGTAGTCATAACAAATTCTTTCTAGAAAGCCAAGGTCACCCTTTGGTCTCCCCCCTGGTATGAATGATGGATGATTTTAAATCTTTTTTATAATCTTTTAATTGTTGTTATTATGTTGTTTTTTATAACTGTTTTCATGAATTGTTCTTCTCTGTATTGTACGCTGCCCTGAATCCCACGGGAGTTGGGCGGCCTATAAGAACGTTCAATTAAATTAAATTAAATTAAATTAAATTGTCTCTGTACCTCTGCACCTGCATGGAAGGAGATGGGTGGACTCTGCCAGCATGGCAATAGAAGATTGGACAACATGATGGATTTGTGGGTGTGGGGGCAAGGACTTGAACTTTCAGCTGGGTGGTGAAACCCGGAGGACTTCAGATTCGGGTTTCACCTAGATGTGCCAACATGGCTCTATTAATAAATTGGAACTTTGAGGAATACTTTGCCTTGGTCTCTGATTTAATTTTGGATGCTATTTGGAACCCTGACACTGCAGCTGTTTAATTTACTAATTGCAGTTCTCTCAAAGAGGACCACATAGATACATAAAACAATTTAAAAAATACAGATTTTATACATAATAATAGTTAAGGCAGCCAACCATATGATAAAAATACTTGTAAAATAAATTTGGTATGTGGCCTATCTTGGAATACCTTAGGAGTGGTTCTCATAAACTTCCAAAAATAGTTACCAAGTGCAATTTTAATACGACAACAAAGGGAAAAAAGGATTAATTACATGACAAAAGTAATCATATTAGCTAAACAAAGTGTAAATGACATAAATTTTAGATTTTGTTTCCAATCTACTACTTTCTTGAGTCTTCCTGACACGCCAACTCAAAGTCAGAATCAATCTTTGACTTGGAAAAGTTAGGTAAGCTTACACTGAGCCATGGTTTGCTTTAGCCATTATTGAATAGACAATCTAAGCTGCATTTAGCACACTATTCTAAGTCATGTACCATGATTTACAAAACACATTGGGCAGCACTCATCTAACAAATCATGTTATGATTTGTGGAATCATAGATTCAAAAATCTAACAGCAACAAGTGCAAATCAGCAAAATTACAAAAAAAGAAAGATATCTCCTGCCCTACAAAAAAAGCTTAATTTTGCCTAACTCTGTGAATGTAGTCAACTTTTCAGTTTACGCATATATTCAAAGCAGCTACAGTACATTTTAAACTCAGCTGGATACATGATGAACATATTAAATCATGATTGGTCATTAAAATCCCATGAAAGCTGCAGTTCCAAACTTCTAACAAATTTGTGTAATACCCACTTTGATCTCCAGAAAGTACTTTGGAGTGGATGAGAGTGCAAATATTCAAAGTGCTGATTATATCCTATAAAGCTGTAAGTGACATAGGGCCAAGCTACTTGCAAGACTGCATCTCTCCCATTGTTCCTGCTTGTCTCACCAGATTTCGCAAAGGGGCATATTCCAGGTCCCCTTCTATCATGTCATCTGGATGAACACAGGCACTAGGCCACTTGAATAGCAGCACCTGCCTTACAGAACAGAATCCTTCTGTTCTGTTCTCTGACCCTGACCCTCTTAGCCTGCTGTCAAGCTTTGAAGACCTGGCTGCTTCCTCGGGCATTTGGCCCAGGCTTGCTGTTGATATGGTTTTTCTGATTGGGATATATTGCTTACCTAGGATGCCATGAATCGTTGCTTGTAACTATTGTTTTAATCCTTGTATATCACCCACAAACATTGTTATGAGATTAGTGGCCAAGCATTGTTATGAGATAATTACCTAGGGTAATTTCTTTACATATTCACATCTTTATCAGATTTGCATGGCTAATATAAAAGAAAGTTCAGAAATAATTTAATGGCATTCCTTTCAAGTTAATGCATTTTGTTTAAGACTGCAGTTTCACTCTTGCAGGCGATCAAGTCAATCTATCACACAATATTTATTTAAAATCTGTTTTATTTTCATCACCCTAAACATATTTTTTATTTCAGATTGAACTTCACATCATGCGGTTTTGTGAGATGATGCGGTAGGAAACAAAATATGAGAAATCATGATTATAAGAATATATGCTTGTCAGTTCAAATTTGATGAGACCTTCTAGTGTAGGGCTAATATGTATACAGTGATCCCTCATTTTTCGCTGGGGTTACGTTCCAAAAAGAACCCGTGATAGGTGAAATCCGTGAAGTAGTAACTTCAGCTTTGCGCATGCGCAGAGGGCAAAAGAACGCAGATGCCGACATCCAGGTGGGCGGGGGAAGTGGGTGGGGGAAGCCCCGCGCCGCGAACGCCACCAGGTTGTTGAGCTGTGCGAACCAGGAGGATTTCACCCCTGGCCTCACGTGTATTTCACTGCTCTTGGCAAGCTGTTTTACCAATCAGCCAATCAGAATGCAGAACACAATGCACGATGCAAATCCATGAAGCAGCGAGACCGTGAAAGGTGAACCGTGATATAGCGAGGGATTACTGTATTGTTATATGAATATATAGTCATATATATATATATATATATATATATATATATATATATATAGAGAGAGAGAGAGAGAGAGAGAGAGAGAGAGAGAGAGAGAGAGAGAGAGAGAGAGGGAAGGAGGGAGGGAGGGAGGGAGGGAGGGAGGGGAGGGGGGAGGGGAGGGAGAGGGAGAGGGAGAGAGAGAGAGAGAGAGAGAGAGAGAGAGAGAGAGAGAGAGAGAGAGAGAGAGAGAGAGAGAGAGAGAGATTATATGGGCCTTTTTCTAACTTGAACAGCTTTTCAGCATTGCAAAAAATTCTATCAACCACTATGGTGGACATTAAAAAAACTGCTAAAAAGATACTTTTAACAGGTGTCATTATGCTGATACAACAGTACAAAGGATGGGTTTTATATCATATCATTGATGGCTGAATTATGCTAGCAGACATCATAAGTCACTGTAAGCAGAAATAGCTGGAGTGGGAATGCAATTGTATATAGTCTTTGATATGGTTCAAAGTTACACATTTCCTATTAGCACCTTAAAATGAATTTGGGTCAAATTAATATGCTAAATTAAGAAATATAATGCTAAAAAGGAAAGTCTTCAGAAAAATGATTATCAGAGTAGAGTGCTCCAGAATTATATTTATAAAAATGTAGACCATTAATTTTTTTTATTCTTGAAATAGTAATTAGATACATATGTTGTGCTAATTTATGATTTCATTACCATCAATACCTTGGTCCCTGTAACAAGCATTTCAGCTTAGGGTTCATCTTAATGTCACAATGTGAAGGTTTCACGCGGCTGGCTCCAGGCGTTGGTCAATGCTTCTTTGAGAGAGGGGTCTGTCCCGCAACCCTTAAAAGCTGCGGTGGTGAGACCCCTCCTCAAGAAGCCTTCCCTGGACCCGGCGGATTTAAAGAACTTCCATCCAGTCTCCAACCTTCGCTTCGCGGGGAAGGTTGTTGAGAAAGTGGTGGCGCTCCAGCTCCTACGGCTGTTGGATTACACTGATTTTCTGGATCCCTTTCAATCAGGTTTCAGGCGCGGCTACAGTACGGAAACAGCTTTGGTCACCCTGATGGATGATCTCTGGCGAGCCCGGGATGGGGGTTATTCCTCTATCCTGGTGCTACTTGACCTCTCAGCGGCTTTCGATACCATTGACCATGGTATCCTTCTGCGTCGTCTCGGAGAGGTGGGGGTGGGCGGCACTGTTTTGCAGTGGTTCTCCTCCTTCCTCTCTGACAGGACGCAGTCGGTGTTGACAGGGGGGCAGAGGTCGAACCCTAGGCCCCTACTATGTGGGGTACCAAGGGCTCGGTCCTCTCGCCCATCCTGTTTAACATCTACATGAAGCCACTGGGTGAGATCATCCGACGACACGGGGTGAGGTATCAGCAATATGCTGATGATACCCAGTTGTACATCTCCACCCCGTCTCAATTTGGGGAAGCCGTAGACGTAATGGGCCGCTGCCTGGCCGATGTTAGGGTCTGGATGGGGAAGAACCGGCTAAAACTTAACCCTGACAAGACTGAGTGGCTGTGGATATTGCCTCCTAAGGACTTGACCAATTGTCCCTCCTTGGTTCTTGGGGGGGAGAAATTAGCTCCCTCAGAACGGGTTCGCAATTTGGGTATCTTCCTAGACCCACAGCTAAAATTGGAGCAACATCTTTCAGCTGTGGCTAGGGGGACCTTTGCACAAGTACATCTTGTGCACCAATTGCGAACCTACTTGGAGAAGGAAGCACTTCTCACAGTCACTCATGCCCTTATCACCTCACGGCTGGATTACTGCAATGCGCTCTACATGGGGCTACCCTTGAAGAGTGTCCGGCGACTGCAATTGGTGCAAAATGCAGCTGCGCGAGCTGTGGTGGGTGTACCCAGATGCACCCACGTAACACCGATCCTCCGCCAGCTGCATTGGCTGCCCATTAGTCTCCAGATCCAATTCAAGGTGTTGGTCGTTACCTTTAAAGCCCTACATGGCTCAGGGCCAGGTTACCTTCAGGACCGCATCCTGCCGCATACCTCCCTACGACCGGTTAGGTCCCACAGAGTTGGTCTCCTCCAGGTCCCATCGACCAAGCAATGCCGGTTGGCGGAGCCGAGGGGGAGAGCCTTCTCTGTGGGAGCCCCCTCCCTTTGGAACCAGCTCCCTCCAGAGATCAGGACTATCCCCACCCTGCTGGCTTTCCGTAAAGCAATAAAAACTTGGCTCTTCCGGCAGGCGGGGTATGAGTGAAAGTTCTTTTTAAAATATTCATACTATTTTAACATGTTTTTTAAAAAAAATTGTTTTTGTTGATTGTATGTTTCTATACCTGTTGTTGGCCGCCCGGAGTCCCCCGGGAGTTGGGCGGCATAGAAATTTTAATAAATAAATAAATGCTCCATAAACCCCTTGTTGATGTCGTGACTGTACAATGTCCTCTTCAAACTGCCCTGTGTGAACTTGGGAAGCTGGTTTCCACTTACCATTTTTCTGTGCCCCCCTTCAAAAGTAGCATTTCCATTTTCTTCCAGGACAACCTATCCTCTCTGGTTCTTCTGAAGCATATCACACCAAAGTCAGGGTAGGGATGGAGAGGACTCTCCTGATCCTCTTGGCCATCTAAAGCTGCTGTGGCATGTATATCCATGCACCCATTCACCCACCTTGATTCCTGACCACTGCTTTGCAGGATTATTTGCTTTCTATTATACCAAAAAAAGACATGGGAGGGAGATGGGCACTACCCCAAGGAAAAGTGTAAGCGGTGTTATTCCAAGACTGCAGGCCGCGTTAGTGGGAAAGGAAGCTGGAGAAATGCAGGTCGGCCTCTACTTTATGGAAAGAGTGTTGGGAGGATTGAGCCAGAATCCTCCCAAAAAGGGCTCCAGTTGAGGAGGAGGAGGAGGAAAGGGAAGAACAGCAGAGGTAGTCTTCTGATCTCACAGGCTGATCACTCCATGGGACTGGAAAACTGGAAAAAAACTGGTAGTTCCAAGGGACAACAAAAATTCAGCAAAAGAAATATAGTTCTTCTGCTGCCAGTTACTAATACAGTAGAAATTATTTTTAACTCTGCCTTTAGCCTCACTTAATTTCTTGTGTAGCAGAACTCCATAGTCTGCTTTGTTGCCCAGTCAATGTAGTGACTGGAATTCTTTAAATTGGCTTCCATAATCAGGGGTGGGTTCTAACTTACCTCGCTGCCAGTTTGCTTCCTCAAGATGGCGACCGCATGCACAATGCCAGAAACTCGGCTTCTGCACATGCTCAGAAGAAAAATAAATTAAAAAATAAATTAAAAAAAAAAAAAAGAAAAGGAAGAAAGCCGAAAACAAGATGGTGACCGCATGCACCGTGCCGGAAACTCAGCTTCTGCACATGCTCAGAAGAAAAAATAAAAAAAAATAAAAAATATGGTGGCGCCCATGGACCTGAACTGACCGAACCGGTTCTGTGACATCATCATGTCACCAGCAGGTCACTACCAGTTTCGAGTGAACCGGTCCAAACCGGGAGGAACCCACCTCTGCCCATAATGAATGGTTGAACCTTATGTTTCCATATGTGATTTGTGAATCAAGTCAGTGACCAAAAGAAGTAAACCACTGAAAGGCCAATCAGCAGTTGCAGTAAAACGATCAGCAGGTATGTCTCCCAAATGTTGAATTTCTGATTATCAAATCACAGTATGTTCAAAGAAAGTGTAGGTTTGTTCATACTCCTCCATAGCAGTATGAAACTTTCATGCTTTCTCTTGTTCAAAAATATGGGATACAATTCCAAAGAAAATACTTGCTTGTCCAAGGTTTGTTATACCATCTTTGTAGCTTTCATTGGGCAACTTAGATACCTGTAGAACTATTATTGGGATTCTCTATATCCAAGTTGTAAAGTTAACTGTGTTGTGAAAGAAAAACATGCACAATTTGTTGAATGAGTATACCTGTAAGATATAAATTGATAGCATTATCTTTATCTTGAGATTTCTGTTACAAGGGTGCTATTCCAAAGCCAAAATAAGTAGGAAATGGACATATAACTTGTTTTATTAAAGTGTGGAAAATCTAAAGCATTGTTAAATGCAATTGTTTAAAAAGCAACTGTAAAATTATCTTGCCTCAATTTCCATTCAAAAAAGCAACCCTAATATTTAAAAATTAATCACAATGAAGCATGTAGCATTTGTATCAAGGACCATACTGGATCAGACCAAAGGCACCCTCTGAGAAGTCAACTATTAGAATAGAAAGCAAAACAATCATGCTTGCCCTATATCTCAACTGATAATCAGCAGTATCTTGCTTCTGAATCTGACAGCTATTAATGGCCTTATTCTGCATATATATTAAAAATTGTTCAAGTTTATTGTCCTTAATTATCTAGTTTTACCATCCAAACAACTATCATGTTTTCCCCCAAAATAAGACACAGTCTTATATTTTTTTTGCCTCCAAAAGAAGCACCAGGTCTTATTTTCGGGGGATGTCTAACCCGCTTACCTTAGAACCACTGCAGCCAGGCGACACCTGTCGTGCTGCCGCCTGACTTTTTCTGCAGCTGCTTGCAGCCACCCATGGCCAGGTGCCACGTGGCGCATTGTGCCAGTGCCGCCGCTTGCGGCAGGACACTGCATGGCATATCTTGTCATTGCATGCGCAAGCAGCGGCACTGGCACGATGCGCCACGTGTTCTTCCATGAGCGGTGGCACAGTGCAATGCACCACACGGTGTCCAGTTGCAAGTGGCAGCACCAGCACAATGTGCCATGTGCCCACAAGCAGCCACAGACGTTGGGCAGTGGTACAATAGGTGTCAGGGTGTGGGAGGCCTGACTGCGGCAGTCCTAAGGTAAGTGGATGTGGGGCTCGTTGGGCAGCTCCACCCCCCCACCCTAGCTTGATTTTTACTTATGCACCTTGCCTCACCTCATACAACCAGACAGTGGGATGGAGTTGGTGGGGTCTTAACTAGGGCTTATTTTGGGGGTAGGGCTTATATTAGGCACACACGAAAAAATCAAGCTAGGGCTTATTTTTTGGATAGGTCTTATTCTCAGGGAAACAGAGTTTTTGTCAGCCCTGGAGGCCATCTTTTCTTTTGGATCTTCAGGGCTGCCACACTTAATGCTGTGGGAAAGTGGGAGTGGGGTTGCATGGAGTTGGTAGAGTTATTTAGCCATAACATTCTTTCTCCGAGAGTCAAGGACGTTCAGCTTGCACCTGGAGTGACGTGACTGGGAGGCATCTCCAGTTGGGAGAGTGGATTGATTAGGCCATGTGATGGACATGTGGGTGATGGGGAAGGGACTATGACTTTCTTTTGGGTGGGGAAAACCCAGCTTTCAGATTCGGGTTTTCCCAGGTGTGCCAATATGACATCTCTAATAAAATGGATCTTTGAATAATTGTTCTTGCTTCATGTACAGTTTTTTGCCAAGTTAACAGTTGAATGAATCATAGGTATGCTGGGGGAACCAGTTTATCTTTTTAGTTAATATCTGCTGGAAAACCAATCTCTGTATAAATATTAAGAACTAGAATCAATTTCATCAAAAATAGTCTGCTATCTTGGGTAAATATTATCATTTAATAGTTGTAGTCAGAAATAGAGAGAGGATTAATCCTTGCAAAGCTATAGTTAAAACAACGTAACAGGGGAGGTTGGCAGTTGATAAAGCATAATCAGGTAACGGATACTAAGGATAATGAAATTAAGGCAATGTTCATCCCTCTTGAAACATAGTTCCAATAGACATTCCCAGTGGTCACTCAACAATTACTACTAAAATGTGAAACGTCATAGCAGCAGGAGAGTTACATGAGGCATGTTAGAGCTGTGGGCTCTAAGCTGTAGAACTACTTACAAAGAAATATTTGTGTGATACAGTGTCTTGTGTATACAATTCAGTTCAACATTCTGACTCCAGAATGTCTCTGGGCATTCACAATAAAACAAGAGAAAGTAAGAGAACCCTTTTCCATACTGGATGTTCCTAAGCCCATTTTAGGTAGTGTCTTTAACATGAGCACAATATTGCATTCTCTCAAATCCAGTGACCTTCACCATCTAGCCACTCTATGTTCAAGGATATCAACCCTCACCTCCCTTGCTCAAACACTGTGGGAGTGCTTGAATAAACAGGCCTGTGACTGCTTCTGAAATTCATGATGTCATCATTTCCTGTACTTTTACCCGGTTAACTAACAGACTGCCCCTGGCAAACCTTGCATCTAAATCTTCAACCTTATTTCGCTAGCTAGTACAAGAAAAGATGGATATGACAGTTTTCCCTTCTGAGCTTAACTAATGGTTGACATGATTAGAGGCACTTAAATATTGCTCATAACACAGAACAGAAAGAAAAACATTGTCTCTTTTGAGGGACCTCTGCTATCTACTCTGTTCTCCTTAACAACCACACATTTACCAATATTTTATCCCAGCAAGAGGTGGCAAGAACTGGAATTTAAGCTTTCTTGTTCTCTCCTTTTATCTTACTCACTATGTATTCTGATTATGGAGTTGAAAATTTGAGCTCAGAATTAGAATTGCATATTACTGCTATTTATAACATACTCTGGAAGAAGATTGTGATTGAAATAACACATAAATTTCTATTTCAAAATTCTGGAAGATAACTAAAAAGGTAGAATGTTCTTGAAGTCAAACTCAGCTCCTGGGGACTTTGCCCATCTAGTTTGCTTTCTTGCTAATGTAAGGAATTATTTGTCATTGTCCTCTTCTGAGGTTTTTTTTTTTAAAAAAACTTACATTCTAGCTTGTGGAGTCACACTGAGTTGGTCAACTATATAAATGTAATAAGTAAATACTTCCTAGTGATCTGCCATCCTATTAGTAAACTGATATGATCCTTTCCTCTCACTGAAGATCTCTTTAAGTCTTGCTTAACATATATTCACAGTTATCTTAATATTTGCAGGGAAGACTCACAGATTTCAAACAAAAACTTGACACAGAAATTTCACTGAGTGTTTATTGGAAATTATACCCACACAGTAAAGTGAGCCAAATTAATTTGTTAGATTTTTTTAATCTTTCTTATTTTATAAGTAACTCATGTCTGTGAACATCCATAATACTATTCCTATTTTCCCCACAACAACCACCCTGTGAAGTGAGTTTGGCTGAGAGAGGGCCAAAGTCACCCAGCTGGCTTTGATCCCTAAAGCAGGACTAGAACTCAAGGGTCTCCTGATGTCTAGCCTAATGCCTTAACCACTAGGCCAAACTGTTTCTACTAAGGCTTCAACAACAACAAGTAGTAAAGGTGAAGCACAGAGAAAGGTATTCTTGCTGTAAACATTTAATGACAGTTGCACTCAGCGAGATGGGATGCACGCTACAGTAACCATCCAAGTTGCAACATTAATTGCATTTTACCCAAAAGGGAAAATGACATTTTGTATGAAAAACTTAGAAGAAACATGCCCCTACCATACCGCAACGCATCGAGTAATAGAGTGGAAACTCTGTCAGCTCAGGGGATCCCTAAAACGAAGAGCCCGAATAGCAAAATAGGGAGCTTAAGGAAACCCTGCGCCGGTTCTGCGGGTGGTCGGAGGGGGGACGAGCTGCGGACCTCAAGCCCCCCCTTTTCTTTCACAGAAAAAGAAACCTCCCTCTTCGCGCCACGCGTAAATCGTCGCTAACAGAGCTGCAGTTAGCAGCTATTAAGGAACCCACAATCTCAGCCACTGTAGAGTGTTGCGCAAACCCGGACTGCGTTTGTTTGGGATCATGAAAAGCGAGATTCAACAGGACTGCTAGAACTCGGCAGAAATTAAAAATAAATAAATAAAATTATTTTAAAAAATTAAAAAAAATAATTTGGATGAACCAAATTTAAGATCGGGACAGAAAATCGACAGGGGCTAGACTGCATTTTTCTCTCGCGTCTATCTAAAACAACAACCAGGAAGCTAAGACGAGCCAACTTTCACCCTTTTAAAGTTCCCAGGTAGGCCGAGGCGACCAGTCATGCTCCCCCAGGTAGACCAACCAATCCAGCCACAAAAGCTCTCAGGACCCGAAGAGAAAACAAAACGCGTTCCCGAACCTCCCGACGCAAAAGGCAGCGGAAGAGACCGGCACCCGCCAACGCCGACGGGAACTTTCTCTCACGGCTCATTTACAAGAGTGGGCGTGACCACAGGAGCAACGGCTCTCCCTCCCAGAAGCCAGCTAAGTGGAATCGGCAGGGCAGGACTGATCTGCTCAACTTCATGGTGATAGGTCGCGCTCAGGAAGAAAAGGGGCGGTCCCGAAGTAACCGGCCCGTTTGCCAGTTGGTGAAGCCGGAGGGTTTGCTCGAGGAGAGTTGTCCTTAAATCGAGCCGAGGGTTGCGATTGGCCCAGGGCTAGGAGGGGGCGTGTCTCGGGGGGTACCGCGGCCTCCGCGGGTGTGGATGGCGGGTGAGGAAGAACTAGGGTGTCTGCATCTCTCGGCGGTAGTCTCGCGAGGCAGCGCAAGCGGGATTTGGCGGCGGCTGAGGCTGCTGCCTGCTTGCCTCCCTCCCACCCTCCTAACGAAGAACTGGTGGTGTTTGTGTGGAAGGGGGAGGAGGCGACGGCGGAAGAGAAGGAAGGAAAGCCAGAGAAGCCTGAGTCCCACCGACGTCGGACAGAGGAGCGGACCCGAGGCCCTGTGCTAGGCTTGGGCCCGCCGCCGCTGGCGGCTCAGCCACCATGGCCTCAGGAGATACCCTATACATTGCCACAGACGGCTCGGAAATGCCCGCCGAGATCGTGGAACTGCACGAGATCGAGGTGGAGACCATCCCAGTGGAGACTATTGAGACCACTGTGGTGGGCGGCGAGGAGGACGAGGACGACGAAGAGGAGGATGAGTGTTGCGAGGACTGCGGCCCTCATCACCCGCCCCACCGCCGTCACCACCACCACCACCACCACCATCATCACCACCACCCGCCCATGATCGCCTTGCAGCCGCTGGTCACCGACGGCGACCCGAGTGGCGGCGGAGTCGGGGCCGGCGGGGGCCAGCTCCACCTGCACCACCACCCGCACCATCAGGAGGTGATCCTAGTGCAGACTCGCGAGGAGGTAGTAGGAGGCGACGACTCGGACGGTTTGCGGGCCGATGACGGCTTCGAGGACCAGATTCTCATTCCAGTGCCGGCTCCGGCCGGCGAGGATGAGTACATCGAACAGACTCTGGTCACCGTCGCGGCCGCGGGTAGTAAAGGCGGCTCGGGCGGAGGTTCTTCCTCTGGCGGTGGCCGGGTGAAGAAAGGTGGCGGGAGCGGCAAGAAGAGCAGTAAGAAGAGTTATTTGACGGCAGGCTGCGGCGGAGCCGAAGGGGGCGGCGGCGCCAGGAAATGGGAACAGAAGCAGGTGCAGATCAAGACCCTGGAGGGGGAGTTTTCGGTCACCATGTGGGCCTCGGGTAAGTAGAGCGGCTGGAACGAGTCCGGCACGTTGCGGTGGGGACTGGGGAAGGTCTGGGGAGCCCCGGACGGTGCCCGGCAGGCTTCTTCCCCCCGTTTTGTTTTGAAGGGAGGCCATGTTTGGATGTGTGTGATGGGCGCCGCCATGTTCATCTCGCCAGGGCAAGTATGGCGGCTTCCCCCGAAAAGATGGCGGGGTCTGCGCTGCTCCTGCCTGATTGCCCGGCTCCCTCCGGCGGGGGGGAAAAGGGAAAGAAAGATGGCGGCGGCCCCGCCAAGATGGCCGCTGGGACAGGCAGAGGGGGGAGGGGATACAGCGCGCGCTCCCTCCCTCCCTCCCTCCCTCCCTGACTGATTCCTGGACTAGGCCGCAATGGCGTAGTTTCTGCAGGAGGAGGGAGGAGGAGGGAGGTTGGGGGCGGGACGGGCGTGCGGCGACCTCGGCGGCCCGTTCCTTCGCCTTCCCTACTCCGTTTCTTTCTCGTTCGCCGGCTCTGGCGCTCTTCGTGCCGCCGTCGCTTCAGCGCGCGCAGCCTTCGCCTCTCCGGCGGTTGGCTCTTTTCTTCTTCTGTCCTCGCAACTCAATCGGATTTGATTTTATTTAACCGCTGCTTCTGCTCGACATCTCTTGGCGCCCCCTTAAGGTTTTATCCAGCTGTTCCTGGAGAGCTTCACAACATAGTTCCTCCTCCTAAGTATTCTCAACGCGCAGGCGGCTTCTTTCAAGTCTTCCTTTGGCTGCCCCTCCTAAATGTCCTTTTTCCTTTCCCATCGGCGGTCATGCCTTCGCGGCGGTTTGCTTCGCAGATTCCTCCTCATTTCCTTTTCCTCCTGGCATCTGCCTTTTTTCTTTTCCCTCCCACTTTCCTTTCCTCATACCTTTAGACAGCAATTCTGTCTCTGGTTAGAATGAGGAGTAGAGTAAGGGGACGAAGACCATTGCACCCGTTCTCTGTTTTGGAAGGGTAGGTTATACTTTTAAAGCTCTCAACACTGGTAGTGGTTTCATTGTATTCTGTTTGAACTCTTCATAAGAAATAAAGTTTTTCTGCACTGTTTACATGACATGTACTTTGTCTTTAAATAACTAGGCTAGGGGCTTGAAAGTATCCTAAAATAGTTGCTTTGGTTATTTTTAATATTTGTTATTATCCACCTTGGGAGAAAAGCAAATCCTCTACCTCTGTAGATATGGTTTTAGATCTTTGAACTCCAGAGCTGTTTTTCACATATGACACAGCAAGAATATATGATTTAATAGTTTCAGTCCTAGACCCCATAAAATGGCTTTAAAACCTCTTTCCAACAACTTTAGAAGGAACTGCCATCATATAATCACATGGATATAGTTGCTGCATGACAATTGTGAAGACCCTGCAGATTTTTAGAACTTAAATGACTTTCTGTAAAAATGCTTTATTGTGCATAAAATTAAGGGTAATTTTTTAAAAAAAGTTTTATTTCGATTCTCAGCTGTGTATAAAAGGCATTGAATTCTCATACACTTAGCAGAAACACAAAAAAGAATGCAGCTTATTTAGTGCAGGAAATTATTTTTTGAGCACACTATGCCTGCTGTGTTGATTAGAACATCTTATATTATGGTATTTTAAGTATTTTTTTAAGATCAGTATTTAAAATTCAGTGGTTTTGTTTCAGAGATAATATATAGTTTGAAAAGTTAAAATGTAATGATGGGGTTGATATAATCCCTAGAATAGAATAATTAATGTAATGTAAAGGGGGGGGAGTTTCCTTTTTGAAATTCATGGATTTCTGAAGAGGCCTATGTTCTTACTAAATTCTGCAAAGGAAACTCTTTTAATCTGTTTTTACATTAGAAATATATGCCACCCAGGGGCCAAAGGTCTTTGTGGCTCACATTCCCTTTATGCTCTAGTTTTGTGTTGCTTAGAAACTAGAAATAGTTTCATCTAAAACTAAATGAAATTGCTTAGTTCACAAGACATACTTGCCCATGAAAATATATGTCTGTTTTGTTTGCTTATTTTTATTTATTTGTATGGCTACCCATTTCAGCAAGTGACATTGGGTAGCAAATAATCTTAAATTAAAAACTTAAGAAGTACAAAAACTAAAACACACAGCACCCAAGAAAAATACTACTGTATTGTTAGTTGTTAGCACAGCCATGAGATTAGGACCCTTTACACCCTCAGGGTGCCCCAAGCTCTGGCCCAGAACCAGGTCTTTAATGCTTTGCAAAAAAGATCAGGGTCAGGGCCATTCTAATCTCTGGAGGGAGAATGTTCCATAAGGCAAAGAGTCTACAGTAGAAAAGGCACATCTCCTGGGCCCTACCAGCTACCAACAGGGTCTGGATCCTGCCCAAGTGGATGGTTAGAAACAACTAGGAAAAGATGGACCCTCAGGTCATGCATTTTAAGCCACAAAGGGCTTTTAAGGTGACAACCAGCACCCTGAATTGCACTCAGAAACACACTGGCAACCAATGCAGTACACAATGTTGTTATATGTGCTTAATAATTGATACCATTTACTACTACCTGTGCAGTTGCATTCTGCACCAATTGAAGCTTCCAAATGCTTTTTAAGGGCAGCCTCTTGTAGAGTGAATTGTAGTAATCCAGATGACAGGTGACGAGGTTATAACAGTAAACAGGGCCTCCCAATCCAGAACACTCCAAGAAGCCCAGAGGTTTTCCTGAGTAAGCATAGAGAATTGTACTTTTTAAATTTATATTTCATTGTTTTTTAATGGAGAACAAAGCACGATGGTAACAATGTCAAAAGGAAAAAACACAAAAAATGCTCTAAGAAAAAAAGTGAAAAATACAATAAAATACGTATTATAACAATAAAAAGTTATTCTATATACTTGAATATATATATATATATATATATATATATATATATATATATATATATATATATATATATATATATATATATATATATATATATATATATATATATATATACTGAGGTTTTCGCGGGTGTTTGTATGTAGGTCTTTGGGTATTCGGGTTTTCTCCCGCGTGGAATTGGAAGTGTCTTGGCGACGTTTCGATGAAGTCTCATTCATCATCTTCAGGCTGGTGTCTTCTGCTTCCTGCTCCTAGAAGCAGGAAGCAGAAGACACTAGCCTGAAGATGATGAATGAGACTTCATCGAAACGTCGCCAAGACACTTCCAATTCCACGCGGGAGAATACCCAAAGACCTACATATATATATATATATATATATATATATATATATATATATATATATATATATATATATATATATATATATATATATATATATATATATATATATATATATATATATACACACATATATACATATATATATATATATATATATATATATATATATATATATACACACATATATACATATACATATATATATATATATATATATATATATATATATATATATATATATATATATATATATATATATATATAACCTATTATATAAATGAGTCCCATATTTTATTATACTTGTCTATACAAAGTCAATGTCCATAAGCAATCCACACATAAGTGGCAAATGCAGTCAGGTCTTCAATCCATTAAATAAACAGATCCATACATTTATATTTCCAATGCTTTCATCTTTCTCCCAAAACTTGTTAAGTATAGGACATTGCAGAAAAAAAGTTTTAAAGAAGTATCCTTATTACAACTCCAACTGTTTTGACAGCCCTCTTCTACACAGAGAATAAATTCTGAGTATTATCTTTTTGTTCAGTTAGTTGTAATTTGAAGTCCATTGAGACATATTCCCATGGTCTAGACCACATGTGTCAAACTTGAAATGTCACGTGACGTATTGCGACTTTTCCTCACTTCGCTAAACTCGGGATGGGCATGGCCAGTGGATGAGGCATTTGGGCCGCAAGTTTGACACCCCTGGTTTGGAAAATATAGGAACCTCTGGTTTTTTATTCATTTATTAACATCTGCATATCAAATCGATTTATTGATAACAAATATTTATTTATTTATTTATTTAAACGCTCTTATAGGCCGCCCAATCCCGTGGGACTCAGGGCGGCGTACAACATGAATAAGAGGCGTACATTTAAAAACAGTCGTCATTAATTTAAATTAAAAATATAATTAAAAAGAAGACATTATAAACACAACATTCATGGGTAATCTGGTTGTCCTATTCACCCCATCTGCCGGAAGAGCCATGTTTTTAAGGCTTTACGGAAGGCCAGTAGGGTGGGGATGGTCCGGATCTCTGGTGGCAGTTGGTTCCAGAGGGACGGGGCTCCCACAGAGAAGGCCCTCCCCCGCGGTCCCGCCAACCGACATTGTTTGGCCGACGGGACCCGGAGGAGGCCCTCTCTGTGGGACCTAACCGGTCTTAGGGAGGTATGTGGTAGGATGCGGTCCCGCAGGTAGCCTGGCCCTGAGCCATGTAGGGCTTTAAAGGTAGCGACCAACACCTTAAATTGCACCCGGAGGCTGACTGGTAGCCAATGCAGCTGGCGAAGGATAGGTGTTACGTGGGTGTATCTCGGTACACCCACTACTGCACGCGCAGCTGCATTCTGTACCAGCTGGAGTCTCCGGATGCTCTTTGAGGGTAGCCCCATGTAGAGCGCGTTACAGTAGTCTAGCCGTGAGGTGACAAGGGCATGAGTGACTGTGAGCAAGGCCTTCCTCTCCAAGTAAGGTCGCAATTGGTGCACAAGACGGATTTGTGCAAAGGTCCCCCTAGCCACAGCTGAAAGATGTTGCTCCAATTTTAGCTGTGGATCTAGGAGGACACCCAAATTGCGAACCTGTTCTGAGGGAGTCAATTTTTCTCCCCCGAGAACCAAGGAGGGACAGTCGACATAGTCCTTGGGAGGCAATATCCAGAGCCACTCAGTCTTGTCTGGGTTGAGCCTGAGTCTGTTCACTCCCATCCAGACCCTCACATCGTCCAGGCAGCGGCACATCACATCAACTGCTTCACTGAACTGACACGGGGTGGAGATGTATAACTGGGTATCGTCAGCATACTGTTGATACCTCACCCCATGTCGTCGGATGATCTCACCCAGCGGTTTCATGTAAATGTTAAACAGGATGGGCGAGAGGACCGAGCCCTGTGGCACCCCGCAAACCAGGGGCCTAGGGGCCGACCTCTGTCCTCCTGTCAACACCGACTGCGTCCTGTCAGAGAGATAGGAGGAGAACCACTGTAAAACAGTGCCTCCCACTCCCATCTCCCCAAGACGACGCAGAAGGATACCATGGTCAATGGTATCGAAAGCCGCTGAGAGGTCAAGTAGCACCAGGATGGAGGAATGACCCCCATCCCGGGCTCGCCAGAGATCATCCATCAGCGCGATCAAAGCAGTCTCCGTACTGTAGCCGCGCCTGAAACCCGATTGAAAGGGATCCAGATAATCAGTATCCTCCAATAGCCGCAGGAGTTGGAGCGACACCACCTTCTCAACAACCTTACCCAAGAAGGGTAAGTTGGAGACTGGACGGAAGTTCTTTAAATCCGCTGGGTCCAGGGAAGGCTTCTTGAGGAGGGGCCTCACCACCGCAGCTTTTAAAGGCTGTGGGATGGATCCCTCTCTCAAAGAAGCGATCACAACCGCCTGGAGCCAGCCGCGTGTCACCTCCCTGCTGGCAGAAACCAGCCAGGAGGGGCACGGGTCCAATAAACAGGTGGAGGCGCTCATCGCTCCTATGGCCTTGTCCACATCCTCAGGAGTGACAGGTTCAAACTCGTCCCATATAACAGGACTAAGACTCATAAACAAATAATAAACAAAATAATAAAATAAACAAATTGGTTTTCTAAAAACCAATAGATTTTTTTAGTTTTAAAGGATTTAACAAGTTATTCTAGTATCTCAGGTATCTCAAAAGCTGAAAATGCTGCTGGTCCAAACAATGTTGTTAACAAATGCTTAATTATTAATATTGCCATTAGGTTATATATCTGATAGATGATATTTAACTCTTAGCAGTATGTTACAGTTTGTTACAAATTCATCATAATCTGTTGCTCCAAAGTTGATACTCTACTTCCAACCAATTTTTTCATATAGCTATCTTCTCCCAATTTTTAAAGTTGGATTTTCTATAAATTCAATTTGGCATGGGAAAAAGGACCATTCTTTAATTAGACATTATGTTCCAAGACAGAATTGTACTGTATGATTAGTTTAAGTTTTCATTCTGTTGAAATCAGTGGGCTAAATTATTACTCAAATCCTGTTGATTTAAATTGGAATGAAGTCTGAATCCAGCCTAATGAGAGATTATCATGATACAGTTATATACACAGAAAATAAAATAATGGAAACTAGACTGTACTTTTAAAAATTAATGATTTATTAAATATAATTGAAATAAACACACCCCAAAATATTGTATAATTTTCACCGTGTAATACTTGACTTTTATTCTACCCTAATTTGCTTTAAGTTTGAATGAATCCTAAAATTAATCAAAGAACATTGCACATTACAAATATTATATCGGTTTGCCTTCTTATCAAATGTATAGGGTATTATAAAATGACTATGAACATTTTGGTTTCCATATAAGGTAGAGATGGGGGCCTTTGATGTGCAAAAATATTTTCTGACCACACAGTATATAAATAGTTAAATCTTATGCACTGTTATTTCCTAGACATTTTCCCCATTGGATAAAGGGCTTCCCTTCTGTTTGAAATTATTATTTTTTTACTGCTCCCATTGAAAGAAACTGTAAATGCTATAGTAATTTCTGTATTACTAATTTAATTTCTGTATTGTTATATTTTCAAATAATTACATCGAGTGATTTCATAGAATTCTGTTAATATTCAGAATATATAATCATAGTTGCAAAATGTATGCCAACTGCCACAGATTTTGCTGCATGCTCCTAAACAGGTTCAAGTATCTGTGCAGCTTTCTTCAATTTTCCAAATGTTAAGTACAGCTCTCATAACTATTAGTCAGCATAGCTAATATGTCTGGAGAATACTTGTAGAAGTCTGATATATAGAATTATAAAACTAGATAACATGTAGAAAGAATTGAGTTTGTTAAAAATCTAAGAGCAAGTACAATCTGATTTTTACTCTGAATTTCTGACATTCTTCAAGTCAGTGATTTGTTTAATTCTATACCTTGCTTATTAAACCATTTTGTAAATACCCATTTCACAATTACCAAATTCTGATGTCAATTAGTTGTTTGATCTGTTTCTCTAAAATTCTCATTTTTGTAGTTATATGTTATTGACCATTAGATTAGCAGTGTGTTGATTGAATATTTCATGCTTTTATAATGGTGCCATTAAAATAATTGTGCTCAGTTCAGGAACATCGAAATAAATTTTCACTAGTACATAAAGAAATATTTTTGATGTACCAAAACATTATATTACCTTACTTTTGAGGATACAGGAATCTTACTTTGTATTTTCTATTTGGCCATGCTTTTATCTTAATATTGTGACTTAGTTGGGAGTTTTCATGCTCCTATTTTAAGATTACTAAGCTCAGAATAGGAGCACTATACAGCTGTCAGAATTAGGGCAGATTGCTCTGGTTCACCCCTTGATGTTTTGGGCCTTCCAAAATTTGCTGGTTTTCTATGTAACACTAAGTTACGATTTTAAAATGATCATCTGTTGAATATGCTCTAGTGACCTGATGTGCATATATATAGACTGGCCACTCCATTGCTGAGTGACATGGCCATTAAGTGGAAGATGGTCGCACCCAACCTGTGATGCAAGTTCTGCCTTGGCCATTAAGTGAATCACCCGCAGTCATTAAATGTAATGTCATACAACCACAGTTTGTGATTTCTGCTGGCTTTCTGATTGACTTTGCTTGTTGGAAGCCAGCTTTGAAGGTTGCAAATGGTGATCATATAATAGCGGGATGCTGCATCCGTCATAGGTTCAAGGACTGTTCATAAAACTACTTTTTTCAGTGCCAATTGTAAGTTTGAATGGTCACTAAATAGGACAGACATTAACTGAGGACTGGCTGTTTCAGATGAAATCGTAATGGTCATAGACCAGCATAGACTTAGTATATATTTTTGTGTATGTAAAAGAGGTAATTGTCACACTAAGTTAAGTACATATAAACATGTTAAGCTTGGTATTATATATTACATTATTATATTATAATCATCTCATTGTGTAGGGAGATTCATAAGTAGGTATCAATTTTGAACCTAAAGATTGAGGAAAGCTGCACAAATACTTGAACCTGCTTGGGATTTTGTTGGATTTTGCTAGAATATATTAACTACTCTGGGTATCCAAAAGCTGCAATGTTTACTGCAAATAGTCAAATCAGTTATAATGTAGGAATCTGTCAGATGCCATAACTATTTTCTGACTTTACATACATACAAACCCCAGGTGTTATAATTTGGATGCCAAATAGATTGCAACATTGTTGGTAACTAGTTAGATTTCATGTACAATTGCATTTATGTTACCTTACATGAGGTCATGGCACTGAAGGTCCTACAGCCAAATTTCTCCACTCCAATCATGCATGTGGGAACAATACGTAGATTTGTCATGAAAAAAATATTTATTAAATTTATCTGCTGCCCATCTTGCCATGGTACTACCTGGGTGGATTTTGTGAGATTAAATTTGTGAGATTAACATCTGATTGATTGATGTTTGACTAGCTAACCACTTTAGTAGAAATAAGACTGCTATAACATATCTTAATTTCCGAGGAACATCTGATAAAATACCCATGATGTTCTGATTAGTGAATTACTTAATTGTGTTCAAGTGTTCATGACAATTAAGTGGCAATAAAAGTCACTTGAAAACTGCATGAAAAAGAGTGGTTAGCAATGTAGTAGTCATTTGCAGAGAGGTATGAAGGAGAAGGCCATGAATTCAATCTTAGGTTCTTATTATTTCATCATTATATTAATAACATTGATGAAGAGGGGAGGAAATGTTGCTAGAAGTATAGATGACACAAAATAGGTGTGACAGTTTTATGTCATTCAGAAATAAAATTTAACATTTTTAATGAAGGGCTTAAAATAACTTTTAGTTATTTTTTTATTGTGCATCATACTTTCAGAAAGTATTCAAAAAATCTAAACAAATTCCGAAAAAGGTAATGAGGATTATTGGGGAACTAAATTTTAAGTCCTTGAAGAGAGATTTGAAGTAGCTGAAAAGATTTAGCTTTGAAAAGACTGAGAATATGGGAATATGATAACATTCTTCACATATCTCAGAGGATATCATACAGAGGAAGGCCTGGACCTGTTCTTTTATCATTACAGAGAGTAGAATATGAAATACCGTATTTTTTGGAGTATAAGACGCACCGGAGTATAAGACGCACCTTAGTTTTTGGGGAGGAAAATAGGGGAAAACAATCTGCCTACCAGGTATTCATCTGGCTAGCATCCTTAGTCTGGTCAGCTTCAGCACATTATTTTATCTCCTGGTTAGGACTTAAAAAAACCTTCTTCTGAGAGAGTAACAATGAAAGAGCCTGCAAGCCAGTAAGAGCTGGGAAGATCGTTAGCACCTGGTTAGGGCTAGAAAACAACTTCTTTGGAGCAAGTAGAGCAGTGGTGGCCAACCTTAAGCATACCATCCGCCAAATTTTTTCGCAGACGAGTTCAGATCCGCCATTTATTATTTATTTATTTGGTCATTTTTGTATGCTGCACCACTCCCGTAGGACAATTCTGCCTCTGCCTACCAGCATGAGGATCAGCGGCATCCTCACTTCCATTCGCATTTTGATAATGAGCAGCACAGATCCTTTCATCCATTTAAAACAAACCCTATCACCCTATGGGCATTTAACTGGAGGGGGTGGGGTGGGGTGGGGGATGATTTTCATGGGGGAAGAAGAGAGACTTGGCACCGAAGGCTTCCTACCTATAAATGTAGTCATTGAAACCCTGGCTTTCTCGCAGCAAGGTCTGACAGAGAGGCAGCACTTCAATTCTCCTGGACGCTGCCATCTCATAAACACATTGCTGGGCTTTGCCTGCCCCTTCTCCAGACAACCCAGGCAGAGGGCAGTCGGCTTCTGCTTCTGGCCAGGAGGAAAGAGAAAGTGAGTCTGCGGAGAAGGAGGAGGAGGGCGTGCAGCTCTGCAATGTGCATCGGTGAACCAGGATAGGAAAGCATTTTCGGGTGGCAGCACCAGCTGGAACTGCCTGCCACCTGAAACACAATGCACTTTTTTGGCTTCCACATGCCCGGTTGAAGATCGTGCTTCATCTGGATGGGGAAGCCGCCGGCACCAGCGGGCACCAGCAGGTTGAGCGGAGCCGTCTGCACCAAGGAGGAACCCCCCACCCTTTGCCTTCCCCCCTCCCCTGCCGCTGGCTGTTTCACCTTTCTCTGCATGTGGTGGGGAAGGGCTCGGAGAGGAGCCCGGGGGTGGGGAAGAGAGCATGGAATGGGGGGATCCGTCCTCCCCAATCCTGATCAACCAGTCCTCACAGGCTAGCTGCCAGGGGCACGATCCGCGTGGTTCTCCGGCCAGGAAACTTCGTAATGGGAAGAGTAGGGAGGGGAACTCTCCAGCTGCGAAGCCCGCACTGGGAGACAGGAGCCGAAGCAGCCTTCTAAAAGCAAGGTTTTTGAAATCGTGGAGGAAAGCCATTTGTTGCAATTCTGATTTCTGCTATCGGGACGCAGGGCGTGAGGTTGTGGTTCCCACCGAATCACTGAAAGCGGGTAAAACAGGAGACGTTCGCCTGGCGCGGTGCTAGCGCTGTAACGCACCCTGCGTCCCGATTACAGAAATCGGAATTGCAACAATGGCAAAGCATCAGCGCGGCTGGTTTACCCCACGCCTTGCACCACATGCACCTGGACAAACCCTTCCATCTCACAGGCAGCCTTGGCAGCAGCGGAGTTCTCACGGGAGCAATCAGTGAAATGGAACTCAAATGGCTTTGGAAGACACGCCCGCTCCTAGCCTCGTCCAAACTTTCCTCCCTGATTCCAAAAGCCTTGCTTTTGGAAGGCTGCTTCGGCTCCTGTTGCCCAGTACGGGCTTCGCAGCTGGAGGGGTTTCCCCCCTCCTCTACTCTTCCCATTACAAAGTTTCCTGGCCAGAGAACCACACGGATCGCGCCCCTGGCAACTGGCCTCCAAGGACTGCTTGGTCAGGATTGGGGAGGATGGATCCCTGCATTCCACGCTCTCTTCCCCCCCACCCGGGCTCCCCTCTTAGCCCTTCCGCACCATGCGTAGAGAAAGGCAAAGCACCCGAATTAAAAGAAACTCACCAAGCGCAGGTTTCCCAAGACGTCCCTTCTATGACTCGTGGACTTCAACTCCCAGAATTCCTGAGCCAGCATGATTGGCTCAGGAATTCTGGGAGTTGAAGTCCACAAGTCATAGAAGAGCCAACTTTGTCGCTTCGTTTCGTCACTGCCGGAGTTTGACTTTGAACTGCGCGCGCTCTCCAGAATTATGCAGGAAGAAGGGGATCGGACAATAAGAAGGTCGGAATCACTTTCGCTCGCTAAATTTTAGCGAGCAAAAGTGATTCCGACCTTCTTATTGTCCGATCCCCTTCTTCCTGCATAATAAGCGTCAGCCTTTTCTGTCCGTTGGATGATTGCAATGCGCCACTTGCAATCATCCAATGCGCCACGTTTGGCGCATGCGCCACGGTTTGGCCACCCCTGAAGTAGAGCAATGAAAAAAAAACCTGCAAAGACTTAGGGCTGGAAAAACATTCTTTGGAGAGAGTAACAATGAAAAAGCCTGCAAGGTAAGAGCTGGGAAGATCTGTTAGCACCTAGTTAGGGCTGGAAAAAAAGCTACATTCGAAGTATAAGACGCACCTGAATTTTCAGCCACTTTTAGGGAGGAAAAAGGTGCGTCTTATAGTCCGAAAAATACGGTAATGGATTTAAGTTAGAAGAAGGCAGATAGGTTAAAAAAAAGTTTTAAAAAATCATCCTAAAAGCAAGAATAGTTTAATAGTTGAGTAGTTAGCCAGAGAGGGGATTGGTTTCCATTTATTGGATATTCTAGCAGAAGTGTGATAGCCATCTGCCAGAAATTATTTCATTTGAATTCCTGTACTTGATACTTTGGACAAAGCACAACATATAGGAAATCTATATGCCACCATCTGCCTATTTGAATTTTACTTCACAACTTCAGCTTCCACATAGCATAAAGTTAAACTTAACATCTTTCTTTCAATTTAAATATGTACTTACTTGCTGTGGATTCTCTATTTGCTGTTATATCTCCCTATCTCTATTCCTCCCCCTATCTTCTCATTGCAGTGCAGAAATAATCCTTGACCAGCCAGCTTGATATGTCTTAATAGACCAAATTCTCCAACATGTGTCAAATATGATTAATGCCTCAGCTCTGCCTCAGACTCCAGTTTTCTTTGACAATGCCCACACTTTCAAGCTCCAATTAAAAAGTGTAGAGATGTAGGGTTATTGAGATTGGTAGAAGCTTTAGCGCACATTCTCCAAGTCTGAGAACTGTTCATAAAAGAAAGTTGGCTTATGTTCTCTTTTTGTGGGCAAAGTTCAAATCTACACAGGAGGATGCAATCTCTGGCAATGAATGAATGTCAATGACTTGCTGCATAGGCCTCATTTCTCAAGGACGGTGAACTATGTTTCCCACGGAGGCACCAATTATCTCCCCTGGGTTGAGAACAAGGGAAAAGGGTATGTGTGAATGGTAGGAAGGCCTGAGGAGTCTGATGAGAACAGCTGGGGGAGGGATGACTATATATTGATAGCACTGAGAGCTAGGACTGTAGTGCCTCAGGGGACTTAGCCTTCACTCTTTGGGATACAGGACAGGAGGAGACATCTGGCCTCGAGCATCAGAAGGGTTGGATTGGGCAATGTTTGGGCTTTCACGAGACTGGGTAGGTGAGAATATTATGGTGGAAATGGTCATGGGAAGGTATAGCGAGAAATGGAGAGTGACCCATTCTCGGGAAACATGAGCCCACAGATCATCTTTGGCTTATATTGCATTGCTAAGAAAAGCAGTTGTTAACCAAATTATGTTGTGGTCTAGTTGCTCCTGTTTCTTGATGGGAAAGCTCTATTCATGGTTAGTTATTCCGCAGTAATTTCCTGGGTGGACTGTTGTAATGCATTCTACATAAGGCTACTCTTGAAGTGTATCTGGAAGCTTCAGGTGGCAGAGAATCAGTGGTGCAAGTAGTGACGTGTACTCCTAGAATGGCCCACGTTGCACCTCTGCTCTGCAAGCTGTGTTGGTTGCCAGTTTCTGGATCCAATTTAAGGTGGATTTTAAACACTAAATGGTAGTAGGCAAGGTTATTTGAGAGACTGCCTCTTCCCGATACATCTGTCCATCCCATTAGATCCAGCAGAAGAGATATGTTGTGGGTCCCATCCACTAAGGAGTTAACATCTGACAGGAGCCAGGTGATGCGCCTTCTCTACTGTGGCATCCACCCTGTGGAATATCATCCCCTCCCCAGGTGAGATTGGCCATTTCTCTGCCATCCTTCCAGAAACCCCCCCAAATGTGGCTGTGTCAACTATCCTGAGTCTTAAAGGAATCTGCTGAGGTGGCTTCACTGTTCATAATATCCAATGCTCTCAGTTAGTCTTTTTAACAATAACTTAAAATGTTTTTAATGGTGTTATGTTTTAATATTGTTATGATTTTATTATACACTGCCCAGAGTCACATTCTATCAGGTGGGCAGTCGTGTAAATATGATTTGTAAATACTTAATATGAACAATTCTGACACATTTACATTAGTATGAGTTCTGTATCTCAATTAATTGAGTTATAAATTTGCCTAGAGAGCAGAGCTGAACTAGGAACAAAGCTTAGTCTCCTCATCCGTATGGAAATAAAGGAAATGGATTATTTGCACAATCATAATAGAGGGAAAACAGCTGTTTAAAATTAGTGACCTAAGTGACTGAATCCTGAATAATTCTAAACCAAAATGAATAACGAAATCCTAATGGGACAAAACAAAGTTGGAAATGAAACTCATAATATATTCTTTGTTGGATTCTATACTGTGTTCCATTAAAATCTTCCTCCATCCTACTGCAAACTGTTTTTGTTTCTGAACTGCGGGCGGCATAGGATTGTATTCATGACAAATTTATACAGCTATCAACCTGCTGCTGGATCTTTCAAGGTAGAAGACAGAGAGTCATCTCATTATTTTGTATGCCACAGTATTATCTATTTACACCAACACATCATGCACATCAAAATTTTGTAATTTAGTTACCCTAGCATGTCTATTAAAAATAATATATAAATTTGGAATTATTTAGCATTAAGCTATTTGAGTCCTCATTGAAACAAAGATTAAAAAGATTTTACCTGATTTAGCAATATAAGCTTCTGATAATTTATTAGTGGAAACTATTCTTTAAATATGATTATTTGAAAAATAAATAATAAACTTGCAGTTTTGATAGCTAAAATAAAAGGAAGAGAAATTACCAGAGAAATTTTGCTCAAATATATTTTTCAAAGTTGCTGCAACAGATATTAAGTTGGCCTAATTGTAGTAAGTATGTGTGTGTGGTTTTATTCATATCTTGCCAGACTGGGGGTTTTGGTGTTAATTACATAGCAAATATTCATAATTTTTTCTGAATAGTTAAGGGAGGAAATGCTTTATAAATGTATTATAAATGTATGATTGAATTAAGATAGAGATTATAATATACAGATTATTGTGATATCTTAAAAAAAGCTTTTCTGCAAAAGATGTCTCACTTTAGTTACAGTGCATTTGGAATACCCATATTTTTCAGACTATAAGATGCTCCGGACTATAAGGCACACCTAGCTTTTGGGAAGGAAAACAAGAAAAAAAATCTGCCTCTGCCTCCCAGCAATTTGCCTCCTTGCAGCAAACAGCAAAACAGACTGGGCGGCTTCAGCACAGCCTGATTTAGCACGAGCCGCTGATTGGAAGTTGGATCTACCTCCCGGGACATCGCCTATCAGCTGTTCCAGGCTGCGGGGATTGCCATCGCCAATGCCACTGCCGCCCATCGTGACCTCCACACGCCCCATTTTCGGCCCATTTCAGACAGCGGGGATAGGTGGCTGTGGCGATCCCCGCCGCCTGGAACAGGCCGAAAATGAGGCACGCAGAGGCGAAAATGGGGTGCACGGAGGTGGCGAGGGGTGATGGTGATCCCCGCAGCCTGGAACAGCTGATAGGCGGTATTCCTGGAGGCAGATCCAACCGCCAATCAGCTGCTTTTTCTAAATCAGACTGTGCTGAAGCTGACCAGGCTGTTTGCAGAAGCTGAAGGGTGGGGGCCAGCGGATGGGCGAGGCTTTGGCAACATTCGCTGTATAAAACGCACAGACATTTCCACTCACTTTTTTTGGGGGGGAAGTGTGTCTTATACCCCGAAAAATACGGTAATTATGTGTCAAATGTTATATGTAATAATTCATAATGCATGTTTTAAGGAAATTAGTTCTGAAAATGAATGATCAATATACTTATATATGATTTCTTATACTTATTAAGTGTAAATTCTGTATTTTTGTCTTAAAAAATAGCTGAATTTGTTTCTTAGTACAAACATTGTCTAAGAAACATTTTCCACACTATCAGTGTTGTCCTTCGTGGATGTTAAATCAAAATTCAGTTTTCTCTAATCATTGCAGATGACAAAAAAGACATTGACCATGAGACTGTGGTGGAAGAGCAGATCATTGGCGAGAACTCCCCTCCTGACTACTCTGAATACATGACGGGAAAGAAGCTACCACCTGGAGGAATACCTGGGATTGATCTTTCTGATCCTAAACAATTGGCTGAATTTGCAAGGTTGGTATTATAAAACTCTTTTGACAAACAATTATTCCTATTTTGAGCAATATGTGATTTTTCTGTTCTCAATTAAATTAAAATCACTGAATTGGATCAGTGTAGAGATATAATTTAAATACAGGGATAATCACTTTGATATTCACATTCAGAATAATTCACATATGTTAAAAATTAATGTTTGCTGGCTGGACTAGCTGCCTCAGTCTCTAGATTGCACTTCTGGTTGGGTAGACACTTTGTTGTTGGTCTTTGAAAGGTCTCAAATTCTCAGGCTTTTAATTATTTCCTGTAATATATATCTGATTTTGATGTCCACCAAGAGTTGTTGGTGGTTAGTATTAAAACAAGCACAACAAATGAGAAACTGCTGCCTAGTTTTTCAATCACTTGCTAAGTAATCATTTCTGCAGTTAATTCCATGTCAGTCCTACTGTCCTCAAATCATATATTATTCCTCTGGATATACTTCTGAGTTTTTAACTGAACCAAACTTGGCAGCTTTTTCTTATCTCACAGAATCTGAATTGTAAATGGTTAAATTCCTTAATTAAAGGAGTTAAAGGTAGTTTATCAAGAAGCAATAGCATTATAGTATAATGATTTATAACAGAAGGTACTTCTGATAACTTATCTGCTATTCAACAATCAATGCTTGTTTTTTTCCTTGTAAGAATGAAACCAAGAAAAATCAAAGAAGATGATGCACCAAGAACGATAGCATGTCCTCATAAAGTGAGTGAAGCGATTTTGAGCAATTTATTTCAGTAAGAACCTTTTTAATATAGGAGTTTCATAAATGTTTTGCTTATGTTCTGGGCTTCTTTTTTTATTTTTTTGCTAATATTTTGCAGTGTAGTTTAAATCTTTCCTATGGCATATCAGTAATTGTGAACCTATGACGTGTGTCAAAGGTGACACACCACGATGTTTTGGGTGACATGCCACCAACACCTGATAACTATTTTCAAAAGCATGCTCCATTCATTCTACACCTCCCCCCCAAATGCATTTGTTTTACTTGCATTTCATTTTTGTAGTTATTTAATGTTTCTTTGTATAATACATAGCACCATACATGATTTGACACTTTTTAAAAAATAAATGAAAATGTAAAGAACTGTTTCTTTTGGGGGGGGCACTGACACATTAACAGAGTTATGTAAGGCAGTTTCTAAATTTTTGAAATGCCGAACCCAAAAGGTTCATCACTGCTGTAGTATATAAAAAATTCTAATTCCTGTTTTCAAGAAAGGAGATTTTTCCTAGCAATCTCCCTTCATTCAGAATTAAGTCATATGGACAGCAGTGGCTATGCTTGGGCTTTGCAGTATACCAAAATCAAACCATATTTTGGTTCAGTATAATTGTAAGCCTAGTCAGTGTATACAGATTAAGATGATGATAATTCTGATATTTGGACACCTTGACAATTAAATAATTTACTTGTGTTGTTTTGAAGGGTTGCACAAAGATGTTCAGGGATAATTCGGCCATGAGGAAGCATCTACATACTCATGGGCCTCGGGTACACGTCTGTGCAGAATGTGGAAAGGCCTTTGTTGAGAGCTCAAAGCTAAAGAGGCACCAATTAGTTCATACTGGAGAAAAACCCTTTCAGGTAACTATTTCAAATATTCTATATGAGACAATCATGATATTGTCATGAGAATCTAGTTAGTTTCTCTTTGGTGTATATTCTGTTTTTGCTTTATTTCTGAAGCTAGATAAATTGTATGATAGAATATATCAGTTGAAGTACTGGAAGGAATTTGTTTAGAGGCTAAATTGCGTATTTAGAAGATAATTGGAGAAATATTAAAAGTATATTTTAGTATGTTCTGACTCATGACCATTTCTCCTATTAAAGTATGCTTTTTAAAAATTAATATTTAAATACAAAGAAGCTACTTGAACATCATTTACTTATGTACATAGATGATGTTAGCTGGATGATTATAGTAAGATGTTAAAATGTTCATGATAATCTTCATTGGTAATTTACGTTAGTATTTTGTTTCAAATGGTTTAAAATATATCAAATTCCAGTTAATGTTTTCTAAATCATATCTGTTAAATTCCCCACTTAAATATGGGCCACAACCCATCTAGTGAGGGATAGTAAATAGGATGAGGCTGCTAAGATTTTTTTTAATATTGTCTACTTTAGGCTGCAAAAAGGAGGAAAGAAATTCTCAATACTTTCTGAATATTTTAACAAATGGAAGTATAAATAGACCATCGGAATCTTTTAGAACATCAGACTGTAGAAAAGTCTTGTACACATGTTTTGACTTAGATTAAATATATTAAATATTAAATATATCTGAAAAAGGTTTTAGGTAGATCTGTCTTGGGAGTGAATTCTACAAAGTAGTACTGTCTCAGAGAAAATCTTGTAATCTCTCTGCAAAGAGTATATACTTGTGTATTTCTTTGCTGTTCAACAGCACAAGTGAACATTTCCAATTTCATGGAACTCACTTATGAATAACAAAGACCCAATTTGGAATTGTACAGAATAGAACCTTTATGTCATGTAAATCTAATATTGCAAGTGAAGATCTGTAAACAAGTTGCTAATTTGTTGTGTTTTCTTTTCACCAGTGCACATTTGAAGGATGTGGCAAACGCTTTTCACTGGACTTCAATTTACGCACACATGTGCGAATTCATACTGGAGATAGGCCCTATGTGTGCCCGTTTGATGGCTGTAATAAGAAGTTTGCTCAATCAACTAATCTGAAATCTCATATCTTAACACATGCTAAGGCCAAAAACAACCAGTGAAACTGCAAGAAGAAAGCTCTTGAACTCAAAACATCTTTTACCTTACAGGAGAATGGTTGAAAATAAATAAGCTTCCCCTTTGTATATTGTTTCTAGGAAAGAATTTAAAAAAAAACACAAAAAATGAACCTTACATGCCTAAGGGACTTGTTTTTGATAAAGTAGCAAAATAAACTTTAAGGCAGCATTGCTCCAATGCGCCATTTTGCTCTGTAATTTGGTTTCAAGAGCATGGTGTTTTTGTAAAGTGTGATCCTACCTGGAAGAGACAGACAATTCATGGACTTGCATCAAAGACAGTTCTTTCTACAAACAGTGCTAAAATTGGACTTTTCACATTGTTATAAATATGATGCTCACCTGTTGCTTACAATTTTTTAATTTTGTATTTTCAAAGTGTGCATATTGTACACTTTTTGGGGATATGCTTAGTAATGCTATGTGTGATTTTTTTCTGGAGGTTGATAACTTTGCTTGCAGTAGATTTTCTTTAAAAGAATGGGCAGTTACATGCATACTTCAAAAGTATTTTCCTGTAAAGATTAAAAAAAAGTTATAGAGGTTTTGTTTGCTATCTTAAATTTTTTTTGGTTGTATTCTTTGATGTTAACACATTTTGTATAATTGTATCGTATAGCTGTAATGAAATCATGTAGTAACAAATATTAGATGTGATTTAATAGTGTTAATCAACTTAAACCCATTTTAGTCTCTTTTTTTGGGAAAAATACTGCCAGATGCTGATGTTCCGTGTACTTTCTCTTTGCCTGTTCAGTTAAGGAAAGTGGTGCTCAGTTGTAGAATGTATTGTACAGGCACTGACCTTTTAACAACACCTGATATGTACATCCCGTGTAATAGAGTGGGCAACAATAAAGCAGTGGTCCTGAAGAATATGGCAGAAAATTATCTGTAAGCACAGCCTATTTTCTTCTGTTGTCCAAAACAAATTATAGTTCTTTAACCTCCCAGAAATTAGAAGATAAATAAAACTCAAGTTACCTTTACTTGTTTTTGCATTCAATTAGATTTTTTTTATTTTAAAAAATGTAAGTGTACTTGTTTTCTGCATAGCATTCCATTAGAGTATGGAGTTCTGGTTTATCCATATAATAATGGATTTTCCTGAAGTAAAATTTCAAGTTTGATTGGATTCCTTCCAGGATTACGTAAGCAAACATTTGCTGTGATGTTTCCCATTCCTTTTATTCTACTTTCAACCTCTCAGATAATGCTCTACAGGGTCTCTATCTTCAAGAACAGATCTGATGATTGCAAGAGAAAAAGAGATGTTTTCAACAATCATTCTTTCTTAGCAGATACAGTGGAATATATCCATATTCCCTGCAATCAGTGAACGGTTGGACAGTGTAATTCATGGAGTGCTGTTGCTTCAAGGTAAGGTGGTATCAATGGTATGGTATGATGCACTGGGCTTGTGAATTCTAACACATCAATGTAATCGAGAGATCTCAGATGAAAGCTGGTATTTGGCATTAGAATACTTTGGATTGAATTACAGTAGAATAGCTCTGCAGGGCCATGTCTATTGTTAAACACCAAATTTATAACCAGCCAACCAAGTTTCTGGGTTAAGGAAATAATACGTTCCTCACATTAAAAAACTTGTTTTGGATAATTTTTCATTGTCTTCCTTTTTTCCATAATTCTGGCAACATTACTGCTTTTGTAGTGGAAAGGATATGGTCTTCTAGATGGACATCTCTTCTAATTAATGCTATTAAACAGTTGGATCAGGTCAAATGGTTGTACTTGCTCTTACACATACAAGAATAGAGATGAAATATCGTATTTTTCGGAGTATAAGACGCACCGGAGTATAAGACGCACCTTAGTTTTTGGGGAGGAAAATAGAGGAAAAAATCTACCTACCAGGTATTCATCTGGCTAGTGTCCTTAGTCTGGTCAGCTTCAGCACATTATTTTATCCCCTGGTTAGGGCTGAAAAAAATCTTCGGAGGGAATAGCAATGAAAACAAGCCTACAAAGATTTAGGGCTGGAAAAAACTACCTCGGAGTAGCAATGAAAAAATCCTGCAAGCTGGGAAGATCGTTAGCACCTCGTTAGGACTGAGGGAAAAACTCTGAAAAAGCTACATTCAGAGTTTAAGACACCCAAATTTTCAGCCTCTTTTAGGGGGGAAAAGGTGCGTCTTATACTCCGAAAAATACGGTATGTCATAACTAAGACATCAATTATAGGCTCAGTCTACTTCATAAAATGCTACAGTTGTGTCCAGTGCAACCAAAAGCCCCTAATTTTAGAACTTGCATTTCCTGTATGGCAGGGATAGCAATAGCAATAGCAATAGCACTTAGACTTATATACCGCTTCATAGTGCTTTACAGCCCTCTCTAAGCGGTTTACAGAGTTCAGCATATTGCCCCCAACAATCTGGGTCCTCATTTTACCCACCTCGGAAGGATGGAAGGCTGAGTCAACCTTGAGCCGGTGAGATTTGAACTGCTGAACTGCTGAACTAGCAGTAGCCTGCAGTGCTGCATTTAACCACTGCACCAACTCGGCTCGGATCCCCAACCCCTGGGGCCGCGGCCCACTACTGGGCTTTGAACCATTTGGAATCAGGCTGTGGAAGTGGTGGGAGGTTGTGGAAGTCTGCTGGATGTTCTAATTAAATGTTAATTTTATTGAAAAGTGGATTCTGAATATAATAGTTCTTAAGGAAGATTAGGAAGTAGAAAGTAACTATGTTTTGGTACACTTAGTAATTCTCGAACAGATTTATTTCAATAGGTTTTGTAGGCTTTTTAAATACAGAATTCTGAGAATTTCCAAATAGGATAATTTTGAAAGCTTATTAACTTCTAGCTAGAAGGCAAAACTTAAGATGACACTTTGTCCCATAAAGGAATGCCCTCTGAACAGTCTTTGTAGAATAAGACTTTATTTTGGGACCTGAGAAAAAAAGGTGGGCCAGATGCTCTGAAACAGCTCCTGGGAGCTGATTGACTTGCCAACAAGAAGGCCACAGCCAAATGACTTTCATGACTGAGTTGGAGAAGCCCTCAGAAGATGGGTAAAATCCATTTGGCCAATGGGAAAGTAAGGGTAATCAAGTATATGTCTGGTCCCAGAACGAGAAGAATGCACTACAGCAGGCGAGCAAACAGCAATCGACACTGATTTTCTAGCACATGAAGATTTGAAGACTCCTCTAATGTTCCCTACTAGAATCAAGAAAGAGTACTAAGAACAATGAGGTATCCAGGAAGCTGAGGTCAGTTATGGAAGTGTCTGCTTCCGGAGCAGATAGGGAAAACAATAGGAAGTCACATATGTCCTCTTCACTCCCTCTTAATACCGTGTTTCTCCGAAAATAAGACCTTGCCTTATTTTTAAGCATGTGCCTAATATGCCTACCCCAAAAACAAGCCCTAGTGAAGATCGTCATCAGCCTGGGGTGTGTGGTCAGCACCGGAGATGGTGAAGGCGCGAGGGCTGGCAGCATCTGGCTGCAGCCTGCGCAGCGCAGGTGAGTTGATTACCCCTCCAGCAGGTGGGAGGCAAGCGATCCAGACATGCGTGGGCTGCAGGAAAGCTGAGTTGAGCCAGAGCAGGCAGGTGGCCGCGGGAGTGCTCGTCTTTGCACAGCAGCACCGGCAGCAGACGGAGGCAGAGGCCCGGGGTGCAAAAGCAGGCTGGATGCTCTGCGCAGACCACAGGCAAGCTGAGAGACAAAGATGAGCCTCCTGTGGCCACCTACCCATTCTGTCTGCTTGCCTGCGGCGCATCCAGATTATGTGCCTCTTTCGCCTTTGCTGCTTGGACAGGTAATTAACACCTGCGCTGCACAACCCCAGAGTGCTCCGACCAAGAGGCCAGCGGGCTACAGCTGCTGCTGGATGTTGCCCCCCGTACTCGCCTTTTGTGCATGCACCAGGAAGGTGGGGTGCCCAGCAGGGCTGGTCACTCTGAAATCATGTCTCTCTGAAAATTAGCCCTAGTGTTTCTTTTGGAGCCCCTCAAAAATATAAGACCAGGTTTTATTTTCGGGGAAACACAGTATATGAAGTAATCAGTGATGCCAGAAGTGCTGCAGACTAGTGGTTAGAAAGAATAAAGCAGTATCACCCAGCCTCCCTTTTCCCAACGGGGACAAATCCACTGGATTAATCCCCAAAACAGAATGGATATGAAAGGAGGACACCCCTGAGAAAAGCATAAAGGTGTGTAAGCTGGCCTTGTGATACTCAAGCCCTTGGTGGCTCCTACATCCAAAAGGTTAGGGTTAGGGACAATGCAGGAATCGGGCAATACAAATGTTCCAATCAATACACAATTAGATGTGTTGTGTTCCCCTTAAGGGGAATGGTTATGTCAATGGCTTTTTGCTGCAGGAATAACATGTAGGGTGGCTTCCAGGGCAGAACCATATACTTTATAAAACATAAAATACCATACTTTTCAGAGTATAAGAAGCACTTTCCCCCTGTAAAAGTGGGTGAAAATTGCGGTGCGTCTTATACACCGAATGTTGCCAAACCCCCGCCCACCCATTGGATGTTTTCAGTCTCCGCATGCTCCCATTTTAGACCCGTTCCAGGCTGCGGGGATGGGCATAACCGCCTGACGATCCCCACCACCTGGAACCGGCCAAAAATGCGACACGGAGGCCAAAAACGGCATGTGGAGGCCGAAAACATGACTCGCAGAGGGCGGTGATGGCGATCCCCGCAGCCTGGAACAGCTGATTGGCGGTATTCCGGGAGGCCGATCCAACCGACAATCAGCTGTTCATGTTAAATCAGGCTGCAATAACATGCTGAAGCTAACCAGGCTGTTTGCTGTTTGTTGCAAGGACGCTAGCCAGATGAATACCTATGGATGCTGGTAGGCAGAGGCAGAATTTTTTTTCTAGTTTTCCTCCCCAAAATATAGTCCAGAGCGTCTTATACTCCAAAAAATACGGTAGATAAATCTGTATCCTCTGACATGGATTTTCATTGTGGGACTGTAAAGTGTGACACTGACCTCATGGGAATACTGCCTTTTGTATGTCCCTTTTATGTTATGTGCTTTATCTCTGATCTGGTGGCAGAACACAAGTTGACCTTACCAAAATACCTTTCCCATCAGCAGAAGTTGGAGCAAACAGTTCCACTCTAGGAGAAAATTAAATGAGGTCAAGGATTGTGGTGTAAGTTACTTTAATATGTTATGCTAAATTTATATATTGTTCTTCCATACATCTTAGTTTCAACTGTTGTTACAGTGGAATATACACTAAAGGAAGAGCTAACCCACAATCATCTAAAGGCGGTACTTGAGACTGGAGAGTTTTCTCTACAGAACAGGAAGAAATCTTAGCCAGAGGAAATTGAGTTAACTGTTTCCTGTTGGTGGCCAGAAAAATACTTCCCAGTAAGAAATATATTGCTGAAGGCTTTTATACTTGTTTCACATATAAAAAATGAGCAGAGCAGTATGTTGCGATGTTCCTGTATTGGTAGCTTTGTGTAAACTTGAGAAAGCAGGTGGCACTTTCCATTGCATCAGTATTTTTGCTGAATTGCCTGCCATGTTCTGTAAATAATATTTGATGACAAGAGAATTTAGAATGTACTGAGTGGGGGATTACATAACCTGGATATGAGTTACTAATTTGGTTAATGAACAGAAGCTAGTAACTCTGCAATGCAGTTTTGTCTTGTTCCTTGCTCAGCAGTATATAGACCAAGTAACACAAAAACAAATCTCTTGAAAGTTTATCTACTGATTTTCTACCACTTTGGTATTGAAATTCTGTATTATTCAACCCATGTTGTTCAGGAACATTGTGGAGGAAAGGAAGGAATTAAAAGACTGCAAATAATCTTCTGCAACCATTAGAGCCACATCTGTTAAATAAGTGTATATTTAAGATATAATTTTTTTTACTTCCCACAGCATGATGATAGATTGGTGCCTAAACTCTATCTCAGACAAGGGACCTTTGTAGAAGAACCTTAGGATACCTAGTGGAGTGTATTGCCACATGAAGTACGAAGCATGTGTACTGTTTCTCTTCTAGCTCTTGATTTACAAAAATGCTTCACCATAAAGGGATCTTGGCTTGGTACCAAGGTGGGCAATCTTTTGCAGGTCAAGGGCAACATCTAACATTGAAGGGTTAAGAGTTGCCAAATGGGAAGGATAGATGGGGAATTTTCTAGATTTTTGAACTATGTTTATTAGGATTCGTATTACGGTATGTATGTTTTCCATTTTGCAGGAGCCATAAGAGTTTTGGTAAATTCTTACCAGAGGGGTTTCAGTGCCCACAAGTCGCTTATCCTTGATTTAGTATAGGTGATCTCAGTTCCACCAAAGAAAGAACTACCATTTTTTAAAAAAAGATTTATTACTTTTATGTACAATAGTTAGAATACTGTACAAAAAATGATAATGTCGTTGCACAACAAACAACTTGGGTTTCACATTCAATTTGAATGTCCCTGCAAGTAGTGTCAAAACATCCACTATACCTGCATGGTATAGAAGCAGCAATCGAGTTTTATAGGTTTCTCCAGCGTAATTATTAAAATAATCGGCTAGATTTTTATTAAAAAGAGTTCAAACAGACATATTGCACCTGTCCCAAAAAATACCTTCCACTGCAGTTAGTCAATGATACATTCTACATACGAGCCTCTGTTCTATATCACATTGCCAGTTTTTCTGCCTGTTTTTCTTCATCTTGTCTATTCAACAGCTATAATAATGGCCTTCAACTGATGTTTTTGACCCATAACTATGTAGGCTCTGATCCAAAGCTAAATCTGCAAATGGTACCTTTTTTTCATTGGGCTTGCACATTCTTCACAGCAGCATGGAAAAAAGAATAGGAAGTACTTAAAAGCATGTGAGAAATGTGGTGTTTAAAAACAATTTATATAATTCAGGGCCAAGTTAATGGTGCAACTGCAATTTAAAGCATTTATAAGGCTCTTTAATGACCCACTATATGTGCCAAATAGTTGGTCAGAGTTAATCCATGCTTTGCACTTGAGGAATTTCACATCATCTTTTTGCCCAACTCGATTGAATGAGCACGTTTACATTGTTATTGTGGGACATGGTTTGTGAGGAAATTAACCAGAGCAGACATTGTACCCAATCCTAAATGGGTACAATTTGAATGTGCTGAATGGCTTCAATTTGAATTACAACACCAAATCGGTTTAATTTGATTTTCCTCAATTGATTTGGAAAAATGCTCTGCATGTCGAAACTCCCCTCTAATGCATCCAATTCAAGTCCATGTGAAAATGTTGGCATAAAATTAAAGGATTTTCCCCTCCTGCTCACAACAGTTTTATTAATTATGAGCAGATATTTAAGTGAGGTGGATATGGACAGAAACAAATGTCATGCTAATTACTAAACTAATTAAGATTTCTTAATATTTATAGGCAACCCCTACAGACTACAAAAGGAGATGCCAAAATTCTGATTTAGTGTAAAAAAAAATTTCTTCACTTAGTGATGTGGAACAGATGTTTGACTGGCCAGACTGTACATCTTGCACACCTTGAAAGATATTATGACTAGGCCAATGATATTTATTGCTGTTCAGAAATCAGCCCAATTGGAGTTTAATCATCCAGATAAGTGTGTATAGCATTGCAATCTTAAACATTTATTAATAAAACCCAATTAACTTAGCATTATTGCTGATGTCAGTGAGACAATGTTGCAGCATTCTTATTTAAGGATGCTATGAAATAGGCTAAATAGTTTGTCAGGTCTCTTATTCACCAAAGTTTCCAAAACTACTGAGCTTGACTTCTGTTTTCATTATTGAATTCTCTAAAACACATTTCTGTTAAATCCTTTTAAATATACTTTCATCCTTTATCTTATTACATATAGTTCATAATTATACGCATACACCACAGTAATGGAGAAATGATAATTTAAGCACATCTATCACCATCACCCTAAAAAACAATAGTCTACATTTTGGGTTGTAACAAGGTTTCTAGATATACTCTAGCTTCCAACTCAAAACATAGTAACTAAAATGTTTAAATATTTACAAGATGCAACTGCATACATTAAAAAAAATTAAAAGCCAAATGCAAATAATAGCACAGAAAAACAAACCATAACCTAAAAATAGCAGGGAAAGCATCTATACACCGAACAGCATGACTGGGATACTGTTCTTACTGCATACTGATCAAATAATAAAGCAGGCTGTTCATACTCTCTACTAAAATATTCACAATTAGCAGGAAGAGGCCACAGGCTTCCTGACAAGTACTGCTAATTAACAAGAATGGTAAAAAGTGTAGCTTGCATCAGCTACCGAATGACTTGCGACAGGTTGTTAAAATATAGAATCAAGGAAAAGCTTGTAGTTCTCCAATTGTTGTTCATCTCCATCAGTTTCCATCAGGAGGGCTACTGATCAGATGGTTGCAAATTATAAGCTAAAATTATTTGGAAAAACACAAGCTCCTCTAGGATAAAGTGCAGGAAAATGAAACAAATGTTTTTTTTACTCTACATTTACCAGGACAATCGACTCTAAACTGAATATAGTAGTCAGATTGAGCAATAATCAGAACAGAGAATCCATCTAGACCTTTTAATGTGCGTTGAGAGAAGTATGCTGCTGGCCCTAGTCCTACGCTCCCAATAAACATGAAAGGGGCGTAACATCTGTGCATAGAAGCCTTCATTATCTGTTCAAAGCCCCATTTCTTCTCTTCCTGTTTGAACAGAGTCTGAATAGGAATTTAGCATCAGGGTTGATAGATGTAGCAGCCATTTTGAGCTGTCTGCAATACGTTGACACTGACTTCAATTAATGACTGCATTGGATTTCCTTAATAATGTGCTGGCTGGGGATTGTGGGAATTGAAGTCAGGGCTACACTGGAAAAATCCAGCAGATGTGGTTTGAGCACACGTTCAAAGGGCAAATCCTTTTATTGTCCGAGTTTCTAGAGTCAACTCAGAGTCTTCCTAAAGCATTAAGCTGCTTTTATAAATGAGATTTTTAAAAAGATACTTTATACAGACCAAAATGTATACTCTTGGTATCCAAATATTCTTTTTTTTAAAATGACATCTTACATGTAACAGGTACAACTTTATCTTCCAGTCAATTTAAAAACTTGAAGGTTGTTGGATCACTGGACCAGCCTCACATCCACTTAAATCGCCTCTGATCTGGCCATCCTCTGACCTCATATATGTAAGGAATATTGTAACAGTGGCAAATGTTGCAGCATTAACAGGGAAAGCCCGAAGCAAGGTGGATGTAAGACCCTTGGTGAACACCCTTGGGCCTTCATCCCGGTAGCTTTTTCTAATGCAGTCCAGAATACCCTGGTACCGTACGACTCCTCCAACTCCATCAGCCTGAAGGCGGGACTTGATTACATCCACAGGATATGTAGAGAGCCAGGAGACTATGCCAGACATGCCTCCCGCCAGAAGTAGTTTGGGAACAATGTAATTATCTTCCGCTTCACACCCCAGATACCTGGTGAGGCAGTCGTATGTTAAAAAGTAGAAACCGAAGCTGGGGGTCTCTCTCAGAAAGGTGGAAACCATTCCCTTGTTGATGCCCTTTAGGCCCTCCTTTCGATAGATCTTCACCAAGCAGTCCAAAGAGTTTTTGTAGTTCTTGGACTTCAACTTGTATTCCCCTGTTCCTTGCAGCTGCATCCGTGTCTTAGCCAGTTCCATCGGACAGCAGATCACACACTGAATGGCGCCTGCTGCTGAACCTGCAAGGAACTGATGTACAGGTGTGTCCTTTCCAAGAGCACGGAGAGCATTCCCTTGAACGCCAAAGACAAGGGCATTAATGAAGGTGAGGCCCATCATAGGCGATCCAATACCTTTATAAAGTCCAAGAGTCTAGATGAAAACAAAACAAACAGATGATGAGCACCTCCCTAATCTGGATTGGATTCATGTTCTAACAAAATAGAGACCAGTAATGATCAGGAGATGAATCAACAACAATTACCACTAACTGCTGGAGTTATTATCAGGGCAAACAGGACTCCGTTTCTGCCGAGCACATCCCTTTAAGAATCAAATGCACATCTTTATACAGCTATCAGGAACCTGAGGTTCCTTTCTATATGAATCCTGAAGTTTTCATCTTGCGAATGAGGAACGGAGATCAATAGTAAAGTAGCAAGAAAAGCATCAATCCTTGTGTGAGATTTGTTTGGAGCAAGGGTGGGTTCCACTTACCTTTGCCACTGGTTCGCATCGCGACGTTTTGCGCGCACTCGCTCCGCTCACGTGCGCGTCCCCTTGTGCAATTTGGCTTCCGCGCATGCTCAGAAGCAGGAATGAGCCTGAAACACAGCTGAGGAGCTCATCAGCTGTGCTTCGGGCAAAGAAATAAAGGTCAGAATTCACATGCGGGCAGGCAGGAGGGCCCCTTTTTCAAGCTGCGGAAGGGGAAAAATTTGCACAAAATACCAAAAGAAGATGGTGGCGCCCACAGACCGGCACCAACAGTGACGTCACCAGCGGGTCATTACTGGTTCGGGCGATTCGGTCCGAACCGGGAGGAACCCACCCTTGGTTTGGAGGCAGAAAAGGAAATCAGCGTTTCCCCCAAGCCTTCCAAGACTTTGAGGCAGAGATGGATACTAATGAAATTAAGCATCCTGCCCTAAAACAAGAACACATTCATATGCATGGTCTACATCAGGGGTGTCAAACTCAAGGCCTGCGGGCTGGATCTGGCCTACGATGTGGCTAGATCTGCCCGCGGGGGCTGCCCTTGAGACAACGAAGGACCTGTGGCTCAGCCCCCGCCAAGCCAAGCAGGCACTAATCTATAACTTGATGGCTGCCAGTCAGCCTTAGATCACATCTCAGCCCTGCCCTCTGTGAACTCCTGTGTGCATGGCCAGGGGGCGCGGCCAAGGCAGCAGGCATGGCTTTAAGGCTCACCATGTTCCAGGTCAGACAGCCACCATCCAGTTATAGATCAGCACCGCGCCCACCACCACCTCCATGGCCTGTTCACAGGCCCGGCCTTGCAGCCCGTGTGGCTTCACTTTCCCTGGGACCGCCCCGCGTGGGAAAGCCACAAGAGCAGTAAGCACAGCCACTGGCAGCGCTGCCAATCTCTCCACCCCCCTCGTTCCTTCCTCAGTGCAGAAGAAGGAACAAGATGGCCTTCCAGGGAGGGAGGAAGGGGAGAGGAAGGAAAGGAAGGAAAGAAGATGGGAATGAGGAGGCAGGAACTTGGCCATGCCCCCCCCCGGCCACATCCACTGTGGCCACACACACCTGGCCCCCCAAGGTCAAGCACAAGCCTGATATGGCCCTCAATGAAATCGAGTTTGACAGTAATTACTATGCATATATCTGGATATATTCTAAACTTGTGCCAGTTGTTACTGCAATATTCCCACACAGCAATAGTTCTGTTACAACTAGGTATGAGTGAATTTGCATTTATTCACTACCTGCTAGGACTATCAAACATCCACCCAATTTGCATCATTAAACTAAACTTAAATATGGATGGAACTATGGAGGAATGGCCTCATCTCATGGCTTTGGATGACAGTGAAGCCTGGAAGGCCTTTGGAGATTATCAGCCATAGTAAGATCTGTGCCACTAGTGCTACTGCTGCTGTTATTGTTTTGTGGCTTGTTATGGATTTTACTGTACTATACTATCTTTTCTAGTGAGGGTGGGAGTGCAATATTTTAAAATTTATCTCCAGAACTTATCTTTTGAACATGTACATAGCATCCATCTGCTATGCCTTAAAGGAGCCCCGCCTTTTCCCAAGACCATAGTTCTGTGCTTAGTATCTGTTATGTGATTCTGGGACATATGTGGGACAAAACTGCTTTCAGAAGGCGCAGGGTGATGTTACATTCACATTCCCACAATAACAAATATCAGTTTGTTATTGTATTCAACTGGATACCGTGTGTCTAACACTGCAATGCTGTATATACTTACCTGAGAGTAAGTCCTATTGCACTTGGGATGCCTTATTTCCAAATAAGCATGTATAAATTGAATCACAGAAATGTAAATATTTTAAGTGGGGCCTTCTTTTCTTCCTTTTTTTTCTTTTCCCAAGAAACCCAACGTTCCCCATTTATTAAGCATACTCACTTTCCAACTTTTGGTCTTTATTTCCTTAAATGTTTTTCGGTATCTTACTAAAGCTGGTCAACTGTTGACACTCACTGCTAAAGTTTAGTTATTAGAAGAAGCAGTTTAAAAGCATGTGGTAAAGTCTTGGTCTTGATCATTTCAGGTTGTGAGAAAGCAGATGGGTGACCACCAGCAAGAGAAAACTGAGGTATGAGGAGGGTGAGGTATAACCATCTTCAATCAATCAATCAATCAAAATATAGTACCGTATTTTTCGGAGTATAAGATGCACCTTTCGCCCCTAAAAGTGGGTGAAAATTTAGGTGCGTCTTACAGACCAAATACAGGTGTTTTTGACCTCCCAAACCCTCCATGCGTCGTGTTTTCGCCCTCCCTGGTCCCCAGAAGCACTCTACAGTGCTCCGCATGGCCCATTTTTGCCAAAAACAGTCCCGTTTTTGGGCTCCCAAGCTCTCAGCACGTTGCGTTTTCATCCTCCCAGGCCCCCAGAAACACTCTGCAGTGCTCCGCAGGGCCCGTTTTTGGGCTCCCAAGCCGTCTGCACATCATGTTTTTACCCTCCCAGGCCCCCCAGAAGCACTCTGCAGTGCTCCGCATGGCCCATTTTTGCCAAAAATGGGCCTGTTTTTGGGCTCCCAAGCCGTCCACACATCGTGTTTTCGCCCTCCCAGGCCCCCAGAAGCACTCTGCAGTGCTCCGTGGTGAAAAGGGGCCCATTTCTGGTGAAAAGGAGCCCATTTCTGGTGAAAACAGGCCCGTTTCTGATGAAAACGGGCCGTGTGGAGCACTGCAGAGTGCTTCTGGAGGCCTGGGAGGGCGAAAATCTGATGTGCGGAGGCCAAAGACTATTCTTGTTTTCCTCCTGTACATTTAGGTGCGTCTTATAGTCTGAAAAAATGTAATTATACAATTAAAATTTATTCATCTATGTCTATCTTACAAAAATAATAGCACTGACTTGGATTCTATTTAAATCAAGCTGCGCCTGAATGTTTTAACCTACCTATATACTATTTTTTTAATTAGATTTTTTTAACCTGTTGCAAACAAAAGTCTTGGTGGATTACAATCTCAGCAATAAATATTGGTATAAATAGTTTTAAATAATAATTAAGCTACATCTAAAATAATCAAACAAAATGATAGTTTGTTGAACTGCTACAACATTTTGGCAATTTGTATATGATCCTTATTATGTCCTGGGACAAGGCCATTCTTGACAGGTGGCCTGGGTACCTTCAAACTATCAGGTGGTTTTGCAGTTCCAGTACTACCAGCATAATATAAAAGGGGGGGCACATTCCTTTCATTTAAATAGCCACTTAAGTGCCCATCATGCACATTCATTCAGGAAGTTACTTACAGATTCTTGCTTTATGATAGACTGGAAACAATGTACTGTCCCACGGTAGAGTGGCTTCTCCGCACTTTGAACTTGAAGACGTACCTATAAAATGTAATTAGAAATTACTAACATGGCAAAAAAAAATCAGCTGATAGTATGATAGTACCTTTGGGTGCATACACATAATGTAGTTATGTACAAGTGTACAGGCATGATGCCACAATAAATTAAAGAGAACACAGTTTGCGTTTTTTGTTTTATTTATTGTTTTATTGTTATATCCTATATGGAATGGTCACTTGCTAGGTTGTTAAAATAAGATCTTCAGTGAGGCAAATCCTCACTTGGCTGCTTGGTTATTGCTGGTTTAATTAGCACATCTGATGTTTCTAAAGAATTAAGTGTTGCTCATCTATTGAACCATGAATAGCTAAGCTCAAAATGTATCAGTTGTAAGTGAAAATGTTCCCCAGGCATAGAATTGCATTTTTTTCTATAGGACCACAACTGTAAGACTTTTACAAGCTTAGGTTCACAACTTAAATATGCCCAAAGTCTAAATAATCTTAGTACAATGCATTCCAGCAATCTATACACTAGATTTACAGGGTCAGAAAATCCTGTTTGGAGGAACAATTTGGAACCTGGATATTTTAAAACTATTTAAGGATCTCAGAGACTAACAATAGTTTAAACCTTAAGAGCATTGCATCTTTTAGAGTAAGAGTTCCATTTTTGTCCCAATGTCATTTCTTAATAAAAAATAATTTTTATTAAATGGTTCCTAGTTTTTCTTCATATTTTGTAAAGGTGAGTAGCAATCAAATGTTGGCAATTCAAAATACTAAAAAGCATACCAAAAGTGGGCTCAGAAATCATTCCAGGAGCAATACCTAAAACTCATTAACACAGAGCAGTCATAGCTGTATGGGGAAATGAAAAATGGGTTCCTGATTTAAGGAAAGGCTGAAACAGAATTCACAATTTAAGAGGCTTTTGCTTGTTAGCACAGGTATACAAACTTTAAGCACAAAAGGGGATAAAGAAAAACACTAGAGAACAAATTGCAAATGTTAGACTTTTCTTTAAAAAAAAAATACAGGTTATATTTAAAGGCATTGCATACCCCACACCCTCCACTCTAGAAACATTTTAAAAACTAAAAAAAAGGGGGGGGAGGGAAGGTACTTTTTGCTTGTTTATAAAAATTTGAACTAATCATAAATGTTGCAATAAATTAAGACCGAGAGAAACAGAATGTTCACCTGGTCTATACTTACTAGGTAACTCTCCCGTGATGAGGCTTATCTGTCATCTACAACAAAGTAACACTTTTGCTGTTAATGAAGACAGCCCCTAGCTCAAAAAGTAAAGGCAGTTAAGCAACAAAGCAATTGTACATATTACATCAACAAAGTGGGGCAGGAGTCTCCATTTGAAGAGCTGGTTCCAAAACAGTTCAGCATCTTCCCCATTTTACAAGCCCTACCCTCCCCGTCCCACAAACCCAGCCTGCCTAATCGTTACAACTACTTGAAAGTTATTAAACTTTGCTTTAAATTCCATTACATTTATTTAAAAAAAAATAGCATTCAAGAGAAAATAGTGCCTAGCTACATTATTCAGTTTCATCAGGAAAAGACTGTCATATTAGGTAAGGCTTAACGAAGATTTAATAAATATCTTTTCGTAAAATCAGTTGTTTTATTAAAATAAAACAACTAAAGCAATTAAAATCAATCAGATTAAAATAAAGCAATGATACCATCCTCTCCATATTTTCTTGAAAGCTAATCCCTCAGTGGGGTGTGCTTTCAAATAAATCTGTCTGCAAAACAGATTCCCCCTCCTCAGTGTGAGTAGCCATATCACTGTTCCTTTAACAACACAGTAGCAAGCTAAGCATTTAAGATAAATGCTTTATAGGTAGGTATATTTATAGAAGAAATTGTTTATGTTTTCATGTTGAAATTGTGCAAATTATAAGTGTCTCTCGGCGATTTGTGATAAATTAAGTAACCTCCCAAATATGATAGTGTTTTTCTTACAAAGCAAATGAATTGAACATGTTTCCAAGAATGCATATAGCTTGGTCCCCAGACAGAGTTTGAGGGTATGTGATGTAATAATTGTTTTTAAACTAAGATAGCCAGTGAACATCCACTTAAACATCCCACAGATACCATGTTTGGGTTAGGTGGAATATAAATACACCAAAACAATTAAACTAAAATAAATTTCAATTCAGGAGTGCCAACTCATTCTGTGAACCTGTCCATATGCAGGATTAAGTGTAACTCCTAAAACCTACTCATTCTGATAAATAATCTGAAAAGAAATTCTGTGCAATTTAATATAATGAATCCATAGCAAAGATTATTTCTTGGCATGAAATAACTAGAAAATGCATTTATAAGCCAAGAAGCTATATTTCTCAAGGCTTATATGGCTAACTATTCCTTTACTTTTTAAGGTTATTTACAAAGAGTCCCTCGGGAGTTGGGCGGCATACAAATCTATTAAATTAAATCTATTAAATTATTCAGCACATTTTCTCTTCGAAAAGGTTATGTAATTCTCATACAAGCCGAAATAGTTGGATTTAAGTCCATTTGTTTTAATTTATACTCTTAGCATACAGCTTCACCTTGCACATTCATATTCCAAAATAAGCCCCATTTATTTTAGTGAGGGATTCCCTGAATTAAAAATAGCAATAGCAATAGCACTTTACTTATATACCGCTTCATAGTGCTTTACAGCACTCTCTAAGCGGTTTACAGAGTTCAGCATATTGCCCCCAACAATCTGGGTCCTCATTTTACCCACCTCGGAAGGATGGAAGGCTGAGTCAACCTTGAGCCTAGTGAGATTTGAACAGCTGGACTGCTGAACTAGCAATCAGCTGAAGGTCGCAATGCTGCTTTTAACCACTGCGCTATCTCAGCTCAAAAATGCAAATATGTTTGCAACTCGAAATCCTTGTACTCCCATTATTACTATCTTATTTCACAGTCCTGTTTTGAATATTATTTGACTTCTTTACAGGCGCGAATATTACCCAAACTCTATTTTTTTTTCTTGGCAAATAATCTACTGAACTCTCCAACTGCAGCAATATACATCCATGTCTTAAACAAGAAAATAAAAAATGTCATTGAAAACTCACAACATCTTTTCTTGGATGGGAAGAAGCACATTAAATCAGCAAGACTGTTTCATCATGCAGCAAACAGTCATCTGGTCAATATAATTAACAAATTAATTGCTTCAAACGCAAATAAAATAAGTGTACCAGATAAAGCAGGATTAAGGAAAGTGCATTTTAAAATTTTATTTTAGTACGAATGAGTTATGTACACTCAAAACTATATCTGGGATTTATTAGATGCCATTGAACTATCATATTAAAAATATGGTTGAAGACATATACCTCAGAACACTTTTTAAGTGCATCACAACAAGGGATGATACAATCTGGAACTCTAAATGTTCCATTTCTGTGGAACGTTGAATGCAACATGGGACTTGCAGTGTTTTAGTATAACTGCAATCTATGGAGGTATTTTACTTAAACGACCTCAAATATCTAGATCTCTTCCCTATTCTATTTGTAAGGGCAAGTACTGCCTTCAGTCTAATCACATATTCCAAGAAAGCTTGTGAAAAGTAAACCCACCTTAACTGTATCAAATGGATGTCCTACCAGTACACCAGCAGCACCTGAAATAAACAAGAGAGCACAATGAGACCATGCCATTGAGGCCATTATTTAAAATACAGGAATTCATTAAAGGAATTTGCAAAAAAGAAACATTAAATACACCTTAGGGCAGGAGTGTCAAACTTGCGGCGTCACGTTGTCATCACGTAACGTATCGTGACTTTTTTCCCCTTTGTTAAAACCGGGGGTGGGTGAGGCCAGTGTGTGACACATCTAGACCGTGGGAGTTTGTCACCCCTGCCTTAACGCAAGGTACTAATCCATCTACAGTGGGTGGTGAAATAGATCAGACAGTGAGAGAAAATAAAAAGGATAGGATAACATTAAAATTGCAAGTAAATAAATCAATCAATGCTAACACAATAAGACCAATAAAAAATAGCAGTAACTAGGGGGCCAATATCCCCACAATTGCACTCAGGTCATATATTACACCTAATAGGTGTAGCCTTGGGGAAAAAACTAGGCCTTCAAGGCCTGTTATAAGGGCCACAAATCAGGGCTGCTCAAACCTGGGGAGGGGCTATTTCCAGGGGACAGGCAGCCTTTGTGACAGAGGAAGGCACACCTCCCGAGTCCCTCTAGTTGTCCAGCGTGCATGCGCGCAACGGAACCCGGAAGAGCAGCTGGCCGCCGCACACATACATACCGGCCAGCTGCTCTCTTCTGGGTTCCGGTGCTCCAGCATGCGCATGCGTGTGCTCCAGTTTCAGCACTGGTGCTGAAAAGGTTAGCCATCACTGATCAGGCAGGTTTAAAGTTTCATGATTTAAGAGCATGTCATTGGCAACTTGATAATATAATGGGGTTAAAAGTCAAACGAAGGGGGAAGATACCAAGCAGGGGAAAAGCCATCTCAAGCTCTTCACTAAAGAATTAATTCCCCTCCCCCCCCCAAAGAAATGCTAGCCTGAATAGTCAATCTGGCAAAATATCCCTAAGCACAGAAGGCCATGCTTCCAATATGCACCCATCATGCAGTCCAAACAATATTTCTCTAATAAAGTGTTTGCCTTCTCCATGCTTTGCTGGAAAATACACGCTTATTCCAAAATTATTTAAAAAACCGGTAGCTGCATATTGAAAAAACATCAAATGTTTCATCAACCTTAAACCATCTCTCATTGAAAATGTTAATTTTCAACCCAGGCTTCTGTCATGTACAATGAGAGATAGTTTCTTCCTGGGTTGGAAGTGTTAATACCACTTTATAATGCCTTGGTAAGGCCACACTTGGAATACTGCATTCAGTTTTGGTCGCCACTATGTAAAAAGGATGTTGAGACTCTAGAAAGAGTGCAGAGAAGAGCAACAAAGATGATTGGAGGCTAAAACATATAAAGAATGGTTGCAGGAACTGGGTATGTTTAATGAAAAGAAGGATCAGGGGAGACATGATAGCAGTGTTCCAATATCTCAGGGGTTGCCACAAAGAAGAGGGAGTCTATTAACTATTCTGCAAAGCACCTGAGGGCAGAACAAGAAGCAATGGGTGGAAACTAATCAGGGAGAGAAGCAACTTAGAACTAAGGAGAAATTTCCTGACAGTTAGAACAATTAATCAGTGGAACAACTTGCCTCCAGAGGTTGTAAATGCTCCAACACTGGAAGTTTTTAAGATAACCATTTGTCTGAAGTGGTGTAGGGTTTCCTGCCTAAGCAGGGAGTTGGACTAGAAGACCTCCAAGGTCCCTTCCAACTCTGTTATTCTATTCTATTCTAAATGATTGGCTTCCTCAACAGAGCTAAATATTTACTCTCTGGGCAAGCTTAAAGTTTCACTCTTTATAGGGTACTTCTGCCATTTTAAAGAGAAAGGGACTGAAATGGCAGATTATTTCCTACCAATTTTCCATTTGTAAGAAAGGGATGGGGAACAATTTCATTCTACATTATCATCAATTAGCTTGAATTGGGAGGAAATTACCTGAAGCAGTACCAGGAAATAGGACAGGATGGCAAAGTTAATGGCTCCAATCTTGAAAACCTTTAAGGAGGGGCAAAAGGCCTTTGGCTCCAAGAGAACCAAGGCTGCCTCTGATCTGTCCAGGTTTAGAGCATTCTGCCAGTAGAAACAGCTATGACAGGGACATATGATCCCTGTTTCATCAATGAAGCTACTTTTTCAATATGTACCGGTAAAACTACAATTTGCATTCTTGTAGGTTTTGTAGATAAATTCTCTGCATGTTCAACTAGAAGACTGCTATATTTGTATAGCTGTTAAACCAGCACACAGGTTAATATTTCTGTACAGGCAAAACTGTAAATTTACCCAACACTAGTGCAAGAGCCCTCCACTCCTCTACTTGCAACAGAATACCTTACGCAACCAGACTTGAAATCCTGGGCTTAGAAAGCTTAGAACTACGTCGCCTTCGGCATGACCTAAGTGTAGCTCATAAAATTATCTGCTACAATGTCCTTCCTGTCAACGACTACTTCAGCTTCAACCACAACAATACACGAGCGCACAATAGATACAAACTCAAAGTGAACCGCTCCGAACTTGACTGTAGAAAATACGACTTTAGCAACAGAGTGGTTAATGCCTGGAACTCATACTAGAACTAATACCTGACTCTGTGGTTTCATCACCAACCCCCCAAAACTTTACCCTTAGACTGTCCACTATTGACCTCACCTGATTCCTAAGAGGTCAGTAAGGGGCGTGCATAAGCGCACCAGCGTGCCTACCGTCCCTGTCCTAATGTTCCCTTTTATTAGTACCCATCTTATGTATATAAACAATGTTATATCTATGTATATCACCAATACGTACTTGACAAAAACAAATTTAAAAAATAAAGTGTGATGAGAAAAAAATAATAGAAGTGGCTTGTATGGTAGTATTCTCAAATGATGGAAAATAAAATACGAAGTATCACCATACCTCTAATACAAATCCTTTTCCAAAAGACTACAAATATCCTATTAAAAATTCAATCCTTTATTTTTATCTTCACAAAATCAGTACTCTGATGCTCTGGACTAAAGAAAAACCTTTTGTGCCAAATAAAACCTCCCACATTCCTTATCTGGACAAAGGGGGGGGGGAAATCCCACCCCTTTCTCTTTCTTTGCTAGAATAGATGTAAATTACACCTCCTCCTACATTCCTCACCCCTTTATCTTGCTTCCATCTTTTCTTCAGAGGAGCTTAACTTTTCCACCCAAATCTTGACAACCTGCTTTGTAGGAGGCAGGACAGATACACACTGTCTGCAAGGCACTTGTGACTCCTGCATCATGTGAACAATTCCAACACAGGCTAAAAGGAAGGCAATGTCTACAAATCTGGGCTGCTTACACTACAATAGACTGATACATCTGTATGCATTTGTTATAGGAAATGAGGACAAGCCTTTGGGGGGAGGTTACATACATACACATAAAACATTTTGTTTTGAAACATTTATCTTTGGGACTGAGTCAGGATTAAATCCTAAAACAATTTAGCATTTCAAGTTCTTCCTTTAAAATCACAAATGTAGCATTAAATATGTTAAAACCTTGCCAAACCATTTTAAAGTTACATTTAAATGGCTTACATGCTGAATTTCTGAAGAACAGCATTCTTGTCTATGTAAAGACATAGAGAAGTTAGTAACTAAGGGAAGGATTCAATTGGCTAGAGATTACCAGCATCTGTGAATCAATATAATGCAACCATGGGCTAGAATAGGGGTCTGCAACCTGTGGCTCCCCAGCCGCATGCAGCTCTTTGGGCCCTCTGCTGTGGCTCTCTGCTGGGTGATCCTATCACTGACTGGCCCTGCCCCTCGCCCTCCCTTCCCAGTCACTCCTTGCCTAGCCTGAGAAGGTAAGGGCAACTGTGGGGGATGAGAGGGCCCCCCCACACACACACACAGATACAGAGAGGGGGGAGAGTGAGAGAGATACACAGAGATACACAGAGGGAGGGGGAGAGTGAGATAGGGAGGGGGGGTGGCTCCCAGTGTTTTTTAACAACCAGTTGTCTGCCCTAATGACTGACTGGGTAGGTGTGGCGAGGGGGTCATGTGACTGGGTGGGAGTGAGTGACATGAGTTGGCCACGCCCACCCAGGTTTTGTGGCTCCCTGTGTTTTCTTTTACGTGGGAAATGGGTCCAAATGGCTCTTTGGGTGTTTAAGGTTGCAGACTCCTGGGCTAGAACCAGAAAGCCTCAAGTACAAATTTAAGGCACAAAAATGACTTTGTCTCTTTCAGTTCAACCTACTACTCACTTGATTGCTTGCAAGAAAAATTAAAGAAGGGAGTACTATGTATGCCACTTGGGAGGAAAGACACATAAAAAGCAAATAAATATCCTGTGCTAGAAATGAAAACAAGGGCGAGTACACTGGAAAATGTTATTTATATCATCATGACAACAAAGCAACTTTGTTTTATGTTCTGGGACTTAATTAAAAACTATGAGGAAGTGAAATTAAATTACCCACATAAGTATTTTCTGAATGTTTTGAACAAATTCCAAAATTCCTGGGAGGCTATGACTAAAGCCAGAAAGTTGTCAGAAAAGAAAAAAAAACAAACTGAAAAAGTCCCCCCCCCCCCGATTTTTAGTTTTCTACACTCCCACCCCACCCCATCTGTAAAATGTAAAAGAGAATCTAGCTGGGAAAAGCCGATTTACAATTTGCTATGTACCAGGGCTCAGTGTAACATTACCCTCCAGCTTAAGCTCCTTCTCATGTGATTTCACAATGAAAGGGACTGGAGAGATACTGTACTGAGAATCTGTGTGGAGACCGTACAAATAAAAAGCATAGTTTGAAAGGACCTTAAATACTTAATAGGAAAATTAATATGCCTTCCCATTTCTAAAAAATAAAAATCACAGGAGAGAGAAGTCTGGTTAGATCTGCTTTGGTGGAAGCAACAGCAAGAAATTCAAGAATTTTCTCTGTAAAATTTAATTTTTGTCTATTCTTCCCCAGTGGGTATTTATTTAGTTTCCAAGAAATGAATTATGTGAGGGGGTGGGGAATCATGCAAAAAGAGCAATCAGGGGGGGGGGGAATGAGTTCTGGGCTGCTTTGGGCCTTCAAAATATCTCAGCTCTCTCTCCCCAGTCCACAAATGGGGAATCCAGATACTTGTTTTTTTAGTGTGCCTTTAAATTGTAAGACTACATCTAGATTCTAGGATTTCGTTCCATTACACTTAACAGAATTTTCTTCCTAACAGATCCCTTACGCCGGGTTTGGACCATGTCCTAAGGCAAAATCAGTTCCCGGTCGGGGAAGTTTAAGTGGTCGAGGAGAAGACGACAAAAGAGGAAGAGCCGGTTTCCGCTTGAGCACAATAGCCTCGCCAGGCTGTGGTGGAAGAGGTAGCCGATCCACCCAAAGCCACCCCGTTTCCGAGCAGCCATTCGCCGATGGCGCAGTATGAAAGCCAATCCAGCTCAGAAAGGGACAATGGGGTCAGCAGAGAAGCGGCGACGCACCTCCCAGGTGTAGCCATCAAACCGAGTACAAAAACGAGGTAAAAGAAAATCACCGCTCGCGTGGAGGCTTCGGGTTGTCTCTTCCTTCCCCCCCGCCTTTCTAAGCGGCTGCGCACGAATGCAACACCTCCCGGCCTCCTTCGGGCGGGTGGGCAGCGCATCTTCACTGCAGTGCGCCAAGCCGCGGAGGGAGAGGTGGCCATCGCTTTCCTACCGCAGCTGCCTCTCTTTCTCTCTCTCTCTCTCCCCACCTCCACCCCCACCCCCACCCGCCGCCCCGGATCTACGCAAACCATTCACCGTCGTGGCATGAACTATGTCCACCTCGATCCTCCCCATCGCTCGGGGCGCCGCTTCTTACCTCCTACGCAGCCTGCGAGGAAATCCAGCGCCATCATCGCTGTGCCCGACGCTTGCTTTCAAACCTGAAGCGTTTAAAATGCGCTTTGATCCGGGTTTTTTTTTAAAAATTATTAATAATAATTTATTTTTTTTGGTTGCGATGCACCTTGTGGCTCCGAGTGCCGTAAGGAGTTTCCTTACGGAATAAATGAGGGAGTTGGGCTTCCTCCAAGGCCGAAGGGAGGAAAGCAATCCAGAGGCTCTTTGCGATGGGGAAAACTCGTCCTTTCTTTGGCTCCTCGGCCTCCCTTTGCGTTCTGACAGCGAGCCAGGGAAATCCAGGGCGCCCTTCGAGCCGGCGCGTTCCTCTCTCGATTGTCGCCCAACGAGACCGAGTCGTTTCTATTTCTGACGCCAGCGAGAGGGGGGGGGGGGGAGACCGAGCCTTATGGGGAAAAGGTAGCCTCCAATAGGAGGCCGCTTGCGAGACAACGCCCTTCCAGTTGAAGCCCTCCGCTCAGGCCGTTCATTGGGCGATCCACTGGGCGGCATCTTGCCACTGGAAGGCAGCGGCTGCAAAAGACTCGGGGTGGTGGGGAAGGAGGGAGCGCCGCCTACAAGAGCCGGGCAAATACCAGCCTTTGCTGTTGTGGCAGCGCATCTGCGCAAAGCTAGGCAGGTGCTACGGGTTTAAGGCCCCTTTAGGGGCGGCGCACTGGTTCTTATTCAGTGGAAGGTGCGGGGCAGTTACGCATCGAGGGCGCGGGGGCTCCTGCCCAGCAATTCATGTTCGTGGGGGATGAGAAGATCGTTCGCCCTCCAGCTAATACGGATTTCAAACCGAGAAAGTGATCTGGGAAGCCGGAGGACGGAGGCAGGGGAAGTTGGGATGAGCTGGAAGGCCAAATCTGCCAGTCTGTGCTCGTTAACCTCAAAGATAAAGCTTGCTTTCGATAGACATGCACAACGTTACACAATGAAGCGGGTCGACGATTTTGATTTTCAGAGACGAAGATGGCCCTGGGAATTACCAAGGAGAATGTAATGGTTGTATTCGTGCGGCATATTGAGCCACGAAGCAATTGGGTGGGGGATTGGAGTTTTAGTTTGTAGTCCAGTGTCGTGGGAACCCAGGATTAATTAAATAAACAATGATTGTTGACCATGGGTATGTCTGTCATGCAGACGTTGCTTGCCAATATTAGTCAGTGCTTGTCGCCTGTAAATATTTTGGGAGGGTAGCTTTGTTAGTCTCACAATAACACCTGCTATTGTCTACCAGTATTAGTCATTGCTCCTCACCTGACTTGTATGCTGCCTGTGAATATTTTGGGAGGGAAGCTTTGTTAGTCTCACAAAAAAACCTCAACAGGGAGTATTTTTTTAACCTTGACAACTTTAAGATGTGTGGACTTCAACTCCCAGAATTCCCCATGCTAACCGTAGAATTCTGGGAATTGGATTCCACACATCTTTAAAGTTGCTGAAGTTGAAAAATACTACTCTAGGAGTAGTACAAGCACAAAAGGTGCTTTTTCAAGAGGCAGCTTTCTGGTTTTTCTTTGAAGATGTTTCACTTCTCATCCAAGAAGCTTCTTCAGCTCTGCAGCTTCTTGGACAAGAAGTGAAATGTCTTCAAAGAAAAACCAGAAAGCCCAGTTACCTTTTGAAAAAGCACCTTTGGGACAAGTATGACCTGGATGACTAAGAATCTCCATAGACACTAGTTTAGGACAACTTAGAAGGTAACAATTCATTGTATAACCTTTTGTAGAACACAACGGAGTAGCATAAGCTAAGAGCTAAGAGCTGGGTATACAGAAGATACTGTTTCAGAATCATACAAACTACACTTCAGAGTGAATGCAAAGAGTGCAAATAGTGCGTAGGTATGACATGCTCAACTGTATCTGGCTCGGTCCATGAGTAAGTGTATCCAGTGACCTGATGCCAAATGACCCAGCAAACTAAGGATAGTTTTGATTTGCGTGAAAGCAGCTATCTTGGCTGGTACTCCAGCTTCTTTTGCAATGGCTGGCAGACTGCCGTTTCCTTGCCTTTTTAAAAAAGAAACCAATTGCAAAACCAACAAATGCCCTTCTGTGGTAGCCTGGTGGGCATCGTGGTCACCAGGATTAGCATGTCACACAGCAGCTTCTCTGCCCATTTTTCATCTCTGATCTCCTAAGTGTCTGCATGAAAAAAAAAGCTGGATAAGAAAGCAATTTTCTTTTATAGTTGCTCATAAATCTTCATAAACTCATGAATCCAGAGGCCAGAATACACTTGATTTTAAAGTAATTTTCCATTTATGAGGAAGTTGAAAGGAGTAGATCTATAAGATAGCTTGCTTAAAATTGCAGTTTATGCCTTTTACATTAATCATGCTTTTACTTGACTTTGTACAGCATACTACATCCAGAAATAATCTAGCAGATAATTTATATATGACCATGCTATTGACTTTGACAATTGCTTCCTGAGTCTTTTTCAAATAAACTTGTTTAGTTTATGTCATGTGAATCACAGATGCCTTTTTTTCTTTGTCAAAGTAAAATTTGTATTCATCTGTGAAATTTAAATTTAATCCATTATTTTATTCCAGAGTTGCTCATGATGGAACTTTTATTTATCTTTTAGCATGATTTGTGCATGTTTTGCTGCATGAAATGAAAATAAATATTTATTTATAATACTATTATATAGTATTATAAAGGGCATTGATAATTTCTGAAAGCAGAGACCAGGCAAAGGTCTACTCTCTGGCAAGGAGTTAAATATTGTTTTTCTCATTAGTATGTAAAATATCCATCAGGGGTTAACACTGAAATCCCTCTTAAAATACACATTAACATTGAAATTCCCTTAATCTCAATGTAGTATACATTTCAATTATATTGATCTTACATTTGTTTCCTCTATGTCAGAGGTCTTCAAACTTGGCAACTTTAAGACTTGTGGACTTCAACTCCCAGAATGATATAAGTTCTGGGAGTTGAAGTCCACAAGTCTTAAAGTTGCCAAGTTTGGGGACCCCTGCTCTATGTGGTCACAACAACCAACACAGTTCTATAATTTACATAGGCTGGTAACTTGTATAGGAACTTTTAACACCTGTGTTATTATATACTGATAGAAAAATAATGTTGACACCTTGTTTTGTACCAGTCTCAGCTTCTGGATTATCTCCAAAGGCTGCTCTGCATGGAACAGGTTATGATAGTCTAATTCTAATAGATGATGATTGGGGAATGAGTAATATCATTTTGGCATCCTGGTCAAGATAGGATCTTGCATCCACCCATTCCACCCCACCCCTATCATGACTTCCAACTGCGATTCCAAAAAAAGCCAAGGGTTAAGGAGGATTTTAATATATAAATGTTATTAAAGATAAAACTAACAAAACCTAATACAAGAATAGAATAATAATAATAATAACAACAACAACAACAACAACAACAACAACAACAGAGTTGGAAGGGACCTTGGAGGTCTTCTAGTCTTAGGCAGGAAACCCTACACCACTTCAGACAAATGGTTATCCAACATCTTCTTAAAAACTTCCAGTGTTGGAGCATTCACAACTTCTGGAGGTAAGCTGTTCCACTGATTAATTGTTCTAACTGTCAGGAAATTTATCCTTAGTTCTAAGTTGCTTCTCTCCTTGTTTAGTTTCCACCCATTGCTTCTTCTTCTACCCTCAGGTGCTTATTTGAGAAAAAGCTGAGGAGAAAAATAGCCAGGGTATGCTTTTTCAGGAGATAGCCCAACTGAAACTACAGTATGTCCTTTGTAATGAAGTGCTAATAACCTCCTACATCCATTTGTTAAGTGCTGCCAAAGAGCCAGGAAAGTCATGGATGAAGTCCATGAATAATATCATTCTAACTACTGAGGACCTTATTCATTTTTTCAAGCTTGATGAAAGAATGCCAGATAACCCCACAAGGTATTTAATCATCACCATAGACTTTGTCCAATTGGCATCCAAGCCAGAACACATAGAAGCTCATGTGTTCAAAAACATGAGCTGTTGAGAATGAACAGTAAGGAAAGCCTGTCTTACCTATATTTTCTGAAACAGTCTAGAAACAAAAACATGAAGCTGGATTAGATGAATGTTCCATCTGATTTGGTAAAGTTAATTTTTGCATTATGCCTTGTGGCCATTCCTCATTTTTTAACTTCTGTCTGGTCAATGGAACAACCACTTCTTAGTGAAATACATACTTCATTTACATCTCTTCTAGCAGCTAAAAGCACTGATCTTGTGGATTTGAGCTGAAACTAGCTACACTTTTTCCCTAATAATACAATACTTGCAACTCTTTCTATGGGGTGGTGATGGTAAGATATGCACATGGTGTATTAACTAAGGTATCAATGGACCATAGAGTACAGACACAAACTAGATGCAGTAGGTTAGAGATGCTTGTAAGGTACATTGCACATAAGAACTCAAATGACTCTTCAGTCAAAACCCAAGAATCTCAGGAGGGACATATATCATGAAACACTTCTATTCATACTTGGCAAGAGGTACAGAATCAAATGAGAAGTAACTTTGTTACTTGGCAAATGACTTGGCAAGAGGTACAGACCAAATGAGAAGTAACTTTGTTAATCACTCACTTAGAATGGTTAAGTGTTAACTGGACAAAGCTATTGGTTAACTGCATTTTGATACTCTTCTTTCTCAACTTACCTTCTGATTTGAGGCATGATTCCCAGTCTTACACTGAATTGTCTATGTATATTGGGCACCTACCAAGAGGCTAGGAAAATTTCTCACAACCAAATGTGAACTGCAACATCCATAATTGCATGCTTGTAATTGAGGTTCAAATAAAACTGGAAGGCACCAGGTTGGAGTAGACTGGCTTAAGGCAATTTGTCTTTTAAAGCAAAGTATCTGAATTACTTGCCTATTTAGCAATTCACTGTGTGAATCAAGCTAGAATAGAATAGAATAGAACAATAGAATAGAATAGAATAGAATAGAATAGAATAGAATAGAATAGAATAGAATAGAATAATAGAATAGAACAGAACAGAACAGAACAGAACAGAACAGAACAGAACAGAATAGAATAGAATAGAATAGAATAGAATAGAATAGAATAGAATAGAATAGAATTCTTTATTGGCCAAGTGTCATTGGACACACAAGGATTTTGACTTTGGTGCATATGCTCTGTGTTCATAAAAGAAAAGATACATTTGTCAAGAATCATGAGGTACAACACTTAATGGTTTATAAAATGCAGTTTATAGTACAGCATACTGTGTGAATCCATCCAACTGTGCTTTACACAATAAACCATAATTGAAAACTTATGAGTTAATGTAGTAATCACTAAATCAAGTAATCCATTCACTTGGTCTAGTACTGGCTTTACTGAATGAATATTTCACAGAAAAAAGGTCTTTCCCAGCCTTACTACTGAAATAACTGATGTAGCAGTTTGGATCCCAGAGAACTCTAAACGTGCCCAACAGAAAGAAGGAAGGAGGGAGAGGGAGAGAGAGAGAGAGAGAGAGGAGGAGGAGAGAGGGAGTGAAAGAGAGAGAATTGTTTACTTAGGCCCATCTCATCTGAATACCAGACTGGACTGTGTCTCATTCTCTGCTGGAGCAACAGATTCAGCAAGTCAAGAAGTAGTATTTCTCTTTTTCAGTTAAAAGACTTTGTATCCATTATCTGGTGTGGTTCAACTCAGAGTTAACACTTCAGTTTGCAGGGCAAAAGGCACCAGAAGAAAGGTCTCTGTCCTTTGTAACAATTGCAGCTGGCTGCTATGACGTTATGAATTGTCCATGTTCCTGGGACAATTTCCAAATTCTGGTGATATACCTCTTTCAATTCACCTTCAGAGAGAAGTGCAGAGAGCTGGTGCTACTGACTTCAGCACCTATTGTTCAAGAACTCCCTCCAGAGTTCTCATTCCTAGAAAAGCAGATTTTTCTTCAAACATTTTTTCCTGGATGAGCAAACACAGCTGACTTGGTGCAGATGGACTTCGTTGCTGGAGCTATTGGAGGTAACAAATAATATGGTGGTATTTTGATGAAGAGAGACAAATGTTATTTCTTTGATATCATGAGCATATCCCAGGACTAGAATTCAAGAGTTTTGGGACACCCAGGTGTGAGAACTTAATCAGGCAAGAAGTTAGCTGAGGATAGTAGCAGATTTGGGATTAGTGCCGATAGCCCTTCTACATTTGATTCTTTAATATAATCATATATTTCCTTTCTAGCCTTATAGACTATCATTGTTTCCAATGCAACCATACATTACTTCAGACATTGCTCCTTGTTTTAGGTTTTCACCTTTCTTTTTGAGGATCTGATCAACTCCATCTGATGTTTATTTTCTTCGTTTCTCCCCTAAGCCCAGTTACTCTCTTAAATATATTTAATTCACAATTCAATCCTTACTGAATTGAGCAAGATACTTCAAGATATTTCTTTTGCAGTGTTTACTCATTTTTCATTTTGTCCATAATAATTCAAAACCCACCTTCCCTTCCGTCCCTATTAAATAACCCATTCTCACTGTGCTCCATTTTATGTTTCTTTCTTTTAATATACTCAAGTCTACTTCTATCTAACAAAATAGGCCACAACATGCACTTAAACATAGCCACTTTCACTTCTTTAGACAAATATTCCTTCCTCTCAATAGGTCGCATATTGTCTACCATCTTTCTAATAACGTTTACATATTTTAAAATTTCTTCAAGTATTTCCCCATACTGTACTCACTAGCTTCAAAACAGTGGTTGCAACTGAATAATCCAAGCCCAACCCTTTTTATTTGTGCAATGCACATTAAAAAAAAGCAGGGTTTTGACAGCAGGTTACACCTGCCATTTTGAAACCAGTGTCACTGGGGATGCCCCGTATCATTTTATTGTTCTATTTTTTTTTACTATTCATGTATAACTTGCAATCATTCACTTCATTTCTCCTCACAATCACTGTTACCTTACTCTTCCATACATTAATTTTTCAAATCAGTAGTTGTGAATCATACAATTTATCTAACAAACCTTGCAAACCTTTTGGGTTCTCAACTACCTTTTGCATACATGTACATTCATGCCCCTAAATATCATGCCCCTAGTATTATCCCTAATATTTCTTATGCACATCTTTTTACAGTAAATACGTTAACAAAGGGACATCGCACATCCTTGCCTTACTCCAAGGTCAGTGTTGCATCATTCACTAGGTATAGCATTTATTTGCATGCATGGTTTACCACCTTTATGTACCACTTATATCACATTCAGCAACCATTTTCAACTCCATATTAATAGAAAGCATTCCACAATTCAACCTGATTCTGTTTATCATAAGCTTTTTTCTACACTAAAAAAAGTACAATAAACCTCACATTTCTGAATGACCTGCTGAAGACCATTTCCCTTGCTCAAAGAAAGCACAAACTGATTTTCCCATGTTTTGCTCACCATCTCCTCTCATAACCTTTTTGATCAAAATTCTGCCCAAAACCTCCTCAGCCATACTTAGCAAACTCATCCTTTTTTGCAGTTTTCCCATTGCATTCCTTTTTTCTACTTTTCCCTTATATAGACTGGAACCATAATGGTATTTTTTAAATGGCCTAGGCATAAACGTCACACACATTAAACCAATTGCTTAGCTATAAACAAACTGCATGACTACTTTAGCCTTCTTCCAATTATAACCAGGGGTCTCCAAACTCTGTCACTTTAAGACTTGTGGACTTCAACTCCCAGAATTCCCCAGCCAGCTTTGCTGGCAGGGGAATTCTGGGAGTTGAAGTCCACAAGTCTTAAAGTGGCCGAGTTTGGAGACCCCTGAATTATACCATCTGCATTTCTAGCTTTACTATTTTTCACTTTTTTATCATTCCCATACCAAATACCTCTTGCACAATATCCTCACTTCAGTTTCATCCCAAATAATCCCATCACATTTATTTTTAATTCTTCACTCTGCTGAAGGCTTCTTTTCATCCGAAAGATTGAACTGCATTTCAATTGACCATTGAAGTTAAAATGAAAGTTTGTTTCCCTCACCCTTGTTTGTTGGTTCAATACATTCAATATACATTGATGAAATTTGTCCTGATTTGTCCTTGTGAAATCAGGCTGTGCTATAAATCAGGCTGGACTTAATTACTTCTAATGTTTAACCACTATAATTTGTAAAGAAGTTATTGGGAAAAAAATGCATCTGATGCTGTGATTTCTGGAGAGGGTGGCATGTATATAAATGAGGGATTTTACCAATTCTGTAAAAGTAGAAATGTTATTCTGTAAAAGTAGAAATATTCTTGACCAATCTATTCAATGTTCTGGCAGCTACTTTTTAGCCTTTGCTCCACTCTTTTGGCTTTCTTTGAGACATTACCAGTTTAGTACTGATTAATGCAGTCTAGAGAATGCCATGGTTCAGCGTTCCTGGGACTGCATGATTCAGCAGATAAGAAGAATCTATGTTTAAAAAAATGTGAAAGAGTGAAGAGTGAAAACTTTAGGAGATTTTTTTCTACTCTCCCTGTTCTTAATACAAAAGTAGGCCAAGGAAAACCCACGGTTGAACTTTGTATGTTCACTTTCCTTATTTATGCTCAATAAGGCTAAGTCAAGATGATATTTTAAATATGTATTTTGGAAAGAATTTTTTTTTTGCAAAGCTAAATATTTATATGGGTTTTGATTTACAGTCAAGAGGGTTCAATGGTGTTGAATCCTACTGAATCCAAAAATTGTTGCCAATATATCCAGAATTCTGTGCCATCCTAAGGGATGCTAGATATCAAAGACTCATTTGGATTATTCTAGGACAGATAAGAAGTATTTTCTTTTCCATTTTTACCTTTTTTTTAGTGAAATTAGGGAAATGTATGTTGAAGTGATATTGACCCAAGAAATAAAGAGGGAATATTTGATATAGGGCATGCCAGTTTGGTCTAGTGGTTAAGGCATCAGGCTAGAAAATGAAAGATTCTAAGTTCTAGAATCTAGAACCTTATGCATGAGAGCCGGCTGGGTGACTTTGGGCCAATTGCTCTCACTCAGGCCAACCCATCTCACTGGGAGTATGTTTGCTGCCATGAGTTATTTATAAAAATAACAGTGGGATAAAAACTAACTAACTAACTAACTAACTAACTAACTAACTAACTAACTAACTAACTAACTAACCAGGGGTGGGTTCCTGCTTACCTCGCTACCGGTTTGCTTCATTCCACACCGCGTGGGTGCATGCGCGCTTTGCGCATGCACACATGCGCACTGCCAAAAAATCCAAAAAAAATAAAAAAAAAAAGTCCCATGGGATTGGGCGGCCTATAAGAGCGTCTAATAAAAAAGCCAAAAACAAGATGGAACTCGGCTTCTGCGCATGTTCAGAAGAAAAAATAATAATTTAATTTTTTTAAAAAAAATTTAAAAAATATGGCAGCGCCCACAGACCGGCACCGACCGAACCGGGTTGGTGACATCATCGTGATGTCACCAGCGGGTCGCTACCGGTTCGGGCGAACTGGTCTGAACCGGAAGGAACCCACCCCTGTAACTAACTAACTAAAATGTTAGTTTTCTATAAAATGTTTTACAAAACCACATAGAAAAACCAACTCTGGATATATATCAGGAGACAAAAGTCTATTTGTCAGTTTTAAACAATTTAAACTCAGCATAATGTTTTCCTAAAAGAGAAAAGTCCTTTATCTTTCCCAGTTCAGAAGTTCTCTCACTTCTCCTTTTGGCTATATATGGCATAGACATTACATTGTCTACCTTATTTGCAACTTACCTATATACCATAGGTTCCTTTTTAACTTACTGAAATATACTTGTCTAAATATGCAGAAACCATGCTAGGCAGGATTCATAAACTTGAGACTTAGCCTTTTTAGTCACAGATATTAATAACATTTTTCCTTCATCTTATAGAGTGACAGAAGACATATACTGTATGTTGAAGCTAAGTTTGTCTTTGATTAGAATATTTGCATTGGCAATATTCCATTGCCTTTAGGATTGCCATGGCAAATTAAATTAATTACAGATTGTGGAAAGATATTTGTAATGCAAATGAATGTGGAAAGATACTTGTAATGCAAATCATCAGTCTGGCCTTTATGTAACATTTTACAAAGCAGTTGAAGCAAGATCAGTCTTAAACCTCAGATACGAGAATAACCCTACCCACTCACAGTGCAGTCTAAGTCTGATTTTAGAACAGCTTACATTTATTGTAAACTCTTTGCAAAAGCAGCATAGGTAGTGCTGTGGATTCTATCACTGGATGCAGGCAAGAAGACAAACCTCTATTTACTATTTGAAACAATTTAATCCAATTATACCCTGAGCAGATGCGATAGTGGAAGAGAAAGTTTTCTGTGCTCCCAGCAACGTGGCCACATTGTCACAGAAGAGAATGAATATCTTTACTGCAGATTTTTATTTCAGTGCTTAGCTTTACCATATTTTGCCAACTGGAGAAATTGTAGCCACCTCGTACATGTGTTGGCTACACGTGTAGAATTACATTGGAAGGGTGTTTATTAACTGGCGGCTTCTTCCATACTGAGCTAATACTAACACATAACACTACGGTAGTGTTTCTTTTTAAAGCAATCATGCAAGCTGTTTAGCGTCAAAATGAATGAAGACGCATAAAAGTAGTCATAATAAAACAAATATTTCTTAAAATGTCTGGTATTCAGGCTACCACAGGGAAAAACGAGGGCAGAACACGCATGCATAAATTCCCCATATGATGCACGAGCTCCCCCTCTGTAAAGCTTGGAGGTGTTGGAGCAGCAGGGCAATATGAAACAAAAGCAAAGACAAAGAAACCAAGTTTATGAATGCTTATGCAACATGTGATAATGAGAGATTCAGCATGGGCATGGTCTGGTGCAGGGGTCTGCAACCCATGGCTCTGGAGCCGCATGTGGCTCTTTCATCCCTCTGCTGTGGCTCCGTTGCTCAAAATATGCATCACAACTGCCAATGTGCGACACTCACCGGCACATGATTTATTGAGGTTTTTGACCCATCTTTTTTTTCAGAGTTCAAAATGTTTTTGTTGCATGCAGAAATTAAAATGTGTTTATTTATTTATTTATTTTATTTGGGAATTCTTCTATGCCGCCCTACTCCCTAAGGACTCAGGGCGGCGGACAGTATTTTAAAGAACACCGAACAATGAAATCATGAAAAACAATTTTTAAAAAGTTTAAAAAAAGACATGACCTGCTCTCTGTAGCAGGTCATTGATTTCATAAATGCAACACGTTATAGTTTTTTTATACATAGCATAAAGGTAAAAAATGATATATACAGTGTTATCTTCATTTTAGATGTCAAAAGGGTTTTGTGGCTCCCGGTGTTTTCTTTTCTGTGGGAAACGGGACCAAATGGCTCTTTGAGTGTTTAAGGTTGCCGACCCCTGGTCTAGTGGGAAGAGGAAGAATGATTTCCCCATCTGGGCCATTCAGGTGGTCCCTGCATGACTGTATTCTTTGACATCTCAGATACCTTTGTATCTACCTTTATGTTTATTAGAACACAGAATAATAGACTTGGAAGGGGCCTTGGGAAAGTCATATATCAGACATTTTAAGAAATCGTTTTTTAAAAAAATTATGAATACTTGTTTATTATGCGTGTCTTCATTCATTTTGACTATAAGCAGCTTGCATGATTGCTTTAAAAGGAAGCATTGGTGTTGTGTGTTATTGGTAGCCTAGGATGGAAGAGGAGCAGTAGTGGGTTCTAAAACCCTTTGCTACCGGTTCGCGTGTGAGCTCGTGTGTGTGCGCGCGACGCTTTTGCAGAAATGTCCCGGGCGGGTGGGCGGAGCCTCCCGCCGCTGGCGCTACCGGTTCGCAGAACTGGGCCGAACCGGGAGCAACCCACCGCTGAAGAGGAGGCAGGTTAATACAGACCACTCCTAATGCAATTATGTACATGTAGCCAACCCACTACTATAATCAGGAGGCCCTATACCATTCAGGACAAATGGCAGTCCAGTCTTTTCTTGAAAACCTCCAGTGATGAAGCCCCACAAGTTCTGGAGGTAAGCCATTCCACTGATTAATTGTTCTGTCAGGAAATTTCCCCTTATTTCTAGGTTGGATCTCTCTTTAATACTCTTCCACCCAGTACTTTGTGTCCTGCTTTGGAGAATACGTTGATTCCCTCTTTGTGATAAACCCTCAAATACTGGAATACTGCTATCATATCACCCCTAGTCTTTCTCTTCATTAAACTAGACATACCTAGTTCCCTCAATTGTTCATCATACGGCTTAACTTCCAGTCCCCTAATCGTCTTTCTTGCTCTTTTCTGTACTCTTTCTAGAGTTTCAACATCTTGTACCCTCTGTGGCCTAGAGGTAGAGCTCTTGCCTCATAATCAGGAGGTTGTGAGTTGATCCTAGGTAGAGACAGATGTAGGGTCTCCTGCTTGGGCAGGGGGTTGGACTAGATGACCTGCAAGGTCCCTTCCAACTCTGTTAATCTGTTAAATCTTTTTGTATTGTGGTGACCCGAATTGGATGCAGTATTCCAAGTGTGGCCTCACCAGTGCAACATAAAGCAGTACTATCACTTCACACGGCCTTGAAAGTATCCCTTAAGCATTTCTGGCTGCTGCAGCACACTTCTATCTCATACTTGTTTCTTAATTACTCCGTTGTTTTTTCAAAACCACCCCCATTACCAGTGATCAATTTTCAAGACGGAAAACTCCAGTTTTGAATGCTTTTAAATGCGCAGTTAATTTTCCATTCAGTTACAGCATGTAAGAAGTAAGAACTGTCAAACAAAGGTAACCTTTAAAAAATCCAAATCTTATTTATTTATTTATTTTGGAATTCTTATATGCCGCCCAACTCCCTAAGGACTCAGGGCGGCGTACAACAGTGAGAAAATACAAGAATAACCAAAATCTAAAAAGTTAATTAAAAGCAAATATAAAAATTAAAACACACTATAAAAAGAATCATCACCAACCATTCAACATCATACATACTTGGGGGGTGGGCTCGAATGAATTAAGCTCTACCCCCCGCCTGCAGGAAAAGCCATGTCTTAACAGCTTTCCGGAAGGCCAGCAGAGTGGGGATAGTTCGGGTCTCTGGTGGAAGTTGGTTCCAGAGCACAGGGCCAGCCACAGAGAAGGCTCTCCCCCTTGGGCCCGCCAGCCGGCATTGTTTGGCCGACGGGACCTGGAGGAGGCCCACTCTGTGGGCCCTAACCGGTCGAAGGGAAGTATGAGGCAGAATGCGGTCCCGTAGATAACCTGGTCCCAAGCCATGAAGGGCTTTAAAGATGGTGATCAACACCTTGAATTGGACCCGGAGACCGATGGGCAACCAATGCAGCTGGCGGAGTATCGATGTCACGTGGGTGTACCTTGGCACACCCACCACAGCACGCGCAGCCGCATTTTGCACCAACTGAAGTCTCCGGATACTCTTCAAGGGTAGCCCCATGTAGAGCGCATTGCAGTAGTCCAAGCGAGAGGTGACAAGGGCATGAGTGACCGTGAGTAGAGCCTCCTTCTCCAAATATGGCCGCAACTGGTGCACCAGGCGAACCTGTGCAAAGGCCCCTCTAGCCACAGCTGAAAGATGATGGTCCAATTTTAGCTGTGGATCTAGAAGGACCCCCAAGTTGCGGACCTGGTCCGAGGGAGTCAGTTTCGCTCCCTCAAGGACCACGGAGGGACAGTTGTCGTAGTCCTTAGGAGGCAATATCCACAGCCACTCAGTCTTATCGGGATTAAGTCTGAGTCTGTTCCTCCCCATCCAGATCCTGACGTCGTCCAGGCACCGGCACATTACATCAACTGCCTCACTGAAGTCAGACGGGGTGGTGATGTACAGCTGGGTGTCATCAGCGTACTGATGGAAACACACCCCATGTCTGCGAATGATCTCCCCCAGCGGTTTCATGTAGATGTTGAACAGGATGGGCGAGAGAACCGACCCCTGAGGCACCCCACATAATAGGGGCCTAGGGGACGATCTCTGCCCCCCTGCCAGCACCGACTGCATCCTATCAGCGAGATAAGAGGAGAACCACCGCAGAACGGTGCCTCCCACTCCCAACTTGCTGAGACGATGCAGAAGGATACCATGGTCGATGGTATCGAAAGCCGCTGAGAGGTCAAGTAGCACCAGGATGGAGGAATTTCCCCCATCCCGGGCCCGCCAGAGATCATCCATCAGAGCGACCAAGGCAGTTTCTGTACTGTAGCCGCGCCTGAAACCCGACTGGTAAGGGTCTAGATGATCTGTTTCATCCAGGAGCTGCAGAAGTTGAGTAACCACCACCTTCTCCACAACTTTCCCTAAAAAAGGTAAGTTGGAGACCGGACGATAGTTCTTCAAGTCAGCTGGATCCAGGGAAGGCTTCTTCAGGAGGGGTCGCACCACCGCAGCTTTTAACGACTGCGGTACGGATCCCTCTCTCAAAGAAGCGGTGACCACCGCCTGGATCCAGCCGCGTGCTACCTCTCTGCTAGCCGAAACCAGCCAGGAGGGGCACGGGTCCAATAAACAGGTGGAGGTACACATCGCTCCCACAGCCCTGTCCACATCCTCGGGAGAAACAGGCCCAAACTCTTCCCATAATGATGGACTAAGACTAGCCCCTGTCAACTCAATGGACTCTGCCCAGCCGGAGTCCAGATTTGACCGAATCTGAGCGACTTTATCCGACAGAAACTCAGCGAATTCCTCAGCTCTGCCTTGTAAGTGTTCCTCGCTCCCCCCTTTTGCAAGGAGGGAGCGAGTCACCCTAAACAAGGCGGCTGGGCGAGAATCTGCGGACGCAATAAGAGCGGAAAAATAGGATCGTTTTGCCGCCCTTATCGCCACTAAATAAGATCTGATGTAAATTCTTAATAGTGTTCGATCAGACTCGGTTTTTCTGGCCCTCCAGCGGCGCTCCAGACGTCTCTTCTGGCGTTTCATCTCCCGGAGCTCCTCGGTAAACCAGGGAGCTTTCCGGAATCCACTGCCATAGAGAGGTCGCTTAGGCGCAATTCGGTCTAGAGCCCCTGATGCTGCGGTGTTCCAAGCAGCCACCAGGGAGTCAGCCGAATTGTGTACCAGGGTTTCAGGTATTTCCCCAAGTTCCCTCTGGAATCCTTCCGGTTCCATTAGGCGCCTGGGGCGGAACCACTTAGTCGGTCCCACCTCCCTGCGGGGGAGGAATGGGGCTGCGAAATCCAGCCTCAGTAGGAAATGATCTGACCATGACAGTGGGGTGATGACTAAGTCCCTTATCTTCAGATCATCTCTCCACTGCCCCGAAAGAAACACTAGGTCGAGCGTGTGACCACCCTCATGAGTCGGACCCTGGATTACTTGGGACAGGTCCATGGTTGTCATGGAATCCATGAACTCCTGGGCCGCCCCAGAGGTTTCGCCAGCAGATGGCAAGTTGAAGTCCCCCAGCACCATAAGCCTGGGGAACTCAACTGCCAAGCCGGCTACTGCCTCGAGCAGCTCAGGCAGGGCCTTGCTTACGCAGCTGGGAGGCAGGTACGTTAAGAAAAGGCCCACCTGTACCCCTAAGTCCAACTTCAAAAGGAGCGTCTCACACCCAACAATCTCCGGGGCAGGGATCCTACGAGGATGCAGATTTCCACGCGTTATTATTGCCACTCCTCCCCCCCTTCCCTGGGGTCGAGAATGGTGCTGCACCGAGAAACCGGCTGGGCATATCTCGGAGAGAGCTACTCCCCCCTCCTGCCCCAGCCAGGTCTCGGTAACACACACCAGGTCAGCCCCCTCCTCTGTGATTAAGTCACATATCAAGGGGGCTTTGTTGACGATTGACCTGGCGTTAAGCAGCAGCATCCTGAGCCCAGGGCCCTGAAAACCCTGGTTGCCAGGTATCCGGGTTGAGCACGATGGAACCGGATCGGAGGGGCCGGAACAAGGGATCGCTTGTAAACAGCGAGGTCTTATTCCCCGAGAGCGGCCCACCCCTCTGCTCCCGCCTTATCTGCCTCTTCCCGTTATGACCGAGATGGTCCGGCTCTCGCCTACACCAGAGACCCCCTCCCCTCCCCCGCTGGTCTCCCTCCCTTCCTGCAGGCCATACATACCATTCTCACAAGAAGGGGTAGCCGGGTCCCCCCCACTTCTGTTTTTGCACTCAGCGGGGGGGGGGGCAAGGTCCCAGTCCCTAGCGTTTCCATTTTCACACACTTTCTAATACTCAGACACTCATCTCATTCTACCCACATTCAACCACACCCATATCACATCTCAGAGGGGAGGATACAATTTAAAACAGTTTCTAAAAAGTTCTAAAATGGCGGCAGAATCACAATGGTGGCTTTGAAAGTCCAAAGTCCTACATCCCTCGGTGCTTGATCGAAATTTGACCAAGGGGGGGGGTCCACATCTTCGCCTTGGTTGCTTTGATCGATAGGGTGACTAGAAGCGTCCACAGGAGCCAAGATGGTATTAGAAGAAGCATCTGGGATAATTATAGTCACTGTACCTTCCAGAAACTGCCTTCCAGATGACAAGCAGGCAGTAATGGCGGCTTCTCACGATCTTTCCAGAGAGAGAGTTTTTACAAGCCTCCAAGGACAGACGTTAAATGCACAAAATGTATCTATGCCCCCTCGATAGCAACAATGGGGGGGGGGTCCCAAGGGACAGAAATCAAAGAGTGAGACTAGTTTGCAGAAGCAAGCCTCCGCCATAAAAATGGCGGCGGTCTCCAAAGTCAGCGTTCAAAAGGTCTAATTAGTCGCCGTTCTCACTCCCGAGTGCAGAGCCAGCTCCTGATAATCCGCACTGCTCTCAGCGGCGTCTCACATCAGATCGGTCTGCTCCAAAGACGCTCACAATAAAACCATCGATCTTCCTGGTCAAAAACTAGAGAGCGGCACCCGACACAGCTGATCTCTCTGACAGGGCACAATAAAGCTCCTCGTTGCCGATGACAGGCACAGTGCTTCAAGACTTTCATCCCTTGAATATATTCGGAATGTCATTTTCCCTAGAGAAAATATTATCTTGAAATATAGTAAAAAAAAAAGTATCAATGTGGTACATACTGAGAAAATATCATGGAAGTATCAGGTTTTTGTACTCCAAATGAAAATTGCAGTACTGCGGGCAGGAAGTGGGGAAGGAGGATGCTTCCTTCCAACTGGGTATCAAAAACTAAAAGGGTGACCAGTGGGACTTATTGTAAGGCAGAGGTCTTCAAACTTGGCAACTTTAAGACTTGTGGACTTCAACTCCCAGAATTCTCCAGCCAGCATAGCTGGCTAGAGAATTCTGGGAGTTGAAGTCCACAAGTCTTAAAGTTGCCAAGTTTGGGGACCCCTGTTGTAAGGGCTGAACAGAGCATAAGTTTCTATGTTTGAAGAGAATTCACTGATTAAAAGGTCACTGCAGGATCAACTGCAAATTATTTAAAAATGCCAAGAATGCAACAGTTTAGCAGCTCTGAGCTAAATGGTTGCTCTGGGCAATTACTAGATGCTGGAAGGGAGGCCATGCAGCCAATTTAAACTGGGGCTGCTCCTAGAATGGGACATTTGTTCTGAAAGGCTTAAGATGGCTCAAGTTGGAAAGCTTGAGTTTTGAACTGAAGCTGGAAAACTACAGGCATGGGATACATTTGTAAAGTGCTGTGAGTAAGAAGACGACGATGACATTAGTTTTTACAGCCAGGAAGTGGTGACAGGCCTATACGAGGGATGGGCCAGAGAGAAAGCACAGCTTTGTTCTAAATCAGCCTAACCTGATGCCCTTTAGTTACTATTTATAACAGGTTCACTGCTTTAGCTATTGGTTCTGTTGGCTAAGGATGGCGGCAAGTTAGCCCAACTTCTAGAGGGCACCAGTTCAAGAAAGCTGCTGTACACAGGTGTCAGGCTAACAGCTCTGATATTTAGAACTGGAAATATTACCATTTCCAGTCCTTGCTATATAACAAGTGGCACTGTTAATGGAGATTATTAACTGTTAATGGCACTAAATAAATATCTCTACTGAATACTTATTGCACATATAACAGAATAGCAGAGTTGAAAGGGACCTTGGAGGTCTTCTAGTTCAAGCAGGAAAGTATACCAGTGATGGCGAACCTATGGCATGCGTGCCACAGGTGGCACGTGGAGCCATATCTGAGGGCACATGAGGCGTTGCCCTATGTCAGCTCCAGCTGATTTTCAGCCTTCTTTTCGGCTGTTTTTGCTCTCCCCAGGCTTCAGGAAAGCCTCCTGAAGCCTGGGAATGGCAAAAAATGGGCCAATGGGCCAACCGGAAGTTCGTTTCCGAACTTCCGGTTCGCCTGTTAGGCTGTTTTTCGCCATCCCCAGGCTTCAGGAGGCTTTCCTGAAGCCTGGGGACGACAAAAAACAGCCCAACGGGCCTAACCGGAAGTCCTGAGGGCAGCGCAGGGTTGTGCATATGTGTGGGGGAGAGGGCATTGCATTATGGGTGCGGGCATGCGCATGCCTGCTATTGCGCGCATGCGCACCCTTTTGGCACCTGACCCAAAAAAGATTCACCATCACTGCTCTATACCATTTAGATCAGTGTCCCCCAACCTTTTGGGCACCAGGGACCAGTTCAGTAGAGAGAGGTTTTTCCGTGGACTAGCGGGGATGTAGTTTCGTGTGCTGCCTGCATCCCATGGATAGGGATTTGCTTGTTTGCGCGGACCAGTTTCTGGCATGCCACGGACTGATGCCTGGAGGTTGGGAACCCCTGGTTTAGATAACTTCTGAAGAAGGCATTCCTCTTGAATTTGACAAATTCTGGTCCTTGATCATTCTATGAACTTTTGTACAGTACAAACAGCTCTTTCTAAGGTACTCAGAAAACAAAAGGAGAAAGGCCATAGCAGAGAGGAAGCTAATCTTACTGAAATCCAGCTGAAAGTAATAGTGATTTTGTTACCCAGTTTACTGCAGTGAGGTTTAAGAAGGTAATGATTATCAAGCAACCAGTATAGATTTCTTAATCTGGAACTCAGCACAAAGAGTTTTCGTATTCCATTCATAATACATTTGATAACATACAGGTAGGCCTCACTTTTCTTGCACAGTGATCGTTTGTAGTTATGACAGTGATGAAAAAGTAATTTTGCAACCAACCCTAGCATTTATGACCTTTAATCCGTACAACAAAGAAAAACTGAAGTAAGTTCATAAGCACAGTCGTGGTTTCACTTAGCAATTGCTTCACTTAGTGCCTGAATAGCGGATCCCTATTGTGGTTCCTTACTTGTATTAAGCAGCTGTTGTTTGAAGTTGATCAAGAATTAAAAAGCAGACTTAATGTTGAAAATGTTCAATAAAAATTATTTTAAAAAAATTAAAAAGCAGACTTAAGGGAGGTCAGGATAAATATGTGCCTGGTAAAAAAAAATATCTTGAGTTCTTGGAAGTAGAAAAGCAGTCAGAATAATTACAATGATTTTATTCAGGAATACATTTTTTCCTGTTGAGAAATTATATAATTAGGGAAATGAGAGAACTTGCAAGAATCTATCCTATGCAGCTTGATTTGTGTAATTATTAGTTCAGGTTAGAGTTCCTTCAAAACACTGTGAAATATCTCTTTGTTATTTTAGACTGTTCTATGTCTTCAGGTGGTTGAGGGACAGTTATTTTGATCCTCAAATAACTGGTTGATCTGGTCCATTGAATGTCACATTTTGATTATTTGACATGAGGAAGTCCCTCTAAGTGTGAATAGGCTAGAATTAGACATGTATTGCTGGTGAAACAAATCTCCTCAACTGTTGTACTTCCCCACATACTCTCCTAAATCTTTGAACGAAAGTTGCAGCTGCAAACTGTAAGACTAACTCTCTCCCCCCACCTCCACCAATCTGTTTTAACAGGTTGAAGTCTGTTCAGGTTTCAGTTTATGGTCCTATATTGCAAGCATCATTACCATTACAGGAAAGAGCAACCTCGCCTCTTCCACTTCTTCTTTCCCAGTCCATTCACTCAATTTCTGTGAAACCTCTAAATAGATATATTTCCAAAATGGTGGCCAGCTGGGAAGGCAAGTATCAAGTCACCCATTTTCAGTTAGTCAAGGAAAGTGCTAGTAAACATATACTCTGGGAACATCTGAGGATTTGAGCTATTTCCATGAATGCATCTTGCTTGACAGATAGAAACAAGAAGATGAAAGTATGTTATCGCGGTGGAGAAACTCAAAGCGGGAGGCTTAGGGAAAAATATAATCACTAGAAACATCACTGAAGTACTTCCGAAAAGAAGGAATATTATGGAAATCCCGAGCTTTGGCGGAGTGAAAATAAAGTTGTGGGTTGGGTTTCTTTCTAAAATTACATTTGTAAGGACGTTTAAAAAAAAGAAGAGAGACAGTAATGTCTATAGCAAACCACAGTATTGCAAAAATGAAGACATTTGTACATCATCACACAAATGTTGCCTTTATGTACTTGTATCCCAATGTCTGATGCAAGTATGTAGGTCACAGCATTTGCACAATTACACAATCATATTTATCATTTGGTTTCCTTCCCCCCCTCTGTTCCCACATATTCATAAACAAGGAATCTTAAGCAATAGGCTCATGCTGACAGATTGATACAATGGTTAGTGTTAATGATAGCAAACCTCAGTTTATAGACATGTGGAAAATAGTACAATGTCTTAACTAGAAATATACTAAATAACCTCTAAACTTTTGTGCTCAATCTACTATCTACTTGCTAAATTTGGAAGGACAATTCATGTTCTTTGTTCTAATGATTCTTTATCTTAAGCCAGACATAGATTGAGCAGCTCTTGAAGCAGAAAACATCAAACAAATGACTGTAAAAATGACTACAGTATAAGGAATACTCCACCTGGCATTGAATGCCCTGAATTAAAACCATATACATATAAAAAAGACAACTGAAAAGATTAGATTCAGAATTTATTTTTTCTCTGTATGATGTATTTGGTTTCTTGTTGCATGTATCTAAGATATTATGATAAGAAAGCATATGTCCTAAAGCCACACTATTTATATCTCAACTTTTTCCATGAGAATGTACACAATAGATCTCCCCTGATTCTATGCCTACCATAGGTGGATAAGGCAGGTTGGGTGAGCCTACAATTGTGAAGGATGTATAATTAATCTTGTGGTCAGGGACAGAATGAATGAGCCAATAAGGGGGGAGTTGCAGAAAAGGTTACAGAGTCATGAGAAAGAGGAAAATGTGAAAAAGAAACACAAATAACTCTGCTTTCATTTTGTTTCATATAAGATAGGGCATAGAAAAAGTTGGCTAGGCCTTCAAGATTTTGATAGTCTACCATTAAGGCCAGTAGTAAGTTCTAAAACCCGCTGCTACCGGTTCACGTGCTTGTATGCGCAGAAGCGTCCCGGGCAGGTGGGCTGAGTGTCCCGGGTGGGTGAGCGGAGCATCCCACCGCCGGCGCTATTGGTTCACAGAACCAGGCTGAACCGGGAGCAACCCACCGCTGATTAAGGTACATCCCTTCCATACTGATTTCTTGACCTGATCTTCCTCACTGTGCTAACAATAGTTGAATGGAGATAAAGACCTAAGTCTTCCTATTCCACATCCAACACTTCAACCACTACAGTTTTTAAGAGTATGTTTCATAGTATACACCTACTTAAACTGTTAATAGAAAATAGAAAATTCACTCATGGATTGTATGACTTGTTTGTTTTTCTTCTCCAGTTGTGGCAGCAGCTCAAATTTTTCAGACCCAGATACTATTTTGGACCATATAAGTGTCTGATGGTGGCTATATTTGGAGTATAGAAATCCCTTGAGACTGTTTAAAAGTGATATAATTACTGTCATTCAGGGCATACTAGAAAAGGTCAATTGATATCTAGAACAACAATTTTATCAAGACCAACATGGGGCTTATTTTTTGTTTTCTGCCTTCTTTCATTTATAGTTTATGCTTGGTTCTTCTATTACTGTTTCTATTAGCAAACTTGGTACTCCTTGGGAAGAACACAGTATATAGCAAGGGAAAAATATTCCTATGATTCATCAAATTCCTAGGTATGTCAAAGTAGAACATCAACCACAAACACCTACACCCCCAGAATAAGCCAATAGGAACAGAGTAGGCTCAATAGTTGCTAGAAGGCATGATACATTAAGTATCAACTGGGAAAAATGGAAATGTATTTAAGATAGAGAAGTAAATTAGCTTGCTTGAGCTCTAAGCAGAAAGTTCTGTGGCCATCCAGTTGTTGTTGGACTATAGCTGTCATCAGCCTGACCATTGGCCATTCTGGCTGGGGTTTGTTGATCAACGGTAATAACCATCAACCCTCTTTAATATGTTTTAATCCCAGAAATTGAATTAGGAAAGTTGTGGGTGCAGAGTATTCTGCATTCATCATTGTGGATGTAGAATATTAATTTCCTGGAGAAATGTTTTGAAAGAAGACCTGGTTATTTAACATTTCTTCATATGCTAAATATTTACAGGACACATATAATCAACATGCAAAATCAGGAGTCACATCTAAAAGCTTACATATATTTTTATTTCTCTGACAACGTTTTGTTGAGACTGTCTAATCATAGAACACTGCGGAAAAAAAGGGGGGAAAATCCTGCTAAATCAAAGCAAAGGAATGGCAGCTAAAGAGGAAAGAGCTTTGCAAAATCCAGACAAGAAAAAACTGGGAATGGAATAGGAACATTTTACACTGAAATTCTTGACTGCGGGATCTTTTTGTATTTTTTTTAATATTTGAATTTGCTGAATGAACTACCGCAAGATGTCTGCCTTCCCACCATTTTTTTTCATATTTATTAAGCACCAGTATTTATCTCTAGTAAAATGCATAGCATCTTCTGGTTTTTTTTTGTTAAGATTTCCCTTTCCACCACGAATTCAAGGTGATGTGTGTATTGCTTCTCCAATCTGAGGACATTTGCACTTTCCATCCACATTGTATATTTTTTTTCTCCTTTCTCAAGTCAGTTTCACAATTATGAATATAAGCTTAATGCATGATAAGTTTAATACAAAAACAATATTCACAATCTGGCAGCACTAGCTTTTGTATGAGTACTCAACCCCAGGCACATTCTGCAGTGCGTTTTGGGGATGTTCACATCTCATTGTATTTTGTTCTACAAATTGCATTGTTGGTTTGGGTGGGGGAAAATCTTAACTTTCATAATCCATCAAAAAGTATATACAAAGGATAATTTCAAAGCAAGAGGGAGGGATTTGGTAAACGTGGAACATGCATTGGATGGCTTGGGAAGCTTTAATGTGGTAGCTTGAAGAATGTGGACTGTCCTCTGTGGGCTTGAACATATTTAATTATAACACTTACCAAACAAATTCACATACAAATTACCTGTTTCAGGTGGCGTTAGTGCTGCAGTAGGTTATCCATTGGATACAATAAAGGTATTTCAGCCAGTTTCTTAAAAGTACTATTTTGCGTATAATCTCTACCACATGGGAAACTATGTAGGTTTCTTCTTCTTTGTGACTGAGTTAGCACTTTGTGTAGCTGATGCTTTGCTTAATAAACTATATATTACAATCCACTGTGGGTGGGTGCCCATAGTGTGCCAAATCAAAAGCAAACAAATCATATAATGGTTTAGCTCATTGTGTACACAGTTTTTTTTCTCTTTCAGGTAAAAGCTTGGGGGTGAGTTAAAGAATTTAGCAGAAGGATTTCCAAAGTTCACTCTCATAATCCCGTCAGAACTTCAGAACCATAGTAGTTACAGCTCTGTTACTTGTGGTTAACTGATCCATACATGATCCTGGGTTTATAAATTGATGCATCACATTGAATTATAAACCCTCCCTGCCCATCCTAGATTTACACAACATGCTAGGCCAAAATGTGGTTGGCTAATTAAAAATGTTCTTGGCTGATTTGGTGTGTTGCATAAATACTGCTTGAGCTATAGATCTCTACTATTCTTCTTCAAAAACAAATTTTCTGCACTTTTAACTAATAGAATGTTTTTGTCCTTATTGCTTGTAAACAAAATGTATGTATCATAAAATGCCCAATTGTGGTACTTCCGTTTATACATTTAATGTGTATGGTTGATTGCTTTACCTTGCTTTGGTAGGTGAGAATTCAGACAGAAGCACACTATCGTGGAATATGGCACTGTATAAGAGATATATATAAAACTGAAAGGGTATGTATAACTAAGAATAATAACTCTAACGTGATCAAAGAATCCATTTTTTGCTTTATGTCCTCTTAAAGAGCCTGACAATATTCACAAGAGAAATCTGTAGATTTGCATGCAGTTCCAAATAATAAAAAAAGAATGGCAGATTTATTCTACAAGCTGAACACATGCCAGGTGTACGAAACTTTTCCTCTAGAATCCTTTTGACTTCAGTTTCCTTCAACTGTAGCCAGGATGGCCAATGATGAGGCATTGTAGAAGTTGTACAAGAACCCCCAATTTATTAAATGTAATTTCTTACAGTGTGATATGTAGCTACATAGAAAGAAGATAACATGTGGCATTGCACTAAAGCAGAAATATTTTACCTGGCTGTTTTTTGTGACTCTCTATTTAGCCAGCTAAGTGACTTTGGGCCAGTCATTCTCTTTCAGCCCAACTCATGTCACAGGTTGTTGTGGGGAAAATAGGAGGAGGAAGGAGTATTGTGTGTGTTCATTGTCTTGAGTTATTTATAAAAATAATAAAGGTGGAAATAAAATAATATAATACAACGATGTGTGCCTACAGCTTTTTTATTTTTTACCTTGCCTAGCAAAAAACCCTCAAATTCGATCGCGTCACGTGACGTATCGTGACCTATCGCAATGCTTTTTGCCTTTGCAGAGCCAGGGTGGGTGTGGTCTGCATGTGACGCATCTGGCCCGTGGGCTGCCAGTTTGACAGGCCTGTTTTAGGCCATACTCAATGAGTTCCTTACAAGGAATCTTATGTTTTTTATTCTTCTATTCTAAAAAGGCATTTTGCTCACTTTTCTGTTCCATTCAGGTGCCAGGTTTCTTCAAAGGCATTTCAATGACGGTTTTAATGGCATCACTGATTTCATCATTTTCATTTGGAATCTACAAAAACTTCCTTTATAGTATCTGTAGATTACGATATGGCTCTGCAGACCGAAAACCATCAAAAGTGGATATATCTTTTGCAGGTTGCGTTACTGGAGCTCTCCGGGTAGGTTAAAAAAATAATAATAATGTGGTAAATCTATCTGTGGGCTGATGGAACAGGATCTGTCAGCATCTCCTATTTATCTTCAAATCTTTAGAAGTGAGATGGACAATCTGTGGTCCCACTTCCTGCAGTTTCCAACTGTTTAGATGGGGAGAAACTACAAAAGCTGCATTCTAAACCCTAAAATACATGTAATATATTAACTTCCCTTAAACTAAAATAAATCAGAAAAATCCTTGCCCTTCTCAGGTATATGATCCAAATTTTTCATTATGAACCTCTCTCACACACCCTGAAATATTAAGCTGGTCCTCCCTGCTACTAAAATGTTGCCTATTCCAGACTGTTACAGAAAATTTTCAGAACAGATATGCAAAATGAAAACATGACTGGAAAATATAGGAATATATTTTGGTCAAAGGATCAGGTATGATACATGAAGTTGAAGGTCTTCCAGGTTCTGGGCAGCAAGATCTGATTCTAATATATATCCTAACTCTAATCTATATTCTAACTCTAACTCTGAATTATATTCTCTAGGTTGTGCTAATATCACCTGCAGAAATAGCCAAAGTAAGATTACAGATCCAGAAAGAACCATATTACTTGATAGGATCATCTCATTCCTTTGACTCCCGACCTAAGTATCAAGGTTCCTTGCATTGTTTGAGGACAATAGTCAAAGAAGAAGGCCTTGCAGGTCTGTACAAAGGATCTTTGGCTCTGTTGGGCAGGGATTGTCATTCATGTGGAGCATATTTTCTCACCTACTCTGTCCTGTGTGATTGGCTTACTCCAACTGGTAAAAACAAACCAGGTATGTGCATTAAATGAGAATCATTTGTTTCAGAAGCTTTAGATGTCTATCTTGCCTGTTTGTGTCATGATAGCTTGATATATATATTCATTTCCAACTTGCATTTTTCTTTATCACCCTGTGGTATACAAACTTTTTAAAGCATCATTAAGGATACTGGAGAGAGAATATGTTAATCTTTTGAATACAGGCTGTCGTGAATACAGATCTCTGCCAGTGTTTACATGACCACACATTTTTGTACTAGGAATTATTTCATAGAGATGTAGGATGTTCCGCTGCCTGATCCCAGATATTGCAAATTCCCACACCTATTTCCATAGAGTTAAACAAAGCAATTTCTCAGGATGTCTATTGGAGAATTTCAGAATCAGAATAGAGCTGGAAGAGACCTTGGAGGTCTTACAGTCCAGCCCCCTCCTCAAGCAGGAGATTCTATACCCGTGATAGCGAACCTATGGCACGCGTGCCACAGGTGGCACGCAGAGCCATATCTACTGGCACACGAGCTGTTGCCTTAACTCAGCTCCAGCGCGCATGTGCACACCGGCCAGCTGATTTCCGGTTCACGTGGTGGCTCTGGGAGGGAGTTTTCGTCCTCCGGAAGGCCTCAGGGGAGCAGGGGAGGGCGTTTTCACTCTCCCCGGACTCCAAGAAAACCTCTGGAGCCTGGGGAGGGCGAAATATGGGTTTACCGGGCCCACTGGAAGTGGGGAAATGGGTCATTTCCGGCTTCCAGAGGGTCTCCGATGGGCCCAGTAAGCTGTTTTTCGCCCTCCCAAGAATGCCTCTGGAGCCTGGGGAGGGTGAAAAACGGGCCTACTGGACCCACCGGAAGTTGGGTAATGGGCTGTTTCTGGCCTCTGTAGGGCGTTGGGAGGTGGGAGAGGATGTGTTCACCCTCCCCAGGCTCCAAGAAAGCCTCTGGAGCCTGGGGAGGGTGAAAAACGGGCCTACTAGGCCTACCAGAAGTCTTGAAATGGGCCGTTTCCGGCCTCCGGAGGCTTCAGGGAGGCCTGCTAGGCCCAAAATGGGGCATGCGGGGGGTGTCATGCATGCATGCATGGGGGGGCGGGGCAGAGGGGGGGTCGCATGTGCATGCACAGGGGTGTGGGGCGCATGGGGGCATTGAATTATGGCCATGTGCACGTGCGCATTCACGATAGCATGTGCATGCGCTTTTGGCACCCGAGGGAAAAAAGGTTCGCCATTACTGTCCTATACCATTTCAGACAAGTGACTTTCCAGTCTCTTCCTAAAAACCTCCAGTGATGAAGGTAAGCTGTTCCACTGGTTAATTGTCCTCACTGTTAGGAAGTTTCTTTTCAATTCCAGATTTCTTCTCTCTTTGATTAGTTTCCATCCACTGTTTCTTGTCCTGCCTTCTGGTGCTTTGGAAAATAAATTGACCCCCTCCTCTTTGTGGCAGCCTCTCAAATATTGGAATACTGCTATCATGTCCCCCCTAGTCCTTCTTTTCTCTAGATTAGCCAAACCTAAATCCTGCAACCTTTCTTCATATGTTTTAGTCTTTAATCTTCTTAGTTGCTCTTCTTTGCACTATTTCCAAAGTCTCAACATCTTTTTTGTAATGTGATCAAAACTGGATGCAATATTCCAGGTGTGGTCTTACTAAGGCTTTATAAAGCGGTATTAATACTTCACGTAATTTTGATTCTATGCCTCTGTTTATATTTAATACTTCTTTATATTTAATTTTAGTCCCATTTTTTCACTGTGCTCCTTGTTTTTTATAAGTAGATGTTGCAGATCCTTTGCATATAAAATAAGGTAAAATAATCTTAGTGATAATTCACATAGATTACACAGGTTGTGTAACAGTGTTAAAGAGCTTGTTACAAAATTCTGTTTGAACTCTTATGAAACTGGTTGACAGAGGCTGTGTCCCCTGATGTCATTCACCAGCTCTTTCTGCATAAAAGGATTTTTTTTAAAGTTTTGCTCTCTTGAATTTACAGTAACTAATGCTCTGCATTTAAAATTTAAATGATTAAATATGCATATATTTTGCAAAAGTTCATAATATATTGTTAAGTTTTCATATCTACCTGTTACTGAAGCAGCAAGAACTGTGCAAGGATTTTTTAAATTGTGAATTTATTCTTTTTTTTAATTGGTGAGAACAAAGGGAAGTTGTATGAAGCGATATATAGATATGGTTGAAGCATGGATGATTTACAAGCGTAGAAAAGTTTGAAGGGGTTTAGTAAATGGTTGATATAAACTTGGTTTAGCTTTTTTTGGCCTAATATTGTTTACCGGGAAAGGGAATGGGGTGAAGGATATGTATATGTTCAATAAGTGAAAGAAGAAGGGGTGAAAAAAGTAAAAAAAACCAAAAAACTTGAGGCTGCAGCCCTCATTGCCCCTCCTTAATTCTGGGGGTGATTGCCAAAATCATTTTAGGTCCTAAGGTAGAGGTGAGTTTCGGCAGGTTATGACCAGTTCTGGAGAACCGGTAGTGGAAATTTTGAGTAGTTCGGAGAACCGATAAATACCACCTCTGACTGGCCCCGCCCCCATATATTCTCTGCCTCCCAAGTCCCAGCTGATTGGGAGGAAATGGGGATTTTACAGTATCCTTCCCCTGCCACACCCACCAAGCCACGCCCACCATGCCACACCCACCAAGCCATGCCCACAGAACCAGTAGTAAATTTTTTTGAATCCCACCGCTGTCCTAAGGCGAGAGTAGCCTACTGTAAAAAAATGGATTTGTGTATTACTGTGCAAAGAAGCTCTCATCAATGGAAGTGAAGGGAAGGTACAAGAAATATAGGAGTATCAGCTTTTCTGAGTATGAGACATAAACAATTAATATGGTAGGAAATTGAGTTTCTTTTTTGCTTGCCTTAAGGGTTTTCTTTTGGTTCAACACTACATTTGAACTAACATTGTAAACACATTACTCAAATCTGTGACCCAATTCTGCAGCTTAATTTAACAGAAAATCATAAAAATCAAAACGAGATGAAGACAGTGAACCTTATTTGGAATTTTTCAGCAAACAATTCAGTTAAATGTAGGTAGTATTTGAAGAGGGAGGAAAACTACTGTCACATACTTGAAAAAGGGGAAGCATGATGATTAATAGAATTAGAGAACTTCTTGAATGCCTCATCCTGTGTTTCACAATAGGAATGTCAGGCATCTTGGGCATGAACTCTGGAAAGCAGGTCAAAAAGGCATTATGTCATTTTTATTTTAACTATGCCCTTTTATCTAATAGTTCACTTACAGAGGGTTTTTTTGGGGGGGGGCTTAATATATGATACATGGTATGAAGGGTTATGTCAATGTAGTAAAGTATTCAAATTCTTCTTAATGTTCAGATCTGATTACAAGTGGTCACTCTATAATGTGTTTAAATATGTTTATTTATATGGTCTGTCCCAATATTCAGGATCCAAGGGGGCCAGCTCGATGCCCTTGAAAAATGTTTGATATCTTCCATGAATTTGTTTAATTTCTTTTTGACAGCCATATCAAGCTACTATCTTCAAATTCTGCAGTCACACATTTTATGTGTGTACGTGTGTGTGTGTTTGTGTTAGATGGAGTTTGATTTGATAATGAGGATTGAAGGTCTTTTCTTTGCTTGGGAAAAAGACACAGTGGCTCATGTTTTGCCTTAAAGTGATATTTTATGAGGCTTATATTAATTTACATAATGCTTTGTTTACCCAAAGGAAGATGACGCTGAGTTCTGAGACACTGATCATCCTCTCAAAAAAGATAAAAAACAAAAAAACTTATCACCCTTCACTACTTTATTTTCAGCCAATATAAGAACCCCTCCTATGTTAAGGTGGGAAAATGGCTTTCTTTGAGGTACTTATAATAATGTTAATAGGAAGTTTGGGATATTTCTTTTACCAACATTTGTATTTTTAATAATTTTGGAGTATTAATGATTAGTTACACTATTTCTACTTACGTTTACAGACCTGTGGGCTGTGCTTCTATCTGGAGGCTGTGCTGGTGTTCTTGCCTGGGGTACAGCAACCCCAATGGATGTCATTAAAGCCCGAATGCAAGCAGATGGTGATGGGCAGCGTAAATATACTGGACTAAGGCACTGTGTCAGAGACAGCATAAGGGAAGAAGGAGTCAGAGTTCTTTTTAAAGGCCTTGGACTAAACTCGCTTCGTGCATTTCCTACAAATATGATGATATTCTTAACTTATGAAGCTGTTCTTAGGTTTGGGAAACGTTTGGAGAAATGAATATTTTATTTCAGCATTATTCTATAAGTGGTTGCCTATTTTTAAAGCCAATTTATTTAAATATTTTTTCCCCAAAAAACTCTTGTGATGATAAATTATCTTTATGTTTGCAAATTTCAGAATTGGATTTAATATGCATTAAAACTTTTATTATGCTCTCAATAGTTTTTTGGGTGTGTGTGTGTGTGTTTGTGTAGCACGAGGGAAATAAGTTAGGATGCTTTTGTTTATTTTATGAACTATAATTACAAACAAGAGTTAGGATGAGTTCACATTACTAGAACTATGGATCTTCTTGTAGGATCTTCTTGTAGGAGCTGTAGGCCTACTGTAGCTCATTCATTTAATCAATCCAAGTGTCGAGCGATGCTGGTCTTAGGGCATCGCTCGCCACACTATTTCTTAGCAGGCCTGTTGACTAGGGGAATCTGGGAGGGGGGATTGCATGAGGGAGTAAATGTAGACATAACACATTCTTACTAGATCTTCAAGGTCATCCTTTGTCCAGCACCTGTCCGGAAACTGGGAGGAGGAACAGCCACGCAGGCAGAAGATGAGTGGGCAACGTGACCTAGTTGGGGGTGTGGGATAAGAGTGCTAACTTCCTACGGGGTGGGAAGCTGGGGGAAAGTCAGATTCGGGTTTCCCTTGGACGTGCCAACATGCCAACAATTTCGCAATAAATTGGAACTTTGAGGAATACTTTGCCTTGGACTCTGATTTACGCTTGAATGCTATTTGGAACCCTGACACCAAGAGGGTCAGAATTGTATCTCAATCTTGACTGTATTTTCTTTTATTAAATATGCTTTTAAAAACTGACTTGAAGATTAAAGACACTGTTAAAAATAAGATAACATTTCAATCGTAGTCTGTATCTCACCTAAGTTTTAAAATCATTGGAAGGGGGAGGGAGGGCAATGACTGCGTTGCCTACTTCATTAATTATGAGATGATGACAACTAGCTTCCTTGTCAAAGGAATTGTTTCTAAACCCAAATAGTACTTTAATGGTTAAACACATTCTTGAGACTATAAAAAATGGGTATTTAAAAAATAAAAAAACAAAGTTTTGCACATTTTTTTTGTGATATGGTGCATTTGTCTTGATTGTGTCTCAGTCAAATAATAAAGCCACCTTCAGCCTATTACTTACAATATCACAATGGTTCCCCCTGCCCTGCCAATCATTTGTCTCCTCTCTGTCTGTATTTAGTCTCAGAAAAGGAGGGAATTCAAATACCCAGGAAGGGGATAAATAAATTCATATATCCAGGAAGGGAAACTTTGGATGTCAGATGTTCTCCCATTATAAACTCTTGGACTGAAAATATTCAGAATCGCTCCAACTCAGGGATCCCATTTCTTTGGACTGACACCTAGAATATAGGTCAATTGGCAAATCTAGAAAGTCTGGTCATGGGGAGGAGGAGAACATAAAGTGGACTTGAAATATCTTCATGACATGAAACGCTACCAGTAGTGCATTATTGTTAGCTTACAGATTCAAGTAGGAAAGAAGTAAAACAAAGTAAGAGGTTGTAAAAACAGCATTTAACTGTTTTACGGATTACAATTGATTAGCGTAAGGTTCAAAGATGCAAAATGGAAGAAAGAAGACCTTCTGGTTTTCTGGATCATCTACAAAAGAAGGTCCAACAGGGCTCTTTGAGAAAAATCAGTTTGGTGCTATGGTTGTGACCGTCTGTATAGAAAGGCTCCCACAAAAATTTTGGTAAAAGAAGAGTGCTGTTGAAATAATAACCCTTGCCACTCCATCCAAAAGATATCTTAACAAAAATGGAAAATTAAGATTGCGACTGTGAGAATGCCAGATTAATATTGTAGGATTTTAAAAAGAGAATGTTCCTAAAAAGTTCAGGGTGTGTGGGTGTGTTTTTAAACATTTTGTCTGAATTTATGACCTTTTTCCAACTACAGTACCTACAATAAGGTCCTTACAACTTTCAGGCCATAGTGTGCACTAGTAAAAAACAATTCCCACAACTCCTGATGAACAGGCAAAACTCTATTGAGGAAAATCGGTTGTGAACTCCCCCCCCCACCATTTAGTCTCTCATATACTGTAATCCCAAGAACATCATTTTCATGTTGGAAAACCCTGTCCTAGAGCAATGTTTCTCAACCTTGGCAATTTTAAGATGTCTGGTTGGGGAATTACTGGTATTCTGGGAGTTGAAGTGCCTACTACTTAGTGGTTGAGTGCCAAGGTTGAGAAACGCTGCCCTAGGATGCTCTGTATCTGTCAATGTTCTATTAGCATCGACTGCTCCTGAAGGAGAAAGCATGTAGCCCTGTCAATCTCCTTTTTCATTCTGCTTTGGGGATGTACTCATGACTTACTCCTTTTGTTTTCTGCCTGACTCACTCCTTTTATGATTGTGATTCAACTACAGCTGTCTGCCCAAGAAATCTATATAAATCACCTTTGGATCCTGTGCTATATAGAAAGAGAAAAGGGAAGTCCTCTTCTACTTTAAATCTTCTGTTTTCTCTTAACAGTAGACAAAGCTAGGATTGATATTACCATACTGCTGTCTTGAATATCACCTGAGATAACAATGCCCCTGCAAGATCCAGCCCTGACACCTGTTCTGTACCCCTATAAAAATGACTATGTAGCTTACTTTCCACATTGTTCTGAAGCTATGCTATGCAAAGGACATGGTGGGAAATAACAAGTTTCTCCCCAACCCCAATTCACACTTATCTACCATAACAATTTATATAAGAGGCAGCACCCCAAGGAAACTTTGGAAAGATTCCTTATAACTAGAATTAGATTTGGCCAAAGCAGTTAAACTAAGTGATGAATGATTGGTGAGCAGAAAGCAATAAGTTGACAGGACAATGCCCTGATCGGAGAATAAGGAACTCTCAAACTCTCAAAATGGCCCCAACTAGTGCTACACTTTGTTGAGCTATTTTTCTAAAAGACACAGCTTTTCTCCCAATTTATAACAACTCACCCCTGCACATCTACCATTTAAACCTTACTTAAAGTGTGTATCTATTACATTTTCCTTTTAGGTCTCTCTATTCAAACAAATAAGAACACGAACTGCTGTACCAAGCAACTTGCTTATTAAAGTTGATACAGAAAATGTGCAGGTGATATAGACATTGTTGTACCTCCAAATACTGAATTGTAAGAATTTGAATGGATTTTGGTCCATTCATTGGTAATAAAGCAACGCAGATGTCTTCAGAAATAGGAAAATGGCAAGACCATCAGCCAAACAAAACCTACCTAATTTAATTTTCGGTATACAGTGCAGATTTTGGTGATAATCCACAAGATGTTGAATAAAAAGGTTCATGCTTTTCAGTTTACAAGGATATTTTACAAGAATCACTTTGAAACCCTTAACTGGATTCCATGTACATCTTAACTATCTTATTCAATTCAAAATGCTGTTTTATAAACTGTAAAATTTATTGTGATACTTACACATTTTTAAGGAATTTGACATTAGGGAGCCATATCAACATTACAGTATATTGAGGCCACCAGGTTGAACAGCATGCATATTTACTATGTATAAAGTTTGCTATTTACAATAACTTATTGTGTAAGCAGCTGACTATAAACTAAGAAGAGACACACTAGCAAATGTAAAGAACTTTACAGCTTTTGATTTATTTGCATGTGTGCATGTGTGTGTATTTGTATGTATGTATGTATGTATGAAGATATTGATAACAAATATATACAAATGTGTACAATTGGTATTCATGGTGAAATTGTGTTCTACAAGATCTTACAGTTTTATTGTACATCACCAAGGAATTGTCTTTATTACCAAGTTGTTCTACAAAATGATCGAGTATGGTGATTTTCTGTTATTTTTAAGTGGGACTTTTAACAATTGTACTATTGAAGAAAAAGTAAAAAAGAAAATACAAATGCACAAATGTACACTGGATACATTCTTTCCATCTCTCCCTCCCTCCCCCTACTGTATCTTCCTCCCCTTCCCCCTTCTTTCTCTCTTTCTCTCCCCCTCCCCCCCTCTATACACACACACACATACATATATGCACATATAATCTATATAATCTCCATTATTTACTCAACATAACTGTACCAATTTTTTTCCTGCCCCAAAGCTGCTGTTGATACTCAAACTTTAAATGTACAATAGGTAATTAGAGAAACTTCCAAGTTATTTATTCATGTATGCAGTATTAATGTGTACCATACCTACTCAAAAGGAAGAGGAACCTGAACCTGAGTGGGAAAAGAAGAGAATTGATTTTTTGGGTGGGGGAAGGGAGAACAAAACTGGATGGCGAAAAGGCAAGAGTCAACTGGACAGAAAGAAAGAGTAGAGTCAAGTGTTATAAAACACTTGTGTTATAAAAAAAATTAACCAGAAAAACAGCCTCTCTTGAAGGGGTGAGAGCAATCTTCAGATTAATTTGTCCTGATGTCATTTACATTTCCACCCATTCTCTTGTTCCCAAGGGCTTTTATTTTTGTCAGCAAAACTAAAATCAGCCTTAATTCCAATTCACAACTAATTGGGCGGTATAAAATCAATTCCCAAATCAATGTGTATTGAATGTATGGATTTTGTAGAGAGATTTAATGCATAAATGCTCTATTTTCCTAAAAAGTATTTTTTTTCACTCAAGCAGAAAAAAGTAAGCTGGAATAAAGTAAAGTTCTATTATCATACCACCTTCGTTGCATAAAATATATCCTACTACAAAATTATACAAGAAAGAGACTGGATATGCAGATATTTTTTTTAACACAAATAGCCTTTAGAAATGCTGATAAGGCATAGAAATGATGTGAGCAAATATCTATGGAATAGAGTCTTCCTGAGTTGTAAACATTACAGTCTTATACAATCTCACTTCTTGTACATTGCTTTGCACAAATATATACATACATGTTATTTCACAGGATTTGCTGCTATAAAAGAAAAATCTCAAGTCACGGGCAGCAGGAGCATAGAACAATTCTATTGACTTCTTTCAAGTTCAGATCAGGACTGTTGTTCCCCAATTCATCAATACTACTAGAACATTGATCTAAACGTTTTTGGATCGGTAGAGATATCCCATCTGATTCTTCATAATCTTTCCTAGATTACCTCCTTCTTGATAAACTGGGATAATGTGAGATGGATGGTCTCACTATGAGGGTGAGTCATAAAGTAATGCCATTTTCTTTAGGACAGGTATAATTACCAACACAGGAACATGTAGCGTACATCAAAATGAAGCTGGTCCTCTGTGGATCACATCCCTACTTCACAACATAGTCACCGTTTCTCTCAATAGCAATGTTCCACCTTCGAATGAGAGCATGTATCCCTGCCTCGTAAAATTTTGTTGACTGTTCTTTGAGCCACTTCTTCACTGCAGTTTTCACTTCCTTGTCACTGGAATAATAATCCTCCATACTCACCAGATTTAGCACCTTCAGACTATCATCTCTTCGGCCCCATGAAAGAGGGTTTGAGAAGCAAACATTATTCCAGTGACGAGGAATATAAATTCCTCGTAAATTCATTGGCAGTTGGACAAATAGCCAACATGTGGTTCTTAATGGGTCTATGTTCCCTCGAAGAGAGGTATGCAGTAGATATCTCAGGGTTCTGTTCAGGGCCCAATACTCTTTGACATCTTTGTAAATTATTTAGATGAGAGAATAGAAAGAATGCTCATGAAATTTGTCAATGAAACAAAGCTGGGAGAGATTGTTAACACCACAAAAGACAGGCAAAAGATTCAAAAGGACCTTGAAAAACTTGAACACTGAACCCCCATCCAAAAAATGTTCAGTGATGACAAATGTTAAGGTTCTGAACTTATCTTAGCAGTAAGAAGGATCTAGATAAACCACAGGTTAAGCAATACGGCACAGCTGCCAAAAGAGCCAATGCACTTTTGGGCTGTGTAAATAGACATATAATGTCAAGATCATGAGAAGTAATAGTACTACTATATGCTGAACTGGTCAGATTGCATCTGGAATACTGCAGTTATAATTGCCATAGTATAAAAAGAATGCTGAGGAACTGGAGATGATAAAGAAGAAGAACAAATATGGTAAAGAGCACAGAGGCTAAATCCTATGAAGAATGTGGTCTTTTCAGCATATGGAAAAGAGAGCTAAGGAAAGACATGCCAGCAATCTACCAATACGTGAAAGAATGTCATGGGGCAAAATGTGTGGATTCATTTTCCAAGAATCTGAGGATAAGAAAAAACCCAGAATGAGTTGTTTTACCAATGAGATCCAAACTGGAAATAAGGAGGAATTTCCTGACTGTAAGAACTGTTAAGCAGTGGAATAGCCTGCCTCCTGAAGTTTGATGAGGGTACTCCATCACTGGAAATTTTAAAGAAAAGATTGGATACCCTTTATCCAGGATGGTATGAGGATTTCTGCACTGGGCCAGAAGTCCTCTAAGGTTCCTTTCAACCTCTATTATTTTATTTACAAGAAAAACAATGGAATCATTATTGCTGCTTGCATCCAAAGCCAAGAATCTATATATATAGGAGATATGACAAGCTACATTCTGAAGATTACTTTTTGTTGAACCATTACACTAGAAATATAGTCATTTGATATAAACAAAGCAAAACAGAAATAAACATATCCTTTGAGTTCTAAACTTCACTGATATCACGGAATAGCTTGACGTAACTAGAGCATTCAGGATGCTTGGAAACAAAGACAAGAGGAGAATAGTTTCTACTCTGGTAAATTTCTTATTGCTTTTAGGGAATAATTTTTTTTGTTTTGTTAGAAATACCATGTACCATGATTTTGCAAAAGTCAGCAAAAAGTTCAGTATACTTTGACAATTTCACAGCTAGCTATCATTCAAAGAATAAACTGTTCTGTCTTTCAAGCCATCATAAATATTCTTATGACTGTAAAACACATGAATACTTCACGATTTTAGAAAGATAGAACCATAATTAGTATAATGAAATGTTTGAAAATATATTGACTGTAACAAAGAATTTAAGTTAGAGATGAAACAGGAAATCCTACTTGATATAAAAATGTTCCAGAGAGTTGGATTCTTTATTAAGTCAGTTTTCTTCCTATCAACGTGTTCATTGAAACTAGGTATTTTGTGGAAAAACAATCTTCTCCAGGAAATAAATTACCATGCTAATCTATAAAGTCCAAATATTATCTACAAATAATTTCTATTTTTTTGGTCAAGTACAGACACATAATTTTCCCACATAACCATTAGCTGAATATGAATAATTTAATAATTAAAAGCAGTGCTGTTTATGCCTGTACATAATTAAGGCAAAAAAAAAAGAACAAAGTAGTACAATAACATGTGATCTTTATGTACTGATAAATTAACATGCAGTTGTAGAATTAGTAGTCAAATGCCAGTTTCCGTGGAGTCATGAATTCCTTCACCATTTCATCACTGATCTGCTTTCGCCTTTGCTGGTGAGCCGCAATCAAGGGCTGAAGAGTTTCAATCAACACCTTCTTGAGTTCTCCTGTCAGCAGGGCTCCACTTGTGTAAGCCTGCCAAAGAATGTCACAGTCAAAGTGGTCATATCAAATGACATCTCCTACTAATCTCCTGAAAGGTACTGTGTGGACATGGAAAGCACTCTGCCTTTCTTAATTTTAAGTATTATTCCCTCTGAAGGTCTTCTACAACATCATTGAAAGGGATACTTTAGGCACAAGACAGTGGATTGGAGCTGCGATTTGATGACTCGGGAGCTCCTTTTAACTCCCTGAATAGTTAGCCAGTGCACTGTTATTAGGACTGGGAAGAGACAGGATCAATTCAACTTTCAGACATGGAAACTGACTTTGGGCTATTCATTCTCACAACCATTTAGTGTTTGGGATAAAGAGCCATGGTGGCTCAGTGGTTAGACTGCAGAATTTCAGACTACTTCTACTGCCTGCTGGCTGCCTGCAATTTGGCAGATCAAATCTCACCAGGCTCAAGGTTGACTCAGCCTTCCATCCTTCCGAGGTGGGTAAAATGAGGACCCAGATTGTTGGGGGCAATATGCTGACTCTGTAAACTGCTTAGAGAGGGCTATAAAGCGGTATATAAGTCTAACTGCTATTGCTATAAAGCGGGAGAGAGGAGCGCCATGTACACCACCTTGAATGTCTTGGAGACAAGGCACAATTTAAATACAAAAAAGTAACTACCTTTTATTTTAAATAATTATGCTGTATTCAGAGGAAACAATATTAAATTTAAAGATTTTATATTTTATGAATGAAATGCTTTTAAAAAAACACCTTATAGTTTGGCTCAGGAATCTGGCTCCTTGTGGTACCGAAACATGATGATAATCTCTGAATATTTTTTCAAGATGAGCAGAACAATTCAAAAAGGAGATGGCAATTACCTGCTTAATTTGTTCTAATCTGTCATCATCTTCAAGGAAGAAGGTGAGGTACATATAAGACACATCTACATCACAATTGCCACCATATTGCCTGTGTTCTTCAACAGTGTCTTTGCCACCAGAGAAAGCATGCTTATTAATCTGGAGCAAGATACAAGAATATGTACATACATTAGAAATGGGGGAAAGCTTTTATATAAAGTAAACTTTATATATAATAAACACCATCTATAGATTTTTCAATATTAATCAACATATTACAGTTAAATCTTACATAAGCTTCAGGTAGCATATAGTATTCCGATATTGCAAAGTAAAGGAGGCTACATCGAATCAAGAACAAATAAAAGCGTATTAATCAAAACTGAGTTACATTTCCACCCACCACCAACATGTTGGTTAGACATGTTTTATGGATTTTCCTTTGCATCATTATAATGTTAAAATGATAAAACATAAAATTATGCTAATGATCCAGATAGAATCGAGTGATCTTCGTCAATCTGAAGATTAAACGGTTTATTTTGAATATTTTTGTAAATGAGGAAAAACATATTCAAAAATAACATTAGAAACAAGTGGAAAAAAACCTGAAAGTATTTCACTACGCATCTAAGAATCATGTTTCCCCCCCCCATTAAACCTGTTTTGAGATTCATTTTTGTCTGAATAATCATATCGGTGTTACTTCGCAAAGGGTCACGTGCAATCTCCTCCGAGGTATGACAATTGCATGTTACGAGAGAAATGCAATAAATGGCTGATGAGAGAAGCCCACGCTCCTTAAAGCCAAGACTGGGATTACACACCTTGATAACTTGCCTAGCAACTGTCAAATGATTTCATGAGGCCATGGAGAGACAGCCAGTCGCAGGAGCCTTAGTACATTAAATATTGCTGTTACTTTAGTTTGCAGTGCAAAGACACGTGATTAGAGTGAAGCATTTAAGGCTCAGTCTGCTTTAGAATATAATTTTCAATATTTGCTTCAACATTCTTTGGGGAAAAATTGTGGAAAAAATTGCAGAGCTGAAATGAAGAGTCTGTGAAGACAAAGCAGCAAGCTGGAATTCAATAGCAACACAACTTGTGTGCAGCACTGGTCTCTTACCTTTGTTTTGATTTGCTTGGGTGTATCAGTAAGAAAGATGGAGGAGTTAGGATCGCTAGCACTCATTTTTGTTTGTGCTCCCTGCAAGGCTGGGAAGAAGACAGAATGCAATAATGCTGGCTTGGGGTAGCCAATCCGAGGAGCTACATCTCTTGTCATTCTAAAATAGGGATCCTAAAATCAGAAAAAAAAAAAGAAGAACAAAAAGCCTTACAGCATGAACCTGTTATGGCAGGGGTGTTAAACTTGCGTCATCATGGCGGTGTCACGTGATGTATCGGAACTTCCCCCCCTTCGCTAAACTGGGCGGGGCCAGCACGTGACACATCTGGCCTGCAAGCTGCGAGTTTGACACCCCTGTGTTATAGTGTAAGTCAGAGGTGAAATGCTACCGGTTCAAACCGGTTCACCTGAACCGGTAGTAAAAAATGCTACCGGTTTGGGCAAAACGGTATATCCGATCAGCTGTGCGACAATCAGCTGTGCCGCGCGATCTAGATTAGCTAGAAAGTAGGATTTTCTGCTTTCTAGCTAATCTAAATCCCGCAGCACAGCTGATCCCCCCCTCACTGTTCTACTTACCTTTGCAGACTTTGATGACTTCAAAATGCTTTTTCAGCACTGCAAGGTAGTGCCTGTGGTGCGCATGCGCACACAGCGTGCATGCATGCACAAAATGTGCGCGAAGAGAACCGGCAGCAGATTTCAGAGGATTTCACCCCTGGTGTAAGTCAAGAGAGGAAGAGCACTACAAATAGTATAAAATGTTGGAAAACTTTTGTTTCTTAAATTTCCTTAAGTTAAATTGTGTAAAAAGGATAGAAGCTTGGATCAAAGGCAAGCTGCAACTAGAGATCTGCAGAATGTATATCTAGCTCTAATATTTACTCTCACTTTTTGTAATGGATTTGATGGAAGTTGTTTAAAACATCTCAGACAGCTTTCTTACCTGATCAATTGCACATGGGATCAAACACTGGACATCCTTCCTATTGTTGAAGATCTCAGGAAATGATGAGCTAAAAGATGGAGCAGCTTGAATAGCAGGAAAACTTATCTTTCCTAGAAAAGCACAAAATACTCATTTGTCCAGTAAAACACAATGAAAAACAGAGTGGTTAAATACAGAAATTAGATTTCAATATTATTTAAAAAATGGTAGTTCAGAGAGGTCTAAAGCTAAATAACTTATTACATGTCAAGAATGTATATAAATATATTCAGAATTAAACATTTAACAAGCAACATGCGAGCAAATACATACTTTAAAATCTTCGGTAGTAATTTGAAGCATCACATTTGGAGCTGTTTTGTAAATGGCTGTTACTTCGTGACAGTGATTTTTACTTGATGTTATGATCTTGGAATCATTTCAATGATTGAAGTATTCTTTTCCTTTTCTGTACACCATACTTTTAACTGTCTAAACATTACCTAAGCAGAAATGACAATCTCCCAGGTTCAAGTACAGGAAGGAAAAACCTGAGACCATCAAGTTCACAGCTACTCTCACTATTAGTAACGGTGTCTGAAGATGTTGCGAGCTGTATAGTAGTTCAGCCATATATCTGAAATTCTCCATCGGTAGATTACAACTATAACAAATGTATATGTCTACAACTACTATGCTTATAAAGCAAAGATGCCTCCAGTGAATTTACTTATGACATTTTTATTTCATATACACCCTCAGAACCCCCTCCAAAAGCTAAGGATAGTTTCTACATTAATTGCATTTCCAGAAAAATACCGTGAAACATATAAAACAAAGTTCATCATCTGTGGGATTCTTCATGGTTAAATGAAATTCGAACATGCTGTCCCTGGCGTTAGTCCAAGATTCAAGCACTGTATTTCACTGTTTTGCTTTTTTGAACCAGAACTTCAGGTAAGTTTTTGTTTCCAATATCTTGTATTAGTTAATAGAATTACATTGCAACTCACCTATGCAGTCACTATCTGTAAAACCGAAGATTCCTTTCACTTGGTTGAATGTCACATGCTTTTGAACTTTAACAATATTTTCATAGAAGCCTACGCTTGTCCTGGGAAAAATGGAAGGGCAGAAGAATCAAAATCTCAAATCTCAACACAGAGAGGATTGTGTTCTTGAGAATGCTCATGTCAATATTGAAATCAGGTATAATGAAACATGGATGTTTAATATATTGTATTCAGAATTAAGTTTAAATAAAATTTAAGCTACTTTAGTTAGCTTTTTCATGAAGCATTTCCAAATTATTTTATTATAGATTTTACTTTACTATAAAGGTTCTTATAAGCTTATACAGACTTATTATGTTTCATACTGTATTTAAGCCACAAAGAACTGTCATACTTTTTCGTTCTATTTTTTTCCCCATCGGATAAAGGGTCACCAATTGATTTCAACAACCAAAGTTGTTTCAGTTTTCACCTTCCAAAGCTACTAATGATCACAAGATATTAGCAAAACTGATTCTGCTGTGTTCATCGGGTCAATGCAGGCTGGCAAAGGGCACTCCAGGAATTGGACCAGGTCAGCTCAAAGGGTTTAATACATTACACCTTTTAAGTTTGCAATCCTAGAACGTTAAAATTCTGTAGAAAACCATAAGATGGTTTCTCAGAGCCTAGCCAAACAATATACACAGCACAATTTAAGAACTTTTTTCTTTGATTGAAATATTGTTTCTTCTAAAACTGAAAGAATGCAATAAAACGTAAGAATTACATTCCAACCATGACATTTCAATCTGTTCAAATGACTCGTTAGTATGATAAAGAAATAAAGGGTTATCAAACATACTTTTAACAGTAATAACTCAAAACAGAATTATTCTGAAGAAGAACACTCTTTATGATGGCTTTTTAAGCAGTGTTCTTTCTAAAACTGACACATTTATTTATTTATTTTATTAAAATTTCTATGCCGCCCAACTCCCGGGGAACTCTGGGCGGCTAACAATAGGTATAGAAACATATAATCAATAAAAACACTTTAAAAAAAACATGTTAAAATACTATCAATATTTTTAAAAGAACTTTCACTCATACCCCGCCTGCCGGAAGAGCCAAGTTTTTATTGCTTTCCGGAAGGCCAGTAGGGTGGGGATGGTCCTGATCTCCAGGGGAAGCTGGTTCCACAGGGAGGGAGCTCCCACAGAGAAGGCCCTCCCCCTCGGCCCCGCCAACCGACATTGTTTGGTCGATGGGACCTGGAGGAGGCCGACTCTGTGGGCCCTGACCGGTCGTAGGGAGGTATGCGGCAGGATGCGGTCCCGAAGGTAACCTGGCCCTGAGCCATGTAGGGCTTTAAAGGTAACCACCAACACCTTAAATTGGATCCGGAGACTAATGGGCAGCCAATGCAGCTGGCGGAGGATCGGTGTTACGTGGGTGCATCTAGGTACACCCACCACAGCTCGCGCAGCTGCATTTTGCACCAATTGCAGTCGCCAGACACTCTTCAAGGGTAGCCCCATGTAGAGCCCACATGCCATATTATGTATTAGATTTCCTGAAAGAAAATTGGTTAAAGAAGCAGCAGTGAACTGTGTTAAAGTTGCTGGATAGTTTAATATTACCTCAAAATGATGAATTTTGATTATTCAGTTATCAAAAAATGAGATCCTTACCCCATATAAGAGAAATCAGAAAAGATAAAAGTTTTATTAATGTCAAATCCACAGGCTATTATGTCCTTGATGTTTTCTATAGCATACTGGTAGGCTTTCTCAATGGTCAAATCTTTCCACAAATATTTCTCATCATCAGTCATTTGTATGACTAATGGAACATTAAATGTTTCTTGTAACCACCTAGTAAGAAACAAAACAAGTGTTTCAAGGTAACTTCTAGTTAAATTATGTGATATGCAAACGACAAGTTAATAACAATATTTACAATCACTTGTATAGCCTTTGGACAAATATTTTCTCAGCCAGCAACATTTATTTGAGTATACCTCTTGGTATGTAGATACACACTTGCCTACGAATATGTTAAAAATATTGTGGTAATGGCATATATAGCTATTTTGCAAGAAAAATACATGTATATGATAAATCATGGAAGTTGTTTATCTTGTAACTGATATGTATAGCAAGCCATGTTGACATCAAAATGATACATGTATCTTGGTATCACAGAGTAAATGATATGATTACATAATTATTTTATGACATTTGAAGCAAGTACATTAGACATGTCATTTAGATGATGATGCCATGACAAACAAATATTCGTTTTCCTGCCCACTCTTTGGAAATTTCCATGCTTCCTTGGAATGATAGTACCCTCTTCCTGCATAATAGTATCTTGCATCTTAAAATACAAATCAATTTAGTAATGCCAATAAGTTTATTTCTATGAATAATACTGTACATTACTGAAACATTACTTTTCTTCTCATCATATCATATGTACCTTGAGTTCTAATATTGGATTTTATTGTGCTTAATTGTGCATGTACTTTTCCTACAGCAGCAATTATTTAGGACAACCCATGCAATTACAGTACTTAGGATTGATATTCAGATTTTGGGAATCACCTGTTTCATTTTTTTCTTGCAGCATTAACATAATATATGTCTCTAGATATCAAATTCTATACTTCCCCCTCCCAACAAATTTTATTTGTTTTTGGTCTTTCAACATCTCATGTTGTGAGCATTTGCTTTCTGAGTTTCATACATCCATACAATATTCTTAACAATATTTTTTTTAAAATAATTACAATCCATTATCATTTCATTTTCAATACATCTCTCAAATTTCTTTTCCTTTAATATCTGTCTTTAGTCTTTTCCCCCTCTTATTTTATACCAGAGTGAGGCCTCACAACTGCATGACTTAGGAATTATGGTGCTTACTTCACAGCTTGGAAATTACTCATTTTTTTTCACTTTTATTAAATGTTGACTTTCTCCTTTTGTAACACTTAAGGCAATTTACAATGTTTAAAACAAAATGACAAATCTAAAGCATTATACTATCTATGCCATTAAAATCGCATTATCATTGTATTAACTAAGTTTTAGATTAATAGATGTTGAATTCTACAATACTGATACCTTGTAAATCTTTCAAGTACCTCTGGAAATGGAGCACTATATAAACTGAAGTCAAAATTGGATGCAAATATTTTTAATGAGCCTTGGTGGTGCAGTGGTTAGAGTGCAGTACTGCAGCTACTTCTGCTGACTGCCAGCTGCCTGCAATTTGGCAGATCAAATCTCACCAGGCTCAATGTTGACTCAGCCTTCCATCCTTCTCAGGTGTGTAAAATTAGGACCCAAAATGTTGGGGGCAATATGCTGACTCTGTAAACTGCTTAGAGAGGGCTGTAAAGCACTGTAACGCGTTATATAAGTCTAAGTGCTATTGCTATTGCTATTAATGAGCAGAAACATGTATGCATGCATGTATGTATACATACAAGTGTTTTCTGCTCATTAAAAATATTTGCATCCAATTTGGGGTGATTTCCCATTCCCACAAAAGTACCTTATATACAACCCAGTTCAGGAGAGTATACCAAGGTACAAGAATTGTTTCCAGAAGAGACAGCAACAAAGAAATGATACTTCTGTAAACTTTTCTGTATATTGATCTCAACCTCCATGTCCTAATTCCAGATCTCAGCAATTAATAATGTAATTAGCATAATGCAAACATTAGAGCAACAAAGATGATTAAGGGACTGGAGGCTAAAACATATGAAGAACGGTTGCAGGAACTGGGTATGTCTAATTTAATGAAAAGAAGGACCAGGGGGGACATGACAGCAGCGTTCCAATATCTCAGGGGTTGCCACAAAGAAGAGGGAATCAAACTATTCTCCAAAGTACCTGAGGGTAGAACAAGAAGCAATGGGTGGAAACTAATCAAGGAGAGAAGCAACTTAGAACTAAGGAGAAATTTCCTGACAGTTAGAACAATTAATCAGTGGAACAGTTTGCCTCCGGAAGTTGTGAATGCTCCAACACTGGAAGTTTTTAAGAAGATGTTGGATAACCATTTGTCTGAAGTGATGTAGAGTTTCCTGCCTAAGCAAGGGTTGGACTAGAAGACCTCCAAGGTCCCTTCCAACTCTGTTATTCTATTCTAAACATCTACCACTGAAATGAACCACTTTTAAAATAAGAAAGCATTTAATAAAAAAAACCTTATCAGAATTACTTACTTTGTAAACATAAATGGGATAAGGTGGCCAACATGCATTGTCTCAGATGAGGGACCTCTGCCTGTATAAAGGTAAAATGGCTTCTTCTGTTCATACGCATCAAGAATTTGGTTCATATCTCTGGAGGAAAGTGAGGAAACATTGTATGCTTTTTAAGGAAACACCCACTCATATAAAGATAAATGAGAACAGCATTAACAGATTTAGTGATAATTTTGTATTTAAAAAAATACTATGTCATAATTTATATCATGTGACATCATTCTAGTTTTGAAATACAAGGAATGTAGGATCACCATTTCCATTTCATGCTCCAAGTTTTAGTTTTCTTTTATAGGGATGCTTGTAGAATAGTACTCAATATATTAAGACGAATGAAAGAGGCATTTAGAAAGGATATTTTGTTTGATTCAAATAAGCTAGTAATAAAGCACACTTACCTATGAGAAAAGAAAATACCTCGCCGTAGAAAATGATGTGGTTTTTGACCTGTAATTCTCTCTATTCTATTGATGAGGTCTTTATCAATTTTGCTACTGCCAAATCGAACTGAAAACAACAGAAATAGAGACTAAAATATATACATGATGGTGAATACATTAATGAACAATACATCATAGAGCCCGATTCTTCAGAAAATAAATGGGAAAATAGTTGGAATGATTTGAAAAGGTTATACCACATGTAAATGATGAACACATAAGAGAACTACACTTGAACTACACTTGTCACATCCCATGGCTTTTAGAATCTAAACATAATCATAATTTTAAAAATTCTACACTTCATCTCAAATGAAAGGTCAAAAAGTGATGATTCTTGTTGATTTGATTGGTCTCCTGAAATCTCCAGTTATAATAGATAGTTGATATTGACTTGAAAATTAACTGTACAATAAATATTTGCTGAAAGAACATGTCTACTTATGCAATTAATTAGATTTCAAGATACCTGTTTCAATCTATATTACCTCTATAATTCAGTAAAAATTTCACCCTAATGTCTGAATACAGTACATCCTAAGATTTAGGCTGTAAAAACTACTGAATACAATGCATAATTTGCTTTTTGAAGGATCAGTTAAACTCTACAGCAGCTGTATTATTTGGTTTCAGCCCTTAAATAGTAACATAAAAATGAGCTATTAATGTTACTTGTCTCCATTCTGGTGACCCTGTCACATCCCATGGCTTTTAGAATCTAAACATAATCATAATTTTAAAAATTCTGTACTGAAAAAAACATCCCTACACTGCTGTCCATAAAAAGAATTAAAAAGGAAATGAAACTTAATAAGAGAATTTGGGAATACTGAATATTAAAGAAGCATAGTAGTTGAATAAGATCAAGGGTCAATGAATTCTAGCATCTTAACCACGACACTTTCACGAAATCTCACCTGCAGAACTTGAAGCTAGTGCCCTATCTGGCAACCGGGGAAGATAATATTTTATGAAAAGTGCTATTTGAAAACGAAGAAGCAATTTCTATAACTTCAAGACTGTGGCAAAAATAGGGCAGTGCCTAAAGAACATCCTTAGAGAGTTTTTGTAAGTACTGTATTTCAAATGTATTCTAAATGCTGTATTTCAAATAACATCCCCACCACCAACCCCATTGTATTCCACTTTCTCATTCATTTAATCTTAATTTATATTAATATTTAATATTTCAATGTTTTTAATATTCTGTACTTTCGCTTTTAGAATGTTGTAAGCCACTCAGAGACACTTGAGTGACATGGGCAGCATATAAATGTAATAAATAAATAAACAAACATGTTTTTTTTAAGGTGATAGAACCCCACACACCTATAAGTTTATCATAATCCACTCCTTTTGCATTGGATGTCTGCACTGTCCAGGGGTCCACAAAATCATCCTCTTCAACGTGGTCTGGACTGTTACTGACTGGAGTGAAATCTGTTGGAGGACAATCTGCTTTATACTCTTGACCTGTTGCTGTTTTATAGGTTACTTTTAATGACAGCAACAACTTAATTGCGGCATCAATTTCATCCTGGGAATAAAATAATAAAAAAGCACAACAGCATTCAAATAAATTAAGTTTAGAGACACTGAACTTAGCAACTATATACATATATACATATTCAATGTTCTCAACATCTACCATGCATAGAAATTACAGTGTGAAGACAAAAATCTGCATGGGAATGAAACAGCTGGTTCGGGGGGGGGGGAGGCAAAAGGAAATTCTCAAAACCACAATTACAGCCAAACAATCCGCTTGTGTAATGTTGAGCACGTCATTCAAGGCCTCTATTGCACTTTTTCCACTTGCAAAACAGATACAAATATTTATCTATTTCATATGGGTACAGTGGAACCAAAAAGGAAAGGTTATTTTAAGTATTGCATTTAAGATTTTGGTGAGCTTATTCCAACTAGAACCAAATTGCTTCCCGTGCCTATCAATCCAAGTATTTTTACAGAATGCTTTATTTACGGTATATAATTTATATGACTGCCCATCTCACAATATGATGCCTAACTCACTAAATGGCTTGGGATAGTGCACAAAGATTAATAATCCAACAGGGAAAAACATTAGTCCAGGATGGTAAATGATTCATTCTAATCCTAAAATCACCTCAGTAACAAATCTTGCCTAACTTCCAGGTTTGAGAGTCTGAGGAAACAGATCTTCAGTGACTCACAAAAGGGCTAACAGGATCGGGGCCATCCAGAATCTCTTGGGGGGATACTGTTCCACAAGGTAGGCTGTGCTACAGAGAAGACATGATTTCTAGATCCAATAAGTTGACATAGTTTAATAGAGGTCACTGGAGCATGTCCTTTTTGCGAAATCCAGAGAGGAGAGCAGAAACAGTGGGAAAAAGGCAGCCCTGCACTTGATTTAGGCTTAGCCTTTAGCAAAAACAGCTGCTTTTGCAATCACCCAAGAAGAAAACCTGCCCTTGAGACTGTGCTTATCTCTGTTTATCATATCTGTGGAGTCCTTGGTGTTCTCAGAGTTTGATTGCTCAGAGAGCACAAAGGACTCTACCGTTCAACCCTAAGGTGTATGCATATATATATGTGTATATATGTATGTATATATCTACACACACACACACACACACATACTTCTATTGGAGCATTATATCTGACATGTTATAGTTGGAGCACAAACTGCACAATCCTGAGCCTAAGTTTCCTTTAGGTAGAGTGAATGAAAGTTGGAGGTAGAGTGAGCAAAATAGCTTCCTGCCTGCTACTTAATGAAAAATTTCATTTCCCTCTCCAAATTCCTGATAACATCTAATCTAAGATTTTTCAAACTGGATTTTACAGAACTGTGGGGGTTATACAAGAACCTGAATGGGTTTCTGTGAGACTAAGGTAGAAAAATAACTCTCTGCATGGGTCTGAGGGATATGGGGAGGGTTTTTCCTTTAGTCTCTGGTAAGACAAAAGCTTTCCATTTAAAAACTCTTCACTAGGGAGTAAGGTATTCCCCCTTTCATAAAATCCTTGAATTCACTCAGCCTTCTCCTACCACACCATCACAGTGGAACTCATTGATTACTGAGATGTTTACTAATACTAATATATATCTAACTGCTTCAAGCTTGGAAGATTTCATATGCCACAATGGGCAAAGATCCGAAGGGCAGGTAGCAGTTCTCTGTTTTCTAAGCAGCTGGTTCACAACCTTAAGTTGTACAAGGCAGGACTGTATCCATCTTAGAACAGATAATGCATTCATAGGTTACAGCTCTTACAGATTCTGTTAAAACTATTTCATCTAGATTGGAACAGATTTGACTGATTTAATCCATAGAATGTAATGCAAAACATTTACTATGAAGGTCCAATTTTTTTTGTACTAAATCTACAGTAAAGATTTAGCAATTGAAAATAGGCTATAGTATTGACAGATATTAAGGAAAGCAAAGCAAACAACAAAAAATTCTTTACACATTACATTGTCACTGAATAAATCCTATGATGAATTCTAAATTTGTTCTTGCTCATTTTGTCATTTTTACTAGTAGTTAAACTTGCTGGAAAAGATCTGAGGGACTCAGGGGGACAGCCAAGTAAGTCATCTGTTTGTGACAATTTCTTCCAAGTACTACCGTGTTTCTCCAAAAAGACGACCCACCTTAAAAAGAAGCCCTATCGTGTTTTTGAGCGCATGCGATCAAATTAAGCCCCACCCACAAAATTAGCCCTAATTAAGACCACCCAGAGTGCAGGGGGTGGGTCGAGGCACACAGGTAAAAAATAAGATAGGGTGGGGATGGGGGGGTGGAGCTGCCCTACTTACCAGGCCTCGCACACCCTGACACCTGCCTCGTCTTCTGCGGCCGCTTGCCACCACTTGCACGCATTCCGGAAAGCCCTCTGCAGCTGATAATAGATCGGCGGCAGATGCCTTCCAGCAGGCATCTGAAGGCAAAAGCTTCTGGCAGGCATCTGAAGGTGAAACAGAGGCCGGGGCGATGCACGTGAGTGGCGGCAAGTGGCCGCAGAAGTGGGCCAGCAGCGGGCTCCTGCTGGGCGGGGCTGTCAGTGCCACTGTCGCGAGGTGAGTCAATAATTAGAACCCTCCAAAACGAAGGCCTAGCCATTTCTTCGTGGGTCAAAAGAAAATAAGACCCGGCCTTCTTTTTGGAGAAACACGGTATTTGTGACTAGATGAGATGAACAATCTAGCAAAGGCTGAATCAAAGAAAATTTCCACTAGTCCAGTGAAAGCCTTTGATAGTTTTCAATCACTTTCAACAATGTAAGGAGCACTTTTGCTTACAGAAGAAATACTCTGGATCTAATACTATATTTTATCAAAATTTTATTAAAATTCAATTTTGGTGGCATGATGACAGAACCCCTCCCCCCAATCCAATTCAATACCCAATATTTTGTAGTAACAGAATTTTATTACAAGACAATTATTAAAAAGTTTATGTAGGTGGATTCCACAGAATGAATGAATGAATGAATGAATGAATGAATGAATGAATGAATGAATGTATGTATGTATGTATGTATGTATGTATGTATGTATGTATGTATGTATGTATATATTTCAACTAACAAAGTACTGCTTTACCTTTGGTGCTTTCTTGGATTTCAGTGATCTGACGTTTTCTCCTTGTGCAGCTATTTGTTCAAACAGTTCAATAGGCTTAAGAGTGCAAAAGCTTCCATTTGGAATATCTGCCATTTTAAGGAGTGTGGAAAGTCTTGTATTTTTAATTTAAAGTGCGTCGTATAATGTTTTATCCAAAAACTTCAAAACAGGGGAAGCTTGGAGAATTCTATAAGACAAATAATAAATATTAGTATCTATCAATCTATCATCTAAGGCAGTGGTTCCCAAACTTTTTCACTCCACCGCCCACTTGGTGCTACAAACTCATCCTCACCGCCCCCCACCCCACCCTCTCAGGTGGGCGTGGCTTAGTGGTCAGGTGACCGGGTGGGCATGGCCAACTTGTAAAGTGTGGTGAAACTCACTTAACAACGCTCTTGCTTAGCAACCAAAGTGTTAGGCTCAATTGTGGTCATAAGTCTTTCTTTCGTTCTTTCTTTCTTCTCTACATTCCCCCTTCTTTCTTTTTCTGTCTGTCTTCCTTCCTTCCTACCATCTTTCTTTCTGTCTTCCTCCCTCCCTCCCTCTTTCTTTCTTCCTTTCTTTTTCTCTTTCCTTTTTCTTTCCTTCTTCCCTCCCTCCTTTCTTTTTCTGTCTGTCTTCCTTCCTTCCTTCCTACCATCTTTCTTTCTTCCTTCCTTCCTACCATCTTTCTTTCTTTTTCTTTTTCTTTCCTTCTTCCCTCCCTCCTCTTTTTCTGTCTATCTTACTTCCTTCCTACCATCTTTCTTTCTCTTTCTTTCTGTCTTCCTCCCTCCCTCCCTCCCTCTTTCTTTCCTTTTTCTTTCCTTCTTCCCTCCCTCCTTTCTTTTTCTGTCTGTCTGTTTTCCTTCCTTCCTACCATCTTTCTTTCTTTCTGTCTTCCTCCCTCTTTCTTTCCTTCTTCCCTCCCTTCCCTTCCCTCCCTCCTTTCTTTTTCTGCTGTCTTCCTTCCTACCATCTTTCTTTTTTTCTTTCTCTCCTTCTTCCCTCCCGCCTTTCTTTTTCTGTCTATCTTCCTTCCTACCATCGTTCTTTCTCCTTCCTTCCTTCCTTCCTTCTTTCTTTCTTTCTTTCTCCTTCCTTCCTTCCTTCCTCTCTCTTTCTTTCTTTCTTTCCTTTTTCTTTCCTTCTTCCCTCCCTTCCCTTCCCTCCTGCCAGCTGTGGCCAGGCCACCGCCGCCGCTCACCCAGGCCGATGGCTTAGTAAGTGTTCTCCGGGTCGTGCACCAGGTCGCAGAGTGCCATCAATGCCGGCTGCCGCGTCAGCACTCGGGGTGCTGCAGCTCTTCATTGAGCTTGGGGAGGCCTCGGCAGCCGAAGGCCACAGGCGCCTTGGTGGGGTTGATGTCGGGGGGCAGCTGGGCTGAGATCTGTGGGTGTGCCATGCCGTAGGGGAGCCCACCGGGTTGCTAGGCGATGGGTACGCCGGGCGGGAAAGTCCATGCACGCGCAGGTTCTGCGGCGGGGCCTTCCCGCGGGTCTGCAAGCGCTCGCCCAAGCAGCTTCGGGAGCGGTCGGCTTCCCTCGTCGCTGTGCCGCGCTGAGTACCTAGCACTTGTAACTCCGTCGCATTCCATGCTCTTGGATGCAGGGCAGCCCATTCTGAAAGAAAACATCTCACATTTTCTTTCAAAATGGGCTGACCTGCACACAAGAGCGAGGAACGCGAGAGAGCTTCAAGTGCTAGGTAGGACGCCCGTCGCGCAGTGGGACACAGTTTGGGGTGACCAGTCGTGCGGGGCGGAACGGAGCAGAGCCTAAGCAGGGGCTGGGTGGGCCGCGAGACGGGCATCATACCTAGCATTGTAACTCCGTCGCATTCCACGCTCCTGTGTGCAGGGCAGCCCATTCTGAAAGAAAACATCTCGCGTTTTCTTTCAAAATGGGCCCTGCACACAAGAGCAAGGAACGCGAGGGAGCTTCAAGTGCAAAAGCATGGCAAACCACCTACCGCCCCCCTGGCCCCTCTCACCGCCCCCCTGTCGCCACCCTTGCCTCTCACCGCCCCCCTAAGGGTTCCCACCGCCCCCTGGGGGGCAGTACCGCCCACTTTGGGAATCACTGATCTAAGGGATGTTACTTAGCCTGGTAACGAAATGTTCAGAAACCAACCCACAAGCTCATAGAACGAACCTCCACCTTCATCCTACACCCAAGCTACAGATATTCACCACTATTGCATAATGGAATTTATACTCCAATAATACCTGGAGAACAACATATTTTCTATTTTTGATAAAATATCTTTAGAATGAAGTGGGAGACACCTTTACTTTTAACTTATTTGTTTTGTTTAACTTATTTGTTCATTCTGTATCTAAGCAAAATCAAAGTGTCTGTCTATTGATCAAATGACAAAAGTGGGTACAAGATATTAATCCTGTCCCCTGTATCTGCATCATTTGCTCCTGAACTATCAGCTCAGGTGAAGATGTTGAGCCACATAGGAAAAAGAAAGAAGAAAATTCATGTGATATGGCATTTAATCAATTTTTTACTATTTCATTGTATTTCTCATCATACATCTTATGATTACATTGAAACTACAATTGCACAATCAACTAATTCCCTACTTTAATATGAGTAAATAATTTTTTCTATAATGCCTTTTAGCTATTTTGGGGGCTTTGACACATTATATAATTGCCTTTCCACCAACTCAATGGCTATATTTGTTGAAAAGTACACCAATTTTAACTTTGTGTTATGGCTTTGGTACAGTATCATTATACTAAATTCAGTTGTATCAATCCAATATTGTTATTTGGATTTGAAGACCAGTTCATCAAGATCTGACCATTAGGGCATACATCATGTTCACATGGCCCCAATTACAATTCCAAACCATCAGTTTACAGGTAATGAGAAAACCACTAACCACTAGCAGAGTCTATCATGTCAGTTTATTTCAACAAACCTGGGCTGAAAATAATCTGCACTAAAAAGAGCAGCTTCCCACATTCCCTTTCTGCACGTGGACTGCACCAGTGCCTACCAGCATAGAAACACAGCAAACAAACACATCTTTTAAAAAGGAGAACAAGGAACCAAATCGTACCCTGATATGAAAATTACATCTGCAAAGATCTCATTAGACAATGTTAGGCAAGGGTTCAGTTTCAGTTGATTCTGCAATATGGGTAAAGTGACCAGATTTTTTTTTTTTAAGCGGGACACTGACAGGGGGGGCGGGGCCGCCCATTTGAGTTTTGCCCTCTGCGCATGCGCAGAACGCTGCGCATGCGCAGAGGGCAAAAGACCGCCAATGTCGGCGTCCAGGTGGGGGGGGGAGGCGGGAGGCCTTTCCTCGCCTCCCGCCTTCTCTTCGGGAGCCGGCAGTGGCTTGGGCGCAGCCGCATTTCTTTCTTTGCATCCTATTTGCTCTAGTTTTTAACTCTTCGGGGATCTCTCCCCCCTCCTATTTTACTACTCTCCCCTCACCTGCATTATTAGAGGAACTGAGGAAGAGTCGTCCGGAGCTGTTCCAAGGATGAGGAAGAGAGAAAACCGGGCTTTCTAATTTGCATGCCCCAGGTAGCGGTCATTGGCTCCCCGGTCACTGTGGCTGTACCGGGGAGCCCGCGTGCTTGTCATCAATGGAAAAAGCCACGCCCTCCCTGCTTACTGGAGGGAGATTTAAAGCCGCATTTCATGCTGGCCATTAGGGTTTTTGGAAGGGGTGCTCAGGTTCGGCGGCCAATCATGCAATTTCCGAATTCTTTGTCGGACTCCTCAACTGCCGTAACTGGCCGGTAGTTGCCTTTAGATTTTGGGCGTTGGGTGTTGGGTGGAGCTTCGTTTTAAACTGCTGGTATCTCTGCCTTCTCCCGTCGGAGGTTTAAAAATCGGGACTTTTTAAGAGGGCGGGCGGGACGCGGGACAAATTGCGAAAAAGCGGGTGTGTCCCGCCAAAATCGGGACGTCTGGTCACCTTAAATATGGGTGAAACAGTCGTCCTGGCATCCTTCACAGGGCCATTGTATGCATTTCAACGAGAAAGCCTGAAAAGTCCTTTAAATATTGAAATCTTAATTATCAACCTCCTGGTCAGGGTGGCCTATTATTCACACACGGGCTAATTTTCAGGACAGCAAAAAGATACATACAACGCCTATCACCGAACCCAGAAAGTCAAGCAGAAGAAGCAGGTTTTTCCTAGATTCAGTTTTTCTTTCTCTCCTACGGAAATCTCTTTTCCCCCTCCTCCAAAGATCTCCTTTTCTGTTCCTCCGATCCCTAGCCGACTTTTCAAGATAGCTAGAAGCCTCCCCGCTCTGCCTCCTTTTACCTTCCTTTCGCCTGCCTTTTACCTTACCTGTCGGCGGAATCCCCACTTCTTTCAGCGACTCTCTAGCTGCAGCAACCCCATTGCATCAGCTAGAGCACAGCTCGTGCGACGCTGATCGTCTTCCGATCAGGAAAGGCGTTCTTAGGCCGGAACTGAGGACAACGAGGAGGAGAGAAACCGACAGCGCTTCGCCCTGCGAGCGCACTGCGGGAAGATCCCTCAGAGAGGCCAAACTCTCGTTAAAAATAAAATAAAATAAAGAGCGCACAAACCAGGAAGAAAGACGGATGACGCGCATGAGAGTAAAACAGGAACCTTTGAGAGCAAGTCGAGTTTCCTAGGGGAGGCTTTCTCGAGGAAAGGATGTGGCCGCGCTGCAAGGCGATCTAAATCTGATGTCAGAGGAGGCTGCTCTCAGGTAGTGTTGCTGTAAAGTGGATCCCCCTTTAGGTCAATGGTTTGAGTGACTAGGGTTTTTTTCCCTTCCTTATTCGCTAAGTCCCCGGTCCGCTCAGGATCTGTTTCAATGGCAACGGCTGCAGTTGGTACCAATTAAGCTCCAGAGCGGTCTTTGCTCGTCCTAAGAGAGGAAATAAACGTACCGAATCACGTTTTGTAAATGCCTCTATTTCCTAAATACAGGCTGGTCGGATACAAAGAGGAGAGAGTTTCAGACTGATTAGCAGTGGTTCGATTCTGTGTCCTTCCACCTGCTATATTGCCTAGTGTGAAAAGATGCAGGAGCTGGTTTCTCCTTGCCTTCCCCTGCTGCTACTTTCAGCCATTCCAAGTATAGTTGCTTTTTCAAGCACATCATCTACTTTAATGAAATGTCCTAAGTAGTTCTTGCTTGCTGTTGGTAATCTTTATTTATCTAGCACATTCATCTATAACAGAATAACAGAGTTGGAAGGGACCTTGGAGGTCTTATAATCTAACCCTCTGCTCAGGCAGGAAACCCTATACCAGTGATGGCGAACCTTTTCAGCACCGGGTGCTGAAAAGGGAGTGCGCGCGCTCGTCTGGGACGAGACCTGGAAGAGGAGCTGCCCAGTGGGCATGTGTGTGCCGGAAAATGAATGTCTGGTTTCCAGCGCACGTATGCGCGCCACCCAGCTAGTCTTCCGGTTAATGGTGTCATGAGTGCACAACTATCAGTTGGCCAGCACGCATGCTCCCGCTGGAAAATGGAAGACCAGCTCTTCCAGTTTCCGGCACTGCCGCATGCACAAAGGCCAGCTGATCAGATGGAAGAGGAATGGGCGCCGCCGCGCGTGCCAGACAACATAGCTCCGTGTGCCACTTCGAGCACGTGTGCCATAGGTTCGCCATCACGGCCCTATACTATTTCAGATAAATGGTTGTCCAATCTCTTCTTAAAAACCTCCAATGTTGGATCATTCACAACTTCTGGAGACAAGTTATTCCACTGATTAATTGTTCTAACTGTCAGGAAAATTTTCCTTAGATTGGTTCTTTCCTGGATTAGTTTCCATCCATTGCTTCTTGTCCTGCCTTCAGGTGCTTTGGAGAACAGGATGACCCTCTCTTCTTTATGGCAGCCCGTTAGATATTGGAACATTGCTATCATGACACCCCTTTTCATTAAATTAGACATAACCAATTCCTGCAATCGTTCCTGGTATATTTTAGCCCCCAATCCTCTAATCATCTTTGTTGCTCTTCTCTGCACTCTTTGTAATGCTTAATCTATCTTTGAGCTCAAGAAAACAAAAGTATCATTTTTGCTGTCACCTATGAGTTCAGCTAAGCATGCTAGTTAACATGACTGTCTTTTTAATATTTAACAATCCAGATTTTTCATTTTCGATGTTTACTTTCATAGTGAGCAGTTCTAAATCCAAGCCATTTTTTTACTATAGGGGTACAAGTAATATTGTCTCATATATCAAATTGTTAATGTTTCAGTATTCTATTAGGCTAATTGGCTAGCCTTAAATGTATGTTTATTATATACACTGTTAGACACACTGAATTCACACTGCTATTTCTATTGATGTATTGGTTCATTTAACTGAACATGGCCCTCTACTGGCTTTTTATAAAATCAGAAGTGCTGGCTCCATTACAGGGTTTTTTTAAATTCAGCAAATGAGTAAAATTATCTTAGTTGGGAAAAGGCAATAGGTCAGCCAAATTAGTATTTTGAGACTGACATTTTATTGATTATATAGCAACTCCAAGAGCATCTTCTTAAGCTAGAATTAACCACCCTGTATGATTAGGGAGGGAGAGGCTTTTGATTCTTATGCATTTTTGCAAAGTCAGATGCTGAACTGAGAAGGAGGTGCTGTTTTATATTAGCACTAACTAGAGCAGTCTTTCTCTAGTTGTTCGATTGTATTGTATGGTACAGGCTTTCTGGAGATCTGTGAAGACAGAATTGTTCTAGATTATTCTTTTTTGATTGATATTAATTCTCAATGGAGATATATACATTTTTCATATGCATTTTTGCTCAGGTTATCTCTGAATCATTAGATTCTTTTATCTTATCATGGATATTTTAATATTTAATCACAGGTATTATAGGTATTGTAACAGCTATTTTAATGTTTACTGTGGATATTAATGCCTAAATGCATTATTACAGATGCTTATACGTGTTGCTGCTGTTGATATTTATATTTGATATTTTTTATATTTGTAAGCTGAGTCCATGAAGATTGGACAGCAAATAACATGAATAATTCAATAGTTATTTATTTAATATATTTAATTAATTAATACATTAATACATTAATTAAAATACACCAATGAAAAAAATGAAAAGTACAAATATTGTTAAACTCTGGAAAGAAATTATAATGACTTTTGTAAGTAAGAAAGATATGAAACAGAATTATTTAAAGTGACTACTTGTATTTGTGCTTTCATTACAGAAACTACTCATTGTTGATGAGAATCCAAAGACGTACCGGTACATTTCAGGGTTTTTTTCTCCCCATAGTTCACATAATGAGTTTTTCCCTTGTTGCTTATGATGATTCGGATTCTGAAGCAGAGAGTGGGAGATCCGGAGATGTTATTAGCAGTGAAATCAATCTAATAGATTCTGCTGTGGATGTTGTTCAGCCCAGTGATGCCTTAAATATTATTTCTGAGACAAAAGTTGAATCGGTAGAATATATGGGCAGCTCCAAAAAGAACATGTCTTATGAGGATACCTTTCAACAGCATCTACACCCTAATGAAAAGACTATAATAACAGCAGTACAACAGCAGCACAGCAGAAATTGTACTTTGACAAAAACAAGGACTAAGTATACCCAGCCATTAAATATCCAGCCATTGGAACCTAAAATACCTTCTGGAAATGTATATGCTCAGAAGAGGATGCGTAATGATGGAGATGTAACTATTCAAAAACTGAGACCATATGTTTCAAAAAAGGAGAAAAAGGAATACCAAAAAGAGAGTGTATCGTCTCCAGTTAAATTTAGTACAGCTGAAGATAAAATGACAGTTAAAGTTTCCCAATATATTATGCCATACATAGGATCAAAATATGCAGTTACTGAAATTCCAAAGAACTTGGTGTTTCACATGGCTGAGCATAGTGGACCAGTTAATGCAGTTCGCTGGTGTCCTCTGCAGAGGTGGAGCCATATGTTGCTTTCTGCCTCTATGGATAAGACTGTCAAGGTAACGTGTTGCAATATAAATGTCTTTAATTAACTATTACTTATATAATGATTGAAGCTCCCTCCAAACCTTTTTCTAAGCTATATTAAACAAAACATAATCTGTACCTTGTCCATAACAATCTGAATTAAGATTAAATTGTCTGTTGATGAATATTATCTGTACATTTTGTGGATGTGAAAAATACTGAACAGTGCTACCAGTTTCATCGAATTCTTGCTTATGGGTGAATGGGAGAAACAAAATATCCATAGCAATTGTAGGAAAGAAGGCCCAAGAGGCATAGCCTCATGTAAACAGTATCTCTCTTGCTTCCAAAGCTGTATTTGGGTTTTTGAGATACTGGGGGACATAGAATGATGAAACAAGTGCATATTTTAATCCCTCTCCAGATACAGGAAAAACATTTGAGGCATCAGCCTACACCAGGGGTGTCAAACTAGTGGCCCGCGGGCTGGATGTGTCACATGCAGGCCACGCCCACCCCAGCTTTTTTTCACCCAAAGGGGAAAAACATCGCAAAATGTCACATGATGGCAATGTGACGCGGCAAGTTTGACACCCTTGGGCTACACCCTTGTTCTGCGGTCAGTGTCATAGCTATTTTGTTAACAGTCAGGACATCATGTCTAGCTTAGTCCTTGAAGTTTTATGCATTTTTACACGAAAGAAATCCCAGTTTCAAAACAGATAACTTCCATTTGTGCGCAGAATCAATTCAGAAATAAAGAGTATTCAGAAATAAACTTCAGTAAAGACTGTGAGACTACTGATTTCTTATAAAGAAATCAGTAGTTTGAACTTTAACATCTTTTTCAAGCTCAAAATGTATTCATTTGTAATCTTCTTGACCTCAGTATGCTTGATGTCAGCTTGAAGGATTCCTAGGTATTTGTAATGACCATCTTTATTTATTTATTTATTTATTTATTTATTTATTTATTTATTTATTTATTTATTTATTTATTTATTTATTTATTTATTTATTTATTTATTTATTTTGTCGCTTTTATATGCCGCCCAACTCCCGTGGGAGACTCAGGACGGCGTACAACATAATTCAAAACAATCTATAAAAACCATACCAATAATTAAAAACATTGCAAAATTTTAAAAAAATTAAAATTTAAAAACAGACCAACATTCAAACAAGGGGGATAGATCTTAATTCGCCCCGCCTGCAGGAAGAGCCATGCTTTCACAGCTTTACGGAAGGCCAGTAGGGTGGGGATAATCCTGATCTCTGGAGGGAGTTGGTTCCAGAGAGACGGGGCTCCCACAGAGAAGGTCTTCCCACCAACCGGCAGTGTTTGGTTGAAGGGACCTTGAGGAAACTGACTCTGTGGGACCTAACTGGTCGTAGGGATGCGGTCCCGAAGATAACCTGATCCTATGCCATGTAGGGCTTTAAAGATGATGATGATGATGATGATGATGATGATGATGATGATGATGATGATGATCATAATAATAATAATAATAATAATAATAATAATAATAATAATAATAATAATAATAATAATAATAATAATATAATAATTATTATTATTATTATTATTCACACAGTCATCCAGATGTTTAGACTAGATTTGGCATTTTTATTCCATGACTAATTATTCTTATTATTTCAGTAATCAAGTCACCTCTTACTTCCTACCGTACTTTGTGATCTAAAAACTTAAGTGACAAGAAGGCCTGTTTCTAAATAAGAAATAAGTATGTTTCCTAATTTAAATGTGAGAGCCATATATTGCAATAAGTACATGACAGATATGCTAAAATGATCTCTTGAATTCCTTTAAAAAAATGCAGATTTGCAACTGGTACATTTAGACAATCGGGATTTAAAATTAGAAGGCCAATTTTCTTGCCAATAAGTCAAGGATTGAGAATTATTGGATAAAAGAAAACTACACACACATATATAATGTATATAGTCATTTAAATGTTGAAAAACTTCTGGATACTGGAACTTGAGTAATTCCTGTTTAATTGTTTTGTGGAATAACTATTGTAGAGATTTGTTTATGTCTTAAAAAGTGATTAATACTGTTACTTTTGTTCTTACTCTTGTCCTGTAACTTTAAAGCCAGTAGAGGGCACAATTAGATTAAATATAAACATTGCAAGACTAGAATCCTAACTGCAATTTGCTTCTCAGCTTGGTGTGTCATTGCAAAAAGGCTACTTTGTAATAGACAGCAGCATACTGTTTAAGGCAGGGGTCTCAAACTCAATTTACCTGGGGGCCGCTGGAGGTAGATTCTGAGTAAGGCTGGGCTGCATCAAGTTTTCCACAAAAAATGCGCTTACAAAATATCATTATTCAGATTCAAATGTCTTTATTAACAGTTCTTTAACATTTAACTTTTAGAACATGAATGGACATAAACTGTTTGAACATGGCTTTATCTGCCTACTTCTTGCTGCTAGAGATCTGACAGCGCTTACTCTTGCATAGCCGAGCCACATTTGGCGTAAGTGAGGAAGCAGTTGAGACCCTCAGCACAGCTTGAAGATGAGCATCAGTAATTCTAGACCTGTACTTTGACTTATTGAAGTTCAAGGTAGAGAAGAGCTTTTCGCACAAGTATGTGCTCCCAAAAAGACACATGGTCTGCTTGAACATTCGGGAAAGCTCAGGGAAGCTGGGGGGCAATTCTCTTAAAAATTGCCCAAGTTTGGCTGCTTTTCCACTCACATCCCTAAACTTGGCTTTGAGTTCAGAGTTACACTGCAGGTCAATGAGCTCTATTTGAAACACTGGAGGGGCATCTTGCACGTCAAAGGAGAAGGGGTCTGCAAAAATTTGAAATGTGGCTCTGTGTCTCTTGAAGTCTGCAAATCTATGATCAAATTCCTCCTGTAGCCTCAAAATGACATCCACATACTCCTCATGACTGAATAGTGTGCCTGAATCAATGAGTGACTTGCATGCTGGGAAATGGCAAAGGTTTGTTTGAGAAAGCTGGTCTTTCCACAATATAAGTTTTGTAGAGAACGCTCTCACGCTGTCATAGGCAGCACTGACAAGTTGCCCCTGGCCTTGTAACCTCTTATTCAGTACATTAAGCTCATGTGTGATATCAACCAAAAAAGCTAAGTCCATGAGCCATTTTGGATCACTTAGCAAAGGAACAGAAGCCCCATCTTTCTCCATAAAAGCTTTCACTTCCACTCTCAACTCAAAAAATCTCTTCAATACGTTTCCCCTGCTGAGCCAACGCACCTCGGTAAAGTAGAGCACATCCCCATATTCTGACTCTATTTCCTCTAAAAAAGCACGAAACATTCTGTGTTTTAAGCCCCTGGATCTGATTTGGTTGATGCATTTCACAACGAAAGACATCACGTTGTCAAACTTCAGGCATTTGCTGCAAAGGGCCTGCTGATGAATAATGCAGTGCAGAGCAATGACCTCCTCTAAACCTTCCTCTTTCTTTTTTTTATTAACAAGTGCCACCAGTCCTTTTTTCCTCCCGATCATTGATGGCGCTCCATCAGTTGTTATTCCGACAAACTTCCTCCAAGGCAAACCAGCATTCTGAAAAGCATCACACAGCTGGTGAAATATCTCTTGGGCGGTGGTCTGGCCATGCATTGGAACTAGTGAGAGCAACTCCTCTGTGACTTCAAAATTGTCATCAACACCCCGGACATAGATTGCAAGCTGGGCAGTGTCGGTGATGTCTGTGGTCTCATCAAGAGCGACTGAGTATACACTGAAACATTTTATTTTCTCACACAGTTGATCATAAATGTCACTTGAAAGGTCAGAAATGCGCTCTGCCACGGTGTTGGAAGAAAGGCTGATGTTGCTAAACTGACCTTTCTTTTCTGGAGAGATAATACTTGCAGCCTGTAACATGCACTTTTTTATAAATTCCCCTTCTTTAAATGACTTTCCTGCTTTAGCAATCATCATACTAACTACGTAGCTGGCTTCGACTGCTGCATCATTCTCTTTGGTTGCTTTCTTAAAGAAATCGTGTTGCCTCAGCAGACATGTCTTAAGTTTAGCAACCTGGTTGGCTCTCTCATCTTCCTGGTACTTTGCATACTCCTCAGCATGTCTAGTTGTGTAATGACGCTTCAAATTGTATTCTTTGGGCACTGCAACTTTCTCTGTGCAAATAAGACAAGTTGGGATGCCCTTGTGCTCAATAAAGAAATATTGCTTTTCCCACTTTTCCTGAAATTGTCTGTGCTCATCATCAACCTTTCTCTTCACTGCAGGCTTTGAGCAAGACATATTTGGGGCTGCGTACCAAAAACTTAGGCCTATGGTGCCTTGAGATACCCACTTCAGCACAAGGTGCTCTGGATGAGCGGAAATAGAGTTTCCTAGTCCCCCTAGCTGCCTAGCATGACCTTCGGCAACATTAAAGAGGACCTGATTTTTACTCACAGGAGTAGCCAAATGCCTTTAGGGTGGGCACGCACCTGTCTGGTTTATAAAAATAGCACTCCTCCACTCTGCTGTGCCCCCCTGTATATTTCTTGCCCTGTATGCTAATACTGAGCATCAAGGAGGAAGAGACGCCGGGGTTTCTCAATGGGCGTCTCCTTCTCCATGTGCCTCAATCCAATCACAGTGAGAGTCACAGCCAGGAAGAAAAAACTCCTTGTCTGTGACACTCTTTGATGTGATTGGATCACAACACAGCCAGGGAGAAGGAGACGCCCATTGAGAAACCCCTGCGTCTCCTCCTCCCATGCAGGGCCTCCAATGGCAGAACGTCCTGTCGCCTGAACGGGAAAGAGAAGAAAAAAAGTGAGGCGTGGAGAGCGTGACTGACAGGCTGGTACTTGCCTCTCCGTGTCCCTCCCATCGAAGAAGATGAAGTCGCCGCTCTGAACGCACTTGGTGCAGGTCAGCGTCCGGCGGTGTTACACAGCGGGCAGCGCTCCACCGCCACTTACTCCCCCTGGTGAGACGCCGAGGTACTGTACTTGGCGGTGGAGCGCTGCCCGCTGTGTAACACCGCCGGAGGCTGACCTGCACCAAGTGCGTTCAGAGCGGCGACTTCATCTTCTTCAAGTACCGGAGGGAAGGTGGTTAAGTGCTTTTCCAGGCGGGGGGCCGCAAAATATTGTCCCGCGGGCCGCAGTTGGCCCGCGGGCCGCGAGTTTGAGACCCCTGGTTTAAGGTCAATCATTGTATTTAATCTGAGAAGGAATTTTAGTTACTTTCTTAACCTTTTTAGTGGTCCGCACCCCCTTGAATCTGAAAATAAGCTCTTGCACCCCCTTAAAATTGTGTGTATATTTTTTATTTAAGAGAAAACATTTATTGCATAAACAAATGCCGTGTTTATTTACAATAATATATTACTATATAACATTATATTACTATATAATATAATGTTATATATATAATATATATATATATGTATATATATATATATATATATGTATGTATGTATGTATGTATGTATGTGTATATATATATATATATATATATATATATATATATATATATATATATATATATATATATATATATATATATATATATATAATATTATATATATTACTATATAACATAAAAACACGGTCGCCTCGTTCATTTTTTTTTAATTTTTGAAATTTCTCTTGCACCCCTGGAAATGCTCTCTCGCACCCTCAGGGGTGTGCACGCACCCCAGGTTAAGAACCACTGCTTTAAAGCAATTGCAAGGATTGAAAATATGTTTATTTTTCTGTCTTGTTTTCTAAATGTAGTTTTCCTAAGTTCATTTGTACTAATGAAGTTTAGTACAGGTAGTCCTCAAGTTACAACTACAATTGAGCTCAAAATTGATGTTGCTCAATTAAACATTTGTTAAGTGAGTTTGCCCCATTTTACGAATTTTCTTGCCACTGTTGTTAAGTGAATCATTGCATTTGTTAAGTTAGTAACACGGTTGTTAAGTGAATCCGGATTCTCCATTGACTTTGCTTGTCAGAAGGTAGCAAAAGCTGATCATGTGACCCCAGGACACTCCCAACTGTCATAAAGATGAACCACTTGCCAAGCATCTGAATTTTGATTATGTGACTATGGGGATGCTACAACGGTTGTACGTGTGGAAAAACGGTCATAAGTCACTTTTTCAAGTGCCACTGTAACTTTGAACGGTCACTGACTGAACTGTTGTAAGTTGAGGACTACCTGTAGTTTCAAACCCTATGTTTCGAGCTACAACCTGAGAGAGAAGGAGTAAAGAAGTTTGTAACCTCAACACAGCACTCTGCTTTTTCATCGAGGGTTAGGTAATTTAACTAATCTTGTGATGGCACTGAAGAACAAGTTAAAGAGATGATGATAGTATGGGCCAAAAATTTTGGATAACCCGCACTGCATATCAGACATTAATACAATCGAGAGAGTCCAGAAATATTTCACAAGAAGAGTCCTCCACTCCTCTGCTCGCAATAGAATACCTTATTCCACCAGACTTGAAATATTGGGATTAGACAATTTACAACTACGTCACCTCCGATCTGATCTAAATGTAGTTCATAAAATCATATTCCAAAAAGTCCTTCCTGTCAACGATTACTTCAGCTTCAACCGCAACAATACATGAGCACATAATAGATTCAAACTTAATGTAAACTGCTCCAAACTCGACTGCAGAAAATACGACTTCAGCAACAGAGTGATCAATGCCTGGAATGCACTACCTAACTCTGTGGTTTCTTCCCCAAACCCCCAAAACTTTAACCTTAGACTGTCTACAGTAGACCTCTCCCCATTTCTAAGAGGTCTGTAAGGGGCGTGCATAAGTGCACCACTGTGCCTACGGTCCCTGTCCTATTGTCCTCTTTTATCGGTACTTTTTACTTATGTTATGTTTATACAAACAACTACTATCCTGTACATGTTTGACAAAATAAATAAAATAAATAATTAAATAAATAATATAGATTTGGATCGATGGCAAAAGCTTTGGGATAGAAATCGGAAACTGACAATGGCCACAGCATATAAAGAAAATCTCTATAAAATATTCTATAGATGGCATCTGCCTCCGGCAGGATTAGCTAAAATGTTTAGCAATATGTCCCCAAATTGTTGGAAATGCAAACAAATACCTGGCACATATTACCACATATGGTGGACTTGCATAAAGGCAAGGAAATTTTGGACACAAATCCAGCTGTGGTTAGAAAAAATGACTAGATAACATAGAGTTTAAGCCAGAATTGTTTTTATTAGGCATTATATCAGATGGTTATGATAAAGGGACAATATATCTAATATTACACATCTTGGCCACAGCAAGAATTGTATATGCGCAGCAATGGAAGAACAAAAAGACCCCTTCAGAGGAGGAGACGATAAGGAAGATACTAGTCTGTGCGGAAATGGACAGACTAACGCTAAAAATAAAAGATAAAGGAGATACAGAATACTATGCAACATGGAATAGATTCTATCAATGGTTAGAAACATGAGGTAGAAGTTGGAATGCGAAAGAACCAGGTTAGGTGGACATGGAAAGAGATATTATGTATGTAATGTAGGTATTAGAATGATAGATAAGTTGACATATTAGAACAGTGATGGCGAACCTTTTTTTCCTCAGGTGCCGAAAGTGTGTGTGCGCGCGCTATCGCACACACGCAAGTGCCCACACCCATAATTCAATGTCTGGGGAGAGCGAAAATGGCTTCCCCCGCCCCCCGGAGGCCCTCTGGAGGCTGGAAATGGCTCATTTCTTGACTTCCGGTGGGCCCAGTAGGCCCATTTTTCACCCTCCCCAGGCTCCAGAGGCTTCCCTAGAGCCTGGGGAGAGCTAAAATGCCCTCCCCTGCCCCCCGGAGGCACTCCGGAAGCCGAAAACGCCCTCCCAGAGACTCCGCATGAGCCGAAAATCAGCTGGCCAGCGCATACATGCACACTGGAGCTAAGCTAGGGCAACAGCTCGCGTGCCAGCAGAGGTGGCACGCGTGCCATAGGTTCGCCATCACTGTACTAGAATATGATGGTCAGAAACTACTGTACAACACTAGCACTGTTTAAAATAGTATATATGTTATTTTGTTTCTACTTTTGTTTTAAGGCAAGTGGAATGCCAGGACAATTACACTGTATTCAATATATTTCTATGTAAACAATAAAATATGTACCGTATTTTTTGGAGTATAAGACGCACCTTTTTCCTCCCTAAAAGTGGCTGAAAATTTGGGTGCATCTTATACTTCGAATGTAGCTTTTTTTTCCAGCCCTAACTAGGTGCTAACAGATCTTCCCAGCTCTTACCTTGCAGGCTTTTTCATTGTTACTCTCTCCAAAGAATGGCTTTCCAGCCCTAAGTCTTTGCAGAATTTTTTTTCATTGCTCTACTTGCTCCGAATAAGTTTTTTTCTAGCCCTAACCAGGTGCTAACTATCTTCCCAGTTCTTACCGGCTTGCAGGCTCTTTCATTGTTACTCTCTCAGAAGAAGGTTTTTTTAAGTCCTAACCAGGGAATAAAATAATGTGCCGAAGCTGCTCCGAATAAGTTTTTCTAGCCCTAACCAGGTGCTAACGATCTTCCCAGCTCTTACTGGCTTGCATGCTCTTTCATTGTTACTCTCTCAGAAGAAGGTTTTTTTAAGTCCTAACCAGGGGATAAAATAATGTGCTGAAGCTGACCAGACTAACAGCAAAAGTAAACTATATAATAAATTCCATAGTAAATGTATGAGCAACATTTACAAATAGCAGCAAAAAGTGCTGAACAGATTTCTCTGAAGAGGTTTGATAATCAAAATCTTTTTTTCCTAGTTAGCACCAGCAAAAGGTTCTTTATCAATAATTTCAGTTATCAAATATGCTTAGGCAGTTGTTTGGGTTGGTTTAAATAAAGATAAAATCTACAATTCACCTTCATTCCTGATAAAATCTAACTCCTGAAGTCATTTCCTCTCTCTGCCATTGTGCTATGGCCAAAGTTTTTCTTTTCCTATCTTTTCCCTTGCTTTTGTACTCTACTTTATACCCCTACATTGTTTACTTTATTAAATTGGAATTGTTGACCAACACTGTCCAAGATTTTACTTGATCCAAGGTAGTGGTTAGGTAATGAATACAGAAGTGATGGCTAAGCTGTAAACCATATGTGTACCCTTCAATTGCCTGAACTTTTCTCATCAATTTCCTCATTTCCCTTTGCTATCACCAGCATTTTGGCTCCCCTTGTTGTGGTGGAAAGATAATAGCTAATGTTGACTCTTTTAGCGCTCACAACTCTGTAACAGATTTAGGTTTTTAGTAGTCTGCTGAACAGTTGTTTAGTGAGATAGGATAATCTGACAAAATAATTAGGAGTTGCATTGCATAACTCAGCAGAACTTTTCTCAAGATCCCAGGAAATAATGGGTCTCTCTTGATATGGACTGGTCTGTCTTCAGTTCACTTCCCCTAAGTAGTGATCTTAGTACAGCCCAAATCATTGAATAGGGATTGTGTTTTTGCGCATGCAATTATAGATATGTTGTCTCTACCAACTATTTTGTTTTGTGTGGCTAATAGAATGAATCAGAATATCTAACCATATTTACCCAGTTGATGTATGTTTAGGGAGAACCAAATTTAACTTCCCACAGTGTTCATCTTGCTGGACACTTTAAAGAGAAAATGCAGAATATAATAATAATAATAATAATAAATATTATTAAATATAATAACATCTATTATAACTCAAATACTTTGGCCACCTAATGAGAAGGAAGGACTCACTGGAGAAGAGCCTAATGCTGGGAAAGATTGAGGGCAAAAGAAGAAGGGGATAACAGAGAATGAGGTGGCTGGATGGAGTCACTGAAGCAGTCTGCGTGAGCTTAAATGGACTCCAGAGGATAGTAGAGAACAGGAAGGCCTGGAGGAACGTTGTCCATGGGTCGCGATGGGTCAGACACAACTTTGCAACTAACAACAGCAACATCTATTATAGATGTTATTATATTTAATAATATAATATTATTAAATATTATATGGGTCAATGGTTAGAATGCAATACTGCAGGCTAACTCACTACTCACTCCAGGAGTTTGATTCTGAGCAGCTCAAGCCTTTTATCCTTCTGAGGTCGGTAAACTGAGGACCCAGGCTGTTGGGGGCAATATGGTAACATTGTAAACCATTTAGAGAGGGCTGTAAAGCACTATGAAGTGTATTTAAGTCTTAAGTGCTATTGCTATTACTATTATTGGTTCAAGAAATTGTTTCATGTATTTATTTCATTTATATAATCCTTATCCAGGAGTTATGAATGTTTAGCCATAGTGTCTGCTACTATGTACTGCTTTACAGTAATTTTTATTTCTTCTGATTCTAAGTTCATTTAACCTAAAAGTATTGGAAAGTTAACGAAAGAATAACGGTTATTCATGTTCAGAAAGCACATTTCCTTAGAGAAATATTCTGAGATTGAACAGCATAGTGTAAAGAGAAAATATATACAGTATATGATTGAGATCTATTAGTAAATCATGATTTATGAATGAGCTACTTAACGATAAAGCACTTTGCATGTGGCAAAGTGCTTGAAAAGAAATTAATAATGCAGTTACAGTTTTTATTTTATCATCTGTCTTCTTTTCTGATAGGAGAGAATGTTTGCCACCTTGGCAAATTAAATAAGAACTATCTCATGCAGGGAGAAGTACAGATTTGGTTCATTTTGTGGGTAAAGGAAGAGAAGCCGCTTTTTCTATTCTTAATGTGCAATCAGATGTTGAAGCAAAGTCTTCAGGGGAAAAGTAAAAGGGTTATGAGGTTCTAAAATTTGCAGCATATAAATTGATCCAGATGTCTGCATAATGAAAAGGGCCTCCAACTTTCTGCCCTGGATGAAGCACTAATATCATGCAGTATTTACATATTCTCCTGTGTGCTGCTAAGGAGAGTCCAAGCATGGGTTAACTTCATCCGTTGTCATGGGGACTGAGTTAATTGATTGAATTAAACACGCCCTCTCTCTCTGCTCCACCAGCTGTGATGATTTAGTTTTTCAACGAAGGCGCATACATCCTTATAAGGAAAACAATGGGAGCCAAAATCCAGTGACCCTGGACCCTGAAGCCAGGGCGGGTTTGGACTCTCCCCGCAGCGCATAGAGAAGACCGTCCAGGTAAGTCAATGCTACTTCTCCTGTGCTGCTAAGGAGAGTCCAAGTATGGGATATACCCAAGCTTAAGTCTCGTGCACAGAACCAGGCCGGTCCAGGGGAGCAGAGGTAGAGCAGACCCTCTGAAATATCCTTCTGCTGAAGGCCACCTCAGCCGAGGCAAACATGTCCAATTTGTAATGTTTAACGAGACGGAGTAGTCTAATAGCTGCTTGACAGATGGTTTATATACCGTATTTTTCGGAGTATAAGATGCACCTTTCCCCCCACAAAAAGAGGGTGAAAATCTGGGTGCATCTTATACTCCAAATGTAGCCCCGCCCAGCCTCTCAAACGGAGGTTTCAGAGGCTGAAAAAAGCTTGAGAAAAAAAGCCTCTGAAACGGAGCTTGAGAAAAAAGCCTCTGAAATGAAGTTTCAGACTCTGAAACTGAGCTTCAGAAAAAAAGCCTCTGAAATGGAGGTTTCAGAGGCAGAAAAAAAAGCAAGGAGCAGAGCTCACAACCAATGAACCTGTTGCTAAAATTCACCTCCGGGAACAGCTGATTGGGGTATTCCGGGAGCCGATCCACGCGCCAATCAGCTTTTTTTCTTATTTTCCTCCCCAAAAACTAAGGTGTGTCTTATACTCTGGTGCGTCTTATAGTCCGAAAAATACGGTACTTAATTATGAGTAACATTTAAGCATTTATTAGAATTGACCTTCCCTTTATTTAGTTTTTCAGCAGAATGAAGAAATATTCACCCTTTTAGCTACAGTGGAAAACAGTTGCTAATAGGGAAGTGATTGAAAGAGCAGAAAACAGAAAAAATGTTCCTCATCTGACTAGTCATGGCCTGGATCTCTTAAAACAATCTAATTATTTTGAAAGTACAACCTGAATTTATTAACCATGCAAACACTTACAGCATACACTGGGCTCCCAGTAAAGCCGTGACAGCTTGCTGAGCAGCCCTGAGCAAAAGCAGAGCCACAGACTATGGAGGGGTATCTTTTTAGTACCACTTCACACTTTTTCTTTCTATAGCTTTCTATCTAGAAATACAGTTACTGTCACATATTTTCCAAATATTGTATCTTACATGATTTATGTGTATGTGTATGATGCCTTCAACTCAGAGGTGGGTTCCTGCCGGTTCGGACTGGTTCTATAGAACTGATAGCGGGAATTTCCCCCCACTCGCCAAACCGGCAGCGATGGCCGGCTGGACACGCCTCCGAACCGGCTCTCTTGGTGGCGCTGTAGGTGCCGCCATCTTGTTTTTCGCTTCTGTGCATGCGCAGAAGCTGTTTTTTGCTTCTGCACATGAGCAGAACCTGGGTTTTTAGCACTGCGCATGCATGTGAGGAAGCAAACCAGCAGTGAGGTAAGTCAGAACCCACCCCTGCTTCAACTCAGTCCTGACTCTTGGTGATTGCCTAGACAAGTCCAGGAAGCTTTCTTGGCAGAATTTTGGCAGTGGTTTGCCACTATATTTTCTTTGGGTGAGAGGAAGTGAGTGACCCAAGGTGACACAGCTGTGCTATTAATAAATTTGCCTATTTTTTGTAGGTTATATATCTCTTGGTTTTGGGGAAAGGAAGTTGCATTTGATCAGCTCTGTTCTCCTGAAAGTCCCCTGCCCCCATATAAGTCAAAGTTGTTCTGTTTGAACATATTTTCAGTTCTTATTGTTTCTGGGCGCCTAATTTACATTAGGTGATTTCGGACTTTATATTTTATCCTATTGTTACTTGCCCAGAGTCTATTGGGATTGGGATGAGAAATAAATACTGGAAAATAAATAATCAGAATAGTTGCTTTGTGCAATCTTACATAAAAAGCACCCTCCTCTTTATTTAAAAGGTTCATTTCATGTACATTTATAGAGACACTCAGTATGGTGTTGACAGATAATGGTTTGGAAGGTAGTGTTATTATGAAAGCATATTTTTCAAATAGTCTTCATCGAAATGAATGGCATTGATATAGAAATAAGTCTTAGCAATTTTTTAATTAACTGTCTGAAACATTTTGTTTCCAGACATACAATTTCTGTGGAAGCGGAAAGTTGTCATTGACAAGCATAGTTCTATATTTTTCATTGTCCCTGATAAAGTTTATAGTAGTACTTAGCACTTGGTATTAAATATTTGACCTAAATGTTCCCTTTCTAAAGAAGTTTATAAATGCTTATGCATTTGCAACTATGTGAGCTTTACCTACAGGTAGCGTTATTATGCAACTTAAAATTAGATCATCTTTCTAACATTTAAATAATACTGTTTATATATTGTTGATGTCAAAGCCCAAGATGATATGTATAGTGATTCAAAAGAAATCCTTGCACATCTGCTGTTAGGAAACCTATACATTGTATATTTCATACTGTGCAATTCCAGTTTTGACATGCCACTTCATAGGTGATATTGTGAGAAAATACAGACAAATACGGAATTGATTTCCCAAGAGGATTATTTAGGTTTAAATAATTTGCTTGAAACCGTGTAGGTACTTGAACCCTTCAGGAGTTAATAATGTAATTCTTAACTATCTCTTTCCTGGAACTCTACAATAAATTTTAGTATATTAAATTGATTCCATTGTCAATATATCCATATCTATCAGTGGTGGGATTCAGTTTTTTTACTACCAGTTTGGTGGGTGTAGCTTGGGCATGGCTTGGTGGGCGTGGCTTGGTGGGCGTGGCAGAGGAAGGATACTGTAAAATCTCCATTCCCACCCCATTCCAGGGAAGGAATACTGCAAAATCTCCATTCCCTCCCCACTCCAGGGGAAGGTTACTGCAAAATCCCCATTTCCTCCCGATCAGCTGGGACTCGGGAGGCAGAGAATAGATGGGGGCGGGGCCAGTCAGAGGTGGTATTTACCGGTTCTCCGAACTACTCAAAATTTCCGCTACTGATTCTCCGAACTACTCAAAATTTCCGCTACTGATTCTCCGGAGTACTCAAAATTTCTGCTACCAGTTCTCCAGAACTGGTCAGAATCTGCTGAAACCCACCTCTGATATCCATGCCTACTGGAGCTAGACTGCAAATGTCTGGATGACCAGCAATCGGCACCAAAGAGTTATATTTTCTGTATTTCTTTGTCAACTAATTTTTTAGCCAAAATAAAATGCACTTCATTAGCTTGCTTTTCCACCTGGAACTATGCAAAGCGTAAATGAATAAATGATGGATGGATGGATGGATAGATTTTATATGGTTGGTCTATCTGAATCTAATGAATCATATTTTGAAGAGTTTCATTTTGGAAGCTGTTTGTTTAAAAGGATTCTTAGTTTTAAATAAGTGTTTGGGCTTTAACAGCTGTGGAAAATTCCACTCAGAGTTTAGGTCAATTTAGTGAAGTGCAATTACATTAATTTAATACAAATTAATTAATTTAATAAATTAAAATAAGTTTATATTAGAAAGATATTCTTTTATGCTTGTTTGGAAATTTTTTCTCATTCCTCCTTTAACTTAAAAAGAGCCAAGGTGGTGCAGCGGTTAGAGAGCAGTACTGCAGGCTACTTTAGCTGACTGTGATCATTTGAGTTCAGCTGTTCAAATCTCACCGGCTCAGGGTTGACTCAGCCTTCCATCCTTCCGAGGTAGGTAAAATGAGGACCCAGATTGTTGGGGGCAATGTAAATATATACATTGCTTAATGGTGTAAACCGCTTAGAGAGTGCTTGCACTATGAGGCGGTATATAAATCTCACTAATAAATAAATAAATAAATAAACTTTCTGCTGAGCTTGTGATATTCCTTTATGATTTTGTTGATCATTTCACATAGAGCTGTGATGACTAACCTTTTTCCCGTCACATGCCGGCACCCATAATGCAATGTGTGTGCGATACCCCCCATGTGCCCTCCCCCCCATGCATGCACGTATGCCCCTTCCCCTCAGGAGGGTTTCCGGAGCCCAGGGGAGGTCATTTTCGCCCTCCCGGAGGCTCGAGGAAAACCTCCGGAGCCTGGAGAGGGTGAAAAATGGGCCTCCTGGAAGTCCGGAAATGGCCGAAAATCAGTTGGCCAGAAGGAGGCACGCATGCATGCACAGTGGAGCTGAACTGTGTGATGGCTCACGTGCCCGCAGAGAGGGCTCTGCGTGCCATGCCATAGGTTCGCCATCACGGATATAGAGCATTGAAAGCATTTTTACATGAGAACTTCAGAAATTTTGCACATTTATTTCTTGAGATTCAAGAATGATTTATGTGTTACAGAGGCAATTGAGGAGGCTGAGAAAAACATGTATCATTTTTGGACTTTGCACATTGTGCTAGGGACTTAAGCAATCACTATGATTCCCTTCAGTCTCATAATTGGCAGAAAGTAAAGTGTAACCTGTAGTCTTTTGTCAGAAAAAAAATTGTGCTAGGTTCATGGTGGGTCAGATTAATATTAGCATCGGCAAGCCATGTTAAATTTAACATTGTTAATAGTTAACTTATGTTCTATGCAAGGTTTCAGCAGACTAAAAATTTTAAATATACCATGCTTTGCCTCTGAGTGGAGTGATTGACTTTGTATCCACCCAAATAGGCATGGCAGAACAAAGAAATAAAAAGGATAGGCAGAAACAAATTAACACTAAACTTAAATTGACTAATTCTATGGATTTAATTCTATGTGCATTTATAATTCATTGGCAGTTTTTGTAAGGGATCTGGGGACTGCATGTTTCATTTGGAGATTCAGTTTGTGTTCCTCTGTTAGATCAATTTCTGAGCAATTAAGGCACACTGAACTTGGTGAGACTTGATTTGAGTAGACAGGCAGATAATGCATTTTTAATCCTACCTTTTAGTAGTTTTTCATGCTATGGTTTTGCTTGGTTGTATTTGCTGAATTTGGTGTACTCTCGGATTGATGACCTTGATGTGGAATGAAAAGCAGTGTATAGGCAGTTAAAAATAAATACATCCAATATTTGAAAAACAACCTGAAAAACAGCTGTCAAATTGGCAATTTGTAAGCCTAAAATTAAATGCTATCTTTAACTCATATACCTACAAAAGTCCATTTTCTTTTCATGTCATTTATTATTTCTGTAGAATGACTAATTGCTATAATGTAGTACATTTGATTTCAGTTAATCAGTGCTATCTTTTAACTTGATTTCTCAGTGCTGAAGAACCTGAATTTCATCATTCCAAAGGTTATGTGGGGATTTTGTGAGGTAATGTGAACGTGGAAATGAAATCAAAATGTGTGTGTGGGAGAGATAGAGGTAGAGGGACAGCAAGCATGTATAATATTGATCCCCCCCACCCCTTCTGTCATGTTCTTGTATTGAAAAATCTCTGCTGGAAATCTCCCTGGGAATGCTCTTAATCATTGATAGGCAGGTTTGTTGTGCTGGTTTTTCAGCGGAAACTTTCTTCTTTTTCTTTTCTTTTTCTTTCTTGTGTCAAAGTCTTTTAAATAGCTACTAAAAGGAAGAAGCCAAAGAATAATAATTTCAATAACCTGCATGAAACTTCTTCCATTCACTAATCATGGATAGCAATAGCAATAGCACTTAGACTTACCGTATTTTTCGGAGTATAAGACGCACCGGAGTATAAGACGCACCTTAGTTTTTGGGGAGGAAAATAGGGGAAAACAATCTGCCTACCAGGTATTCATCTGGCTAGCATCCTTAGTCTGGTCAGCTTCAGCACATTATTTTATCCCCTGGTTAGGACTTAAAAAAACCTTCTTCTGAGAGAGTAACAATGAAAGAGCCTGCAAGCCGGTAAGAGCTGGGAAGATCGTTAGCATCTAGTAAGGGCTAGAAAAAAACTTATTTGGAGCAGCTTCAGCACATTATTTTATCTCCTGGTTAGGACTTAAAAAAACCTTCTTCTGAGAGAATAACAATGAAAGAGCCTGCAAGCCAGTAAGAGCTGGGAAGATCGTTAGCACCTGATTAGGGCTAGAAAAAAACTTCTTTGGAGCAAGTATAGCAATGAAAAAAAATTCTGCAAAGACTTAGGGCTGGAAAGCCATTCTTTGGAGAGAGTAACAATGAAAAAGCCTGCAAGGTAAGAGCTGGGAAGATCTGTTAGCACCTAGTTAGGGCTGGAAAAAAAAGCTACATTCGAAGTATAAGACGCACCCACATTTTCAGATCACCTTGTGTCTCAGCCCTAGGAAACCGGCAATGGAAAACCACTTCCAAAATCTTGCAAAGAAAACTGGATACTCTTGTCCATGCAGTGTCAGGATTCAACACTGTCTCAAAGGCAATAACAACAACAAAATTATTATGGGGATATACATTGTTCTAGCATGTTCATACACTCTCTCTTTATATATTTTATAATTTGGCACTGGTATTTCATTGTTCAACCACTGCAGGGTCCCCTATCTTTTTAGAACACTTAGAACTTTTTATTATTAGTCAAGATATATGTACTGTATGTTTGTGTGTGGGTCCATGTGTGTCTAATCCTGTTTCTGAAAGGCTCAGCTTGGGGAAAGTAGGATTTATTTATACTGTATCTGTGAATTCTGTTGAATCCCATTCTTTGTCTCCCAAGAAGGAACCCAGGGTTAAATGGAGAATCCTAGTTTTGGGGAAAAGTCCTAGATACATACCTGAAAATTTTCTGGAGTAACATACAGATATAATCTGGCAGCAAAGAAATTAAGAGTGATGATACTATAGTTTTAATGACTTTTTAAAAAAAGACATTAGCATAAAATATTTTTACTATGTTTTACAAATATGTGGAATCTTAAGCAGATCTGTAGTTTTTAATGGTAGATATGTTAAATGTCATATGTTTCCCATTATGGGGAGGAGCACCTATAATGGCATTATATCTGCAAAGCCCTAGAGTAATCCAGATTCCCTGATTTTTTAAAAAAGTATATATATTATTCTGTCTTTGAAAATGCAGATGCGTAAATAACTGTAACACTTCAAAGTGAATGTCCTTGCTGGAATGCTTGTTCTGAAAACAATAACAAGAAGTTATACATCTGGATTTCTAACAAATAGCTACGGTAGCAATTGCAATGTTCTGGAAATATGTGATCCAGTTAGATCGTTTCTCAGAAGCAAGGCTTAGCATTCAAGTTTTAATTGCTAGATTCTGTCAATATGTTTTTCCAAATACATTGTAGCCAAATGATACGATCAAATCGTATCATTGTATCATTGTATCATCAAATCAAAGTTAAGTTTAAGGTATCTGGATATCAAACCATGTAAGAGTTTATAGGTCAAAAACAGTATTTTGAATTGCACCTGGAAGCCAATTAATACTTCAGGTAGATTTCTGTGGTTTGCAAACTACAGTGGCCATAGTTAACTAAACTCTGAACCATAAGCAAACCACATCATGACTTATATTCAATAGTAGACAATGTTAGAGGCAGGCTATGTTAGAGGCAGGCTTCTGTGATTGTTATTGCAGTTGAGGTGTCAAGTATAGGCTTCAAGCCGCACACTTTTATTTTAGATGAAGCTGCTTCGTCTCTTTTAATAAATGATTATTGTCTGCAATTTCCATTTTGTAGATTGCATGAAGATCTGGTCCTCAGTGTATTAGAGTAATGAAATAAATAGAGCTAGATAACTAGTTTCATTTATTGTATTATATAAAAAATTGTTACTCTCTACTTCAGAGGAGTCAAAGCTGTGTGCATGCACAGCTTCTATGAAAGCTGCTAAAGTCTGGTGATACTTTTATGTTTTTACGTGTTCCCTGAATAAGAAGAGAATGGCCTCAAAACCTTCCCCAACCTTTAGGCTCTTTGTTTTATGAATGAAATCAGGTAAGAATGGCTGCTGTTGCAGAAGTTATGTTTTCAGGCTGGCAGATGGGAAATAATGCCTGGGGTAACTTTTTTGCTTTATTTTTATAACATCATACTCCCAGCAGACTCCTGGTAGAGCGCAGCATGAAAACACAAAATTAAACATGCTTCTTAAGATACTAAAAATACATTGTTTATTGGCATCTCCCAACAGCATGATATATTAAGCCTTTCTTAACAGCTCCATTTTCACTGTCTCCGGAGGTAAGGACCATCACTAAAAAGCATGGCCTTTTAGCCCCATTCTCTGAATCTCTCGCTTCAACCTCACATAGGAACTGTGAACTCTTTGCTTCATACTGTTCTGCTTGTAACAGACAGTTAAGTTTAAGGTATCTGGATATCAAACCATGTAAGAGTTTATAGGTCAAAAACAGTATTTTGAATTGCACCTGGAAGCCAATTAATACTTCAGGTAGATTTCTGTGGTTTACAAACTACAGTGGCCATAGTTAACTAAACTCTGAACCATAAGCAAACCACATCATGACTTATATTCAATAGTAGACAATCAATACCAGATAAACAATCTGATATGAAGCAATACTGGCCTAACCAATGAAGAAATCACATCCCAGCCAAGGTGTTATATGCAATCTACCAGTAAACTGTACTCTGTCATGCACTAATGATGATACCTAGCCTGGAGCAGGTAGTTCTTCCTTAACAACCAGCAACTCCATTGCTAAGTGACACATTAAGCCAGACATGTTACTGCACTGGACTACAACCTCACTTCAGTTAAGTGAATCATCCACAGTCATTAAGAGAGACATCATGTCACCATGATTTGTGATTTTACTCCATTGATCTGCTTGTTGGAAGTCAGCTGTGAAGCATACAAATGGCAATGTGTGACTGTGGATGTTGCAAGAGTCATAGACATCTGAGGGTTGCAAAGCACTCAGATATTGATCATGAGACCACAGGAATGCCGTGATAATCGTAAGTGTGAAGACACTTTTCAGTACTGTGGTATCTTCGAAAAGTTGCTAAACAGAGCAGTCATTACGTCTGCCTGTAATGAAACAACCAAGCTCAGAGAATACCCAGAATCGAATAATGCAGTATATTAACTAGATCTACTGGATTTGTTTCTGACAAATCATGAGTGGAATTGTACTTACTTTAAAGCTGCCATGGTGGACATTTATATTTTAATTTTAAACATAAAATTAATCCATATATTCACTGATTTGAAAAAAAACAAAGTTATAACCAGTCTCTTATTTAGGAGTGTGAATTATTGAAGAAAGTTTGTTAGTATCCTGAACATATTTAAATATTAAAGATGATTAAACTTTAAAAAGAGACTTCTGGCAGTCCATTGAAAATGAAAACATGAATGAAAAGAAGGAACTATGTAAGTCGCTAAGATAAAAATCTAGCTAGTTAATATTTGCAGATCTTTGATTCATTCTGCACTGGCAAGCCTGCCTTGGTGTCTTGAAATCTCTTGGTAGATTATCTAATATATTTGAATATTTAGGAACTGACAGTGTCTGCTACTATGCTGTACTGCAATTTATTTATTTATCACATTTAGAAACCATCCATCTCCCTCATTGAGGGACCCTGGGCAATGTATGAATAAAATGTTAAAAACATAAAAACTGAATATAAAAAATTTAAAATAGAAGCAAGGATGGTTAAAATTCAATATTGAATATTAATTAAAAGGCGAGGGAGAGGCTTCAGTAAATTATACTGTTAGATTCTCAGACACTCTTGACTTGCTTACAATTCTCTGAAGAGCTAGTATAGTAAAGGGTAAGGTTTCATATTGTACGATCATGGAGTAGTGGTCAGGAAGTATCTAGCTATTCATGTAAAAATAACATAAATATTCTTCAAAGTCGTAGGTTGAAACTACCGTATATGCTACATGAGACAAGTTCTTTATTAAAGAATATTTCATTTTTTTGTTTTGTTTTTGGAGAGAAATCATGGTTGGAATTAAAATGTGATTCTTTGCTTATTGAAATGACCTATTGTTTAAGAATAAAAACTTGGTATCATGATCATTGAATCGCATTCATGTAAGCAAGATTTGTATGTGCTGTGGGCTTAGTCACATCTTTAATGTTAGAGAAAGTTGGCTAGGCACAGCTTCATTGAAAATTTGAGCTCAGAATGCCGTATTTTCAGGTAAGAAGTATGTCTAATTTTCTAGAGCAAAAAATTCTTGATTACAGTTTTAATGATAGCTTAAGTGGTGTTTTCAGATGTCTAGTAATCAAGGTCTTGTAGCAGAACAAGTTGAATTATCCCTGGGTCTATTCATGATCACATTAGGATGCTCTAAATGGAAATGTTGCCATATTGCTAGTTAATTAGCAGAAATTACTAAATACTATACTTACACTGTTGATGTTTCTTGCCTACCAGCTTCAGTATTAATATATTTAACCCATTTTTATAGTAGGTTAAATAAGTCAGAATTAACACAACAGGCCATAGATACAGAATTTTGATAAATTACAACTCAGGCATTCCAGAGTCAAATTAGTAAATTTGGGAAAAATAATACAATAGCCAATAACATTAAAAAATAATATCAGTAGCTAGTACTGTGTTTGAGATACTCTTATTCATGTTTTGTTTTGTATTTAGTTTCTTCAATTGAGTCAGTTTTCAGCAATTCTAAATATGAACGTTTCTTCAACCAGACTGTTAAATGGGCATGATTTTCTTTGTTACAGGTAATGTAGTTTTGGTTACAAATGTTGTTATCTTTAGTTTTAAAATCTTTTTTTTTCTATTTCTATTTCTGTATTTTCTTTTTATGATGACATTTTTGTTGTTTAGAAATATTAAGACTGATTATAAACCAATGAAATGTCAAAATTTGATTCTCCCCTCAAGCCAGTGGACAGATTTTGATCATGTTTTATATTGTATAAATTCCAGAGTTCCTAAATGTTGTACGCCCCCTCCCCCAATTTGATCCTGACATTAGCAGACAACATTAGTTTGATCATTTAAAAGTCTTATTTTTTTTGTAGCCAATTTGATTGTGTTTTGTGCTGGCACCCCAAAGTGGTACATCATTTATATCATTATTATATTTTATTACATTTTAAATTACCCCATAGCAAAGCTTAAAAGAAGATGGAAAAGAGAGAAGATGCCTTTGAACTACGTGCTGTAGTTTGATTCTACAACAATGAATTATAGACTGTTGTGCTATTCAACACTGCAGCTAGATTCAATTGATTATTGTAATTCTCCCTCATGGTGGATATAGCATCCAGGAATGGGTTAACTCCGTCTGCTCTCTGATTGGACTGAGTCTGTCAAAGCTGTTCAGGTCCTGCCCTTGTTGCTATTCTTGACAGCTTTTTTACTCAGTCGCTCAGCGACGACGGTTGTGCCAACCATTCCTCCTGTGAAAATTGAGTTTTTTCCTGGTTGCTATTCCACCTTTGCAGCTTCTGTCAGAATTTCTGTGATATCTGTGAGTGTATTTATTCCTTTAATTTCATCAGGAGATTGCGATCGGTATTCGCATTGGGACTTTCTCTAAGGGCTCGAGCTTTGGCTCTCGCTGCCTCAGGCAGCATTACATCATTGCTTGTCTCTGGTAGCCGTTTCTCGACGGATTTAGCTACATCGTCGTCATGAGGAATGTTAATTATTGCCCTTTCTACTGATTGGCTTTTAACAGCAGCTGAAGGCTTCAGCCCGATCTGACAGCCGGCTAGGCTGTAGGCTCTGTCATCGCATTACTGTGTGGAGGATCGGCGGTTACAGTGGCCATTTTGGGAGGCACGGTGGCCATTTTAACAGCGTTTTAAATGGAGGAGTTTGTCGATTCTTTCTGTCACTAATTCAACCACACGGATCCTCCCTATGACCTTACAGCTGCCTAGGGAGTGATTATTCCTCCTCTTCTTGCACGCTGAGTGCACATTGTCAAGAGGGAGCGGGTTTGTTGATTTGGCCCCTCCTAATAACAGCCTTAGCCAAGGTCTGCTGCTAATCAAAGCCAAGTGGAGGTTTCGCGCTCCACGATTAGCAGCATGCCACGCTCCACCAGGGCACGGCATGGGCAATTAAGGCTGGGCCACATCCCACAAGGGCACGGCAGGCAGTTACAGTGCCACGTTCCACCAGAGCATGGCATAACAGTCAAGGTTGGCCACGCTCCACCAGAGCGTGGCAGGAGACTCTAGCCTGTAGCCACGCTATCCCAAGCAAGGCATTCCATCTTACAGCGCTCTCTCATTCAGGCTAGCACAGGACATTAACAGTGACACATGCATCGGTCCTGTCCCAACCAGCCTGTGACATTTGCATATTCCTCGGCACAGGCAGCGGCCCTTCATTGTTTGCCACAAATCATGGCATCCAGGGCATCAACATCTAACACCTCTGGCCCTAACAAGGGCCACAAGGGCCGTCATAAGTCTGAGGATTCTGACCACCCATCCAAGAGGGCAAGGAAGGAGGCATCATCACCCAAGACCTCCAAAGCGGTCAGCAATGCTGAACAACGTCACCATAAGGCGCTAGACAAGCTATATGACAAAGCTGCCCAGTGAGAGCGCGCCCGTACGGAGGCTTCGACCTCGCCTAACTAGGAGACACAGGTTCCCGTGGCTCCAGAGGAAGGTGCTTCCCACCTAGACTCTATTGTGCCCAGTTCCAATGCCGAACCTCACGGAGGTTCCCCCAGTATCTATGGGCCACTATAAAACCACTCCAGAGGTCACCTTCACTCCTACGGCCGCTGGCCTTAGGCCTACGGAAGAGCCCAGACTGGTCATACCTGACCATATGCAGGCCATTGTTGCGGAAGTGATATGATAAGGCATTTCTTATAAAATTGTTGTACGCCGCCCTGAGTCCCTCGGGAGTAGGGCGGCATAGAAGAACAAATAATAAATAAATAATAAATAAATTTCAGAAGGCCTCCAACAATCAAGGCAGGAGTGCCATGTGGGTACAGGGGGAATATACGGAGGCACTATTCGGAGTCTATCCCTCCAGTAGACTATACTACTTCATTTGACCAGGGGTCTTACCGATCTTCCAGGGATGATCAGTCTCAGCCATCGGAAGGAGACAGAGATCCAGACGAACTGTCTGAGGATGACAACATGCGGCCAGAACAGCCTTCTTTCATGGGGCTTTTTCCTATTCACCTGTTTAAGTCCTTGCTTCACAAAACTAAACTCGCAGCAGGTTTATCTCCAGTGACCGCTGAACCAGATCAACAGTCGGCTCAGGAATTTACAGACCAACTTTTTTTGGAACACACATCGGAGGAGGATGTGGTTCCCTCGCCAAAAATGTTTGTAGACATTGCGCTCTACATGGGGCTGCCCTTGAAGAGTATTCAGAGACTTCAACTGGTGCAAAATGCAGCTGCGCGTGCTGTGGTGGGTGTTTCAAGGTACACCCACGTAACTCCTATACTCCGCCAGCTGCATTGGCTGCCCATTGGTCTCCGGGTACAATTCAAGGTGCTGATCATCATCTTTAAAGCCCTACATGGCTTAGGACCAGGCTATCTCCGGGTCCGCATTCTGCTGCATTCCTCCCTCTGACCGGTCAGGTCCCACAGAGTGGGTCTCCTCCAGGTCCCGTCAGCCAAACAATGCCGACTGGCGGGGCCTAGGGGGAGGGCCTTCTCTGTAGGGGCCCCCGCTCTCTGGAACCAACTTCCTCCAGTGATCCGAATTATCCCCACCTTGCTGGCCTTCAGAAAAGCCATTAAGACATGGCTCTTCCTGCAGGCGGGGTGAGTTTGAGACGATTTTATATCTGATGTCTCCCCCCTGTATGTATGGTGTGTATTTATATATTTCTTAACTGTTTTTAAGCTGTTTTTTAATGATTTGGAGTTTTTATAAAATGTTGTACGCCGCCCTGAGTCCTCAGGGAGTAGGGCGGCATAGAAAAACTACAAACAAACAAACAAACAAATAAATAAATAAATAAATAAATAAATAAATGGATAGATAAATAAATAAATAAATAAATAAATAAATAAATAAATAAATAAATAAATAAATAAATAAATAAATAAATAAATAAATAATAATCAATGGTCATCACCCGGAGCGGGGCCCAATCCATCATCTGCAGAGAAGAAACTATATAGTGTGGCTCCTGACCTAACCAAAACTCTTCAGGTCCCTTCAATTGACGCACCGGTAGCCACGCTGCATACCACCTCCAGTATGCCTGGTGCATACCTCCTCCAGTATGCCTGGCAATCAGTCTTATGTAGACTAGGAAGTGATCTCTATCCAGAATGCAGCATGACCCCTCAGAAGTGAAAACAAGAGCCAACATTTGCCTTCAAGATTCAGGCCAGAGATTACCTGGGACAGCCCATGACTGCCGTGGAGGTCACGGTCTTATCTTCTCCAACCTAGCACTGAGGATATGGAAGTTTAAACTACTCAACTCTAAAAGTGAGGGATTAAGTCAGGTATCTTGAAAAGAAAGTGATTGGAGCATTAAGGTGACCAGGGGTGGGTTCTAACTTACCTCGCTGCCGGTTCGCTTCCTCCTGCACCATGTGGGTGTGCCTCATGGGCGTGCGTGTATGCGCAGTGCTGAAAAATCAATTTTTTTTAAAAAAACTGAAAACAACATGGCAACCGCATGCACAGTGCTGAAAACTCGGCTTCTGCGCATGCTCAGAAGAAGAAAAAAGATGGCGGCGCTCATGGACCGGCACCGACCAAACTGGGTCGGTGATATCATTGCGACATTACAAGCAGATCGCTACCGGTTCGGATGAACCGGTCCGAATTGGGAGGAACCTACCCCTGATGGTGACCAATATACCAGAAGGATACTCAGCTTATCTGTTCCAGTTTAACATGCAGATATTCACAACCTATCACTTTTGTGTGAGATTACTCTCATTCGGTTACTCTTCTCATATATAATTCTTTGTTAGCTACAAATAAGTTGCTTGTTTACTTGAAAATGCAGCACTGTGAGCTTAAACTTTCAGTGAAATCCAACTTTTTCAGTTATCTGTAGTTTATGCATGCAAAATATGCAATAACTGGAATTAAAAATTGTAGGCATTATAGCAGATGGGTCATAGCCTAAAATTGAAACAGAAATTATAAAATGACTCTTAACTTCTGTCATTTTTTCTTAACTAAAACATACTAATTTATTTATATAAAGGATTTTAAAAAGCAGTCATCACATTCCTTAGGAAGATGAAGTAAACATATTTATTTTTTAAAAAAAGCATTTGGAAATGGATGACAATATTTACACATAATACAGAAGGAAAGAAAGATCCAATTTGTAGAATGCCTGGGAATTCAAGTGGTAAATTCAGTGAAGGATAATCTAAATGAGCAAATAAACAAACACTAGCTAGGGTTTTGAAATATTGCTAATGATGTTTAGATGTAACTTTAGATGTAAAGAGATTTAGCTAATAAAGTTTGGTAAAATAGAGAAATAGGACATTGGATTTGGGTTTTTTTTCCTTCTGAATAGAATTTGGAATTAGAATTCTGAATAGAATAGGTGCCCCTGGTTTTCAATATTATTTTTTTAAATAGGAAAAAAATCCACTGCAGCTGGGACTTAAACATGCTATTCTGACTGTGGTGTGCCATGATCTCCCGATTACCTGCTTTGGATACTTTAAAAGTTGTTTTGAATGCATCAGATATTTAGGTAGCTGCCTGTCAGTTGACAAATAGGTCACTGAGTGCTTCAAAAGCTGGTTCAAGCAATGACAAGCTTTACTGAGGAGAGAAATGTGCCTTCTTTCCTATAGGGATTATCTCTGCTGGCAGCCATTAGCTCGTTTTTCTTCCTGTTTGATTTGTTCTTGCTGGGTGGATTTAAGACACAGATAGGAAAAGTATAAGGTTATGTGCATAGTCTACAAATGTGGAGTGGTGTTGATTGTCTCTTGACATCTCTTCAGTGAAAGTTCTAAATATCTTGCAATCAAAGTCAGAGGGACAATCAATTTAGTGCAAATAAGGGCTGTAGTGTCACTACTTCCCTGGGGATATTTCTGCAATAACTCTCGGCTTCTGAAAATCCCTGTCATGAATGCTTCTTAAGAAGTTGAAATTAAAATATTTGTTAACCCTGGTAGCTGCTGTTGTCTGTTGGGCAAAGACTGTATAGTTTGATCTGTCAGGATTTAAAGATCGAGAGGTGGATTATTCTGCTTTCGTGATGCAGGCTGGACTGTTTTTCAAGTGATTTTCTCTACTTTTTTAATTATTGAAAACCGTTGCCTGGCATGTCTTTTATGGTGGTATGGCCTTATTAAAAAGGCAGATAGTGAGAGAAATAAAGCACATTCTGATGGTGTTAAAAATTACTTTGAGGATGGTTGTTAGAGCAACTGGTTCACTTTCTCCCAGCATGAAAACTGTAATTCCAGATAACTTGATGAGTAGTGTTACAGCCAATACTGTTAATGAAAAAATGTAATGCAGGGAGTGATGCTGCTCATTCTACAAGCTGTTTACCATTTTAATAATCATAGAATATAGTGCATGTGTGAGATCCTAAATGAACAATTGCTAAATCTACCAAATTATTTTGGAAAGTCTTTGTAAGTACAATAGAAATGTAAGTATTTTGTTAATTTTAAGCCATATCCAGCCCAGCCTTTAAAATAAGAGAATTAAAAAAAAATCCTTTCATAATATTGTAGTTGGTTGTACAATCAGTCAGATGTTTAGACTGGTTTTGTCATTTTTATCCACCTATTGAGTCCTTCCCAAGGACTTGGGATATGAAGTTAGAGCCGAGGTGAAGTTAGAGCCGAGGTGGCACAGTGGTTAGAGTGCAGCACTGCAGGCTACTTCAGCTGATTGCTAGCTGCAGTTCAGCTGTTCAGATCTCACCGGCTCAAGGTTGACTCAGCCTTCCGTCCTTCTGAGGTCGGTAAAATGAGGACCCAGATTGTTGGGGGCAATATGCTGAACTCTATAAACTGCTTAGAGAGGGCTGTAAAGCACTATGAAGCGGTATATAAGTCTAAGTGCTATTGCTAAGTTGTTGCTGTTAAAGGTATTGCAGGTAAGCTGTTCCAAGTTGCCTTTTGCAAATGACTGATGATGATTTTTTTCAATTCCGATGGTGTTCAAAATACAATTCTTGTAGTTTTGGATTGCACCCAAGGTATCTGCTACTGTTGGTACTATTTTTGCTTTTTTTTTTTTTTTTGCTTTTTTTTTTTTTGCTGTAGTCATCCTATTTCTATTTGCAGGTATTTGTATTTTGTGATTTTCTCCAGTTCTTTTCTCTCCCATTCTGCTGTCAACATTTCTTATCAACAGTTAAGTCTGGGGTATTATGCAGCAGGTATTTGACTGTTTGATTTCTATGTACTGGCCATGTAACACTTTGCCTTGCCACGTCTCCTTTCTATTTTTCACTTGATCTTTCTTGAAGGCCACTTTAGCCTCTTCGATATTCAGTAAAGCCTTCACGGTGAGGTAGCTCTGGTGTATCTTCTTCACTGTCCTTCAGATATTCTTTCAATGCCTTTTTTTCATTGTTGTTATTTGTCGCAGTCAGCCAGATATTTAGACTGAATTTAGCTTTTTTATCCACTTATTGAGTCCTTTTCCAGAACCTGAAATGATGATGAAGATGAATTTATGTACATTTAATATAGCTTCCCATTGTTATAGACTCTGAGTGGCTTACAAATATGAAAGAATCAAACCCATTAAAAATATACAACTCCATAGACTAAAATATACAAATATAAAAATATACAACTCCATAGACTAAAACAACCAAACAATAACAAATCAAACCAAACCAGGATCACCACAAGCAGATCAACTCCAATCCTGAAATCAAAGCCAGGTCTTAAGTGCAGAACCCTAGAAGAGAGAGTAATTGTCTGTATTTCTGGAGGGATTGCTTGGTAGACAGGTGGTCTCTTGGAATCCAGAACCCATGCCATAAAGGGCTTTATAGGTAATGACCAACACCTTGAATTGAACATGGAAGCCTTCTTTTTCTTCTTCTTCTTCTTGTGCCATATCTGTCATCGGACGTTGGCGATCATGTTGGCAATCCTATTTTTATCAACAGCTGCACGGAAAAGTGCTGTTTTTAAGCCTACTGTGACAACCAATCCAGCTCATGTAGTATTAGTGACATATATATTGGGACATACAGTGACATACCTTATTGCAGTGTTTCCCAACCTTGGCAACTTGAAGATGTCTGGACTTCAACTCCCAGAATTCCCCAGCCAGCATTCGCTAGCTGGGGAATTCTGGGAGTTGAAGTCCAGACATCTTCAAATTGCCTCGGTTGGGAAACACTGCCTTATTGGGAGGTGATTTAAAGCTGGGTATCATCAATGCATTATTGAATGCTGAATCAACATTAAAGGAGATGGGAGAGTGGCAAACTGTGAGACACTTCAACCTAAGGTGCTGTGGATATGATCTCTCTCTGCCCATCAATACCATTGAAACTGACCTGCATCTGGTTCAGAAGGATAATGATATCAAAAGCTGTCTCCACTATATCTCAGTCTGAAAACTCTCTGAATTGAGTCCGGATAATTTGTTTCCTTCAAGATCCTCTGTAACTTCTTGTTTGACCCTGAGGGAAAAGTTGGCAATGAGATGATAATTGTCCAGAATGGAGAATCGAGTGATGTCTCTTGAAGATGGGCTGTACTACTGTCTCCTTCAAAGCAGGCAGATCTAGTCCCTCTCTCAGAGACAGATTCCACTGAATGGACTCTTCCCTTGGCCATCTCCCAGGCCACCTTAATAGCTCAGGACGGTCCAGGAGGGTCCAGGACCTAACAAACAGGTGGCCAAATTAACCTACATCACAGAATCAAAGTCAATCCAGATGACCTCACAAGATTATAACCTGGGAACTTTCTTGGACTTGCGTAGTTGGAGTCCTATTACAAACAAAGCAACTTTATTCACCAGACAGCTGCAGCCCCGCAGATGATTCTGTGTCCTAACCTACTCCCCAACAGGGAAGAGAAATGTTTTTGATACATTAGAGCAGCTGTTCCCTAAAGCTAGAATAACTTTAGGGTAGAACATTCCATAGCAGAATTCAACATTATGAAATAAAGCATTTAAATTCAACGTGGAACATTTATTGTTAAACCGGTTGGATTTTCCTTAGCTTTTATTTATTTATTTATTTATTTGTGAGATTTATATACCGCCTCACAGTGCAAGCACTCTCTAAGCAGTTTACACCAGTAAGCAATGTATATTTATATTGCCCCCAACAATCTGGGTCCTCATTTTACCTACCTCGGAAGGATGGAAGGCTGAGTCAACCTTGAGCCGGTGAGATTTGAACCGCTGACCTGCGGATCAGTGTCAGCTAAAGTGGCCTGCAGTACCTGCCTCTAACCGCTGTGCCACCTCGGCTCATTTCATTCAGTGTACAGGCTCCATTTCATTCTGCTTGTACACTGAATGCTAATATTTATGTCTTCTCTTATAATTAAGGAGAATGCTATATTTCTTCCTTGAATTGTCAAGTTTACTCATTGTATGAGGAAAAGGAAACAAATTACAGGTAGTCCGCAACTTACAACAGTTCATTTAGTGACCGTTCTAAGTTATAGCAGCACTGAAAAAAGTGATTTATAACCATTTTTCACACTTATGACCATTCCCATGGTCACATGACCAAAATTCAGACGCTTGCCAACTGGTTCATACTTAAGACGGTTACATCACTTTTTGTAACTTTCAAAAAGTGACGGTTGATCACTTTTTGTAACTTTCTGACAAGCAAAGTCAAGGGGGAGGCCAGATTTGCTTAACAGCTGTGTTACCAACGTAACAACTGCAGTGATTCACTTAACAACTGTGGCAAGAAAAATCATAAAATAGGGCAAAACTCACTTAACAAATGTCTCACTTAGCAACAGAAATGTTGGGGCTCAATTGATTGTAAGTCGGGGACTACCTGTCATTAGCGTTCAGTTTTCTCACCAACTCTGAATTGAAGTTGTTGGAATTGCTGTTTTTAAGTTTACAGAAATTTATTATTTATTTATTATTTATTTATTTATTTTGTGAGATTTATATACTGCCTCACAGTGCAAGCACTCTCTAAGCGATTTACACCAGTAAGCAATGTATATTTTACATTGCCCCCAACAATCTGGGTCCTCATTTTACCTACCTCGGAAGGATGGAAGGCTGAGTCAACCTTGAGCCGGTGAGATTTGAACTGCTGACCTGCGGATCAGTGTCAGCTAAAGTGGCCTGCAGTACCTGCCTCTAACCGCTGTGCCACCTCGGCTCATTTCATTCAGTGTACAGGCTCCATTTCATTCTGCTTGTACACTGAATGCTAATATTTATGTCTTCTCTTATAATTAAGGAGAATGCTATATTTCTTCCTTGAATTGTCAAGTTTACTCATTGTATGAGGAAAAGGAAACAAATTACAGGTAGTCCGCAACTTACAACAGTTCATTTAGTGACCGTTCTAAGTTATAGCAGCACTGAAAAAAGTGATTTATAACCATTTTTCACACTTATGACCATTCCCATGGTCACATGACCAAAATTCAGACGCTTGCCAACTGGTTCATACTTAAGACGGTTACATCACTTTTTGTAACTTTCAAAAAGTGACGGTTGATCACTTTTTGTAACTTTCTGACAAGCAAAGTCAAGGGGGAGGCCAGATTTGCTTAACAGCTGTGTTACCAACGTAACAACTGCAGTGATTCACTTAACAACTGTGGCAAGAAAAATCATAAAATAGGGCAAAACTCACTTAACAAATGTCTCACTTAGCAACAGAAATGTTGGGGCTCAATTGATTGTAAGTCGGGGACTACCTGTCATTAGCGTTCAGTTTTCTCACCAACTCTGAATTGAAGTTGTTGGAATTGCTGTTTTTAAGTTTACAGAAATTTATTATTTATTTATTATTTATTTATTTATTTTGTGAGATTTATATACTGCCTCACAGTGCAAGCACTCTCTAAGCGGTTTACACCAGTAAGCAATGTATATTTTACATTGCCCCCAACAATCTGGGTCCTCATTTTACCTACCTCGGAAGGATGGAAGGCTGAGTCAACCTTGAGTCGGTGAGATTTGAACTGCTGACCTGCGGATCACAGTCAGCTAAAGTGACTTGCAGTACTGCCTCTAACCGCTGCGCCACCTCGGCTCCTATTACTTATTAGGATAATATTTGAGGCACATTTATAAATATTGCTTTGGAGCTTTCCAGCTGTCCAGCTTTCTAGCTGTCAACATGACCAGAAAGCAAACATAACTCTGGTGATGTGTACTAGCATTGTGATTAGGCAACTACGGTGCACTCTGCAGGACTAGGTTGAAACTGTGGAGCTATCTACCAGTCTTGGAACTCACACAGCAATAATCAAACTAAATATAGACAAGAGGAAAAGAGCAGCAGCTAAATCTCTTTTTTTAAAAAAAAACCAGTCAGCATCAAATCTCAAATGTACTTTCATGTAGCTCCAAGTGCTGTTTTAGAATAAGACTAATCACAGTGTTTCGAAGGAAGGCTCATCCCAGAACTGTACACATATTATTGTGATCTCGTCAGTCCAAATGATCAATATTGCAGTATATCGCTTTACAGTGAAGGCCTGCCTTCTTTTTAAAAAATCAAATACATGAATATTTTGATAAAAAGCAAAAATATTTAAGACAGATATTTCTCTTATATAGCAGGGCTATATAGGGGACAATGCCAGAAAAGCACTAGGACGGAATTTTCCAGGATGTTTATCAAATCTATACTCTAAACGTTCTTATATAAAGCACACTGATTTTGTCCATTTGTCATTAGAGGTTTGGTTTCATATCAAATATGAGCGGAGTTGTTTTAGTAGAAATTAAAATACAAAAATTCTGTCACAGCTAAAACTTCAGTGGAGTAGGCAATATTTTAATAATTTTTATTTAAAAGTTTTAGTTGTAATAGGAAAAGATAATGCAAACTAAAAAAGACAAATGACAAAGGTGCAAAAAAGAAAAGAAAAAGAACTCTAAAAAAGCAACTTCCCATCCTCATCAACAAGTACAAACAATTTCATAATCTCTTTACCTTTTTTTAATTGCCAAATATAAATCTCTTCATCCCATAACTCATCTCTTAATTTTAGGCAAATCCAAAAAGTAATATCTTCTCCAATCCAGGTGTCTGCAAAAAGTCCAAACAGAGCCTGAAATAACATTAACAGATACAAAACTCAATATTCTACATCTCAACTTTTAGCTATAAGCAAAACTACATTTAAAAGGCATAAAGTGGTCCCAATATCCTTGTGTAAACAAAAACCTGTAGTTTAACATGACAAAGAGGGACTATTTCCCCTTTATAAAAAACAAACAAACTCACAAATGTCCTTTACTTTAGGGGAAAAAAAGCTTAAACACAATGTTAACTGTAAGCAAACCCAACATAGAAGCCATTCCATTCCAAAAGTCAACAGTTTCGAAGAGAACCACCCCAAATAACAACATATCCTACTCCCATTATCATTAGACCAGGGGTGTAAAACTCAAGGCACATGGCCAGATCCGTCCTGCGATCTGGCCAGATCTGATCCATGGTGCCACCCTGGAAACAGCGAGGGACTGGCCCATGGTGCCTCTGCCAGCAATAATAGAGTTCGGGAGGGCCACACATGCGGCCCACCCAAGCTCTGTTTTCACTGGCAGAGCACTGCAGGAGGCCATCACAGCCAAAAACGGAGCCTGGGACACGAGTGATGTCGAGCTGGCCACACCCACCCCGGCCACGGCCCCCCAGCCCCTGAGCTCAAAGACAACCCTGATGCGGCCCTCAATGAAATCGAGTTTGACACCCCTTCATTAGACCAACAATTAAGAAGCAAGCAATACCCCAATCAAGGAACTATCAAACAAGCTAACAATAAACAACAGTCCAGTCAAGGAACCATCAAGACCACTTCCACCAATCCTGAAAGAGAAAGCCACTAGTAAAGTAAGTGCAGACCTCATTGCCTATTAGCACTGATGTTGTTACCTAGTTTGGTAATGAAACAGCTCAAATAAATATTCCATATCTCAACTCTCAATGATAAAGAAACCCACATTTAGCAAAATATGAAGTAACCCCAATCCCCTTTAATGAGATGCTTGTTTGCTTCTTCCAAAGAAGGAGAAAATGTGCCGCTTGAAGTTTGTTAGGGACATTGTCTATTCATAGTTGATCATTTAAACATCAGAGAGGAGCTTCTAAGTAATTTACAACCTGTCTTTTCCATTTTCCTCAAGCAGCTGTTTTCTGAAAAGGGGATGCCCTCTCACATTGCACCTGGATATGATTTACTCTTTATTAGTCTAGTGAAATGTGACAGGCTCACCCAATCTTTCTAAAAGTATTATTTCCAAGAGCATTTTACCGCTTCTCTGCAAATAAGATGAAATAAACTATATTGACAGTAGGACTTACTCAAATATATTCTCAGAGAGTATTGTAATTCACTGCCCTGCAGAGCATTTTGTTTTTGAGGACTAATAAAAAAGACTATTAAATAAAGGAATGTCTGTTAACATGCCAAACACGAAGTTACTGGGTGGTGATGAGCTCCTATTGTGGTTACACTGAGTCAACCAAGGCCTATTCGAACATTTATTCCTTGCCCAATGGGCTTGTTCCAAATATTACAAACTATGTTTTTTGACATAAGGCCTGATTCTGAAATTACCGTAATTTGCCACCAAGTGCTTTGACTTCACTTTCTCCCTACAGCTACAGAAATTGCTTTAAAATAATAGCAATAGCAATAGCACTTAGACTTATATACCGCATCATAGTGCTTTACAGCCCTCTCTAAGCGGTTTACAGAGTCAGCATATTGCCCCCAACAATCTGGGTCCTCATTTTACAGACCTTAGAAGGATGGAAGGCTGAGTCAACCTTGAGCCAGTGAGATTTGAACAGCTGAACTGCAGCTAGCAGTCAGCTGAAGTAGGCTGCAGTACTGCATTCTAACCACTGCACCACCTCGGCTCTTTTTAATAATGCATTTAATAATGCAAGAATGTTGAAATCATGATGATCCATATCAACTCATATCTATTAGGATATTAATTTATTGGTAGTTCTAATTCTGAAGATTAAAATTGCCTGAAAAAATAATTATAGTGTGCAGCCTGAAAGCTAAATAACCAAAAGTTTTAAAGCAAACTAAATTACTAAAAAGTTTTAAAGCAAAGTAGATGATAGTAATCGGGAATGTTATTTTCATCATTTTTATTGCCACAGGTTATTAGCATTATGCTTAATACAAAAAAAGGAAATCAATATAATGTCTCATAAAGAAACCTGCATACTAGCCTTTTAACAGGATATTACTTTTCTGATAAATTTTGTAGATACATTTCTTATTAAAATGATAAATACAAAGCTGATAGCTTTTGATTAACGAAAAATCTTGATTATCCTGAAACCAAAAGTATAATGATAGGTTGTAATTCCTAATGTCCAATCAAATTTTGTGGAAATTAAATCTATCTAATTTTTCCTGGCTATTAAAACAATTATCCTTGTTTTCTTGTATTAATCATTTCAGCCTTTGCCAAGCTAACTACCGTATTTTTTGGAGTATAATACGCACCTTTTTACCCCCCAAAAGAGGGTGAACACTTGGGTGCGTTTTATACACCGAATGTAGCCCCCCCACCCCCCCACCCTTTGGCCTCTGTCTTCCAGCAATTTACCTGCTTGCAGCAAACAGAGAAGAGCCTGTTAAGACAAGCAAGTCATTAGCAGCTTCCCGACCCCCAGCTGATTTGCCATGTGCTAAAATGAAACTGAAACTAGCTGCAAAGAGGCAAATAGCTGGGAGAGACACACAGATTTTTATTTTCTGCTGAACTGGATGCAAGGGGGTAAGTGAATAACTATAAATGTCTGTAGAATGTTCAAATTATTAGACTTATTTTTTAAAGACTGCTTTATTATTGTTCTAGAGCCAGGGGTCTCCAACCTTGGCAACTTTAAGACTTGTGGACTTCAACTCCCAGAATTCAACAGCCAGCTTTGTTAGCTTTGCTGGCTGTGGAATTCTGGGAGTTGAAGTCCACAAGTCTTAAAGTTGCCAAGGTTGGAGACCCCTGTTCTAGACAACTTAACAAAATAAAGAAGCTTTTTAAAATAAATGCTTGCTCTGAAGTGGCCCAGTGTTATTGTATCTTCTTTTAAATAATAGAAAATAATGTATACTTCCAGAAATTTTAATTAATTTTAACAGCTCTGTACAAGTATAGTCTGAAATGTAACAGTGTCCTGTTTAGTATTAGAGTTAAATCCTGACTTACCTTGGAGTAGATCTATTTAAATAATTGGGAGGAGTTAGTGTGACTACATTTAAGAAAACTTTCTGGCATAATGTACATTTCTCTGATTCTTTGCTATTTCTATGGGTCAGGCACACATGCACAGCAATACACAGCAAACAGTGTATATCATCTGTGCTGTTTGCTGTTTGGCAAATTGCTTGGAGGCAGAGGCCTTTTTTCCTTGTTTTCCTCCCCCAAAACTAAGATGAGTCTTTTTTTTTAAAAAAATAATTTTTTATTAAGTAAATTTAAAAATACATAGAACATGAAAAACAAAACATATATGAACATAACTACATCTATACAAATATATATATATGAAAATAGATGCAAATTTTTTAAAAAGTACACACAGTACAAAACTAACAAAACCCACAAAAAAAACAAAACTTAACATCTCACATAAAATGGTATAGCTATTTTACATTAAGCAGTTTAGCATATCATTTATCTTTCTAAATATCTTTCTCTCTCTATATATATATTTATATTTATATCTCTACATATATCTCTACATATATCTCTTTTGTTTTACAACAATCCTTAGGAAAAAAAAATGAAGAAAAAGGCAACAAAGTAGAACACGAAAATATAATCCATCTTCGCTATACAAAACCTGCTATTTTGTTGTATTTTTACAGTTCAACCGGTTGTCCACATGGGGAAAATAATATCACTGTTTCAGCAGATAATAAGATGAGTCTTATACTCCGGTGCGTCTTATACTCCGAAAAATACGGTACCTCCAAATTTGTGGAGCCATCTCCAGTCAAAATGTCTGAGATTATGAGATACATTGTTTGATACATTTGGAAAACATTGGGTTTTTCTGTTAAGACAATATAGAAATGTGTCTTCTATGGCAGATTGGTTTTATGGGAATATGCCCTACTCTTTCAAGCATTTTGTTCTGCGAATAGGAAAAAAAGTTAGATGTCAACTTCAAACAGTACAGTATTTGTATTTTGTATTGCGCTCAGTATTTAAATGCTTTGGAATTTTGTATCAATATGTGTCAGTACAGTACAGTAGACTTTCTCTAAGCAACACATATAAGTGAATGTCCTCATTTTAGACAATTATTTTTTGACCTAAAAATGCTAGAAACAGAAATGTTAAAAAAAAAATCTCTCAGTTGCAGCAGATTAGAAAAGAAGGAATGAACATGTTTAGAGATTTACTGAATATGCTGAAGATAATAATTCATATACCTCTCTTAATGCAGAGTACTCTATGGTCAAATATTTATTAATTTAAAATGATCTGTGCATTGTAGTATTCTGCATTATTAGTATATTTAACATATTTGGAAGTTCTATTTGATTTTTTTTTCTTCTATTCAGGTCATGTCTGATTCCTGGAGACTAGTCCCTGCATTTTTATTTTATTTATTTATTTATTTATTTTTGTCAAGTACGTGTTGGTAATATAATTTTCTTGGCAAGGTTTTTCAGAACTGCTATTGCCTCCTTCCTAGAGCTGAAAGAAAGTGACTAGCACAAGATCACCCAGCCGGCTTTGTGCTTAAAATGGGACTAGAACTCACAGTCTCCTGGTTCCTACCTTTATGCCTTAGCCACCACACCAAACTAGTTCTCTTGTTCAAATTATCTCATTTTATCATGTATTGAAATGTAATTTTAAAAATATATATAAATAAATAAATGTTTTTTTATGATGCCATTCTGGTTACTCATTGAAAATAGTTCAGCAGAAATCAGTACTGCTTCCCATTGACCCTAAAATAAGTTATTGGTTATTTTATATTTTTTAAAGAAAATGTATATATATGTATTTTCCAGGTTTGGGATGCTGTGGATGAAGGACGCTGTTTGAAATCATACTTTATCCATACCGGTGCTGTCCGAGCTATTCAGTGGTCTCCCTGTGGAAGAAATGCACTGAGTGGAGGCTTTGATTTTATGCTTCATTTAACAGATATTGAAACAGGTACTAATACCCTTAAGTAGTCAGCACTACAATATATATATATATATATATATATATATATATATATATATATATATATATATATATATATATATATATATATATATATATATATATATATAGTATTTGGGGGGTTGGAAACAGAACACCATCTTCTTACTAACTAGAATGTTCTGCTAATTAAAAAAAACAATTGCAATTTTTGTAAGGTATTTTGAGAAGTTATCTTCTTTAGCCTAAATTATTGTTAAAATCTTTTATTTCCACGGGCAGAGAGTTTTTGATGTGAATAGGCATCCTGTTATGTGAAACTGTTTTATACATTGTAGCTGCAACATGTTTAAGAAGTTCTGATTCTGGTTTAAAGGTAAGAAGTTAAGATGTTCAGTCTACAGTCAGCTCTTCCTTTTCTCTGGGAAAACCACAAGACTGCTGATTGCTTTGCGTAATAATATAGCTGTGTTTTTCAACCTTGGCAACCTTAAGTTGGCTGGACTTCCTCTTCCTCACATCTTAATATTGAAAAACGCTATGGTGGAGGCTTATAGAGGTGATGGGAGAAACAAAGGAACCAGAGTCAAGTTAGTTATACAAAGGGAACAAGAAATGCATTGATACAGAAAATGAGGCAGAACAGGGGAGGGAACAAAACACCAAGTTAACATAGAGGAAAAATATAACTTGAAATACAAAGACAGAAAGAATGAAGAATAAATTAAATACAGGTAGTCCTTGATTTACAACCAGAGAAGCGATGAGAGAAGCAGAGGAATCAAGATGTACAGTATATCAGTGGCAAGAAAGCCACGATAAAGCAGCATGAAGTGCTGTGATTGGAAGGCAGCGGAGATAGAAGGAGAAGATTGGAGGATTTGGGGCCTGTAGGGCAGATTGTAGCTCCCACCAGATACCCCATTGGGCTTTACCTGTTCCACTTCAACCACATTGTGGTTAAGCAAGATATTAACACACACATTATCTCTATCATAATGCTTCATTGTGTGTAAAACTCTTAAAGAACTTGAGAAAGCCTTTGTCCTACTGTAGATGTTGAGAACAAGCAAGAAAATTAGATTTTTGTGCTGCTTGTAACAGGTTCTCCTTTTAAATTCCACAGAGTGTTGTCCTTGAAGCTTTGGCATTCAAAAGCATGTTAAAAGATTTTTTTGTTGTTGTTTGACCAACCTTTACAAAAATGTGCTGTTGCATGTTGAAGGACTCAATATTTAATTGCTATACCTGTGTGTATGTGTGTGGGCGTGCGTGCGTGCGTGCATGAATACACACAACGTAAATATCATGATTAGTTTACTGTGAGACTCCCCATCTTCCTTTTCTTGTTTATCATTGACGTGCATTTCTCACAAAGATGTCACTAATGCTTTCAGCAAAAACCAGCTTGTTACCAGAAATAAAAACTGGGTGCATTCTCACCTGAAAAATATGAAGCCAGCTGTTCAGATTAGAACTTAATTACAGTTCATTCACCTGTCTTCATTATTCTCCATCAGCACAGAGCTTATTTCATTACTGATTAATTTCATTTAGATATATTTTAGTCCCAAGTTTGTGGGTAATTTTTTTTTCTAGAAAATACTTTTTCATACAGGTTAAGAGAAACTTTTTGAAAACTGGCTTGGAAGAAATCTGGCCTGATTTCCTTGGTGCAATTATTTAGGTAAATTACAAGTTTGTGAAACTTTATCACACACATACACACCCCTCTGTTTTTTAAAGCCAGTTTTCGCCAACCTAGCACTATACAGAAATGCAGGTTGGTGATTTTGAAAGTGCAACACCTCTGGAGATACCTGGTTGGAAAGGCTGACTTATGACCCTGTGTTATATGGAAGGTATAGCAGCCCAATTTTTCTATGCTTTGGGGAATTTATGAAGTTCCTGGTCAAGTAGGGAGAATCTTTGTTCCTCTCCTAAGTACTTAAGTGTTTAATTTTCAAGGAGCTACAATCGATCTCTGTTTCTTTAATATCTTCCCAGTAATTTGGAAACGAGTACTTGTCATGCTTAAAGCAGGAATGTGATTATCAATGATCCAGTAGAGATAATTGAGTCCCTGGAAGAGCAAATTGGCATCAGATGAAGTACAGATAGGTGATGGTTAAGGACAGGTGGATTCCTAAGGTAGCAGTGTTGACTCATAGGGCCGTTTACCACAAGGCATTTTGGAAGACATTTTGCTAAGTGTTTTTGAGGACAGGTCCTCATGATGTTGACTTAGTGTCATTCTCACCCCACTGCTGAAACAGTGATATTATTTTCCCCATGTGGACAATGTAGGACACCAGTTTGCTCATTTCCTATTTGCCTGGCAAGCCTGCGGCAAAAGTGCTTGCCTTCTCCTGTGTATGGCACCTCCGTAGTCATTTTGGCTTTTGCTGCAAGACAGACTGGATACTGTTGTTTTTCTGTTTACACTGGTCTATCAAATTCTCGGGAGATCAGGAGATCCATCACCCAGGAATTGGTTCGTGTGGGTGTTACTTGTGTGCTGTGGAGTACACAAAACAGAAGTGGGTGAGATATAGTCGCGCATACACCAGTGTGGAATGGAAGTGGGAGCAGGAAGAGCTTTTTGCGTGACCACAAACAATTCTCAGAGGAAATTAGCTTCAGGTGGGTAAAAGGAAAGTAAGATCTAATAGTGCTGAAAGCCCTCTGACTCAGAATTCTCTACTTTGAATTTCAACTCAGCTTTCCCAATCTTTTAAGAAGACTTTGGGGAATGGGGGTTGTTTGATAGAAATGTATCAGTCTTCTAGTACTCTGACAAAACTATTTCCAGGAAGATCAATAGTCCTGTCAGAAGAAACACAGAGTAAATAATCAGACACTAAAGATAAATAATAATAACAGTTAAAACTTGAACCCCCAACTGCCCTACCATATATTCAGGAGAACAATTGATTGCTGGTATTCCAATTGGTAGATGATACTGGGCAGAAGACAAAAGATTGGTGGGGGGAATCTCCAACTGTCCTGAAACTACCCCTTATTAAGCCTGGGAAGGGCAGCCACACTGTGCAGCCTCCTCTGTGAAAGATGTGAGAGGTAGGGTTCAATGTTGATATAGACCCATGGTGGCGAACCTATGGCACGCGTGCCAGAGGTGGCACGCGGAGCCATAGAAGCCGGCACACGAGGGTTCCCACCGGCAAACCGGAAGTGCGAAAAAACGCACTTCCGGTTTGCCGGTGTGCTGTTTTTTGCACTCCGGAGGGTTCAGGGAAGCTCCCTGAAGCTCCGGAATGCAAAAAACTACAAAACGGACAAACCGGAAGTGCACTTTTTCGCACTTCCGTTTTGTCCGTTTTGTAGTTTTTTGCATTCTGGAGCTTCAGGGAGCTTCCCTGAACCCTCCGGAGTGCAAAAAACAGCATATCGGCAAACCGGAAGTGTGTTTTTTTCGCACTTCCGGTTTGCCGGTTTCGTCGTTCCAGGCTCCGGTAAGCCTTTGTGCGGGGGTGGGGGTGTGTGCGCATGCGCAGGGGGCAGCATGGTTGGGGTGTTGTGCGCATGCGTGGGGGGGGAGGGAATGGGTGTGGGCATGCGAGCGCGTGCGAGCGCGCCCCCCCTTTTTTGGCACGCGAGCCGAAAAAGGTTCGCCACCACTGATATAGACCAACTTAAGAATGAAGGGGAAAGCTCATTAGTGTGACATGGGGAATGGCCAATAGAAATACAGAGTTGAAAGGAGTTACCATCAAATCAAATCCATCCTTAGTGTAAGAATCCAATTATCCCTTGTAGATGGCTCTCAGGACTTCATATTAACACATCCAGAGGGGAGAAATTGCCAGTGCTCTCCAGCGATTGATCTCATATCAAATTGTTCTTACTTTTAGAAAGTGCTCTTATGTTCAATGAAAACCTACTCTGCCCTAATTGAAAACCATTATTTCATGTCTTGCACTTTGAGGCAGCGAGACAGTCACACACCTTACGATATTATTTTGAGTACTTCTCAGTTGTTCCTCTCAAAGATGAACAGACCAAGCTCCTTCGTCTATCATCAGTTCTCGTAAGTGCAGGGTCAAAGTCAGGAAGAGGCCATAGTCCAAAGCAGCTCTATAATCCAAGAATCATAACGTTGGAAGGGATCTTAGAAGTCATGTAGTCCAACTCTCAATTAGTCTAATCAGTATTGCACAATGAGGTTGATAGTGCTTGGGCAGGCTGGCACTACAGTTTTGAAGAGGCTTTTGAACCCAGAACCTAGTCCTCTAAATTTGTCAAAGTGTCAGAGGCCTCATGATTCAAGGAGGTGAGGTGGCATGCTTTCTGCCTTGGCTTTTCAATCTGAACAATTAGTCTTTTCATGGTAGTCCTTTATGGATGAGACATGGCTAAACTATTAATGTAGTTCTAAGTTTTAGTCCTAAACTGCCCAGAAAGTTGATAGGAAAATCAGAGAAACACACACATGATAACACAAATATAGAAAGGTTGCAATAACAACAGTATTGATACAATCTCACAAGATAGTCAGTGGCCTAGGAGTATAATCCTATGCAAAATTATTTAGGGGTAAGCGCCACTGAATGTATTCTTGCTTATTTCTGGCTGCTTATGCTGAGTTTGAAAATTATACTGAGCCAAAGAACTTCAGCTTTTAATTAGAAATGCAAATATTATTAATTAGAGACTTTTTGATTACAAAAATCAATAAACTCCATCAAAGAAAATACAAGTAGATTTATGACTGGTTGCTTATGACTGGTTGCTTAATGACCATTCAAAGTTATGACCAACCTGAAAAATGGTACTTAAAATCCAGATTGGATATTTCGATGGTACTATGACCAAACTTCAGGTGCCCAACAACATGGCCACATTTACAGTCATTTGCAGCATCCTACAGTCCCACAATTACTGTATTTTATGCTTACTTCTGTTTTTCAGCAAAACTGCATCCATAAAAAAGAACCATTCCTTAATGGTTGTGGTGCTTGCTTAACATCTACGGCATTTGTTTAATTACTGCCATAAGATCATAGAATCAGGTTGGTCACATGACCGACCTGTTTTATAACTGTTATGACATATGACCACACATGCTTGTGTGACCTTTTTTGCTCCTTTTATTCAGAAGCTCAAAGCAGCCACTTCTTTTCTAGTTTTCCTTACAACTCCTTCGGGAGAGAGCTTGGCCTATGAGAACTTGGTTGACCCGGAGCCATCCAATGAGTTTTGGTGGTTGAGATTTAACTAGGATCTGAGCCTTTTTACTCCAAGTTTGCAGTTTAACACTCCACCATACTTGCTTTACTTGCTTCTATTGTTTATCCTAGCAGTCCTGCAGAATACATAGTCTTCTATTTTGCTTTTCATCACCCCACTAACTCCTACAGCCAAATTTGTTAAGTTGATTTATTTTTATCCCACTTCCCCCTCCCCAGAAAACAATTGTTATTTATTTATTTATTTATTTATTTATTTATTTATTTATTTATTTATTTATTTATTTATTTATTTATTTATTTATTTATTTATTTATTTATTTATTTATTTATTTATTTATTTATTTATTTATTAGAATTTGTCAAACAAAAATGAGAACAAGAATAAAAGAAAAATACAATGTCAGGGACGATAGGCACGTTAGTGCACTTATGCACACCCCCTCTGCTGACCACTTAAGTATGAAGTAAGGCCCACGGAAGTCAATTTGCGACTGAAACTATGAAAATTTGTAGCTGAGACAACTGGATCAGGTAGAGCATTCCAGACTTTGACAACTCTATTACAGAAATCATATTTATATAGATGATTCTCTCTGAAAGAAAGAGAAACTGCTTCTCATCACTCCCTAAATGTCCTGATGGAATTGAGACATACATTGAGGTCTCCTGATCCTAGTATTGTAGAGCAGTTTATTCTAGCTAAGCCATCCAGCTAGGTTTCAGTATATATATCCCATCATCCTTATCACATTTGCTAAGCAAATCCCTCCATATAGACACATACATACGTGCTGTACAGAGGCAGCCAAGAAGAGCATTTGAAGCAGCTGTACAAGTCCTGCAAACAATTCAATTTGCTTAAAGATTAGAACGAAGTGATTCATATACACTCTGAATACTTGACAGGATCTTTTTTAACTGCCTGGGCAGCCCTGTTAATAAGGACAATAGCAATCTTATACCTCTGGAGGGCACCAAAAGGAAATGTCTGCTCAAGCCAATGCTAACTTTTTGTTCTGTATGTTGCATCATGATGATAGAAAACAATAATGGCAAACAAACCCAATTCAATGCTAAACAGATTATTATGTGAAGCAGTTCTTTTTCTGAGATAACTGGCCAGTGCTTGATTATTATTTTGCATAAAGCTTAGGTTTTTTTTTTGCCCTGGAGTATAATATTAATCTTATTGTGACATTTCTGGAGTGTGATATTGGATATTAAAACATAGCCACATCTAAGATCCCGATTTTGTGTTTAAATCTGAAATTTATATGTTGTAGCATTTACATAACAGTGAACATTTTAATTAAACTGCCAGCACTTTGTCACAAATAAAACAATACAGCTGCACCTGCAGATTGCTGGGTGGGGTGAAGATAATCATGTTATTTGTATGCCATGAGTGCAGTGTGGTCCATTAGCAAACTGAAATGCCACTCTAGTATGATTTAAAGCACTTTATTGGATGGATGGAAAGTTGCCCAACACTACAGTTACTTTAATGTTCATGAATTAAATATAATTTAAATTCTTGTTTCCATAAATACATTGGTCTAGTTTTCATGGGCAAATTAGGTTATTTAAAACTACCACATTTTTCGGAGCATAAGACGCACCTTAGTTTTTGGGGAGGAAAATAAGAAAAAAAAATTCTGCCTATTAGCATCCATCTGGCTAGCATCCTTAGCAAACAGCCCGGAACAGGTATATTAGCCTTGCAAAGCTCCGTTTGAAAGGCTGCTTTTTCAGGCTTGCAGAGCTTGGTTTGAGAGGTTGTTTTAGCCTTGCAAAGGTCCGTTTCAGAGGCTGCTTTTTCAAGCTTGCAAAGCTCGGTTTGAGAGGTTGTTTTCAGGCTTGCAAAGCTCGGTTTGAGAGGTTGTTTTTGCCTTGCAAAGGTCCGTTTCAGAGGCTGCTTTTTCAGTCTTGCAAAGCTCAGTTTGAGAGGTTGTTTTCAGCCTTGCAAAGCTCAGTTTGAGAGGTTGTTTTAGTCTTGCAAAGCTCCGTTTTAAAGACTGCTTTTTTAGCCTTGCAAAGCTCGGTTTGAGAGGTTGTTTTAGCCTTGCAAAGCTCCGTTTCAGAGGCTGGGCGGGGCTACATTCGGTGTATAAGACGCACCCAGATTTTCACCCTCTTTTAAGGGGGAAAAAGGTGCGTCTTATACTCCGAAAAATATGGTAGTCTACTTGATTTCACATTTTTTCCTCCATCATCATTCAGGTGTCACCTGAGATTGGAAGATGTAAATATTGAAATGAGTAAAATTATCTTATGTTATCCAAAAATTAGAACACCCTTGTCCCTCACCAATTGTAATTCTTTGGATACTAAGTAAGCTCCTGAAGTACCAAAGAAGTAGAACAAAAAAAATGGAGCTAATGTGTCATTTTTGGAGTGTGTTGTAACTGATATTGGATATTAAAACATAGCCACATCTAAGATCCCGATTTTGTGTTTAAATATGAAATTTATATGTTGTAGCATTTACATTACAGTGAATATTTTAATTAAACTGCCAGCATTTAAATTTATGGCTACCACTGAAAGAGCATTTTGAAAAGTATAACTAAGTAATATCTTTTCTTTGAGAAGAATGACTGTCAGGGAGGAAATAGATGGCTTATAGAAGAAAAGCCAGTTTGGAAAACTCAAGAACGAGTTAGCCTTCCTGCTTCCTTACCTCTGATTTGAATGGAATGCAACCTCATCCCCAGGTAAGCCTCATTTCTTGAATTCAAGTGTAACATCTAGCTAGGATCAAAATAATTTAGGAGTTACAAGCAAACAATTAAACCATACATTTAGATTTTCGGTATGTAAACTGAGGAGAGATGTAATAGTTGCTTAATGTACCCTCATCTAAAAGGAAAAAAATCTATAAATTGGCAGTTAGTAAAGTTTACTTGAGAAGCTAGATGTTTTAATAATGCAAATCAGCGGTGGGTTGCTACCGGTACGGCCCGCATCTACGAACTGGTAGTGGCAGGGGTGGGAGGCTCCGCCCACCCGCCCCGGATGCTTCTGTGCATGCACAGAAGTGTCGAGCATGCGCACGAGCCGGTAGCGACAGGATTTGCAACCCATTACTGATGCAAATCTATTGACTTTGTACTGAAAACATATGTAATTGCCAGGATAGGGAACAACATACAAGTGAGGCAGCTAACAATCCACAAAGCAAATCACTAGTCAACAGTATAATAATGTGGCTTTTTTATTTTATTTTATATTGCTATGGATAACTCTGCCCTACAAACAGCTTAGTATTTCTTAATCATGGCATGTTTAAAATATGTGGATTCTCACTCCCAGAATTCTCCAGCAAGAATTAGAGAATTTTTACAAATTAAAATGGTGGGTGGCTACTATCCACTACTTCATCTGGGTAGTAATAATCAGCTGTCCATAAAAAAAGGCAAAAATAAGTTCTGTTGATAGGAGTAACTTCATCAGTTTCATCTTCTGGTAAATGGACGATATATGACTAGGAACACCCAACATGACATCCATGTTTATGAAACTACTAATAACATGGTTTCCAAATGCCAAACATATTGAAGTCCAGAAATAGATTGGGGATTTCAAAATTTTTGTCATTACATTCTATGTACTCAGGGCATGGTAGGGCCACAGATGTCAACATAATTTTTTTTAGAGTGCTAATCTGCTTGACCAAGAAGAACTGAATAATACATTGGCAATATTTATAATTAACCTGATCGCTCTGCAGGCATCGTATTGCGTCTATCTCCAGGAGGCTGATGTGAAAAAAAACATACCATTGCTTGCCTTCCCTGAACGGGATATGAGATACCATCTCTGTGTTCCTAGTGACTGACTATAAATAAATAGGTCTCTGGGTCTGTTTTTATATCTTTATTGCTTTATAGCTTAAGATGATCCCATCCTTTTTTGTACTTTTTGTCATTTTGACAATTCTATAATGTCACCTTTTATTCTGAGGAAAGTAGAAAAGGAACTAAGTTGAAGATAGAATGGTTTAAGTTAAAAGAAAACTCAAAGGAAATTGGAGTAAACGTTAGGGACAAAAGGATACCACTATTGACATGACAGAAGGGAATAGCTAAAGTATCCCAGGACATAAGCTATCATTTTTTTTTAAAAAATATCTTTTTAATTTCATATTGCCGATAATAGAATAGGCAAATGTTTGCTTGCAAATTATACTGTTACCTAATTTAAAAATTTGAGGCTTGTATGTCAGTTCTCTTAAGTTTTTACCATTCCTTTTCTTGGAGTTGAGGATGTTACACAAAAGGGAACAATTAAAAGCAATCTTCAGTGAAAAAAATAGATAAGACAGGTTGTCTTCTGACTTAGAATTGTCAGGTGGATTGCACCCCATTTTATGACCCTTTTTGCCACAGTTGCTAAGCAAATATAATGTCTTTATAATGCCTTGGTAAGGCCATACTTGGAATACTACATTCAGTTTTGGTCGCCACGATGTAGAAAGGATGTTGAGACTCTGGAAAGAGTGCAGAGAAGAGCAACAAAATCTTTCAAGTACCTCTGGAAATGGAGCACTATATAAACTGAAGTCAAAATTGGATGCAAATATTTTTAATGAGCCTCGGTGGTGCAGTGGTTAGAGTGCAGTACTGCAGCTACTTCTGCTGACTGCCAGCTGCCTGCAATTTGGCAGATCAAATCTCACCAAACTCAAGGTTGACTCAGCCTTCCATCCTTCTCAGGTGGGTAAAATGAGGACCCAAATTGTTGGGGGCAATATGCTGACTCTGTAAACCTCTTAGAGAGGGCTGTAAACCACTGTGACGTGTTATATAAGTCTACAGGTACCGTATTCTTCTGAGTATAAGACGCACCTTTTTCCTCCCTAAAAGTGGCTGAAAATTTGGGTGCGTCTTATACTTCGAATGTAGCTTTTTTTCCAGCCCTAACTAGGTGCTAACAGATCTTCCCAGCTCTTACCTTGCAGGCTTTTTCATTGTTACTCTCTCCAAAGAATGTTTTTCCAGCCCTAAGTCTTTGCAGGGTTTTTTTTCATTGCTCTACTTGCTCCAAAGAAGGTTTTTTCCAGCCCTAACTAGGTGCTAACAGATCTTCCCAGCTCTTACCTTGCAGGCTTTTTCATTGTTACTCTCTCCAAAGAATGTTTTTCCAGCCCTAAGTCTTTGCAGGGTTTTTTTTTCATTGCTCTACTTGCTCCAAATAAGTTTTTTTCTAGCCCTAACCAGGTGCTAACGATCTTCCCAGCTCTTACCAGCTTGCAGACTCTTTCATTGTTACTCTCTCAGAAGAATGTTTTTCCAGCCCTAAGTCTTTGCAGGGTTTCTTTTCATTGCTCTACTTGCTCCAAAGAAGTTTTTTCCTAGCCCTAACCAGGTGCTAACGATCTTCCCAGCTCTTACTGGCTTGCAGGCTCTTTCATTGTTATTCTCTCAGAAGAAGGTTTTTTTAAGTCCTAACCAGGAGATAAAATAATGTGCTGAATCTGACCAGACTAAGGATGCTAGCCAGATGAATACCTGGTAGGCAGATTGTTTTCCCCTATTTTCCTCCCCAAAAACTAAGGTGCGTCTTATACTCCGAAAAATACAAGTGCTATTGCTATTAATGAGCAGAAACATGTATGCATGCATGTATGTATACATACAAGTGTTTTCTGCTCATTAAAAATATTTGCATCCAATTTGGGGTGATTTCCCATTCCCAGAAAAGTAGCTTATGTACAACACAGTTTAGGAGAGTATACCAAGGTACAAGAATTGTTTGCAGAAGAGACAGCAACAAAGAAATGATACTTCTGTAAACTTTTCTGTATATTGATCTCAACCTCCATGTCCTAATTCCAGATCTCAACAATTAGCATAATGTAATTAGCATAATGCAAACATTAGAGCAACAAAGATGATTAGGGGACTGGAGGCTAAAACATATGAAGAACGGTTGCAGGAACTGGGTATGTCTAGTTTAGTGAAAAGAAGGACTAGGGGAGACATGATAGCAGTGTTCCAATATCTCAGGGGTTGCCACAAAGAAGAGGGAATCAAATTATTCTCCAAAGCACCTGAGGGTAGAACAAGAAGCAATGGGTGGAAACTAATCAAGGAGAGAAGCAACTTAGAACTAAGGAGAAATTTCCTGACAGTTAGAACAATTAATCAGTGGAACAGCTTGCCTCCAGAAGTTGTGAATACTCCAACACTGGAAGTTTTTAAGAAGATGTTGGACAAGCATTTGTCAGAAGTAGTGTAGGTTTTCCTGCCTATGCAGGGGGTTGGACTAGAAGACCTCCAAGGTCCCTTCCAACTCTGTTATTATTATTATTATGTTATTATTAAATCACTGCAGTTGTTAAGTGAATCATGGGGTTGTTAAGCAAATCTGGTTTCCCCATTGACTTTGCTTTGCAGAAGCCAGCTGGGAAGGTTACAAATGATAATTACATGACCCAAGGACACTGCAACTTTTACAAATGCAAGCCAGTTGCCAAGTGCCCAAATTTTAATCATGTAACCATGGGGATGCTACAACAGTCGTAAGTGTGAAAACTGGTCATAAGCCACTTTTTTTCAGAGCTGTTGTAACTTTGAACGTCACTAAATGAATGATTGTAAGTTAAGGATTAGCTGGATGTCATAAACCAATACTGTAAAGTAGAGGTTTATTTAAATTAAAACATTTTAAGAAATTGTAAAGGCAATCTGAGTCTGGAGTAAATTTCAGGGGAAAGAGGTATATTTTCTGTGTTGTTTTAGATAACATGAGGGATCCTGGATAAAATGGCCCATAATAGCAAAACTTACTGTGATGGATATTGAAGGGTGTTTTTTCTATGGCAGCCAATAAAGCTTTTGCCATTTTATCTTCCTGTATTTTCTTTGAACATAGAAACAAAAATTAGAATGAAAAGAATTGGCATCTTTCCTTTGCATTCTCCCTTTGGGTGCTGTTACACAATGACTTTAGAGGCAGTAGACAATAGGAATAGAAACTCTTCCTTTGAAGGCATTATCTGTGGTTCTGTTTTGAGATTGCTTCGGGCCACAACAGCTTTTGAACTTTTATTAGAATCCCTGCAAAACATTTTCTGTCCTTAACAAAGTAAGTTTCAAACATTCAGCTGTTGCCATATCACAGAATTGCCTAAAATCAAAAGTTCTTAGGAGACACCATTTTCTCCTTCACTAGATGTCACAGGAAGATCAGTAGTTTATCCTAATCTCTTCCTGGGCTATATTTTAACATGTGGCATTTAATTACTGAGGATAAGTTTCCTGATCCTCAGTCTTCCATTAATTAGTGTTGTCCCTGAGCATCCTCAGTCATTAAAAACTTAGTGATATTGACTGACAGAAATTCCATATTTTCAGTTCTCTGAAGTCTCTGACAGTTAAATTTTTGGGGTAATTAATTTTTGGGTGATTAGGATAATATAGGTAACTGGAAAGTGGAAACTAAAGCTTTTCAGATAGATATAAAACTTTGATTCTCTTCTTATAATTTATCTGTTCTCTCATCCTTTTCCTATTGTACTTCTTGCAGAAATATTTTCTTTTATTTACATTACAATATTGAAACCTTCTGGATTATACTGTATATATTTCCATCTTACCTCTCTTGCCACAAAGGGCATGATTTCACGGCAATTTGTACTTCAGATCAGACCAAATTCCATAACATATTTTGAATGCATGCATTTGGAGAAGATTTGGGTATAATTTCCTGTACTCCAATTCAGCTGAGCTGGACCAATAGCTTATTAGTCTACTATTCTACTCCAATAATAGCAAATGCTTTTTGGAGGCCCACCAACAAGATATGAGGTCAGTGACCTCTCCCACTAAGGTTCTGTAGACATTAGTATTTAGAGACAAGCCTATCTCGAATTCTGGATAATATTATTTGCTACAAATTTAATTAATTGTATTGTATTTTTGTCTCTGATTACAATTTTTCTTGGTTGTACAGGAAGATTTAACTTTGTGATAGAGTCTCCAATTAAGTTGCAAATCTGTTTGAGATCTTAAAAGTAGATATAATGAGTATTTTTGATAGCAAAAATAGCCTTTAGCCAGGGGTGAAATCCTCCCAGTTCACCCGGGCCAGTCCTTCGGCGTATAGCCGATGGAACTGTCGGCGGTCGCGGCGCGGAGCTTCTCCTGCCCGCTTTCCCGGCCCGGCTGAACACAATCACCGCTTTCCCGGCCCGGCTGACCACAATCATTCGGATTATTTTTCCCTCTGTGCATGCGCGCGCATGCACAGAGGGAAAAATAACCCGAATGGCGGCGTTCAGCCGGGCCGGGAAAGCGGGCGGGAGAAGCTCCGCGCCGCGACCGCCACCAGTTCCATCGGCTATACGCCGAAGGACGGGCCAGGGCGAACCGGGAGGATTTCACCCCTGCCTTTAGCATTGTGGTAGAGTAAACTAAGGGTGGCAAAGATGGAACCACAATATGAGGCTGGACAAGAAATGTGGATGGAGGTTTGGAATATTTTTTGAAATGGTAATATGCAAATTTTAGGAATTACATTACTTTTCAACAAGGTAGGAAAAATCTTCATATATATATATGGCTGTGTGTATGTATGTTCCAGCATAACTCTGGAACGCCTCGAGCAATTTCAACCAAACTTGGTACACAGATGACTTACTCTCTGGAAAAAAATATAGTGGGGGTAAGACACCCCTAGCACCTCTGTGTGTGTGTGTGTGTGTGTGTGTGTGTGTGTGTGTGTGTGTGTTCCAGCATAACTCTGGAATGCCTGGGCTGCTGAAATGAAAAGGAATGAATTATATCTGGAGGCTAAAACATATGAAGAATGGTTGCAGGAACTGGATATGTCTAGTTTAATGAAAAGAAGGATCAGGGGAGACATGATAGCAGTGTTCCAATATATCAGGGGTTGCCACAAAGAAGAGGGAATCAAACTATTCTCCAAAGCACCTGAGGGCAGAACAAGAAGCAATAGGTAGAAACTAAACAAGGAGAGAAGTAACTTAGAACTAAGGAGAAATTTCCTGACAGTTAGAACAATTAATCCGTGGAACAGCTTGCCTCCAGAAGTTGTGAATGCTCCAACACTGGAAGTTTTTAAGAAGATGTTGGATAACCATTTGTCTGAAGTAGTGTAGGGTTTCCTGCCCAGGCAGGGGGTTGGACTAGAAGACCTCCAAGGTCCCTTCTAACTCTGTTGTTATTATTATTATTATTATCATCTGTAGTGTCAAATCACAGTACTTTTGAGAGTGATACTGTGCATTTTGGATTCTACTGTACAGCACAGTGGAGTTGCCATGGTAAAAGCTTTACAGTACTCCACAAGGGGGCTCCCTCTGGTAAGGGGGATTGGTTCTTAAAAAAAACCCAGACAAACAAACAATTAAACAAAAAATAAACCACCTAGGCCAGTGATGGCGAACCTTTTTTGGTTCGCGTGCCAAAAAGGGGGGGGGGTGCGCGCGCTAGCGCGCACACGCATACCCACACCCATTCCCTCCCCCCCACGCATGCGCACAACACACCCCCATGCTGCCCCCTGCGCATGCGCGCACACACACACACCTGCGCAAAGGCCTTACCGGAGCCTGGGACGGTAAAAAAATGACGAAACGGGCAAACCGGAAGTTCGGAAAAATGCACTTCCGGTTTGTCCGTTTCATCGTTTTTTGCATTCCGGGGCTTCAGGGAGCTTCCCTGAACCCTCCGGAGTGCAAAAAACAGCTCACCGGCAAACCGGAAGTGCGTTTTTCCGCACTTCCGGTTTGTCCGTTTCGTCGTTTTTTGCATTCCGGGGCTTCAGGAAGCTTCCCTGAACCCTCCGGAGTGCAAAAAACAGCTCACTGGCAAACCGGAAGTGCGTTTTTTCCGCACTTCCGGTTTGCCGGTGGGCAACGCTCGCATTCCCTCCGCTATGGCTCCGCGTGCCACGCGTGCCATAGGTTCGCCACCACGGACCTAGGCCCTCAGCTTCAAGCAAGGAGGGCAAGTTGTCGGGGGATGTGCCTGCTAATGCAGATAATCATCTCAAAGGCTGTTCCCTGTTGTCTAATACAGGATTGGGAAAAATACCCGGGCAAAGCCAGGATATCAGCTAGTTGTTAATATTTAGCAGTCATGGTCAGACTTGCCCACTGTTGAGCTAAAGTTGTGTAAGATTAATTAGAGGACAGCTATTGATTTTCCTGCAAACCAAGACTCTCCTTGAATGAATGAAATTAATGAAAACATATTTAAAATAGACTTAGGTTGAATATTGCTGAGTAGCTGGTTTCTATTGATAAAACAACAGGGATCTTGACAAGAACTTACCACACCTAGGAGGAAATGGCTTATAATACCTCCCTGGTTGAGCATTATAGTACTCAATTCAGTGAAAAACAGCTGATTTTTGCTCCAGAACATGGCTTTCCCAAGTGAGGACAATTATATTAAATTCTTGGAGCACAATAAAACTCTAAAGGTTCTTGATACCTTTGCACATGTTGGTGAGGAGGATCAGAAACACCGCAACTCTGTTTTCAAAATAAATAACCAGTTAATGTTGCATAGAAAGGACAGGTAAAGATTTTCTGTTTTTTTCAAAACTTACTCATAACTGGAGTCTAAAATCTGTTTTGATAATGAACAAGGATTCAGTGTTAATACCAGATGTAATTATTGAGAATAAAAACGTGTGATCTTGTCAGTGCACCTTGAATCACCAGGGAATAGTTTTATCATATTATGAGGGAACAGGAGGAAGCATTACATCAAATTATTGCATATTGGGAAATGATTTCCATCTTAACCTGTAAGCAGACTTTATAGAAAAACACGATTTTGCTATAAACAAGGCATTCATAATACATATTATTCATCAAGATAGGAAAACAATGAAAATATTGTTAATGTATTTGCTTTTTCACTTTAAACTGCATATTAACATCATTAGTTTGATAAATATAATGGAACTGAACAGAAGATAACATTCAACTCCACATAGCTGAATTTCCCAGGGCATTAATTTACAGCTCTAGAAGGGTTGTTTACAAAGGCGATTGGTATTAAGCCACAGGATTCTGTAAAGATTACCACATACAATTAAATTTAGAAAAGAATGTATCCATGGGAACAGCCGATCCTTACTTGAGAGTATATGCAAATCCTCATTTGATTTAAGAGAAAAATTCAGTGTCCCTCCCACACCATCTCTTAAATCAGCACAAAAAAGATTTTAATCTATGGAGGTTTGTTGACAAATATATTGCATGTTTTATGGTTTTCTTAAAGACCTAACAATCAGAGAAGAGAAGTCCAGTGGTTTCATTTAATGAGATAGCGTCTGACTCTTATGGGAGACATTGCTGAAATGTTGTTCAGTAGTGTACATGATGGTTATTTGCATAATTTACCTTAGTTAATTCTCTCAAATGTGCAATATTCCCTTGAACTGCAGTAACACAGTGGAAGACTGACTAAATCTATTTTCCACAGTACACTCATGTTGTTCTTTTTGTGCAGATTTCTGGTTGAAAAAGGAATGGAAATTCACAAGATCCTTCAGAGCAGATCCATGTTTTAATAGCTCCCCCTGGCCACTTTTATTTTCTCTGTGTTTTAGAATTATTCTGCATCTCCTTAATATCCTAATTACAAAACTTTAGGTTTATTTTTGGTGCCTCATTTCTCCACCTCTGTCCTTCCAGGCCCCCCCCCCCCACATACCAGTCAACAAATTATTCTAAGACAACTATTGCCAGCCTGGCGCCTTCCAACAATTATACCTACTGGATGTTGAGGTCTTTAGTCCAATACATGTGAAGGGAACCAGGTAGCATCGCAATATGCTAGTGCTATAATGTGATTTCAAAGAAGTCCATTTCATCTGCTCAATTGCAGAGACAATGCAATACAATAATATCTATTTGCAAGCTGACACCTTTAAGTAATTTCTCAACTGTAATTTTGATTACAGAGCAGATAATTAAGCTTATGACAGAATCTGTGACTACACTGAACACATTTCATCACTTTTTAAATCTGCGCTACTTCCTAAATTTCTTTCTTTGAAATTCTGAATTATTTGTACTTAAATTTTTTTAGTGGCTGAGATTTACTTTGCTATGAGTGAGAGTCTTAATGTTCTTTTGTAGCCAGATTTGCTGTATGATGTCATGTCTCTGTGTAATTTCTTTTAACTTCCAGATTGTCTTTCAAACGTTCAATCTTTGCATTTTTATAACTTCTATGATATCATTCCTGACTATGTTTTTTTTTAATAGATTGTCCAATGATATAATTCTAAGTAAAAAAAACCTGTCCCCTTTAATGGTAACGTACATTATTTGCAAATGTGATAAATCAACCTTACTGTCTTTTGGACAGCTCTGTTGCTCATTCAGCTGAGTGGGGCTCTGGACTTCTGCCTTCAAATTCTTCTCTTATAGCACTTCTCTATATATAAGTTGGCTTGAAACTCAACGTTAAGAAAACTGAGATCATGGCATCCGGCCCTCTCAATTCCTGGCAAATAGATGGGGAAGAAATTGAGGTAGTGACAGATTTTATTTTCCTGGGCTCCAAGATCACCACAGATGGGGACTGCAGCCAAGAAATTAAAAAACGCTTGCTCCTGGGGAGGAAAGCTATGACACATCTAGACAGTATACTAAAAAGCAGAGACATCACCCTGCCAACAAAAGTGCGTATAATCAAGGCTATGGTTTTCCCAGTTGCAATGTATGGCTGTGAAAGTTGGACCATAAGGAAGGCTGAGCGCCAAAGAATTGAGGCCTTTGAACTATGGTGCTGGAGAAGACTCCTGCGAGTCCCTGGACTGCAAGGTGATCAAACCGGTCAGTATTAGAGGAGACCAACCCTGACTGCTCTTTAGAAGGTCAGATCCTGAAGATGAAACTCAAATACTTTGGCCACCAAATGAGAAGGAAGGATTCACTGGAGAAGAGCCTAATGCTGGAAAAGATTGAGGGCAAAAGAAGAAAGGGGCGACAGAGAATGAGGTGGCTGGATGGAGTCATTGAAGCAGTATGCGTGAGCTTAAATGGACTCCAGAGGATGGTAGAGAACAGGAAGGCCTGGAGGAACGTTGTCCATGGAGTTGTGATGGGTCGAACACGACTTCGCAACTAACAACAAAAATATTATCATGTTCTTGTTTTATATCTTTTGCTCCTATTTTTTTTCTGAATTTCTTTCCTTATGTTTAATTTGTATTTTTTATGCTGTTCCCCAAACAGTATAGTAAATAAAAAGACCTCCATTCATAAACTTTTCTTCTGTATCAGTAATTTACATAACATTCCAATATGCAAGTTAACATGGTTTCAGCAACTGAACACCTATATATAAAGCATACTTTTGTACACTGCCTAGAGTTGCATTTTTTGAGATGCTTTCTTGATATTTGTTCCCCACAATATATCATAGACTATGTTTTTTTTTACCAGCACTTACATATCCTAAAAAATTCCATCCATGTCCTCATCTTTAGTAAACAACCTTTCAATTTACAGAAATTCTTATACTTGTTCTATTTTTTGCCATTTATGCATAACTTCCAACTGTTCAAAGTTCATGTAAAAACCATGCTCTTTTGGGCATTAATTTTTAGATCCTTCTTATTGCATCTTAACACTAGCTAAAATTTGCTGTAAATCATTTGTTTTTAGCCAACAAAAAAGGCATCTACTGCATTAAAAATACACCAAAGTTCCCATCATTATAAGCACACATTTATAGATCAATATACTTATTGTAGCAATCAATCTTTATAGAAAATATGTCATAATTCAACCCTATTCACTTTATCATAAGCCTTCTCTAAATCAACACACAAACAATGAATGTCCTTTATTCTATTCAAATATTAACAATTTCTCTAAAAAACAAAAATTAGGTCTCTGCTCCTTCTGTCTGATATAATGCTGAGCAACATTTCTCAAATTTTGTTCCTTGTTATTTCTGATATGTTTTTGATCAAAATAGTGCTGAATATGTTTCTTGGAATACTTAACAAACAAACCTCTTGTAGTTTTTGCATTCATTCTTTCTATCACTCCCTTATATCTGAAAAAATAATAGCATTTTCCAATAGTAAGGAATAGGTGTAGTCTTTGTACATGTACATTAAAGAAGTTGTACAGCACTGCACAAGTTGTACAGTTTTCCATCTATATCTATGAGTTTATACTTTTTAAAATACTCTCATAGCATTTAGTGCTTCCTTTTATCATTTTTCTTGGATACTAGTTTTCATCCTTTAATGTATCATCTTGTAGATAAGAAGTTTAAAGTACATTCCATCATTTTCTCACTTTAGTTTCATCTCAAATCATTTCTTCACGTCTTTTTAATCCCATTCACTCTGCTGGACATTTTTGGCTAGCCCTTTTCACTTATTTTCAAAATGTATGAAGCTGTACCAAAACTGGTGCTATCCAAGTCAAGCTTTACAGTATTTGCATTATACGCAAGCCAGGATCTCTAATCTAGAGATTATCTTGCAGGCTAGTATACTGTTCATTACATCCTATCAACTTGGAAGTATATGCAGTGTATTTACTACCATACTTGCAATTTGGGGGGTCCTCCTAGATGCATGACTCCAGCACATGGAGCAGGTAGCAGTCATAGCTAGGAGGGCCTTTGCACAGATTTGTCTGGTGTGCTAGTTGTACCTGTTCCTGATTTGGCAGGCCCTATTTACACTCACTTGTGCCTTGGTCATCTTCAGCCTGGAGCATTGCAATGCACTCTACATGGGGCTGCCCTTGAAGAGTATTCAAAAGCTTCAGCTGCTAGAGAATGCAGTGGCCCAAACAGTGATGTACTTTCCTAGGGCAGCATATGTTACACCTCTGTTCCATGAGCTGCATTAGTTGCCAGTTTGCTTCTGGGTCCAATTCAAGGTGCTGTTTTTTACCATTTAAAGTCCTTCATGGCATGGGACCTGATTGTCTGAGGAACGCCCCCTCCCTGGTTACATCAGCCTGCCTCACGAGATCCGGCAGAGTAACCATGTTGTGCGTACCATTGGCCAAGGATGTTCATTTGATGGGACCCAGGAGACATGCCTTTTTTGTCGCAGCATCTGCCTTATGGGACATTCTTCTTTCTGAAATTAGATTAGCTCCTTTCCTTTTGCTATTCCTAAAAGCCCTCAGGTCTTGAATATGTTGTCAGGCCTGGAGCTGGCAGGCGACTAGAGACCTGCTCAGATGGTTCCATTGTTGAGGTGGCCATTTATATCCTTTCTCTCCTATGGGTTGTATTTCCATTTTTATGATATTTATTAGTAAGGTTTTTCTTTTGTATACTTTTTGTTTTTATTTTTCATTTTCATTGATTTTTATTTGTTTTTATTTTTCATTTTCATGGATTTTTATTTGCCGCCCAGAGTTGCCTTTGGTGAGATGGACGGCTACAAAAATTTAACATTTAATAAATAAATGTTAATCGATAAATACTGTTATGCTCTTCAAAGCAGTCCTCAAATCCACCTGCTTTAGGAAGTCTTTGACTTAAGTTCTTAGTTCTTATGCTTTGATGCAACTTAGTATGTAAGAACACTTCCTTTAGACTGTTTGCATTGACATCAGAATGTGTTCCAAATCTCAGTGTTCCTACAACAATAGAATTATTATCTCAGACTTGTTTCTCCCCGGTTCCAGTAGTGGGTTCCTACCGGTGCGCTCTCCGTCTTTCTTCGTCGCCGAGCCGAAGACGCTGGCGGCGTTTGCGGCGCGGGGCTTCCCCCGCCCGCTTTCCCGGGACGCCAGGATGCCGCCATTTGCGTTCTTCTGCACTCTGCGCAAGCGGTAGAAGAAAGGCGGAGAGCGCACCGGTAGGAACCCACTACTGCCCGGTTCCATGCTGATTTGTTGGAAACCAGAGCAAAACTGCTATTTTTTAATGCAATATTGCAGTTCTGCAGAACTCTAAAGGGTAGTTGACTTTTCCATGGGTGGAAATCTTTCACATTGCCTCCTGACCCTGAACTTCAGCTTCCCGATTCTGGAATCTATAGATACAGTTTAGTATCTCTCTCCCCCTGCCCCCTGTTTGTTGCCATAGCAGCATTCTACCATATCTATTGGTATTTCCGGCTACAAAAAATGCTAACAAGGTATCCTTTCACTTTTGCAGCTTGCTAGAGGATTTTAAATTTAAGAAAAAAAGGAAGCTGTGCACCTGAATTTTCCCCCTCATAATAACCACTCCAATTTTTAAGGTTTTTTTGACAAATGATCATAGATGTGTACATGACATGAACTCAAAATGTGCATGGGGGCATTAACAATTTTACATGCCTTTTACATGAAGTGAGATGATTTTTGTTACTTTGGATTTGTGTTAGTTTAGAGGTCTGGCAGTGGTCTGTTGTATGTTTTTACCAGTCAGTTGAACGGGAACACTGTTTAGTTTATTTATTTATTTATTTATTTGTTTGTTTGTTTGCTTGTTTGTTTGTTTGTTTATATACCGCCTCATAGTGCAAGCATTCTCTAAGCGGTTTACACCATTAAGCAATGTATATTTATATTGCCCCTAACAATCTGGGTCCTCATTTTACCTACCTCGGAAGGATGGAAGGCTGAGTCAACCCTGAGCCGGTGAGATTTGAACAGCTGAACTGCTGATCACAGTAGCTAAAGTAGCCTGCAGTACTGCATTCTAACTGCTGCGCCACCTTGGCTCTTTCATGGTATACCCTGCATATTCATGTTCATGGTATACCCTGCATATTCTTTAAGGTCAGGCAGAATGATTGCAGATCAGCTTTGAAAGGTTTTGGAGGAACTGAAGAGTAGAAACAATGGTTTTTCTTATTTTCCTTGTGTCTTATTTTCCTTGTGTCTAGTTTAGATTATAAGATCCTCAGAAGACCGAAACAGTCCTGAAATATTTTGTAAATTGATAGTGTTTACAGAAATAAGAATAGAGGTGACAACATTCAAATAGAGTACTTCTTCTGAAATTCATTCATGTAAAATCCTTCTTTATTATTCAAAAGTCTTATTTATTTTTATTTATGTATTATTATTTGTCAAGCATATATAAGATTACAGTAAAAGTATAAACATGCATACATGAAGCAATTTTGAGTACATGGGAACATTAGGACAGGGATGATAGGCACGTTGGTGTGCTTATGCACGCCCCTTACAGACCTCTTAGGAATGGGGTGAGGTCAATAGTAGAAAGTCTTAGGTTAAAGTTTTGGGGATTTGGCGAAGAAACCACAGAGTCTGGTAGTGTATTCCAGGCATTGACCACTCTGTTGCTGAAGTCATATTTTCTGCAATCAAGTTTGGAGTGGTTTACCTTAAGTTTGTATCTATTGTGTGCTCATGTATTGTTGCGGTTGAAGCTGAAGTAGTCATTGACAGGTAGGACATTGTAGCAGATAATTTTATGTACTACACTTAGGTCAGACCTAAGGTGCCGTAGTTCTAAATTGTCTAAGCCCAAAATTTCAAGTCTGGTGGCATAAGGTATTCTGTTGCGAACAGAGGAGTGGAGGACTCTTCTCGTGAAATCTCTCTGGACATTTTCAATTGTATTAATGTCCGACATGTAGTGCGGGTTCTAGACAGATGAGCTGTATTCAAGAATTGGTCTAGCAAATGTTTTGTATGGTTTAGTTAAAAGTACAATATTACCAGAGAAGAAGCTGCGCAAGATTAGGTTAACAACTCTTAATGCTTTTTTGGCAATGTTGTTACAGTGGGATCTGGCACTTAGATCATTAGAGATGATTACTCCAAGGTCCTTAACAGAGTGAGGATCGTCTGCAAGGTTGTGTCCATCCAGTTTGTATTTTGTGTTCTGATACCTAGTTTTGAATGTTGGGATGTTGAATGACTGGGAGTTGTATGATTGCAGGTTGGATGCTGGGATGTTGGGCGATGGTAGGTTGGATAATGGTATGTTGGATGATGGGATGTTGGGAGATGAATTGTTGGCTCTCATATTTATTTTATCATTATAATTTTCCATTTGGCTTACAATATGGGAATACCATGTACACTAGTGTAAACTCTTCCAAAAAAAAGTCAATCTTGATGTTCCTTCTGTTGTTATTTTAGGAACACAGCTTTTTAGCAGCAAGAATGAATTTCGAATCAGCACCCTGACATTTCATCCTCTTGATCCAAATGTTTTTCTTTGTGGAGGATTCAGTCCAGAAGTTAAAGCCTGGGATATAAGGTCTTCTAAGGTAAAAATAAAATTGAAACCAAAATTATTTGTACTTGCTTTTGATAACCATCCTGGAAATAATAAATGTATCTGGGTAGCTAATGATATTATTTTGGAGAGGATAATTGGCATTTTCTTTTGAAATAGCATGGGATCATGGTTTCTTTTCTATTATTTTTGCACTATGATGTAAAAGCAAACAACTAATACATCCTCTCTAAAACATAAACCGGATAAAGAAGAAAAAAGTAGGAGCATGTTTGATAAGTCTATTTTGTATTTAATTTCCTTGTCACTTACTGCTGTGCATATTCTGGTAGTTGTGATAGCTATTAAAAAGTAATTTTCACCCATAGAAACTGATTTATTAGTAAGGCATCATATGCTGAAATAACCAGCAATTTGTGAGTTTTTGAAACTGTCTACCAGAGGGTTTTTTCTCTCTCTGTTTTTCTGTTCACCTGCAAGAACATTTAACATTTATTTCTGGATTTCTAATGTTAGAGTCTGGATCACGAAGTTTGATATCAAAACACCACTCTGTTTATCTGAGAAAAATTTGATTGAACACAGTGGGACTTACTTCCAAGCAATCATGATAATGATGCACAGTTACAGAACATATAATGTTCAATTTACAGGAAGTACTACACAGAAGGAGAATATGATAATTAACTATTATTTCATATGGTAAAAGTAAGAGGTTGCATATAAAAGGAAACTGACTAATTACACAATAATAACTCTCTCTCATTATAATGCGGTAAAGGGCAGTGATCAGGTTCTCTAGAGAATAGTCTAAGGCAATTGAATATGATGTAAGTTATTTTAAGAACTAATATTTTGATGCTTTAATATCCATAGAGAGATAATCACAAGAAAGAACATGTCTGCTCTAAGCACATATTTTGAATATTCTGGCATTTGTCAGCCTTACTAAAATCCACACTGCTGGTCCCACTGGATTTTCTACCAATATTCAACTTGGAAGTTTCAAAACCCTTTTTCATATGACTTCTGAGTTTTTCTCTATTAATAATAATGTTACATCCTATTTACATTTAAATCTCTCTTGCCCCAAGTTTTAATATTCTTATAGTATTTTTGATTTAAGGACCTCTTCATCAAAATATTTACGATATGTTTCAATATTTCTGATATCATTATTTACAGTCAGGTTGATTCTAATGTTATGCAATTCAGATCACTTGGCAGGATATGTACGTTGAAACATCTTCTTTGTGACCAGTGATACGTTAGTGGTGGATGGGTAGGGAGATAAGGATATTTTTTTTATAGCAAAACAGGTAGCAAAACAGGTATTGGTATGGGAAGTCTAGGAACTGGCAACCTTAGTACAACATGCTAGCTAAAATGGTGATAGTTACATTGGTCCAAGTGTGTCAGGTGTAACTGCATTGAAAACTGGCAACATCTGCTAGAAGGAAGGCTACCCTGACCATCACAATCTTGAGCATCTTCAGACAATCAGGAAGCTGAACCATAAAACAAATTCATTGGTCATTGTTTTTCTTCTGCTTTAATTTTAAAATTACTTACATCCTCAGCAGCCATGATAAAGGGGCCCATGACCTTTCCAGGAAACCATAATGTGAATGCTCTGATACTGACTCTCAGCCTGCCACTGTCACACCTCCAAAAAAATTTGCTGCTATCAATGTTCCAATAGCAAATCTGCTTCACAAATTACAAAAACAGCAGCAACTAGACTACTATGCCCGGGCCCATCAGAGGGGAATTGAGACCACTCAGAATAATCCTCCTCAGTGTTGAATATTGAACATTGGATCAGAATCTTTTACATTTGTAAGTCTGGTATTACATTCCTTTTGGACTTATGTGTGGATACAGTCCTGAAACTCTGCCATGACATCCTATTGGTCACTTCAAGATTCTGCCCTTGGTGGCCAGAGATTTCTGGTGGCCACATTTCAGAATGAAGGTAGAGCAATATGTTCCTTCATGCCTTGTTTGCTACCTATCCAAGGCATTCAGAGGCAGCTAGTTAGAAAACTCCTACCATTGCCAACACCAGAGAGACCGTGGCAAACTGTATCACTGAAGAGCCGAGGTGGCGCAGTGGTTAAATGCAGCACTGTAGGCTACTGCTAGTTCAGCAGTTCAGCTGTTCAAATCTCACCGGCTCAAGGTTGACTCAGCCTTCCATCCTTCTGAGGTCGGTAAAATGAGGACCCAGATTGTTGGGGGCAATATGCTGAACTCTGTAAACCACTTAGAGAGGGCTGTAAAGCACTATGAAGTGGTATATAAGTCTAAGTACTAAGTGCTATTGCTATCACTCAACTTCATCACAGAGCTACCTCTGTCAAAGGAAGCATTCTCACCAAGATGGTTCATTTCATTTATTTATTTATTTATTTATTTGGAGGTTCTTCTATGCCGCCCTACTCCCTAAGGACTCAGTTTCATTCTTTGTACAGGCCTACCCACTGACAAAAATGTGGCAAGTATCTTTTAAAATAACATATTCCAAATATGTTTCAGGTTTCTTTTTAAATAACATATTCTACATGGGTTACCAGAACACCTGATGTCAGACTGGGGTCCATAGTTCACTTCTTGGTTTTGGCAGACACTCTGACAGGTTGACATGCAACTTTATCTTTCTTCGGCTCATTATCCACAATCAAATAGGAAAATATACTTCACTTTCCATTGTCTTGGATGCATCTTGCATACTTTTATCAAGTTCATGTTCCTTACTCTCTATAATACAAGACATCCCCTTGGTTTTCAGAGGGTCTCTAGGAGATAAAGCAGAAAATAGCTAGATTGTAGTTGAAGGAAGACAGAACATAAATCTGACTGAGCATGGGTTTATACTCAGGTTCTGGCTTTCTCAGTGTTGATAGGAGAAGCAAAGAATTCCTTCTCCTTATTGAATCAGTGTGTTGTCAAGGTTGCAGAGACAATGTTAGTGCTTTAAGTTTGGCAAGGTCAGGAAACAGAAGCAGCAGAGATTTCACAAATGTGCTTTATTTTTGTGAGTAAAATAATAGAACCTTGGAGATCTGTTAGAGTTTCTCTTTACCACGTTCTTATACTTAACAAAAGCAAGATGTGATTATTTTCAGTTTCTTTCTCTCACTTTCCTCTTTCTCAAGATTGAGACACCATTTCCCTCTCTTAATGGTTTATTCTTCCTCCCCAAAGCCAGTTCTTCATTCTTTCCAGGATTAACTGTAGAGTGCCCTAGATGAAATGTCACCCTTATCAGTCAGGATTTAGGATTTTTGGGTGCATTAGTGAATTATATTTGTTAAGATCTGGATGGGAGGTAGTACGCCTGTCCTGGTCCTGTATATCGGTACCATGGACCTGGATATCCTTTGGGGGCTGGAATTCGGGGACACTGTTTTACAGTAGTTCCAGACTTTCTTTAATGGCTGGATTCAGTCAGAAATGGTAAAAAAAAGGGGGGTGTTGATTCAGTGGCTGCTACCTTGTTGGGTGCCACAGGGGGCTGGTTTTCTTCCTCCAACTCTTTAATATCTGCATGAAACTGTTAGGTGAGATCATCTGTCAACTTGGGATGCAGACCATCAATATCTCCTTGATATCCAGCTTTGCATTACTATTTTGGGATGCACTGGTGAGATAGATGAGATCTTATCCCAGCATCTGGAGGCTGTGAAGATCTGGATGGGATAGAACAGCTTAAAATGGAATGCTTGCAAGATGGAGATACTGTCCTTCAGGATGCTTGAGAGCTTCCAGTAGCGAGACTTGATGGGGAAGCATTTATCCCTCTAGAACAGTGGTTCTCAATCTTCCTAATGCCGCGACCTGCGCCGTGCCCCCGCCACAACCCACCCCACCGCCGTGCCCGCCGCGGCGTCCCCTGCCCCGCCGCCGCCATTTGGGTTCTTTTACCCTCTGCGCATGCGCAAAGCGTTCTGCGCATGTGCAGAGGGTAAAAGAACCCAAATGGCGGCATCTGGGCGAAGTCTCCCGACCCCTGTGAAAGGGTCGTTCGACCCCCAAAGGGGTCGCGACCCCCAGGTTGAGAACCACTGCTCTAGAAGTAGGTCCATGACTTGAGGTTCCTTCTGTCTCCTGTTTGAACAAGGGATATGCATGTAGATGTGCCATGTTTTGATTGAAAACATAATTAGGTAGATCATCCTTTCACCCTGTACAGTAGGTATACGGAATTAAACTGTTTACCTATATTTAAATTATATTAAATTAAATAGATTATAGTTTTGAAATAAAAGAAACTGTCACTAGTCTATATGTAAACAATAGGCATATATATGTATCCATGCATTTATACATGCACATATGTAAGCACTCAAGTCTTATCATTTCCCTTTTTTCCACGTTTGCAATAATGTCTGTTCTCTGTTGTACTTTATTTAATTCTTGATGGTGAACGAAGTTCCCTTGCTTGGAATGTTGGTATTTAGGCAAGCAAATAGCAGTGACTGGCTAATCCTTTTTTCTTAATATCTTTGCAAAATTTCAATAGATGGAATTAAAGCAAAATAATAATAGCAAGGGAAGTAATGGGTAGCTCATGCTTTGGATTGATTTATGGTGTTATTAGTTAGGTGAGAGCGTTACATTTTATTCTCTTCCAGCCCAGTTAGCCAGTATAGTGCACTGATAGCAGCATGTAGACAAATACAGAGCAAAAAGGCTGTGCAGCTTTATGCTTGTCTAGAGTTTGGCAGAAGACAGCATGGTGGTACAGTGGTTAGAGTGCAGTACTTCAGGCTACTTCTGCTGCCTGCCAGCTGCCTACAATTTGGCAGTTCGAATCTTGCCAGGCTCAAGGTTGACTCATCCTTCCATCCTTCCGAGGTCGGTAAAATGAGGACCCAGATTGTTGGGAGCAATATGTTGACTCTGTAAACCACTTAGAGAGGGCTCTGTGAAGCGGTATATAAGTCTAAGTGCTATTGTTATTCTTCTCTTTTGCTGCTTCTATTCTTCTCTTTTGCTGCACGTCATCCCAGGCATCCTATACCAGAGTGCCGAAGAGGACAGAGAAATGCCTCTGTTTCTCAAGCATTGCAGCCTGGTCATTAACACAGTTAAGTCACATGTATTGTATCGAAGTATGAATCAGCTGACATTTTTCATAAAATCCATATACTTACTGTAAATACCATTTTTTGGGTTCTGCCTTTCCATTAAAAAAAAAGCTTAGTTTTGCTTTGCTGTAAGTTGGCACAGCCCCCTTTCTTTTCACATACTCCTCCTATGTTTCCGTTGTAGCCTAATAACAATTTCTATGAAAGTTGCAAAATGCTAAAATAACAAGCTTTTTTCACTTTTCTCCCCTTCTTCTTCCTCTTAAAAGATGTATTTGACTAGTCATAAATCACCAGGCTTAAATTATTGCAGCTCTCTATGTATTATATTTAAATATATATCTATTTTCAGATTTCATTATTTTTTTCGGTTACATTGAACCTGATTGTGCAAACCAGGAAGCACATTTTCCTCTTTTCCTTTTCCATTTCCATATCTTTACAGTCATATCTGGAATGGGAGGGAAACATTTTCTGCCTGGCATTTCATAATTGGGAGGCCACAATGTACTTTTAATTTGAAAAGTGTTGGCTGGTGACCTTCCAGTTGCTTTGCAATGCATATACAGAGTGCCTGTCCTATAATATATGCATTTTAGGTAGTGCTTTCTCATTTTGAAGGATCCATGAAATATTTTTTTCTTATTTACATGCTAAAGCTTTGATCCTGTTTTCCCTTAAATTGGATTTTAAGCCTTTCTGTTTGCCACACAAGTCAGAAAAGCTGCTGACAACTCTTTGAGTCTATATGAATTTTTTAAAACCCATCTCTCCTTTTTTTCAGATGAACAAGCAATTTGCCAGTCCTTGGTTTTTGTTTACTGTAATTTACTAAAAAAATCATATTTACCCTGTGATTCCACAAGGATGAATTTGAGAGGTTCACGAGAACACCAAGGTGCCTAGCCCTTATCATAGGTAAAGGCATGCTTGAAAGGCTAATTCTACTGATAATCATAGAACATGGGTGGAATAACATAATAAGATTCAGAGTTAATGAGGTAACATTTTTCTTTTTTCTTAATGAAAAACTTCATCCCAGTTTGATTAAAATTTTAGGATACCTAATTGTGGCCAATTCGTGTTTCTTGCTGACCTTATCTGGCTTATTGTTCAACATTTGTACTGAGCAGTCTCCTATTTTAAGGACAAAAGCCCAGAAGTTTGTTTTTCTAAATGAAATATACCCATTTACATTGATTTTGTTGGCCAGTCAGGCGATTTTTGTCCAACAGTAGTAGATAAAAACATATTTTGAGACCTCCCTTGAGCATAATTGTGTGGTTTAATATCACATACATAAATTCAAATCTCCAACTATACTTTGTCCTGATCATAACTTTTAGGAGAGAGCACATTTACTTTTAAACTACTTGATTTAGATATTATAGAGAAATTAATTTAATTAAAGATAAAAGGGGATAGTATCACTCTGTGCCTCTAGAATGACTACAAGGAGTTAAAAAAAGATTACAGGCTTACAAATAAAGGCTCCTCCATTTCTTCCATATGGAATATATGCTTGTCAGACAGAAGGCAAGGCAATAATTCAGGGGTAGTGAAGTGGTACTGATGGACTCCAGCCACAATCATCAATTTATTTGAAAACAAATTTCCTGACATTTCCTGAATTCTCAAGTTTACCTGTGGGTTGTTGTTGGTTTTTTTTGGATGATGGGCACTCTTCCAAACAATAAAGTAGTAGCATAAAATGTTACCCATTATCTATATTTTCTGAGGAAGATTTGGGGCCTATTGTGGCCTTAGAGACCTTCTTGTAAATAAAGATGATGCCAAAAGCTGGTGCTTGTCTTTCCAGCATTTTTTTTTATTCAGAAGAAGCAAAATGCTGCTGTGTTCCTTCCCAATCCCTTGAAGTTGACAGATGAACAGCACAAAAATAGTGCTTTGAGTTCAGCTTTTTCATTTGTTCATAACGTTGAAGGTTCCTAACAGCCTTCATGTGCCTGAATGATCTTTTATGGTTATATGGTTAACAGTTGTGTGATCAGACAGGTGTATTAAGGTCTGGTTGCCTTGGAAAGATTAACCAGCACCCATTTTAGCAGAAACCAGGATCAGATAAACAAGAATAATCAAAGAAGAAGAAAAAAACTTCATTCAAAAAACAACAACAAGAACAATCAGGAAGAAACAGTAATCTAATCAAAGTGAGTAGAACAAGCTATCACATATAAACAGTCAGCAAACTCTACTTCTCCATGCATTGATGCTGGTACCTAGCCTACAGAAAGGGAAGCAAGCTTAGAAAACAGCAAAACACTTACAAAATTAACAGACATCCATCCTTAGATCCATTAGCAAAGATGTGGGAACCTGTGGGCTACATGTGGCTCTGAGGTACCTTTTCTACAATCCTTGGAATAGCAACATGTTCCTTACATGAAATTTGGCACCAAATGACAATTTGACAAGATTTTTCAGAGTTCTCCCATGAAATAAAGTGTGTCTCCCATCCCTCAGATGAATAAAAGTTATTGTTTCTTATAACAGCATATCCAGAGCTCCTAGAAGGAGAGGTGCATCTATCATCAAGGCAACAGAATAATTATTCTTTGTCCTTTAGAGTAACTCTAACTTTGGCTTCATCACTATGATAAATTTCACTTGGATAAATTTGGGTATGCTGCCAGGATTCTTGACTGCCTCATTGTCTTTTCCAGCTTGGATGCAGCCAATTAGCCCCAACATGGAATTACATTTCTGTTTATTACATTTAACAATTCAGTAGATATAGTTGCCTTTGAAGTGATTTCACTTATAAATGGTTTTGATATAATAGAAGGCATTTTTCTGGATAAATATCCCTTGTGTTTGTCTCATTTAAACATGTTTTTTTTTTGCCATAGGCTATACATATGCTGTAAAGTTAAAAAAGATTGCAAACCATCTTAACTTATTTAAGATTCTTTGGAGAGAGACTTAGTCAGTAATCTCAAACTCAAATCGTCTCGAATGCCATATTAATGCCATATTAGTTTGTTAGCCTGAAGGCTGCAACTGTGAAGTTCTATTCTTATATTGATTCAAAATTGCTAGTGAGTCAAACATGGAGAAAATGAAAAGTATAATAATACGTCATTAAACATACCTCTATTAAATAAGCTATTTTTAACTGCAAAACACTACTTGTGAATAAGAACTGCATTACATAGCCATTTCACTTTGACCATTTGGCTGGCAGTGTTTTCTACTAGTAAAACACCATCTTATGTACTACATGTGTGGGTGGGTGTATTTCAAGATCATATCTAGAACAACAGAATCTAAGAAACCTGTTCTAGAATTGTCTAAATCTTCCTTGCTTGTCTCAGCATCATTTATGAGCAGCCAAGGAGGAGGTCCAGGCATGGTTGTCTCTGTTGGACAAGGAATGGGAAAGATAGTGCCCAGCAAGCAAGCTTCGTTTGTTACACAAAGACAGCAGACAGCCACGCCTGGACCTCCTCCTTGGCTGCTGCCTCCTCTTCCCCTTTGGGCAGGCCCTGTCTGCTCTGTCCTACCTGGGCTTCCTTGCTCTTCCAACCCAGAGACTTGGTGCAGTCTCAAGAGCAGCAAAGTCAGTAAGAATTCCCAGACGGTGGTGCTGCTTGCTTGCAAGAAGTCCCAGGTTTCTGCCAGGAACTACTTTTGCAGGGAAATCTGTTGAAGGGAAAACTGCAGGGAAAACTGAAGTGAGACCCCCCCCTGCTGCTGTTCTTCCAGGAGAATCTCCATTGGCCCTCTCAGAGCCCCTATACCAGTGATGGCGAACCTTTTTTCCCTTGGGTGCCGAAAGCGCGTGTGCACACGCTATCGTGCATGCGCGAGTGCCCACACCCATAATTCAATGCCTGGGGAGAGCGGAAATGGCCCCCCCGCCCCCCCGGAGGCTCTCTGGAAGCTGGAAATGGCCCGTTTTCCAACTTCTGGTGGGCCCGCTTGGCCCATTTTTCGGCCTCTCCAGGCTCCAGAGGCTACCCTGGAGCCTGGGGAGGGCAAAAACGCCCTTCCCTGCCTCCCGGAGGCCTTCCGGAAGCTGAAAACGCCCTCCCAGAGCCTTCGTGCGAGCCGAAAATCAGCTGGATGGCGCGCACATGCACGCTGGAGGTAAGCTAGGGCAACGGCTCGCATGCCGGCAGATATGGCTCCGCGTGCCACCTGTGGCACGCGTGCCATAGGTTCGCCATCACTGCCCTATACTTTTCAGCAGTATAGGTGCCTCCAAAATATTGTGAGTCTCAGAAAATGACCTGCAACCCACAGGCCACGTGATCGAGAGTCCTTATTAGACAGTTTTTAATTCAGTCCTGGGCCAGTCCACAAAAGTCTGGAGAAGAGCATCTGAAATTTTGAAAAATGTAGCTAAAAGAACCAATCCTCTGTCTGTAAGTTACTTTATGTGTTTCCAAGATTGTGTAACAGCTTGTCCAAAAAATAAAGGAGTAAAAAAAGAGGGTGTGGCCTATATACTAACAAATAAACCCTCTTCCTTTTTAATTTCATTGGTACCCTTACTCACTTTGTGAGTGGTGTTTTCTTTCTATCTTTTATTTTTGGCCTCCTTTATTCTAGGATTCGCAGATGCCACCGCTTTGCTTCTTTTTTTCCTCACCTTTATGTTCTCTCTACAGCTAATTAGCTTCTGTCACTCCACTTGCTTGTCTAGCATTCTCTGCAGTTTCATGCTTTTTCCCATCTGACCTTTCTAACTTCTCTCCTTTCCAAAGATTCCTGTTGCCAAGCAACAATTTCCTGTACAATGTGTTTATTGGAGTGGTCCCTTTCAATCAGAAATCTACAAATTCTTTGTGCAGCTTGAAATCATTCAAAAAATTTGTGTTGATATGAGATGTTCCTTCCACTCTCTTCCACTCCATAATTTTTGTTCAAAAGGCAACAGCAACCAACAGAAAGCAGCTTTTAATATATAAAGCACTATCTATTTTGATTGTAGTTCTCCTCGCCAGTAGTTTACATTTCTTTTTCTGGCAATGTTCATCTCTTCTCTTATTAAGTTATCCAAGTACAATTATTTATTTGCAGAACTAAAGCTCAGTTTAGAATTAACACACAAATATTGAAAGGAGAATCTTAATCACTTTGTGTGTTTAGCAAGAATCTTGGCACATGGCAACAAAAGCAGTCTCTTCATTTTGATAGTGTCCTGTTTGAGAATCCTTTTCGTTCTTTTCAACCCGCTGGAGTACTTGAAAGGAAGTTTGCAAAGGGACTTGGTACCTCTATCGGTCTCTTGTCCCGCAGCATAACTCTCCAAAACAGAACGGAGCAAGAAGGGAGACCTGGCAAAAGAGGGATTGAGTTTAAAAATGATTAGATTCAACAAGGGTCTACAAGAAAAATCTAGAACAAAATTCCCCCTTGCATCCCTATGGCAGTTGCTCAGAACAATGCCAACTATTACATTCTGAGCCCCTTTTTCTTCATCTCAATTATGCTGGCTCCCTTGGCCAAGAAATGGAGATGAGCACAGTGCCCTAGAGTGGAACATGACTGATGGAAAGCTTTACCTTTAATTGTATGAAGTAGACCAGCCTTCTCCATGCCTTGTGATGTACACATACATAAAAACATGCATAGATGCAATACAAGGGGAGAACAGAAAATAGAGAGACAACATATATGTGCATATTCTGATTATCTCTTTACAGATATGTGCATTCAAAATCACTGAAATGAAGAAAAATATGGGGGCTGTTTTGACCCAGCCAGAGCAAAAAGTAGAGTAAAGAGTAAAGAGCCGAGGTGGCGCAGTGGTTAAAAGCAGCACTGTGACCTTCAGCTGATTGCTAGTTCAGCAGTTCAGCTGTTCAAATCTCACCAGGCTCAAGGTTGACTCAGCCTTCCATCCTTCCGAGGTGGGTAAAATGAGGACCCAGATTGTTGGGGGCAATATGCTGAACTCTGTAAACCGCTTAGAGAGGGCTATAAAGCACTATGAAGTGGAATATAAGTCTAAGTGCTATTGCTATTGCTAAAAAGCAACCAAAACAACCGAAAGAAGCTGAACAAGATTGGAAAATGTGGAGAGAGCTGCTTCATAGAATTAGACATGATTGAATGGATAGCACCATTATCGTCACATTCAACACAAATGCAACCCCTTGCTTTGTGGTATAAAAGAAAATACAGATGCCTCCTATAATCACTGTTGGTAAAGGGTAGGAAGAATCCCATAAGCAATGCTGTACATGTTTTCCCTACTTGGTTATTCTTCCCAGCCTGATTGAACGATGAGAATTAATTGTGGTGTTAGTGATTCTGTCTGTCCATTTTTCAGTTACAGAACAAATCCACAGTTGCTTAGATGCAATTCAAGGGTGCTGGCAGTCACCTTCAAAGCCCTTCTTGGCTTGGATCTGGATTACTTAGAGATTTCATACACATATCCCCTTTGTTGTTTCTGCCTGTCCTGTTGGCATGCTCAGAGTCCTGTTGGCTAAGGAGAACTTTTTGTGTCACAGCACCCGCCGTCTGAAACATCATCCCTCTGAAGCCTAAAGGCTTTTAACTTCTGGCCTTTTCTTAAGGCCTTAAAGCAGCAGTTCTCAACCTGTGGGTCGCGACCCCTTTGGGGGTCAAACGACCCTTTCACAGGGGTCACCTAAGACCATCGGAAAACACATATTTCCGATGGTCTTAGGAATCGAGACACCGCTCCTCTATCCATCTACAGGCGGATCCACCCACATGCAAATAGACTACTGCAAAAAAATGTACCATGGGAACTTCTGAGCATGCGCAGAAGCCGAATTTCCGGCACTGCTCATGCGTCACCATCTTGTTTTCGGCTTTTTTTTTGCAATTCTAAAAAAAAAAATGGCACTGCGCATGCTTGCACACGCAAAGTGCAAGTGCGCCCATGAGGCGTGGCCACGCAGTGCAGAAGGAAGCGAACTGGCAGCGAGGTAAGTTAGAACCCACCTCTGAGTTTTCTAATAATTTTATTATTTTATGGTTGGGGTCACCACAACATGAGGAACTGTATTAAAGGGTCGCGGCATTAGGAAGGTTGAGAACCACTGCCTTAAAGACTTGGTCCTTGCTTGTTCCCAGGTCCCATGGGTGTTACAGATGGATCCCATCTCCTGGATTAATGATTGTTTGTGATTTTTTGTGGTAGCTATGTACAGTATTTATTAGGTGTGTATGCTTGTTTTTATTTTTAATATAATAGCTGCTCAAAATTATTTATTTGAAATGGGATTGATTAAACGAACAAAGAAATAAATAATCTACCAGATACCAAGAGCCCTCTTACTCTAGGAAACGGGTGATAATGGGAGTTCCATTGTTTGTTCTTTTCATTCTTATCCAGCATGGCTAACAGTAAAGGAATCTGGAAGTCCAAAAACACCTAGATGATACATGTTCCTTGTTTTATAGGCTAACAACCAGGCTTAGTGTTTTTCAGGCTAACAACCACTCTTACCACTGTAGAATCAGCTTTTTCCAATGCTTAGGCTCCTGCCTTTTTTGTTTTTTAGCATGAACAATAAAGCACCAGACTTTCTTTGAAGACAGCTTGATATTTTGAAGTTAAGTGTAGAAAGAGAACCGATAATGTTAGAATAGAATGTGCTGTGTAAAATAAAAAATCAAGAAATCTAATGAAGTTTTCCTTAAAAGCATACAGAAAGATTCTATGTAAGGTCCAGTCTTCTTCCTTGAAAGAAATTTGATCAATGATTAGAAAGCGAACATCAAAAGAACCATTAAAAGCTTTTTTTAAAAAAGATCATCCATTAAATAGTGTAAAAAGCTAACTTTGAAATTAGTATTAAGTAGTAGCAGTATTAATAGGTGATACGAATGACGATGATGATGACAATGATGACTCCAATATGCTGTTTCAGAATTTGTGTTTCATATAGTTTAATAAAAGTTTTAATAGAATAAAAGCCATGTAGAAAAGGAGAACTATTAAATGGAAATTGAAGATGCTATCAGGAAATTTAAAAGTTGTTTAATTAATAAATATTTTTGTAAAAATATGTTACTCTAGAGACTTATATAAGTTCCTTCATGGTGGTGTTTTCACTACCAAATCTCGCCCCAGTTGTAAACTCATCTGTTTATGTTAGTAATGTGACTTAGTGGAACATAGAGAGAACATAGATATACAGATAATCCTTGCCTTACGACCACAATTGAGCTCAAAATTTATGTTGATAAACAAAACAGTTGTTAAGAGAATTTTGTCTATTTATTTATTTATTTATTTATTTATTTATTTATTTATTTATTTATTTATTTATTTATTTATTTATTTATTTATTTATTTATTTATTTGTGAGATTTATATACCGTCTCATAGTGCAAGCACTCTCTAAGTGGTTTACACCATTAAGCAATGTATATATTTACATTGCCCCCAACAATCTGGGTCCTCATTTTACCTACCTCGGAAGGATGGAAGGCTGAGTCAACCCTGAGCCGGTGAGATTTGAACAGCTGAACTCAAATGATCACAGTCAGCTAAAGTAGCCTGCAGTACTGCTCTCTAACCGCTGCGCCACCTCGGCTCTTTTTATGACTTTTCTTGCCACAGTTGTTAAGTGAATCACTGCAGTTGTTAAGTTACTAACAAGGTTGTTAAATGAATGGTTTCCCCATTGACTTTGTTTATCAGAAGGTTGCAAAAGGTGATCACATAACCCCAGAATACCGCAAAAGTCATAAATACATGTTAGTTGCCAAGCATCCAAATTTTGACCACGTGCCATGGGAATGCTGCAATGGTCGTAAGTGTGAAAAATGGTCATAGTCACTTTTTTCAGTGCCGTTGTAATTTTGAATAGTCACTACATGAATTGTTCTATTTCAAGGACTACCTGTATATTTATATAGATGACATGCCTCTGAATGGCATTAGAAGCTCAATCCTCCCATTTCATACCATATCCATCAGTTAAGATAGATGTTTCTTTACATTTCTTTGAGTGGCAGGTTTCATTTACCTAATCATCATAAGATGGCCTTTGTCTATTTGTTAGAGAAGGGAAGTTGGAAATCACTTGAGAGGGTTATGCTATATTCACTTTCTGAGGAAAGAAGATAGAAACATAATGAATTAACAAAAAATACTGTCTGTTTTGAATTTTTAAAATCATAGGTTATAAAAGTCTACAAAGCCACAGTTCAACAAACCTTGGACATCATGTTTCTCCGTGAAGGAAAAGAATTTTTTACCAGCACTGATGCAGTGAGCCAAGATTCAGCCGATCGTACCATCATTGCCTGGGACTTCCAAACTGCTGCAAAGATCTCCAATCAGATTTTTCATGTGAGATAGCTATTTACTTCCTTACTTATTTTGAGAGTTCCTATATTGCCCTATATGAAAAATGTATCATGAACAGCAATTTGCTAGGGAAGCAGTTGAAAGAACTTTGTTGTGTTTCTCAAACAATCACAAAATAGGATGACTTTAGAAAACTCAAGTACAACCCAAGGTCAGTTGAATCTCTGTAGAAACAGCACAGTAGTCGTATACTTCATTCACTGCATGTTTATTTGGAAGGTTCATCTACCCCAAGAAATGTCTTGGAATTATAATTTTAACAAAGCTGTTGTCTTTGATTTAAGACATTATTATTGTGCCAGGAAAATAAAGCTTTCTTTGTCTCACACCAATCTAGCCAAGTATTAAAGAGATCGCCAGAGGGCTTGAAGGGACACCTTTTTTTCCCCATAAATATTTTCTCCTGTTTTGTATCTCAAGTGAAGACCATTTTTGCTGAGTCATTTGCAGACACTTGTATTGTAACCTGCTTCCCACCCCGTTCCCACGGTCCTTATTTGAACTGCTTTTCATTCTGTAGTCCTGGATGGTAGTATGTGATCTTCAAAAGCTGAACAAGGTCAGAGCTGATCAAAACTTGGTGGAAAAACCATCAGTAATCCTTAGGTAGACAGAGAGAGAGAGAGAGAGAGAGGGAGAGGGAGAGGGAGAGAGGGAGAGAGAGAGAGATGGGAAATACAGGGCAAATATTGCGGACTTTCTCACAGAATGCATAATCATTCTTTTGTTGAAGAAAAGTCTTTCACAAATGAGGCAAATATACATGTCCCAGGATAATGTTGCAAGATTGAATCTGGGTCGGTTACTGGGACCAGAGGTTTACTTTTCCGAGCTTTTGGACTCATGCTGGGCATCTTCAGGGAACTTCTTCCTACTGGAATATATGTTTTGGGTTATTCTGAGTCGTATTTATGTGCTGCCTTCCTATTGGTTGATTGGTGTGCTGATGGCTGGCAATTGGTTGTTTCTTTGTAACCACCAGCTTATCAGGTACTTAGGAGCTGTGGGTTTGGCAGTACAAGGAAACAACAGCCAATCACCTGCCATAAACACACCAATCAACCAATAGGAAGGCACCACATAAATACAACTCACAGAATAGCCCAAAGCCCATGTAGTGAGAAGTTCCCTGAAGATGCGCTCCAGCGTCTGAAAACTCAGAAAAGTAAACCTCTGGTCCCGGTGACCGATACAGATTTAATTTTGCAAAGTAATCTTTTTTTTTTTAAAGAACTAGCAAGGATGATGCTCATCAATGAATGGATCAGTATTCACTGTGCTTTTCAAGCAATTGATTAACTTTTTGGTCACAGTGTTCTATAATGGAGGAGAGTAAGGATTTTGAACTCACTTTGCCGGTGACAAGATATTTTGTTTTTAATGACAAAATTCATTCTGAACAGCCTTCAGAATGTTTAATAAATGGGTTGGTCAGTCCTAATTGGCTTGGAGCATACAAATTAGAAGACAGAGAAGCAAAGTAGGTGCATGCCTGCCAATCAAACATCTGTCAGGGTGAGTCATGTTATTAACTCTCGGGAAGTGATTTATTGCAATCAGGGTTTGGAGGATATTCCTCTCTGGAGTTGAGTTTGGCAGTTTGGGATGCAAGAGAGCATTGTCTTGCTTTCAAAAAGTAATGGATACACAATGCTTCCCAGTTTTGAGGAATTTCTGCCTTCTCTTCCAGACATGGATTTTTATGTCTTGCAGAACATAAGTTTAAGGCCATGACTCCCAAATTTTGGGCAAAAATACTAATTTTGGGTGGCATGATTAAAGCTGCAGTCCCTGGCCATTAAAAAGTTGCTCACTTTGGTTCTAATCACATGCAAGACAGACTTGGTGATCTGGCACCTGCTTTGGGCCCATATTCACTCCATGACTTCTCTGAATAAAAATGGGTCAGTTGATAGATGATGAGAAAGACTATTTGAGACCTGTTACAGACAGACTAGTTAATATTGGACTGGAGGAACAAATTATTTTTAAAAAGAATTCTGCATATTAAATAGTTTAAAGATAGTTTTTAATATTCTTTGATGTATTTAGGCTGTACACTTAGTGGGACTTAAGCGATGTTTGAGGCTTTAGAGCCCTTCTCCCTGGCATCCAAAACTCATAACCTTCTATTAAAAAGAGAATACACGGCAGAGGTGTTGTGTATGCATGTATATACTCATTTAGAGAGCCTTATTTCTGTGTCTTGTTGAGGGAAAGATTTGGAGCTTTAGAATAACTAAGGCATTATCTACTGTCAAGCCTGAACATGTGAAGAAGACTTCTTTGAAGATGCTGTCCATTTGATGATTTTAAAAAGAGGTCTTATACATTCCTTTTTTTAAAAGAGTTTTTAATTTCCCCCCCAACAAACATTATATCATCAATCAATCAGTGTGTCATCTGGGTACAAAATTTTATATCAAATTTTTTACATTTACCACCATTTTCCTAGTATATATGAACTCTATTTTTACATTTCAATTAAACTTATCATCTATCAAAACATTTTCCTTCTTGCTTTATTTAATTTCATATCTCTTTTTATCTATATTCATTCTCTATCCAATGATAAAAACACTCCCATATATTATAATACTCCAATTCTTCTTTTCCTTTAATTGCCATTGTTAATCTATTCATTTCTGCACATTCTAATATTTTCTTAATTATCTCTCCCTTTGTAGGGATTTTCCATGCTTTCTAATTTTGCGCAAATACAATTCTAGCTGCAGTTATTACATGAATAATTAAATATACATTTTCTTTGCTATATTTCTCTGACAAAATACCCAACAAAAACAGTTCTGGCTTTAAATCAATATGTTGCTGTGTCATCTTTTCTAACCATGTTCGAATTTGTGCCCAATAATTTCTCGCTTCTGCACATGTCCACCACATATGATCCCGGTGTCTGGTGGCATTTCCAACATTTAGTTGATTTATCTTTAAACATTTTTGCCAATCTTTCCGTTGACATATGCCATCTATAAAACATTTTATACAAATTCTCTTTATATGCTGTTGCCATTGTTAATTTATAATTTCTTTCCCATAGTTGCTGTCATTTATCTAACTCTATCGTGTATCCAAAGTTTTTTTGCCCATGCTATCATTGTTTCTTTTACTTGCTCTTCTTCTAATTTAATGCTAAAAACTATACAATTTTTTAATCAATCAATCTTCTGTTCCTGTGAGTATTTCATGCAATTCTGTCATCTCCAGATAAAAACCATATAATTTAGCGTCTTTTTCATATCTCGCTTGTATTTGCAATTGTGTGTACCAAGCCATATCAATCCCTTGTTCTTCTAATTCTTGTTTCCCTTTCAATTCCCCCTTCTCTGATAAAATATCTTTGTATCTAATAATATTTCCCGTGGTCTTATACATTCCTTAGGGAAGGATACTAATCTCAATTATAGCCAAACCTCTGTACAAAGTCAGTGCAAGTTTAGTCTCTTTTGAAACGCAAAGAATAAAGTCAGTTGGTATCCATTCAGTTCTGAAAAGGAGAAATTCTGCCCAGGTGGAGTGTATGATTTAATAGCATGTTCCTATCACCATCTTCCAAGGTGGCCTTTGTCCAGTTTTGCAGATGCACAGTTCTGTGTAAAAGCTGTTGTAGTTCATTTGGCATATGCACTTCAAAAGGAACACAGTTCAGTGAATAAGAAACTACAGTGTGCTCAGTTTTGATGTATTTAGAAACTTTTACAAGATGATTTTCTCTGGAGAGGAGAATGGGGTAGTTTAATACTCTCCCCAGAGGAAGTATGAATTTGAGAAAAATTGTTGTGGGTGTGGTTAATAATTATTAGAAAGAGTTTACTATTTTTAATTTTTGTTTCTGAATTTTTAAATAAGTGGCTTATGCACTCCCAGATGTCAGTGTCCCACTTAAGCTGTGATAAACAAGTTTAAATAATTTCAATTTGATTACCACTTGGAAGGATCTGCAGTTTGCTCATAAACTCAGTTTGGAAAATCTGCAAACTTTTTCACAAAGTTCATGGGAATTGACATTAGGAAAACTATCTCATGAAAGTTAATGAAGTGTTAACAGCACTTTATAATGCCTTGGTAAGGCCACACTTGGAATCCTGCATCCAGTTTTAGTTACCATGATGTAAAAAAGATGTTGAGACTCTAGAAAGAGTGCAGAGAAGAGCAACAAAGATGATTAGGGGACTGGAGGCTAAAACATATAAACCTGTTCTATTCTATTCTATTCTATTCTATTCTATTCATGACATTTTCTGGCTTCAACAAGTGGTCAGGAAGAAATTAAGCCTGGCACTTCGCATATAAAAAGCAAAGGAGCTGAAGCTCAGTTTTACAAAAGAAACTTTGTTTAGAAACATTTTCCATTTGGAATGGGACAACTTGCTGTGGCCAACTTGCCGTAGTCAACTCACTGTGGCACAACTCGCGGTGGGACAATTCAATGTGGGATAACACAAGAGAGGGACAAGTGGATTCCAGTAGGCCTTGTCATGCTTTAGGTTTCAACCTTCTCAAGTTAGAAGTCCTCAAAGCTGGGGTCTTCACACTCTGGCTCACCCCAGCTTCTCTTGAGTTATCCTGCACTGAATTGTCCCGCAGTGAGTTGGCTGCAGCGAATCAGCCAGGGCGAGTTGGCCATGGTGAGATGGACGGGGCAAGACGGATGGGGCAAGTCTGCCATGGCGAGTTATCCTAGACCCTTTTCCATTTCCACTATATTTGCTATTTTCAGGGATTGCTAAATCTTGCCAAAGCATTGTTTTCTGTTTTGTTCACAAGACATTTTGTGTGAATTTGTAGCATCCAAAGAATAAATATATGTGCTGTAGATAATGTTTAAGTATATCAGTGACCCTGAAAATTTCCACTTATTTGGGGATGGTGAACAACAAGGGAAGGAGGAATTTCATTAATATTTCTGTTTTATTGTCCAACAGGTTAGCTTTATTCTCCAACAGGTTAGGGGTGGGGCCAAAATGAACTTCCTCAGAACATTCCTGACTGAGAAATTTTTGCTCAGTTAATACTGAATACAGGGATATTTTCATGCAGATATGTTATTGAGAGAAGTTGAGGCCTTAGAACAGATTAGTAGGAGTCAAAGTCATAGCAACTACTTTCTTCATTAATAAGTATTGCTTTGATTGTGTCTCAGAGGTTTTACTCTGTTGTGATAAAATGTAGGGGGTTAGTAGAGTTCATAAAATATTATACATAAGGATTAAGTAAATCTGCAATGGTTCATATGAGCATATGGAGAGACACACATTTTCAGAAAATGAAATCTATTTTCCAAGACATTTCAGTTTAGTTTAATTTTCTGTACACTCCATTATTAGCAATATATGGTATTTCAAAGGGAATAAAAAGAGAAGTTTCTATCTTAAATAGATTATAATCAGCTTCAGGAAATCCCTAGAAGGTGAGGCAGGTGGAAATAGAGATTCTTTTTTTTGCAGGGATAGGGTGGGGTTCAATTGTTTCGGGTTTGGTTGCAGTAGAATAGAGACAGACTACCTTTTTGTGCTGGGGCAATGTTTGTATGAACATTTTTACCAGCCTCTAAAGGTTGAAGATGGCATTATAGTAATGCAGCTATATCACTGGATAGGAAAGGGTAAACATTCATTCATTTATTTATTTTATTTATTTAGCGATTCTTATATGCTGCCCTACTCCCTGGGGACTCAGGGCGGCGTACAACATGTATAAGAACAGCTATAGCATAATAAAAAAACAATAAAACAGCGATTAAAAGAATTAAAAAACAACACAAGCAACAATCTCAATCACCCCTCCTGGGAGATAATTTGTCTCCCCCGAAGACCAAGGAGGAACAGTCAGTATAATCCTTAGGAGGCAGCATCCAAAGCCACTCAGTCTTGTCAGGATTGAGCTTGAGCCTGTTCCTTCCCATCCAGATCCTAACATCATCCAGGCAACGGCACATCACATCCACTGCCTCCCTGAATTGCGACGGGGTGGAGATGTACAGCTGGGTGTCATCAGCGTACTGTTGAAATCTCAGCCCATGTCGACGAATGATCTCCCCCATCGGTTTCATGTAAATGTTAAACAGGATGGGCTAGAGGACCGAACCCTGAGGGACCTCACAAGTCAGGGGTCTAGGAGACGACCTCTGCCCTCCTGTCAACACTGACTGCGACCTATCGGTGAGGTAGAAGGAGAACCACGCAAAACGGTGCCTCCCACTCCCAGCCCGCTGTGTCGGTGCAGAAGGATACCATGGTCGATGGTATCGAAAACTGCTGAGAGGTCAAGTAGCACCAGGATGGAAGACTATCCCCCATCCCGGGCTCACCAAAGATCATCCAGCAGGGCGACCAAGGCAGTTTCCATGCTGTAGCCGCGCCTGAAACCCGATTGAAAGGAATCCAGATAATCAGTTTCCTCCAATAGCTGAAGAAGCTGAATTGCCACCACCTTCTCAACAACTTTGCCCCAAAAAGGCAAGTTGGAGACCGGACGAAAGTTCTTCAAGTCCGCTGGGTCCAGGAAAGGCTTCTTAAGGAGGGGTCTCACCACTGCAGCCTTTAGGGGCTGCAGAACGGATCCCTCTCTAAAAGAAGCGTTGATCACTGCCTGGATCCAGCTACGTGAAACCTCCCTGTTGGTCGAGACCAGCCAGGAGGGACACGGGTCCAATAAACAGGTGGAAGAGCTCATCGCTCCCACGGCCTTGTCCACATCATCAGGAGTTACTGGCTCAAACTCATCCCATAAAACCGGACTAAGACTCGCCCCTGTCAACTCAACTGGCCCTGTCCAGCCAGAGTCCAGGTTCGACCGGATCTGAGCGACTTTATCCATCACAAACTGTGCAAATTCCTCAGCTCTGCCCTGCAAGTGTTCCTCACCATCCCCTTTTGCAAGGCGGCTGGGTGAGAGTCTGCGGATGCAATAAGAGCGGAAAAATATAAACGTTTTGCCACCCCTATCGCCACTAGGTAAGACTTAATAAAAATTCTTAGTAGTGTTCGGTCAGATTCGGCCTTACTGGCTCTCCAGCGTCGCTCCAGACGTCTCTTGTGGCGTTTCATCTCACGGAGCTCCTCGGTGAACCAGGGAGCTTTCCGGGATCCACTGCCACGGAGAGGTCGCAAAGGTGCAATCCGATCTAAAGCCCCTGATGCCGCGTTGTTCCAGGCAGCCACCAGGGACTCAGATGAATTGTAGACCAGGGTTTCAGGTATCTCCCCAAGTTCCCTCTGGAATCCTTCCGGCTCCATTAGGCGCCTGGGGCGGAACCACCTAATCGGTCCCGCCTCTCTGCGGGGGAGGAGTGGGGCTCTAAAATCCAACCTCAATAGGAAATGATCTGACCACGACAACGGGGAGATGACTATATCTCCTAACTTCAGATAATCTCTCCACTGCCCCGAGAGAAATACTAGGTCAAGCATGTGACCTCCCTCATGAGTCGGACCCTGAATTACTTGGGTCAGGTCCATGGTTGTCATGATATCCATGAACTCCTGGGCCGCATCCGAGGTTTTGCCGGCTGAAGGCAGGTTAAAGTCCCCCAGTACCATAAGCCTGGGGAACTCCACCGCCAAGCCTGCTACCGCCTCGAGCAGCCCAGGCAGGGCCTTAGTAATGCAGCTGGGAGCCAGGTATGCTAACAAAAGGCCCACCTGAACCCTTAAGTCCAACTTCAGAAGGAGAGTCTCACACCCGACAATCTCCTGGGCAGGGCTCCTACGAGGATGCAGATTCCGGGGCACTATAATAGCCACTCCTCCCCCTTTCCCTGGGGTCGTGGCTGATGCAGAACTGAGAACCCGTCTGGGCAACTCCCCCCTCCTGGCCCAGCCAGGTCTCAGTTATACATGCCAGGTCCACCCCCTCATCAGTGATTAAATCACGTACCAGGGGGGCTTTGTTGACAATTGACCTGGCATTCAACAGCATCAGCTTGAGCCCAGGGCCCTGAGAACCCCAGTCACCAGGTATTCGGGTTGAGCAAGATGGAACCACATCAATAGCAATAGCAATAGCACTTTTCTTATATACCGCTTCATAGTGCTTTACAGCACTCTCTAAGCGGTTTACAGAGTTCAGCATATTGCCCCCAACAATCTGGGTCCTCATTTTACCGACCTCGGAAGGATGGAAGGCTGAGTCAACCTTGAGCCTAGTGAGATTTGAACAGCTGAACTGTTGAACTAGCAGTCAGCCTGCAATGGCTGCATTTAACCACTGCACCACTTCAGCTCTTCAACTGAAGTGGGGCCGGAACAAGGGATTGCTTGTAAACAGCGAGGTCTTATTCCCCGAGAGCGGCCCACCCCTCTGCTCCCGCTATACCTACCTCTCCCTATCATGACCGAAATGTTCCGGCTCTCCACCACCCCAGAGATCCCCTCCCCCTCCCCACTGGTCCTCCTCCCTTCCTGCAGGCCATACATACCATCCACACTGAGCCGGGGAACCGAGCCCGGGCCCACTCATACTCTCACATCCAAACATTATAATTTTTCCCATGCATTCCCCACACTCATATCCACATACTTACAGCCCAGACACATGCTTCCAGGGTAGAAATTTAAAAAGTCAACAAGAAAAAATAATTCAGTCAAATCCATCAGTCAATTTAATTCAATTTCAATCCTTAAAAAACTTCCAAACACCAGACATACCAACATACACACTACCACAGGGGTAAGAATTAAAAGCAGCAATAATACAGGGAGATAATAAGAGCCAGTAAACACTTGCAGGCCCTCAACCAGATCCAGTGGATTGTATAGTTGATTATCATAGATGTAATAGCCAAACTAAGAATTATTATTATAACTGCAACCCTAGATGGCTTGAGAGGGTAGTCTGTAGGGAAATGAAGTATCAGAAAGAAAACACCGCCTTGATATGGACTGTCGTTAGGACCCATAATTGTGGCTTGCCAATGGAACATGTCCTTTCCAACAGGGCCTGCAGAATACTGAACTAGTTTCCTCTGGTGGAGGGAGAACAGGCAGGCTCAAATGGAAGAAACAAACAGGCTCTGCAGCAGGCAAGCAGTTCTTTCTGTGTTTCTTCTTCTTTAATTCTTCCACAAGCCTCCTTCTAAAACCAAGTTCTTGTGGCTCCGGTGTTGTCTTCCCAGCAAGAGGGGGGGGGGCTCTTTTAAAAAAAATTATTTGAGGGAATTGAGAGTTTATTTTAAAAATAAAATAAATACATAAAGTAAATTGGAGAATTGATATTAGGGCTGTGTAGCACTTTGGAAATAATTCAGAAGAGAGGTTTTGGAACATGTGGGAGCATGAGTGTAGCACTTGTCACAGCTTTAAGGTAGCTGTGCATTTTCTTGGAATTGTGCAGTTGCTCTCTACAGCTGCCATGTTATCCTGGGGGAAGAATGGTAAGCAAGACCTTATCGTCCCTCCCCTCCCCCCTTGCATATTAGGGCACCTTTTTTGGATCTGAATCTAAAGCACAGTCACAATCTCTCTTGACACCCCTACATCATATTCTAAACCTGTTGTTGGGTCACCAATTTTTTGAAGGTGTCGATTTGGGGAGAATCTTGAGGGCCACAAACAGAGACTGAGGTATTATATGAACTGCAAGCATATATAGTTTGATTCAGAGTCTGTGAACATTTTCATTTCTTTCTAATTTTCTTTGCAGGAACGTTTTACCTGCCCCAGTCTTTCAGTTCATCCTAAAGAGCCTGCCTTTGTTGCTCAGACAAATGGCAATTACATGGCCTTATTTTCCAGCCTGCCACCTTATCGAATCAACAAAAAGAAGAGGTTTGAAGGGCACAAGGTATACATCCATCAATGGGTTTTATTCCTTTTATGTACCAAATTATGTTACTGCTTTTCAGTAGGGATACAATTTAATAGACTTCAATACTATTGTCTGTAGTTTAGTTAATGTAGAATTTAAATGGCAGTAAAGTAACTAAAAGCATTATTAGTTAATAACTAGACAATCCGTGACCCCTTGGGTCATCATTTCAGAGATAATTCACTGGAAGTTTTTAAGAAGATGTTGGATAACCATTTGTCTGAAGTGGTGTAGGGTTTCCTGCCTAAGCAGGGGGTTGGACTAGAAGACCTCCAAGGTCCCTTCCAACTCTGTCATTCTATTCTATTTTAAGATTTTTCAGTGACTTCAACAGTGACAGTATTTTTAACACACTGCCTTGAAAATAGCCATGTTGATCTGTATAGCATAATCAAACATCAGCACAGAAAATATTTTATGACATTTTGTATTATGTCATAAACTGTTTTATGGTCATATTTGTCATAAAAGATTTTAGAAAATTAGCGAAATTTCAATTCCACGGGAGTCCTGAGTTCCAGATTTTGGGTGTATTATGAGAGTTAACCCATTTGAGGTTCCTTGGTTCAATAATTGGTGCCCTATGATGCACTATTTCACATAGTTAAAGGTTACGGAAAGAGTTTTAGTGATAGATGAGATAGAAAGAAAGAAAGAGAGAGAGAGAGAGAGAGAGAGAGAGAGAGAGAGAGAGAGAGAGAGAGAGAGAGAGAGAGAGAGAGAGAGAGATATGATAGATAGATAGATAGATAGATAGATAGATAGATAGATAGATAGATAGATAGATAGATAGATGAGAGACAGACAGACAGACAAGACAGGTTTCTCACATACTGTATTCAGCAACTACTGCTAACAATGACAAGTCTAAAATGGGGCCATCTTATTAAATACCTAGGGAAGCGATTAGGCCATTATGGTACAAATTGACATGTTTATTGTAGTGTAAACTTTCAGGAAGCTATAGATCATATTGTAATTCATTAATGAACATCTTGATTTATTTTCTCCCCCTAATTCTTGATTCAAACAGGTTGAAGGATTTGCTGTAGGCTGTGAATTTTCACCCGATGGAACACTTCTTGTGACAGGGAGTTCAGATGGCAAAGTATTTTTCTACAACTATCGCACAGCTCAAATTCTCCATACCATGTCAGCACATAGTCAAGCCTGTGTGAATGCAGCCTACCATCCAGTCCTTCCATCACTCCTTGCCACCTGTGCCTGGGATGGGTTAATCAAGATCTGGCAATAATAGGAAAGTTAGATAGCAACTGGCTTTCCAACTTTGTAAATATTTTTTTTCTTGTAGTTTCATTTCTTAGAACTTTTATGTTCTGTATAGTGGTACACCAAACCAGTGCTTCTCAACCCCAGTGACTTTATGATTTGTGGACCTCAAATCCCAAAATCCCCCAGGCAGCATGCTTGCTGGGGAATTCTATGAGTTGGTTAACATATTTAGAGCAGCTAAGATTGAGAAATGCAGTACTAAACCAGTTTTACTGTAATGTGACTATATGGGGCAGAAAATATAAAGTTCTCCAATCATGCTACACAAATAATTAATTTGCCTGGGCCTGTTTTTGACTCATACTTTTCCTTAACTGTTACCCTTCTCCAAAGAGTTTTTTGATGCCGTTAGAACTACAGTATTCTTTTAAACAGCTGCTAAATATATAGCTACTACTAGCTTTCTCCAAGTTTTTGTTGCAGGGAATTAGGACAATATGAGCTAGATTGCAAAAGGAATTAACTGAAGCCCTAAATCTATATGTTCTGCCTGTTTTAATTGGATGTGGAATGCACAAATTTAATTGATAGAAGTAATTAAAAGGAATTCAATATCATTCCAAATTCTTCTGGGAGCCTAGATTTTTTAAATCACTTTAGTGTTACTAAATCAGCACTCTTAGATTAAAATTTAACTATTATTTAGCTTCCGTCACTGCTTTACCCTTGTACTATTACTTGATCCTGCATGTTTTTCATCCAGTTTTAATGGTGTCACACTATGCTAGAACTGGTGTAGCTATGAAGGCTTTTCTGAGTAATGTGGTTAGTGGGGTTCTTGGTGCTCTCTAAGCTTGCTTGTTTTCTTACAGATGTACTAGCACTGATGATGTTGCCTAGTTAGGGTAATAAACATCTGCAAGAAAACAAGCAAACAGAGAGAGCATCAAGGACCCCTCATTTCAACCCTGAGCTACAAATATTCTCCTTTATTGGTAATGTGGTTAGGATCTGATTCTGATAGCTTTATGGTCACATGAAGCTCAAAGAGATTTGGATGCTTGAGAATCTCCATAGAGATTTATGACAATTTACATGTATGGTTGATACTTGCAATAAAAAAAATCTCAACAATTTGCTTATATATAATTTTAAATGGTTTTCTTATAAAAATTTACAACAAACCTGAAGCAATAGCATTTCTAGCACCATAGCTATTTCCAGTTTGCTAAGCTCAAGGATATAGTAAGCTTTCCCCCCCAAAATCACACTTTTCTTCCTGATTGGGAGCTGATATATTTAATTACAATAACGGAACTATTTTTGTTGGTGCCTTGCATTAATGTAAAATTTACTCTGAAGGAACACTTTAGGTTTCTACAGGATGTAGGAAGAGGAGAATAAGGAGTTTTGTTGGTCCATAGAAACATATTGGAGGTAGCCCACCAGGGCCACACCTAATACTTACCTTTCACATACAGTAGTTAGGAATGGAATCACTTAGAAAATGTATCTGTCTTTTCTTTGCAAAATACAGAGTGTAGTTTTATATTTTGCTAAAATGTGCAAAATAATATACATGTTACATATATAATATAATGTTACATAAAAATTAAAATTTCAAAGTACCCAAAATGTAACTTAAAAGTTTCCTGTTGTAATTTTTCTAAAATATGAACTGTAAAGTACTCATTATCAAATCTATTTGTATATTTTATGGACCGAATGTATCTATTGATCAGCTTTCCTGTGCACAGCAAGACTAGCATTCACTAAGATTAATAGTCTTTTATTTTTTAAGTTGTTTTAACTTAACATGCACTTAATGAGTTTCATAAAATGTAAATTTTAACAGAATTTTTATAATTCTTGGTTAATGATTGCCTTGTTTAGTGACCGTTTGAAGTTACAATCACACTGAAAAAGTTACTTTATGACTGGTTCTGAAACTATGACTATCACAATATCTCAATGGTCACTTGATCCCCATTTATGCACTTTACAACTGGCTTCCAACAAGCAAAGTTAATGAAGAAGCCCGCTGTGTAATTGCAAGTCGTAATAATGTGATGACTCACTTAATGACCATGTCATTTAGTGATGAAGTTGCCAGTCCCAAATGTGGTTGTTAAATGAGGACTATCTGTTCTTCCCTAGGGATATGAAGGGGAGTACTGTATTTCTTTTATTTTATTGTTTTAAGGTAATCGCTTAGTGTAACACTTATCTCTGAAGAATCGTCAGAACCACTTATAATTTAATATAAAAGCATAATAATAAAATGCCATTAAAAGAATCTTCTTCCAAAACCAGCAACTGGGCTAACCTGAAATCTGTGGAGTTCTTTTGTAGAGTGACAGCACTTTCTGGATGCCTTTCAGTCTCAGTGTAGCTATAGTTCCAAATCCAAGAAACCAAAATTGAGAGTAGATAAGGAAACCAGTGGTACCCCAAATAAGGTAGGAAAGGGCTGTGTTGTCATAAGTATATCACATCTGGGCTACAAAAATCAAGAAACTATAAAGGTTACACAAGCAATCAAACCTCCAAAATACAAGTCTATTTGTATGGAAGGGAGAATATCATCTTACATTAATAAATCAATAATCTTTCAATCTAAATTGTAAGATTACTCTGTCCAATAGCCAATGATTTCTGTTTTCCTAATAAAGCTACATACAATCTTCTCCTAGGCTTCAATAGGATCTTCAATTCTCTGGATCATGTTTTTTTATATAAACTATAATTTATGTAAGTATAAGGCTGCTGAGAGTGGGATGAAGAGAAAGAAACTGTGAACTTTTAAAAAGTAGTGTACTTGTTCTTTTAGGAGTGAACTGATTTATTTTAGTCATTATATCCAGAAAAGTACTTTAATAGTGTACAATACTTCACCAATAATGATGGTTGGTCCTTGACTCACATTTCCTACATAGAAGTTACTGATTTAATTATCTTGATAGAACACTTCATCACTCTGTATATAAAATTCAAATAATGCCGCTTTGGAATTATTCTAAATCAATCTCATTACCTCAACTTTTTGCAAGTAAGTTTTGGAAAATTCAGAGTGTACTTAATAATGTTGCACTTCAGAGGTTGTCAAACTTTTCAGACTGTGGAAACCTAGTTAAAAGAAAAATTTCTGGAATCCTAGACCAAGAGGAAATGTACTAATGATACAATTATTTATTTAGTGTATGGCAAAAATGTTAAAAATCACATGACAATTACATTCTCAATGAGCAAGTGTGAAACTACTATCTTTACAAATTCAAAGTTAGACTATTTATATAGTCAATACATGATGGAGTTGCATACCGAAAGTCTCTGGGGTTTCCCTGATGTTGGTGCTCAACAGCTTGTTCGTTTTCCTGAAGATGTTTCATTACCCAGATTAAATTTATATTTACTGACAAAGAAATAAAGGGAGACTAGTCTAGATTTATTTCAAGCTATTTAGCTCTCGTCAACTAGCCATACCCTTCTGGGATTCGAACTCGGGCTGCTTATATATTATGTAGATGTATTAACCTCTAAGCTATGGGCTCTCCTTGCTTTGTAAGCTATACCAGGCGAGAGATTGTTTTTTATCAGGGCAACCTGGTCTACCCAAATATGGGACGAAAGTGGAAGCAGTATGCTCTGTCCCATATTTGGATAGACCAGGTTGCCATGATAAAAAACACTTAATTACCCAAATTAGGTAACAGCACTGATGACGTTACCTAGTTTGGGTAATGAAACATCTGCAAGAAAACAACCAAGCTCAGATATTACCAAGGACCCCTTATTTTAGCTACAAATTCTCTCCTTTATTGGTTTCCCTGATGTACACTCAGAGGGCACTGTTCCACAGTATGTTTGCTTTGGAGCATCACAGCTCCATTACGAAGAGGAAAACTTTCCCCATTTATGGAGGAGTCTACAGTCGTGAACCTGCCATGTGGAGTCCTAGTGAACATTGACTAGGTTTTATGGGGTAGATTGAACCCTTTGGTTCAGTTGTAAAGCAGGGAACATTGTGACACTCTGGAGCAGAGGTCTTCAAACTTGACAACTTTAAGACTTGTAGAGGAACATGAAACAAAGGCAGAGGGGGAAAGGGAGAGCTTGGAGGAGATAAGTTCAGAAGAAAATTTACTGCAAAAAGAAGTGTGAGGACGGTGGTAGTTAATTATGGTAGAGATGGTGCGACAACGAGAGCACAGGCCGAGGCAAAGAGAGCAAAACCAAGGGAAACCTCTAACTGAACAGACAGTAAATCTGCTATCCCTGAACATAAATGGACTAAACTCGCCCACAAAAAGGAAAATTTTTTTCCACAAACTACTAAATCAAAATGCAGACATTATCTGTCTACAAGAAACACACATTAAAAAAGAACAACATCAGATTTTGGAATTCCCAAAGTTAGGGAAACTATTCACAGCATTATCTACACATAAGAAGCGTGGAATAGCAATATATACAAAAGCATGGTTGAATCCAAAACTACTATATTCAGATGAGGACGGTAGAACACTGATAATACAAACAAAAAATGGAAGCAAATCTGTAACGATAGTGGTTATATATGCCCCAAATATAAATCAATCAGCCTTTTTCTCCAGCTTACATAAAAAATTACTAGAAATACAGTGGGAGAAATTATTGATAATAGGCGATTTCAATGCAGTCGTGGATAGGAAAAAGGACTACAAAGGTACCAATAAGAAAAAAGCAAGAAGAGTACTACCGGCATCATTTGATCAATTGGCAACAGAATTTAATTTAAAAGACAGTTGGCGATACCAAAATCCAGACAGCAGGCACTATACCTTCTTTTCATTTCCACACAAATCATGGTCGAGGATTGATATGGCCTGGGCAAATGGGGAATTCTTAAACGATTTGGCTGAGTCTGAAATTCTTCCAAACGCCTGGGCCGACCACAATCCTTTATGGATAAAATGGAAAGAGCCAAATAGTAAAATAAGAGTAAGATGGACCTTAAACCAAACAATAACAAAGGAAAAAGATTATATTAAAATGATGCAGAAAGAATTAGATATCTTTTTTCAGATTAACACTAAAGAACAGACTTCCCTAAGAACTCTATGGGATACAACGAAGGCATACATAAGGGGGCTGTCTATAGCTTACTTGGCCAAACGTAATAAAGAGAGAAATAACAAATTAAATACATTAACAACTAAATTGCACAAATTAGAGAAAACATTGCAAGAAGACCCCAAAGATGCTAAAACATTAGAGGACCTAAATATAACCAGGCATAAAATAAACTTGATAACGCAAGAGCAATTGGCCAGGAAACTTAAATTAGCAAAACAAAACTATTTCGAATCAGCCAACAAACCAGGAAGATGGCTCGCTTATAAACTTGCAAAAGAAAAAGCAGATAGAACAATTGACGCTCTTCAGGACCAAAATGGGGAAGTACATACTAGAATCACTGAGAAAAAAAATATAATTCAAACCTTTTATACCGACCTTTACAAACAGGAAGACCCAAAAGACGAAGCAATTAAAGAATATCTCAATGAAAGCAATTTGCCAATCGTGCTGGAGGAGGACAGGAATATGCTAAATGACAAGATTACTCTAATAGAATTAAGAAATGCCATCGGTAAACAAAAGAACAATAAATCACCAGGTCCGGACGGTATCCCATTCGAAATATACAAAAATCTACAAAGCTCATTAGAACTAGTAATGTTAGACTTATTTAATGAAACAATGGAAAAAGGGGAACTACCCGAGTCCTGGAAAGAAGCATATTTAACTCTGATACCCAAGGAAGATTTGAGCAAACAAAACATTAAAAATTATAGACCGATTTCATTACTAAATACGGATTACAAGATACTCGCATCAATAATGGCTGAACGATTCAAAAAAATTTTAAATCGGATTATCCATTCAGATCAAAACGGTTTTTTACCCCACAGACAGATAAGGAACAATACCAGAATAATACTCAATATACTAGAATACTACGATATACACATAGATAAACAACTAGCGCTTATCTTTGTCGACGCCCAAAAAGCGTTCGACAACCTTTACTGGCAATTTTTTATTATGCAACTAGAAAAAATGAAATTTGGCGAAAAATTTATAGGGTTGATCAGAGCTATATATAGTACCCAAACAGCAAAAATAATAGTAAATAACGATATCACAGAGAAAATAGATATTAAAAAAGGAGTACGTCAAGGATGCCCGTTAGCCCCATTAATTTTCATATTAGCATTAGAAAGCCTACTGAGGAAAGTAAGAAGCATGCAAGAGATAAAAGGTCTAAAAATCAGGAAGGAGGAATTCAAACTTCAAGCCTTCGCTGACGATATGACATTTATAATTGAAGAACCTCTAGACACCGGCCCGACTCTAATCAAAGAAATTGAAAAATTTGGAAAGGCGGCAGGCCTAAAAATTAATAAGGAAAAAACAAAAATAATAACTAAAAACATGACACCAAAACAAAATACCAAATTGGAAAATTTATTAGGCATGAAAATAGTTAAAAGAGTTAAATATCTTGGGATATGGCTCACTGCAAGATGTAGTTCATTAAAGGAGGATAATTATATAAAACTAATACAGAAAATTAGTAAGGACCTTGACGGATGGTCAAAACTTCAATTATCATTTATGGGTAAAATCGCGACAATCAAAATGAACATCTTACCCAAGATCTTATTCCTATTCCAGGTAATTCCAATAAAGTTGAACAAAACAGTTTTTTCAAATTTAAATAAAATGATATACAAATTCATATGGGCCAAAAGAAAAGCGAGGATCAAACTGAAACTTCTTCAAGACCATAGGAGGAGAGGAGGATTTGGTCTCCCTAACTGGGAGCTATACCACCAATCTGCTACACTCAATTGGATGAGGGAATGGATTACACTCAAAAATAGAAGGATATTAACTCTAGAGGGTTTCGATTTGCAGATAGGTTGGCACGCCTTCTTATGGGGGGACACCTATAAAACACATACATATTTCCGCCGACATTATATAAGAAAGAATCTATTAGACACATGGTTAACAATAAGGAAGGACCATTATAGAAGTGTTCCAAAATGGATATCACCAACTGAAGCAATTATATACCCGAACCTTTTAGACGTAAATAAGATTATAACATATCAACAACTCCTAGATGAACACAATGAGATGTTCTCAAAACAAGAACTTAAAGAAAAAGGAACAGACCTTGATTGGTGGCACTATTTACAGGTCAAATCAAAATACAATAAAGATAAAATAAAATACGGATTTCAAAAAAAATGTGACTTAGATAGAATATTAATGGGCAAGGACCAAAAAATGATTTCCAAATTATATAATTTCCTACTCCAATATAACTTATTCGAAGAGGTGGTAAAAGGCTCAATGATTGCGTGGGCACAAAACTTTGGTTATTCAATTAATTTAAACGAATGGGAAAAAATTTGGTCTATAAATTATAAACTAACACTGGCGATACCATACAAAGAAAACATATACAAAATGTTTTACCGGTGGCACCTTCCCCCAGCACGACTGGCAAAAATGTTCCCGAAACTTTCCCCAAAGTGCTGGAAGTGTAAAGAAGGTATAGGAACATACTACCATCTATGGTGGACCTGCCCCAAAGCGAAAAACTTTTGGATTAAGATCAAAAACTGCCTTGAACAAATAATCTCAAAAACGATCCCCCTAAAGCCGGAGCTTTTCCTATTAGGTATCTTCAGGGAAAAAATGACGAATGAAGACAGATATATAATTTTACACATTACAACAGCCGCAAGAATTATATATGCGCAGACTTGGAAAACCGAAAAAATCCCAACTACGTTAAATCTCATTAATAAAGTATTTGAATGCGCAGAACTTAGTAGGATGTCACTGGAAATGCAAGACAAAGATGACTCTGAATTCTATAAAACTTGGGACAGGTGGTATAACTGGCTTAACCAAAATAAATATCAAAAATTGCTATAATTATGTGTCATGATCCTAGACACACTATGAGTCATGATCTTAGACAGTATAAATAATAACAAATGTCTACTTTTTCGCAAAGACCGGAACAAAATATCGGAATGTATACAATTTTACAAGATTATAAAATATTAATCAAGCTGAACAAAAGAACCATTGTTGAAAAAGGGAAAATGATAATAGATTGAACACAATATAACAAGAGAAAAGAATAAGGAAAATATTGGAAGATATAAGAAAGATAATGATGTAAATAATAACTATAAAGATTAAACATGTTTTTGTATCACTAGGCTGTAAAAGGATAGCGTCGATGAGATGGTTGACATGTATGTTCAATGTTCAATGTTTTCTATACTCAAAGATATTTCTTACTTATTCTTACATATGTTTATACATGTTTTTATGTTTGTTTGGATGTTTGTTTGTCTTTTTTATATAATTAATAAAGATTATTTTATAAAAAAAAAAAAGACTTGTGGACTTCAACTCCCAGAATTCTCCAGCCAGCATAGAGAATTCTGGGAGTTGAAGTCCACAAGTCTTAAAGTTGCCAAGTTTGGGGACCCCTGCTCTGGAGGAACAGTAGAGGACCATTCTTGTGTCCAGATTGAAGCAGATAATGATATTCTAATGATAGAAATTGGCAGAAAAGCAAAAAAATAAACTGATTATTGTAAATGCAAAATTAGCATTTTGAATGTGCAAAAAATAAAACTTTAATTTCACAATTAACTTGGGAGATTAATGTTTTAACAAAACAGATCGATATTCAATTATTAGGTGTGATTGCATTCCTTGGGGAAAAAAAGTTCAATATTTGGAATAATTGATGCTACTTGTAAGCAGAGATCATCTTTTATACTTAGTCTGTTTCTGTGCTGGCTTGTTCTCTTTCAAAGGTATGTTATTGCAAATGGCATAAGATTTTTCAGTCTTGACAGGCAATACTTTTTTTTAGAAGCTTTAGCCAGAAAAACTGCACAAGGAAATGTGGTTTATAATGTGAAATTAGTTAAAGTGGATCTACGTTGTTTGTTCTTTAATGGTAATTCAGATGCAGTATAGTCAACATAATGATTCTGGACCTGGTTAATTTTTTTATTTTAAAGGAGAAATGTTCCTGTGGCACATAAATCAGATAGGTGTTATATCACCAAGGTTTTGACATTTTCCCTGAGGGAAATTTTGTTTGGAAGATTTGGAAAGCACATAAAATTATTTTAGAAATATACTCACTTCAATGTGTATCTTTAAACTGAATTGCATTCATTTGACTTTGACATTTGAATCTAGTTATATGTATACCTTGCAGTGAAACACTAGTATCATTCAGATAAGTAAATATATCAGCCAAGTATACAATCTTTTGCATCCAACAATTGCCACTCAATTTCTGCGCTAGTTCAAAAGAATGTTCCTGTAAAAAAGAAACATATTTTCTTACCGCTTATAAAATGAAACCAATATTTGCTGTGAAACAGTCATCTCAGTTCAATATACAGGAGCAATGTGTTCTCTAGACAACACAACATAGTAAATGCCTTAGAGTTGAGCAGTCTTGCTTTTGTAAGATTCGTGATTTTAACTGCCTTGTTGGGTACAATCCTGAGTTCTGTTGGCATGTATTACAAATAAATGACAAGACAGCAGTGATTATGCTTAATAGGCGGAGCTGTATTTTTCATGTGGGCCCCATTACCTGACATTATTCTGACTATAACTGCTGCTCCACCATTGCATATACTGCAATACAAATGCAAATATATTTTGTGTTTCCCCCCCATAAATGTACAATAGATCAATGTAACTATTCACAGTTCAGGTAGGAAAAGGTTTGCAAATTGGCGTATCTTCTTCCACAGATGACTCAGCACAAGCACAACAGGAGCAAGATTAATAAACCTGAAAACATTAGTGGATTTAACCATTTGAACGGAGAAACCTGTAGTACTCTTTTTAATTGTTTCCTTTTCAGAAAATTTGACATATCCTTGAAGCTATTAACAAAGAGTAGCATACACAATTGACTTTTATGAAATGTTTCAATTAATCATGCAGAGAGCAGCAAGTTTAAAGTTTTTAACCAACTTTTCTGCAATAGTATGAGCTTTACCTGCTTTTGCTATGTGATAAATGATTAAATAAGAAATTGGGCATTTTTTGGTACACAAAAATGTATGAAGTGCCTTTTATTTGGAATTCCTTTGAAATACCCAGGATTTAATTTCAGACTTTAATGTTTGGTGTTCAAATATCTTCATAATTTTGCAAGAGTCATACTTTTGTCTAATCCTTGCTCACATGCAACACGCAAGCCACTTGATTTGTCTTCATTGCAGTTTCAAGCTCTCATATTTACAATTTCTGGTTTTGTGCTTGAGCTTAATTTCTCAATTCTTATGGTATAAAGAATTACAGTAGCAACAACACCAGCAGAGTTTTTGATTTCTCCCCCCCCCCACATTTTTCTATACTGCTTGCGGTTGTACCAGTGTGAAACTGATGATCCATAGCTGGGAAAAAAATGCACATAACATAAATATTTATTAGGCCTAGTAAAAAAATAATATGCATATATGGAGGATATGACAATTTAATTCTGTGAATCTGAAAAATTATGCAGGAAAATCACCATTTGTGCATGCACATAGACTAAGGTGACCAGACGTCCCGCTTTTGGCGGGACAGACACGCTTTTCAAGCGTGTGTCCCGCGTCCCGCATTCTTTTCAAAAAGTCCCGCTTTTTTGAAAAGAATGCCGAAACAGCGGGACGTCTGGTCACCTTAAAAGGGGAAGCAAAAGAGAGGTACCGGAAGCAAGTCGGGCGGAATTTCAGAGAGCTGGCTGCCTGCTGGGGAGAGGGGGAGGGGGGGCTGCTCCTCCTCTCCTTCCCCGCCTCATCCCTAGCCCCGCCCTCGGAGGCGCCGCTGCTGTTGGGATGCTGCTGTTGGGAGGGGTGAGGGACGAGGAGCCGTCGCCGCTTTGAGCTCACGAGCGGCCCCTCCGGCGGCGCAAACAGCCCTTCCTCGTTCCTTCCCCCCGTTGCCTCGCTGCCGCCGTTGCCCTGGGGCCAGGCGGGAGACCGGGAGACCACGGCGCTTGGATGCCTGGAGCAGGTAAGATGCCGGCTGCCTCCTTTCCCCGTCTCCCGCTTCCCGTTCGTTGCTTGCCAGCCCAGCCCCAGGGCAGCTCCCGAAGGGGAGGCGGGAGGCGAGGAAAGGCCTCCCGCCTCCCCCCCCACCTGGACGCCGACATTTGCTGTGTTTTGCCCTCTGCGCATCCGCAGCGTTCTGCGCATGCGCAGAGGGCAAAACAAATGGCGGCGCCCAGGCGGGCCCGCCCCCCCGTCCCGCTTAAAAAAAAATCTGGTCACTTTAACATAGACAGTAGTGAAATTAAAGGAGGGTTTTTTTGTATTTTTGTATTGTTGATATCTTGCTAAAGCCACTAAGCACTCATCTTCCTGTCCGTCTAACTTCACAAATACAAATCTCTATGTTTACTCCAAAGAATCCCCTTGGCAGACATTTTTATAGCTTGTGCCTTCCTTGCAGGGTGGGCATACTAGTATTCTTTGTCATTTCATAGCTGCCTGTTTGCCCTACACTACTTAGCCTATTCTTTGTTCCTGGTTTTTAGGAAAAAAAACCTTTAAAAGCCTGTGGTTAGTGTATGTGACTTCTTGTTTCCAGGGAATTCTTTTTTTAAAGGAGTGAAAACCTCTTCATTTTCTGGTGCCCGATAAGATAGTCCTGATATTTTCTGGTGTTCAATACAGATAGTCCTCTACATACAAGAGTTGATTTAGTGACTGTTTGAAGTTACAACGGCACTGACAAAAGTGACTCATGACCATTTTTCACGCTTATGACCATTGCAGCAGCCCCATGGTCACATGATTAAAATTCAGAGACTTGGCAAACTGACTCATATTTATGATGCCTGCAGTGTCCCTGGGTCATGTGATCATCTTTTGCGACCTTCTGACAAGCAAAGTCAAGGGAAAGATAGATTCACTTAATAACTGTGTTACTAACTTAACAACTCCAGTGTTTCACTTAACAAATGTGGCAAGAGGGGTCGTAAAATGGAGCAACAAACATCGTCACTTAACAAAGGTCTCACTTAGCAACAGAAATTTTAGGCTCAGGTGTGGTCACATGTCAACTATATGTATCCCACTTTTGCCGCCATGTGATGAGGGTCAAACCTGCCCCTCCTCTGAGCTCCTTCAGTTATAAAGTAACTGCTGATTGGTTATCTTATAGGCCACTGGCTAATTAGGTATACTTTCTTCCTCCACCCCACCCCCCTTCACTTTAAACCAATTTCAATCTTTCACACCAGCCCTCTGGGGAGCCAGAAGAGGATTGAAGGGGAAATCTTGACTGGCCAAACACCAAAGGGAAACCAAACCAAACCAAAACTTTAGGAATCTGTACCTCTGGCAAGCTGATAAAAGGTGACAAAAGGCAACCAGTTGGAATTGAAACAAAAAATAACCTTTATTATAGTTTTAAAAAAAAAGTTTCCATCAACACAAGTTTAAATTTAAAAAACTTTAAAATTCCAACTCTCAACCTTGCCTCAGGCAACCCCATCATCCAGCACCCAGCCAACTCTCACAAAATGCACCCCAGGCAATTCCTGTCAGAACCCTTTTCTTCTCTTTTGTTGACCTCTAGGGGTCAGGTGGCTCCCTTTGGGCTCCTCTGGCTGGCCTTTGATTTAAAAGGTCAGCTGCTCCCCACTATACATACTAATCTATGGGTGGAAGGAGACGTGTTGCTTCTGCAGCTCTTACACTTTTCATTCTGTCTCTCTTGCTGCATTTAGGACAAAGTGATAACCAGAACTAAATCAGGAAAAGGGTTTTAAGCGGCAAAGAAGGAGGGAGGGACTCACTTCAGTTGATCTGTGTTGCTAAGCAAGCTAGAAACTCATGCTGAATTTCTAGCTCTCCTTGCTCGGAAGCAGAGGTGTACTTCCTGGACTATTTCCAAATTAATTTGGAAGAAGCCCTGGATTGTGAATGGTCTAAAAGTCTACAGGAAGGCGAATGCTATAGCATACCTGGGATGTTAAATCTTTAATTGGCTTGATCATGAGAGATCTATTGACCTACCCTCTTCTACGTTATGTTAGTAACAAGTTAGGTAATTGGATGTTAATCTTGCGTTGTGATAGTTGTCTTCTAAAGACTAGGCACACCACAGTGTAGAAGATAACTGTACACCATACTTTAATATAGTGCACACCTGTAGGATATGAAGAGCCTGGGAACTGAATCAAGAGGCATCAGTTTGGAGTTATGTTCCCACAAGCAATTCAAAGTCAGGTCCCCTTGATTTTCATTGACTTTTATCTAGCACCAACTTACTGCTGACATTAGTTGACTAGATTCTTAAGTATAGGCCTGAGCAATATATCTTCTTAAATGAAACTTAACGTGTGGCCCTGATTCTTTGAGCCTGATATTAATCTGGTCAACTCATCTCAAAACTTTTCATCGGACTACAATGAAAACTCCCCTAGGATGGCATCAGATCTGCAAGCTGGAGCAGCAGTTGACAATACCAGGCTGTTCTGCGGTGCCAAGATGCAAAATATGTCAGCTAGGATGCTCCAGTTGGTCCAGCAGATGCAGAATTTGGTTCACCTGCCTCTGCCCCTGGTGGCTCCAGTTCCTACTATGGCAGCACTGCCTGTGCTGCAGAAAACTCACAGCTGCCCAAAAGGTTTGGAGGAACGTCAGAAAAGATTAGAACCTTCATAGCCTTGGTGGTGCAGTGTTAGAATGCAGTACTGGAGGCTACGTCTGCCCACTGCCTGGAGTTTGATCCTGACAGGGCTCAAGATTGACTCAGCCTTCCATCCTTCCGAGGTCAATAAAATGAGGACCCAGATTGTTGGGCGTAACATGCTGATGTTGTAAACTGCCCAGAGAGTGCTGGGTGGTATATAAGTCTTAAGTGCTAGTGCTATAGCACCATGTGGGTTGTTTATTGGCACCTGGCCAGCAGACTTCCTCACCTATCGATGGTGGGTCTTCTTCATACTGAGTTTCCCAACAGCCTTGCATTGTGCTGCGATGGGCACTTCTCATAATCAAACACATCGACTCTGTTATGGATAATTATCAAAACTCCATGGTAACTTTCAGAGGCCACTTTGGGGATCCCATATAGAAAGTCACAGCGACATGCCGTATTCAGGAACATCAACAAAGCAGTAGAAGACACACATTTCCTAACATTAGGCTTTTGTCCGGGGTTAACTCTGCTTCCCTAGCTTTGCAAGTTAACATAAGCATGTAAGTAAGTCTCTGATGGTTAGTCCTTATAAAAAAACGTTTTAAATTGTGTAAAGTGGCATACAACCTTTGTCTCCTTCCAGAAATTATTTCACATGTTGGGATTAGGTGCCACTTCAGAGTGGTTGCCCCTTAGTACTTACTGAGCTTGGGCCAAGCTGCAGGCAGGAATCACACCCCAATGGGCTGCTTATCATACCTTGTAGTTCTGACAGTTGACTGATAACCCTCTTGCTTACCTGTAATAGTTGTACTTTCCCACTGTCTTGCCTGCTGGTTGTCTTCTTATCTTTCTCTCCTACACATCCACACTTTGGTAGGCTAAGGGCCTGGGTGAGGTGAGGCTGCCTATGTCAAGAGGTTCCTAAAAATGGCAGGGTGTGACTCAATTAGGCAAACTCCTGGAATGCTGGTGTGGATACTTGTGAGTAAACTGTGAATGGAGGAATGAATGAATAGTTTTAGTATACTAAATAGTAAACTCTTCTACTTCAGAGTGAATGAAGTATGGCATGACTGAGGGTGTAATGGCAAACAAGGAAGAGTAGGCTAAGACTGCTTATTTAACAGAATAACAGAGTTGGAAGAGACCTTGGAGGTGTTCTAGTCCAACCCCCTGCTCAAGAAGGAAACCCTATAATCGTGATGATGAACCTATGGCACGCATGCCACAGGTGGCACGCAGCGCCCTCTCTGTGGGCACACGAGCCGTCACCCGAGTTCAGCTCCACCGTGCATGCACACACACCTCCGGCCAGCCAACTGGTCTTTGGGTCTCTGCCGCGCATGAGCGGGGGGGCGTGTGGTGCGTGCAGGGTGCATGCATGCACGGATGCATATGTGTGTGGCGCTTGCGCGGGGACACGCGCAGGGGTTTGCGTGCATGCAATGGGGTGCATGCGCACTTTGGGTACTTGCTCCGGAAAAGGTTAGCCATCACTGCCCTATAACATTCCAGACAGATGGTTGTCCAATCTCTTCTTAAAAACTTTTAGCATTGGAACATCCATAATTTCTGAAGGGGAGTTGTTCTAACCATCAGGAAATAGCAGCAGTTTGCTCAGACTGAGCAGCCAGAACAGAATTAAGTTATAGGATCAGATGGACCCAAATATAACCAATCTGTTGGCTGGTGGATGCATTTGAAGGGATGAAGCTGGGGTTGTTGCCTACATTTGGGAAAAGCAGCTACAGACAAGCCGAAGTGTTTCCCACACCACTTCCCCAAGGATAGACTCAGCTCATCAGTTATCTCAAAGGGTCATAAGAGAAATCCTGTAATTTAATTCTATTCTATTCTGGCTGCTCAGTCTGAGCAACTGGTATGCAACAAATAAGCAGCCCTAGCCTACTCATTCTTGCTTGCCACTAGATCCTCAGTCTTGTCAGAGCCTCTGTAGTAGAAGAGTTTTTTCCCCAAATAGAAATAAATCTGATCCAGTGAGGAAAACAAACATATTTGGCTTGTTGTGTATTTTTATTTCCTTTCAAGTTAGACTCTTTATTTAGACTTTCTCTACAGCTCTTTAAGTTAACTACCGTATTTTTCGGAGTATAAGATGCACCGAAGTATAAGACGCACCTTAGTTTTGGGGGAGGAAAACAAGGAAAAAAGGCCTCTGCCTCCAAGCAATTTGCCAAACAGCAAACAGCACAGATGATATACACTGTTTGCTGTGTATTTCTGTGCATGTGTGCCTGACCCATAGAAATAGCAAAGAATTGGAGAAATGTACATTATGCCAGAAAGTTTTCTTAAATGTAGTCACACTAACTCCTCCCAATTATTTAAATAGATCTACTCCAAGGTAACTAAACTCTAATACTAAACAGGACACTGTTACATTTCATACTATACTTGCACAGAGCTGTTAAAATTAATTAAAATTTCTGGAAGCATACATTATTCTCTATTATTTAAAAGAAGATACAATAGCATTGGGCCTCTTCAGAGCAAGCATTTATTTTAAAAAGCTTCTTTATTTTGTTAAGTTGTCTAGATTTTCTAGAACAATAATAAAGCAGTCTTTAAAAAATAAGTCTAATAATTTGAACATTCTACAGACATTTATAGTTATTCACTTACCCCTTTGCAGCCAGTTCAGCAAAAATAAAAACCTGCGTGTCTAATCTCTCCCAGCTATTTGCCTCTTTGCAGTTAGTTTCACTTTCATTTTTCCAGGTGGCAAACCTAATCAGCTGTTCATCGGGAAACTGCTACTGACTTGCTTGGCTTTACAGGATCTTCCCTCTTTCCTGCAAGCAGGTAAATTGCTGGAAGACAGAGGCCAAAGGTGGGGGTGGCTGGGTGGGTGGGTCTACATTTGGTGTATAAGACGCACCCAAGTTTTCACCCTCTTTTGGGGGGTAAAAAGGTGCGTCTTATACTCCGAAAAATACGGTAGGTGCATTTAAAGTTTCAAAGATTTCAAGAGATAAGTAATTGAAATATATATCAAGCTATTTTGCTCACCTGTAGGCTTGTCAAACAAAAGTACAGTATTATCATGATAAAGATCCATTTTATAAATAGCATACCACTGGGCTTTGAGTGGAGGCCTACAGAGGAAGAATAATGGAATTTGAAGCTGGAAAAAGGAAGCACTGTGGGATGGGAGACAGGTGCTAAACATTATCAAGGATTTTTTTTTCTTCCTGCTGTCATCACTGTTGTCTGCCTTTCACATGCATATATTTTTAATTGTACTGGGAAATAATTGTCTGTTACCTGAAAGGAAACAGCTCAAATTTAAAACGACCCCTTCAAAGAAATTAAATTGGACAGAAAAATATATCTTCATCACCACAGTCTCAGGTAATCTAAGACGACTCTTGATCTGTTCACATTTATTTTTTGTCTTAATAACAAGAATACATTGTTTTTCATCTGTTAATGAAACAGATGAAATTGTTTTTCATTGTTTGTTAAGCTCTCAGTTATAATTACTTGTAACACCTACAGCACCATAAGTTTCCTTCTTCCTTCTCCTCAGAATACTTTCTCCAAAAAAACTTGAAAGTTTTGCAAAGCTTTCAAAGAACATGGCATGACAATACAAGCAGCAATTGATGTCCCTGGTATTGTTTTACCACCTACTATAAATAAAAGATATATAGATATGATAAAAACTAGATTATATACTGTAATTTGTGATCCATTAATTTGGATAATTCAATTAACCTGAGCTTGGTTAATTGTACAGAAGAGTTTACTAAGTCCTTAAATCTCCTATCTATCTGGAAGAACCTATCAGGGAATGTTCTTTGCCAAAACTGAAGAATGTCCAGCGATACTTCACAAGAAGAGTATTACATTCCTCTGTTCACAACAGAATTCCTTATGAAACCAGACTTGAAATTTTGGGACTTCAAAATTTAGAACTCCGCCGCCTTAGATCTGACCTAAGTGTAGCTTACAAAATTATCTGCCTCAATGTCCTACCTGTTAATGACTACTTCAGCTTCAACTGCAATAATACAAGAGCTCACAACAGATACAAACTTAATGTAAACCGCTCCAGACTTGATTGCAAAAAATTCGACTTCAACAACAGAGTTGTCAACGCCTGGAACACTTTACCTGACTCAGTAGTTTCTTCCCCAACCCCAAAAACTTCAACATCAGATTATCTACCATCAACCTCACCCCATTCCTAAGAGGTCGGTAAGGGGCGTGCATAAGCGCACAATCGTGCCTACCGTTCCGGTCCTAATGTTCACATATATTCTTACCTCTTTTACTCTTATTCATGCTTGTACTATTACATATATATTCAATCATGTTTTACTGTTCATACTTTGTTTATAATCATATATGCTTGACAAATAAACAAAATACAAATAGAGAGGGTCTTCGAGAACTCCCAACTTAAGTAGTACTCAAGGTCTGGCATAGATGGTCCTACACCGTGAAATATTCTGCTATAGGGATGCTCGACCCCATCCTTTCTTGTGTTTTACAAATAACTAGAAACCCAACTATTCCAAAGTGTTTTCTCCCCTAAATACTTGTAAGTTTCCATTTTGGGGGGTGATTTATGCTCAAGCAAGGAACATATGTAACAGCCTTTTTTGTTTTGCTTTTGGCAGTCAGCATCGAGAAGTACATTGCACCAGTAGTGGGTTCTAAAACCCTTTACTACCAGTTCAAGCGCGTGTGAAAGTGCGAGTGCGATGCTTATGTGCATGTGCAGAAGTGTCCCAGGTGGGTGGGCGGAGCCTCCCACCACCGGCGCTACCGGTTCTTAGAACCGGGCCAAACCGGGAGCAACCCACCACTGCATTGCACTATGTACATGGATCTATTCTTGAATATCATAGTATATAGTCATTGATACTTCTATCCTCAAAGAATTTATCCAATCACTTAAAAACACACTGATAGTCATTGCCTGGGCATGTGCATTGAATTCCAAAAGCTAATGGCTAAATTTTATAAAGAGTAAAAATGTCATACATATTTAAATATTTATATGCTACCCTTTATTATGTCAGAATTATGGGGCAGTACACAATTATATTACAGTGTAATTCTAAGCCTTCTCAATGAACTTAACAGACATGGAATAGAAAGGCAGGTTCTCTTGTATTAAGCAATTGGCTAAAGAAAAGAAAACAGTAGGAGTGAATGTCTGTAGAGATTCTCAGTCATCCAGGTCATGGTTGCCTCCTGGGGCAAAAAAGGATCCTCTCTGTCCTAGGAGTGGTATTTTATAAGTTATCTAGAATTGGTGTGATTAGTGAAATAAGCTGATGCTAAATTGTTCAAAATGGTAAAAACAAGTGATTGCAAAAGCTTCAAAATATCTCTGCACATTATAAGACTGGATGTCAAAACGACAGTGTCATTCAACGTCAGCAAGTACAAAGTGATGAATATTGGTGCCAAACTACTCATACAAACTAATGGGATCAGAGTTAGTAATGATGACTGATGAGGAAAGAGATCTTGGAGTAATGATAAACCATTCAATAAAGACGTCAACATCTACTAAAATAGAGGCCAACAATTAGTTAGAGATAAGAAAACAGGGATACCAGTATGATCATGCCCTCAGATAAATTAATGGTGCATCTCATCTGGAATGTTGTGTGTTATTCTGGTCACCACACTTCAAAAAAAGATATAATGAAACTAGAGAAGGGTAACTAGGATTATCAAGGACTGAAGCAGCTTTCCTATTATAAAAGGTTGTCATATTTGGGATTTTTTTAATCTAGAAAGTAAGTGAATGACAGTCAATATAAATGAGGCGTACAAGATTATGCATGGTGTGCATAAGGTGGACAAGGAGAAGCTATTTTTCTTTTCACAAAATACTGTATTAGAATCAGAGGTCACCCAATGTAACTGAATCTTGGAAACAACAGACAAAGGTGCTTTCTTTTGCACATGGAATTAAACTTTGGAATTCAATTAACATGAAAAGTGGTGCTGACTAAATGGGCTAGGGGTCCAATCCAGCGAAGCATAACCTAATTTTTATGTAATAAAAATATAAATAGAATCCTTAGCATTACTTTGGTTCCTTCCTAGGCTTTAGTGTTTGGGGGCCCAATCATCATATGAATACAGTTCTGTATACACAACAGAAGTAGGATAATGTTAAAATATAGGAAAATCTAACATAAATCTATGCTATAAATCAGTGATGGCGAACCTATGGCACGGGTGCCACAGGTGGCACGTGGAGCCATATCTGCTGGCACGCAAGCCGTTGCCCTAGCTCAGCTTCAGCGCGCATGTACGTGCACACCAGCTGATTTTTGGCTCGTGCGGAGGCTCTGGGAGGGCGATTTTGGCCTCCGTAGGGCCTCCGGGGTGGCAGGGGGAAGCGTTTTCGCCCTCCCCAAGCTCTAAGAAAGCCTCTGGAGCCTGGGGAGCAAAAAAACGGGCCTACTGGGCCCACTGGAAGTTGGGAAACGGGGGAGTGGGGGGGTCATGCACGCATGTGCAGGGGGGGTGAGGCAAGTGGGGGGGGCTTTAAATTATGGGTGTGGGCACGCACGTGTGTGCAATAGCGCGTGTACGCACTATTTCGGCACCCGAGGAAAAAAAGGTTCGCCATCACTGCTATAAATGATACATAAAAAAGGAACAACTCCAAAGATGCAGCTTTGTTACGCTGATATTCTTCCACAAAACGTGGATGTTCATTCACAATCACATGAGGAAAAGTGTCATAGTAAACAAGGTTCACAATAAAAACATGACAATATTTTGAATTCAACATAATTTAATGTAATCGGGAAAAAAGAAAAAAAAATCACACAAGTGTATTTCATCCGTGAACTAGTGGAACCCCAAGTCTTCAGGGGTTTGCATGGTATCTTTCTCTGGGTTTCCAATATTGATGCTGAAGAAGTGAATAAATATTAGGATTATTCAGCCATTTTGATCTCCTTCAAAACATAGTATAGAATTGTCTCTTAATTTCTGGAGCTTCTATGTAACACCTGTTTTCTTTTTGTAGTGTTTGCATGGCTGCAGCATATGTGCTTTGTTTACCACAACAGTAGGCTTTAATGACACCCTTGTAGTAGTATTACAGCTTTCTTTTCCATTCTCCCAGACTTCCCCCAGGCTCAAGGTTTTTCAAGATAATAATTGCTTTGGGGTTTCTGTTAATGAAAATAAATGTTGCCATGGACAAGCAACCAGGAAAACAAACAGATTGGCTAACCTGGCACCTACGTGAGGGCCTCAATTTTTCATTAATGGTGCAATTCACAGCCAGAAATGATATCTTTCGTTTGAGAATGTGTGAGTCCAAAGCAAAAAGGAAAGAAAGAAAGAAAAAAAGAAAGAAAGAATACATTTCATATAAGAATGTGAAAGCTGATATTGCTGAGGGAAGGATACCTTTCTAAAAAAAATTCAAGACAATTTATTGTATTCAGTTTGTTTAAAGAGTTCAATCTTTCAAGGAATATCTGGATGTGCCCACAGTTTATTCATAGGTGTGCCTTCATTTAAAATTCTACAGCTCCAGCACTTACTTTTTTTAGTGGTGCCAGACAACATGGCAAATCTATCAGTAGTTGGCTTGTTAACCACTGTTTTTAATCATATCTTAGTCTTCTTTGTGGTGGATAGCCAGCCAAAACTTCTGAATTTCAATTGGATGATTACTAATTCAAAGGCAAAGGGAAAAAATGGGAGCAGCAGAAACAGCTTTGTTGGAGCAATCTCATTTTGCAGCCATTCCTTCATCTGTCAGGACTACTTTTATTGTAACAACAACTATAGTAATAGAATCTTGAAAATCAGAATGTGCTCCCTCCACCCTTTAACTTTGTGTGAACTAGGAAAAGGTTTGTCTGAAACCCCTTTGTTGGTTTGTTGGATTATTTTATTGGCCTGGGCTCAAGCTTATCCAACTGTTGCCTTGGTAATGGCTCTTCCTCCTGTCATTCAAGGCCATTCCCTCTATGCCTATAGATACTTACTTTGGCACCTCCAAGGCTGTATACATCACCTGCTTCTTGGAGGAAGAGGAGGAGGAGGAGGAGGAGGAGGAGGAGGAGGAGGAGGAAGCAAAGTGCCCACTTCAAGTATTTTATTTTCAAGAAACTCTCTAAGTCCTCCTTATAGTTCAGAGGTAATCTTCCAAGAAAATAAATTGGGGTATTTATTTTATTTTATTTTATTTATTTATTTTTGTCAAGTACGTATTGGTAATATACATAGATATAACATTGTTTATATACATAAGATGGGTACTGATAAGAGGGAACATTAGGACAGGGACGGTAGACACGCTGGTGCATTTATGCACGCCCCTTACTGACCTCTTAGGAATCGGGTGAGGTCAACAGTGGACAGTCTAAGGGTAAAGTTTTGGGGGTTTGGTGACAAAACCACAATGTCAGGTAGTAAGTTCCAGGCATTTACCACTCTGTTGCTAAAGTCGTATTTTCTACAGTCAAGTTTGGAGCGATTCACTTTGAGTTTGTATCTGTTGTGTGCTCGTGTATTGTTGTGGTTGAAGCTGAAGTAGTCATTGACAGGAAGGACGTTGTAGCAGATAATTTTATGAGCTATGCTTAGGTCGTGCCGAAGGCGACGTAGTTCTAAGCTTTCTAATCCCAGGATTTCAAGTCTAGTTACGTAAGGTATTCTGTTGCGAGTAGAGGAGTGGAGGACTCTTCTTGTAAAGTATCTCTGGACACTTTCTAATGTATTTATGTCCGATATGCGGTGTGGGTTCCAGACAGATGAGCTGTATTCAAGGATTGGTCTGGCCAATGTTTTGTATGCTCTGGTTAGTAGTGTGATATTACCGGAGAAGAAGCTACGTAAGATTAGGTTAACAGTTCTTGAAGCCTTTTTGGCGATGTTGTTGCAGTGGGCTTTGGCACTTAGGTCATTTGATATGAGTATTCCAAGGTCTTTGACAGGGTGAGGGTCGTCTGAAAGATCTTGTCTGTTCAGCTTGCATTTGGTGTTCTGATTTTTTTTGCCAATGTGTAGGACAGAGCATTTGTTGGTTGAGATTTGGAGTTGCCAGATGTTTGACCATTCTGACACAAAGTCTAGGTCTTTTTGGAGGATAGCAGTGTTGTCGGTGGTGTTGAAGAGTTTTACATCATCGGCGAAGAGAACGCAGTCGCTTGTAATGTGATCGCAAAGGTCATTTATATAAAGTATTTGCCAGCATCCTGGAAGGTTAGAAGGGATGGTGAGGAGCAGTTCTGACAAGTCACAACTACTATTACAACCATTTCGTGACAATGTCCATGATATGCCTTTAACATTTCAAATATGCCCATTGTCTTGAAAAACTGTCAGATCCTTGGTTAAGAGCGGTATGTGAAAAAAGTCATGGAGAATTAAATCACTCCAGGATGAGAGGTAAAACAATCTTTGCCCCCCCCTAATGTCAGTGACTAGAGGTGCAGTTCTGCCCTTAAAAATCTCACAATCAATCTGCATTTAGCATGTGTCCGTCCTCTGTTAGCATATCTTGCAAAATGCTGGCTAGACAATCAACATTGGCATCATATTCCAAATAACTGATTTTTTTTTGATGTGATGGATGGCTACATTTCCCCAGCTTAAAATCAGTTTGTGCCACATCACAGAATCTAAATAATGAGCTCTTATAATTAAGGCTTCAGATAATACAGTATGAACACTGAAGAATTTGTTGTGGTGTATAATTTCAGGTTTTGTCTAAATAGTTGTTGCGACAAAGAGATCTTGTATATTTTCAGTGAACCCATTTCTCAACTCGCAACAACGTGACCCACCTTTCACTGTAACTTCTCAATATTCTGGCAATTTACTTTTTGCATGCCGGTGGCTGAATGTCAAGATGTTTCTGACCGATTTAGAAGCCATCCTTGAAAAAGGCATTGTTCCACAATGTTTGTTCCTCAAATGCCTCCTTCTACACAGTCCAAACCAACCGGTATTCATGTTGCTAAAAGCCTTCTTTCCCAGAGATATTCTTTGAACACGATTTAAAGATCAGGGCAGCATAATAAATGTTTTGACTCTCATGGCTTATTATAGTGAGGCTGTATGCCAGTTCCCATTATCAAGCAGGAGAACATGACAGTGGGGAGGGGGGGGGGAAACAAACCAAAAAAGAAAGAAAGAAAAGAAAAAAGAAACTCAATCAAGCAGGCACAGAACAATAACTTACAAGATCTTAGCTAAGGGAGCAATTATTTTTTGCCCTCGACGCGCACTTCAAAGCAAACCAAGCATTCTGCTTATAAGAGATGGGGAGGGGTGGGATGTCACCAAAAAGGTCGAAGAATACATTTTGTTGGAGCTGCTAAAAAGCTACATTAGTGCAATAAGAGAGTATATATTTAGGTTACAGTATGTTGGTGTGTGAAAATAAGAATAAATGTCACCGGTAGTGTTAATACCACTTTATAATGCCTTGAAAAGACCACACTTGGAATACTGCATCCAGTTTTGGTCACCACAATATAAAAATACGTTAAGACTCTGGAAAGAGTGCAGAGAAGAGCAACAAAGATGATTAGGGGACTGGAGGCTAAAACATATGAAGAATGGTTGCAGAAGTGCTATGTCTAGTTTAATAAAAAGAAGGACTAGGGGGTGATATGATTCAGTTGTCTTTTGAGAAATTTCAAGGTAGATTTTCACAAAGTATTAATGTATGCATATGTGTGGAGTAATGTGTGTACATATATATTGTAATCTTGCACCCTTAGTTTAAAATCTCATTGAACTCAATGGAACTTACTTCTTAAATAGGTATCTGTAGGATCAGACTATTGGTCATACCATGGCTAATATTTCTTTAACAGATTAACAGAGTTGGAAGGGACCTTGGAGGTCTTAGTCCAACCCCATGCTCAAGTAGGAAACCCTATACCATTTCAGACAAATGGTTATCCAATCTCTTCTAATTGTCAGGAAATTTCTCCTTAGTTCTAGGTTGCTTCTCTCCTTGATTAGTTTCCACCCATTGCTTCTTGTCCTGCCCTTCAGGTGCTTTGGAGAGTAGGTTGACTCCCTCTTCTTTGTGGCAGCCCTTTAGATATTGGAACACTGCTATCATGTCACCCCTGGTCCTTCTTTTCATTAAACTAGACATACCTAATTCCTGCAACCGTTCTTCATATGTTTTAGCCTTCAGTCCCCTAATCATTTTGCTGTTCTTCTTTGCACTTTTTCTAGAGTCTCAACGTATTTTTATATTGTGGAGACCAAAACTGGATGCAATATTTCAAGTGTGGTCTTACCTAGGCATTATAAAGTGGTATTAACACTTCAGGTGATCTTGATTCTGTTTCTATCCCTCTTTTAGTGCAGCCTATGACTGCATTGGCTTTTATGGTGGCTGCAGCACACTGCTGGTTCATATTTAAGTGATTGCCCACTAGGACTTAGAGCCCTATTGCAGTTACTACTGTTGAGCCATGTACTACCTATTCTATACTTGTGCATTTGGTTTTTCTTACCTAAATGTAAAAGTTTACTTTTCTCTACATTGAACTTCATTTTGTTAGATAGGTCCAGTGTTCAAGTCTGTCAAAAGCCTTCTGTATCTTGAACCTATCTTCTAGAGCAGGAGTATCAAACTCAAGGTGCCTAGATCTGGTTCGCAGGGCCACCCTGGAAACAGCAAAGGACCGGCCCATAGTGCCTCTGCCAGTAAAAATGGCACGGGGGGAGATTGCGCGCGGCTACCCCAACCCCGTTTTCGCTCCTGGGTTGTCTCCTAATAGTAGTCACGCTGCAAACGCTCTGAAAATGAACTTTGTGAAGAGCTGCTACATTTGTGGTTCTACTGAGCATTTCCAGAGACGCTGTCCTGAGAGGAGGAACAGAGGAGCAGTGAGACAAGAGCGCAGGACTACTCAGCAAATGTGGAGCGGTTCTCCAGCATCTTTTTCCCTGGCAGAGTCAACGATTGAACACACCAGGAATACTTGGTTGTTGGACAGTGGGGCGAGCCAGCATGTTGTTAACAATCCACATGCGCTTTCTGGTTTGAAACCAACTATGCAAACATGTGTTAATCTGGCTAATGGTCAAAGAACTGCTGTAAAAGGGGAAGGTAACATGTATGTACCTGAGATAGGAGAAACATTGTACAATGTCCTATATGTACCTGCATTAGATAATAATCTGTTAAGTGTATCCGGGTTAGACAGGCAGGGTTATGAAATACTGTTTACAGGAGGGCAGTACTGCATTAGAAAAGGTGGAAGGATACGTGCACGAGGGGTTAAGAAGGATAGCCTGCACATTCTAGGAAGGCAGGAGAATAGTTTTGCACGTGCACTTACGAATGCTCCCACACATGACAATAATGTATATTTGTTGCGTAGGGGAGTGGAGCATGCAAGTGTCAGAGGACTGCAAAAGATGCAAGACCTAGTTAGGTGGCATAAACCACAGCAAAAACCAAAGCAGTGCAGGTTATATGTAGAGTGCCCTGTGAGTAAGAAAACCCCAAGGCAAACAAACAGAGGTATACCTAGGAGACCTGAAGGGTATAATAAAGATATATTTCCTGAACACAACAAGATTTATCTGGTATGATCTGTTTTTGACAAATCCATGTTGGCTTCTGGTTATGACTTTGTTTGCCTCTAGATTAAGGTGACCAGACTTTTGGCGGGACAGTCCCGCCTTTTAATAATTTGTTCCGCGTCCCGCCAAGCAAGTGTGGCGCGGAAGCCACTGGGGGCCGGGTGGGCGGCAGCCCCCCGGGCGGGTATAGGGCCAGGCCTGCGCTTGGAAGGGGCCGCCGCTCTCGCTGCTCTCCCTCCCTGCCTCGCTGCAGACTCCGCCTGCCTTCCCGAAGCAGCGCTGCCGCAGTTCACATTTGTTTCGCGGCGGGAGAAGGAAGAAAGCGGGCAGCGAGAGCGGCAGCCTCTTCCAAGCGCAGGCCTGGCCCTCTCCCCACACGGAGGTTTGCCATGGCCGGGGCTCGCCTCTGCTGCGTCTGGCCCAGAGAGGGACAGCGGCAGGAGAAGGAAGAAAGCAAACCGCGGCTGTGGTGCTCCGGGAGGGTGGGTGGTGAGGGTTCTTCACAGCCGCGTGCTGCCTCCGTTGCAGAAGCCGCCGCCAGCCAGCCGGGCAGCAGCCCTCTGTGTGGGGAGACGGCCAGGCCTGCGCTTGGAAGAGGCTGCCGCTCTCACTGCCCGCAGCGAGAGCGGCGGTAAGGGCTGCGATGAAGGGGGGGGTGCACAAAGCTGCAGCAAAGCAATCCTGGATTTGTGTCTCCACCTTTATTCACATGGATGGGCTGCGGGATAAGAGAGACGGACCCCTCCCGTCTTGCTCCCTTAGACACCCCCCCTCAATGGTGTCCCGCTTTACAAATATTAAAATCTGGTCACCTTACCCTAGATGTTTGCAGATTTGTTGCTTGATAATGATCTTTTCCAGAATCTTTCCAGATATTTCATACCTCTTTTACTCTTATTCATGCTTGTACTATTACATATACATTCAATCATGTTTTACTGTTTATACTTTTCTTATAATCATATATACTTGACAAATAAACAAATACAAATACAAATATTGATGTCAAGCTGACAGTCTGTAGTTTCCTGGATCCATTTTTTCCCTTTTTCCAATTTTCCAATTTCTCTATACCAGTTTTGTCTTGGCCTTCTTACTAATCCTCTGCAATCAATGGTTTTAATATGCTTTAAATTCAAGTAGTGTGCAAGATATGAAATAGCTGCTCTGAGTGTTGGATTCTGGTAGAGCATTTGCTGTTGAGGTTGCTGTGAATTACTCTGTGGAGGTTATAAAATAATGCAGGCAACTATTGATGCTGGAAACTGAGGAGAGTAATTAATTGACAACTGCTGTTATTTCTATTTTTAAACTTCAGGGATGCATAGCATTAAACTAAATTCGCTTTGGCAGGAAACATCAAGCCAGTTTAGTTGCTCATATGCATCTGTGATGAGAAGGAATACAGATTGAATTGATCCAGGTGTATGAACGCAATCACTTTTTACTTTTTATTTGGTAAATCAATATGCACTGGAATGTAGTGTGCATGATGAAGAATGTGATCAGGTTGTCTGTGGAGGTTATAGTTTTTAAAACTATAACTCAGTCTAGTTCACATCTTTCACCTAGAAGAGCTGATTTGTATTGTGAGATTGCATCATCTTTACTGTATTGATGATGTCATTGTCCTTATTATAAATTATCATCAAATGTATTTATTGTCAGAGACAGGGCATCAATTATGTGACTGCAGCCATCTTGACTTTTGTGATTTCCCCCTCCCCCTCCCCCTCCCCATGCTTTGGATCTGAAATTAAGTTAACAGATTAACAGAGTTGAAAGGGACCTTGCAGGTCATCTAGTTCTAGTCCAACCCCCTGCCCAAGCAGGAGACCCTACATCTGCCTCTACCTAGGATCGAACTCAACAACCAAAAGACTATTACAACCACACAACATTACCATAGCTCAGAAACCAACTGAAGTCCTCCAAAACATCTCAAGTGGACCAAAGACCCAGCAATCCAAGAAGAAAACAAACCAAGCTAAATTAAAAAAAATCTACAGAATTCTTGGAAGCTTGGGATTCAGACAAATCAAGCATCTATAGACACATGTAAATAAACCATACTTACGCACTATACAAAAGAAACAAAAAATATGCTAAGAAGGAAACAAAAAGACCAGGACACATCTCCAGCAACTAACACCCAGATAAGCAGAACTTATAAGAGACAAGAATCAAACGGAAAACAATACCTTATAAGTTATGGTATACAAACAGGGAACAAACCCCCGAATTCACTTTTTTTACTGAAGCTGCTATCTAGTTGGTTAATGAAATGTCTTCAAATAAACAACCAAGTTCAGAGAGCATTCTGAGCTTGGCAGAGGAGGATAATGTAAACTTGTGGGCAGAGTTTCTCTTCAAAGGGTTTGCCATTGAAAGCAAATAGCTATTAGCAGACAGGCAAAACCTATTCCTATACCTTAGTTTGTCTAGGTGAGAATTTCTTAGCTTTTCCACAAAGCATTTTGCCTTTCAATCCATCATTGGAACAAAATAGAAAGGAAGACGGTTGGAATTTTTCTGTCCAAAGCTCAAAAATACAAAACTAACAATACCTTAAAAACCCAAAGGGTATAACTGTGTACTATGTAGTCTTGCATGTTAGAAGGATTTCAGCGAGAAACTCCTTTTTGAACCAATGAAGCCAAATTGCTAGATATAAAAAAAGAGTTTAGCAAGGGAAAGCAGCTACCATAGAAAATTCAAAGTAGCCTAAATAAACTTGTTACAGAATGCTCTGCTTTTCAGAATCTGTTCACATGGCGTTACAGAGAGGATGGTTGGAGAAAGACCATCTGTATCAGGGGTGTCAAACTCAAGGCCCAGGGCCAGATCCAGCCTGCGGGGTGCTTAGATCTGGCCCGTTGGGCCGCCCTAGAAACAGCAAAGGACCGGCCTGCGGTACCTCTGCCAGCGCAAATGGAGCTCGGGAGTGCCGCTTGCTGCCCTCCCAGGCTCCATTTTCAGCTGCGATGGCCTCTTGCCGCCCTCTGCCAGTAAAAATGGAGTGTGTGCCCCCCGAGCTCCTTTTTCACTGGCAGAGGGCGGCAGGAGGCTGTCGCAGCTGAAAATGGAGCTCACTGGCAGAGCGCATGGGTCACCAGATGCCCCCGACATGAGTGATGTCAAGCTGGCCACGCCCACCCTGCCCCTGAGGTCAAGCACAACCCTGATGCGGCCCTCAATGAAATCAAGTTTGACACCCCTGATCTGGATCAATTGCATGGATGAGAATTATCATCTAGGAAGGCCCTCATGTATTCAATGTAACAAAGGTACAAGAGATCTCCTATTCTGAACAGCTTAAACAGATTCAGAAGAGAAGCCACAATTCATTCATTAATGAATGAATTTTTATGCTGCCCATCTCACCAAAGATGATGCCAGATGGCTTACAATCATTCAATAAAAACAGATATGAAACACTGACAATAAATAGGGATCATAAATTTAACATTCAATTAATCTCCACAGTGCCACATCCCCATTGGCGCTCCAAAAGCAAGTTGGCAGAGCCCATGTCTTTAAGTCCTTTCGAAAGGCCAAAAGAATGGACATAGATCTCACCTTGGGTGGTACAATGTTCCAAAGAGAAGGGGCCATGGCAGAAAAGGCTCTTCTTCTGGATCTTACAACTGAAATTCCTTGACCGATGGTGTTTACAGCATGCTCCTTCTGCCGGCATGATGGTGGATCAGGCTAGTCCCATTGGGATGAGACGCTTCCTCAGATAGCTTAGATCCATGCCTTATTTGTCTGTTGCAACAAAACTAGCAAACAATTTTATAGTCTCATCATAACACATTGCAAGGAATTATAATTCTACATTATAATTATGTGAAAGAATAATAATGCTGTATATTAAATAAACACATAAGCAAATACACAATGGTATAGATAAACCTTTACATTCCTTCTGCCAAATTCATTAGCTACAGATGACCTGGAATATCATTACTGCTCATATTGGCTGGGGATGATAGGCTTTCATCCATCACTGTACATCCGAGGATACCTGGGAGGTTAAGGCTGCTATGAATACAAAGGATGAGAGGAAAGCCATAGCCTCCAATGTATGTTCAGATCTCAGTTGAGATGTGGCCTTGGTCTATTCACTATTCCTCAGACCAGTCAATCTCAAAGTTACTGTGAGAAAAAAGTGAAAAAGACTGAAAGACAAATCTGAAAATGGACCATGATTTTTGAAAGAAAAATAAAACACATCAAGAAAGGAGCCCTTGAAAGACACTTTAAAAACAAACAGTTTTTGTAACACTTGATGAAAAGCTGTAAGCCAAACTTTTGGACCATCTCTTTTTCTCTCATGCAAAAGGAGTCTGTGTTCTCCAGTTTCTCCTCTTTCAACTTCCTTCCTTCCTTCCTGATTTTGAGGTGGGTGGACATCTTCATGTCAATCCCAGTTGTGAGTCTGCAAAATGAAACCTGTCACTCACACGGATGCTTTCTGAGTAGAAGCCAAGAAAGCAAATGGAAAAAAGCCTCAAGGCAGGCTGTCTCAACTAAATGAGGATCCATGGAAAGGGTACAGAGCACCATCTGTCCTTTAGCAACAATGAACAAGTGGCCATCATTGGAAAACAGCCCATTAAATCTGCTTGCAAATGCCCCCTTACTCCACCTTACTTGGCATCGAATACTTAGTGATTATCAGCTGGTCTAATAAGCAATAAAGCAGAAAGTTCCAATTGTTTCTAAGTAAGTTTAATTGCAGGGCATTGTTGCTCAAAATAAATGCTAAGATCAAATTACTCGGTCCTTCCTACCATTAATTGGCATCCAAAGACAATGTGTAACACTCCCAATGATTGTCTAGAATTGTGCTCATGAAAGAAGTGTTCATGTAGGGCTTTCAAGTTATGTCATCTCTCTTCAGGAAATCTTTTACACATCAGCCCCTGAGCATGTACATGGCTACCCACTCTCAGAGTACCTCTGGGTACTTAATAGGATTAAGAACATCACAATACAAATGCAGTAATAAAATATAAAATAAACACTGTATTGGGAACAAAGCTAGCGGACTACCTCTATCCATCCCTACATATTTATAGCATATTTCCATGTCATGTTAGACTAAGGTGACCAGACGTCCCGATTTTGGCGGGACAGACCCGCTTTTTAATGGTTTGTCCCGCGTCCCGCCCGCCCTCTTAAAAAGTCCCGATTTTTTGAAAGGGGCGAGGGAGGGCTGGGGGGCGGGCTCTCCCCTGCAGGGACGGCCGGCCACGGCTCATGGGGGGCAAAAGACAAATACAATTTTCGGCGGGCACGGCTTTGCAAGGGCTCTTCACAAGTTTGGCAAGTTTCACAAGAGCCGTTCGCGTGCAGGGCAGTTTATAAATAGCGGCCGCCAGGTAGGGAGCCGGCCGGGGTTGCGCAGGGCTGGGGGAGGCTCGCTAGCCCGGCAGCTCCGGCCGCAGGAAAGAGCGGGGGGGGGTGCCGTACTGAGAAGGGCCAGCAGTCGCCGCCGCCTGAGGGGGCCATCCCCCCTGCCCGCCCGCCCACTTCGCTGCAGGGGATGCTGCACCGGATCCCGAGTCGCGCCGGCTCTCCCGCGGCCACGATGCCCGCCGACCTGATGGAGAAGAGCTCCTCCTCGCCCGCGGTGGCCATCCCGGCCAGCGCCGGAGGAGTCAACGCAGGACGCCCACCTGCCGCCCACGGCCGGCCCGAGCTGAGAGGCCTGCTGCTGCTGCTGCTGCGGCTGGGCCCCCAGCCCCGGTGGCGGGAAGGCTGCGGCGGCGGCCCCAGCCTGCTGAGCCAGCACCGGGCCGAGGGCCATGGATGTGACTCCTTCGCTCTGGCCGCCCCGCCCACCTCGACGCCGGCCTTTTCGAGAGGGCAGGGCTGCATCAGGCGCCTCTCCACCGTGTCCTTCACCGCCCTCCAGTGCATGCCCGGCGCCTGATGCAGCCCCGCCCTCTCGAAAAGGCCGGCGTCACGGTGGGCGGGGCGGCCCGAGCGAAGGAGTCGCATCCATGGCCCTCGGCCCGGCGCTGGCTCAGCAGGCTGGGGCCGCCGCCGCAGCCTTCCCGCCGCCGGGGCTGGGGCCCCAGCCGCAGCAGCAGCAGCAGCAGCAGCAGCAGGCCTCTCAGCTCGGGCCGGCCGTGGGCGGCAGGTGGGCGTCCTGCGTTGACTCCTCTGGCGCTGGCCGGGATGGCCGCCGCGGGCGAGGAGGAGCTCTTCTCCATCAGGTCGGCGGGCATCGTGGCCGCGGGAGAGCCGGCGCGACTCGGGATCCGGTGCAGCGTCCCCTGCAGCGAAGCGGGCGGGCGGGCGGGGGGGGGTGGCCCCCTCAGGCGGCGGCGACTGCTGGCCCTTCCCAGTACGGCACCCCCCGCTCTTTCCTGCGGCCGGAGCTGCCGGGCTAGCGAGCCTCCCCCAACCCTGCGCAACCCCGGCCGGCTCCCTACCTGGCGGCCGCTATTTATAAACTGCCCTGCACGCGAACGGCTCTTGTGAAACGACGTTAGCGGTCTTTTGCCCTCTGCGCATGCGCAGCGTTCTGCGCATGCGCAGAGGGCAAAACCCGGCTCCAGGCGGCCCCGCCCCCCGTCGGTGTCCCGCTTAAAAAAAAAAAATCTGGTCACTTTATGTTAGACCCAGAGGCATTCTCAAGGTGCGGTTAAAAAAGTCAAGATGGCAGCCACACAAAAAGCACATAATAAAGCAAGTGGAGCTTCTGTAGCACTGTTGTGGCCACCATCTCGACTTTTTAAAACAACACCCTGTAGTCATCTCTACTATTGGGGGGGAAAACAGGTTTTAATTGACTAGCTGAGTCAGGGCCAGCTGAATTTCACCCTCCTACATAGGTCAGACCCTGCAAGAAGTTGTGACTTCCACACTTTATCAGAATACACTGCTCAACTGATGGGACCAAGAATATGCCAACCTGGAGTTTGTAGGATGACTATAGACAATTGGAGACAGACAATTCCTGTGACAGATAGGTGACTTCCAACTCCTTGAATTGCATCTAGATTCTATTGGTAATCAGTCCAGTTGTCACAGTAGTGGCTAGGTGGGTATATTGAGGCATCCTCATAACTACTCATACTGCAGTATGTACCAGCTGTCATTTCTGAATGACAGGGCATTCAAGGGCAGCTCCACGTGGAGCAAACTGCAATGATATGGGTGGGTTCTAACTTATTTTGCTGCCGGTTCGCTTCCTCCCATGACATGTGGGTGCGCCTTGTGGGTGTGCGCGTGCTTTGCACGTGCGCATATGCAGTGCTGAAAAATTTGAAAAAATAATTCAAAAAGCCGGAAACAAGATGGTGACCGCATGCACAGTGCCAGAAACACAACTTCTGCACATGCTCAGAAGAAAAAAAAATAAATAAGAATTTTAAAAAATTCAAAAAAAAATCAAAAAAAATATGGCGGCACCCACGGACCGGCACCGTATCGGTGACATCATCGTGACATCATCAGCGGGTCACTACTGGTTCGGGCAAACTGGTCCAAACTGGGAGGAACCCACCCCTGATATAGTGGTTAAATGAACCAGGCTACAAATCAGGAGATCATGAGTTCTAGTCCTATCTTAGGCACAAAGCCAGCTTAGCCCTAGGAAGGAGACATGGTAAACTAATTCCAAAAACTTTGGCAAGAAAATTACAGGAATTTGTCCCAGCCATTTCTAGGAGTCATGATTGATGTGAAGGTACCAATTGATTATTTTCCTCCAAACAAGCCAGGAGTGACTGTAACAAGAAATAGGTTCAGTTGGTGCATATGATACACTTATCCAAAGGCTGCTTTAGGTACAGCTGCTACCTGCTGTTCAAGCAGTCCAGATGGACCCCTGAACTATACACCAAATGTGTCTGGGGAAGGGTGTTACATACGGCCGTACGTAGCACGGATTTGCATAGCCACCGCTGATTGGCTAATCTAGTGGCGGGAGAAATAAACTGCTGTCAGTGGCCGGCTTGGTTACAGGCAAGCTCTTAAAAGCGGCTTCCCTGCAGCCAGCTGGCAGTTCGTATTGCAATCCAGCTAAGAACAATAAAGGTGCTGAACTGTTCCTACGTCTCGTCTCTTCATTCCTGCGCAATCTAACAAAGTGCATGACAAAAGCAGCACTGTGGCATTGCAAGCTCTACTCCTCTGAGACATTATGTGACATCACACCACCTACAGAAGCGTAGGGCTTGAATCAAGACGACGCAACACTTTTGTCAGTCTGATTTCCTTTGTCTCAAATAAATGTCACCTTAAAGTCCCTTCAATTTATGTCCTTGTGATAGAGGCTATATTCTTGTTAAATAAAAAAAGATGTTTGTTCATCAAACTACAATTACATACAGGTTTATTCAGCCTTAGGTAGAACCATACTTATGATTTATACTCTGGATTAAATTTAAGTTGTTCATCGTGAAGTCCAATTTCATTTGGTTTCTATTTCAGGGCCATAAATTTTTCCCTTTCACCTTCAATCAAACCCTAACCTACTTTATTATTAATCTCAAATCAGATATGAATCAGTATATATTCATTCTCACAGTGATTTGAGCCATATAGGTAGATGGTGTGTTCAAGGTAACAATTTAACTTTCCTAATAGCAAAGCCTCATTTATTGTATTTGTCCCTTGCATTGCAGAGTACACAAACCCTTTAAGATTACTTATTCTTTTCTGGCAATCCTATTAAGGTTCATACTGTAATATATTTAGTTGCTTTTTGGTTTTCTCTCCCTTCACCTTGCAGCATGTATAGGTCCACAAATATAACCCATATATTCACACACATAAGTATTACATTTTGGACTACCAACTGAGATTTGATTTCTGCCATGAAATACCTTACAAATCCAGATTGCTCTCTTCACAAAGTGATTTGTAAATTGTAGCTAGTCTGAAAATATATTGATCCAAGAATTAAATATTGACCAGGACAAATTCACAATCAATTCTCATTATAGTAGTCAAGTTCTTTAAGGAAGAGGTTTTCAAAGGCAAAAGGACAAAGAGAAATTGAATCACAGACAAATTGGATAAAATCTGTATCTTGATTGAAAAGCAAGATTAGCTGAAGCTGTCCTCAAAGGAGGGATGCCAAATTTAGCTTTGACCGGATTGATGCCATAGGAACAGCTTCAGTTGGCAAACTCAGAATGTTTTATAACCATGAACTGAGGCAAATGTTAAATTTAGATTTCCAAGCCTACATGCCTTAAAGCTGAGCTAAATTGCAATTTTGAAATTTTCATAAAACTAGCATTTTATTAGGGAAGGAAAGAATCAGATTAACAGAGCACTGTTTGTACACATTTGTATACATTTAATACCTTTAGTTATTATTTAATGTGAGAAACTGTCAACAGATTTTAAATCTTTATCAGAGACATCTATTAGGATTTGATTTATATTTATGTTATGTCCTTGTTTAATCTTGGCTTTCTCCCAAGTGATGCGAAAAGATGCTTATCAGGGGAAGGCCCTCTCATTGGCAACATCCCAAGAATGAAATGCCTTCCACAGAGAAGTCATAAATATCTGGACTGTAAAAGGCTGAATTCAGATTTAATCAAAACTGGAATTGCCCAGTTAAAATCAATTGGGCTTCATTCGCCTGGAAGGTTTTTTTTTTAAACTTTCTGCGACCTTATTTGTTTAAATTCATACTCCATCCTACTATTTAAATGAAGATGGCTATTTTTTTTTAAGTTTTCTCATGCCGTTATTATTTTTACAAATAACTCAAAGTAATGAACCTATCCCAACGTAACTCCTTCCTCCTATTTTCCTCACAATACCCGGGGAGGTGGATTGGACTGGGAGAGTGAGTGATTGACCCCAAATCACACAAAAATAATAGTAAACTAATGTACAGCCAAGAGCCTAGCAAAAAGATTTCCTACAGGCAGAGAGAGGCAGCCATGTTTGAGGAGGCCCTATTCCATGTCACCAGATGAACGGGTGGCAGCCAGGGACAAAACCTTAAAGAGTGGTAGGGTTCATGCAAAGGAAGACATTCTGTCAGGCAGATTAGCCAGAGTTATGTGGGTTTCATAACGTATTTTGTATCTCATTTAGAAGCCTTTGGGCAGCCAATACTTATTTAAAAACAGGTCCTTTCAGAATAGCATTTTCAAGGCTCTACTATATATCAACCAAATCAGTGGCTACGGTCCAAATAGGGCAGCCTGTTTTTTTTTTAATTAAAGGTGATTATTTTGTGAGGTTTCAGCATCGGAAAAAGATGTATGCTGGTACCTGTCCCATAGTTTACCTGCAGTTCTCTTGGGGGCCATCAGCAGCCTTAGGGCAAAAGGTTAGAAATGACTGGTTTAGAATTAATGGCACTTGGCATTTATAGATTATAGATCAGTTATAGATCAACTTCTAATTATACCAACATCTTATCTTGGTCATCTGAACAAATAATAATACCCCTCATATAAAGAGTACTAATTGTCTTTCCTTAGAAAGGCGGAATCTTTTCCCCAATGTTTTTCAGATGACAGAAAGACATTTTGCACAGCTGTTTTTATCAGTCCTTCCACATTCTTTTATGCTTGATGTCGTGTGCCTGAGACAAAAAAGAGAGTTTAATTGCTATTTTGTGTACTTTTAAAATATTTGAAAATGACTCACTTTTTCTCATGCACACTACTGTAGACTATTTCTTTCAGCTTTCCTTGTATGCCATTTACATTAAATCCTTTGATCATATTCACAGCTCATCTTGAAAGCGTCCTGTTATTTTGTTCTTATTAAACTTCATACTAGTCAGTTAAAAAAACCCCATGGTTTGTTGACACTCCACATACCTATAAATATGCATATGATTACTTTACACACTTTATTAAGGTATTTTTTCCACTTTTGACTTAGTGTGTTGAGTGAACCCATACATGAGGGCAGTAAGCTATGATTTATGGTTTAGCATATTCTGTGAATTCACTCTATAAGGCAACAGATCAATTAAGCAAACCATTGTTTAGTATAATGTCTGAACCCACCACCAGAATATATCTAATTTGAAACAATGTCCTTATCCATAGGCACAAATGAAGGCATTATTAAGGAATGAAGATTATATGGCCATCCTGGTTAATGTGCATATGATCTTTGAGAATTTGTATTCACAAAAACACAATCTTTTAAATTGTTTTCGATACTTATAAAGAGGTCTCAATTAAAAATGAAAGAAAAAAACAGAACAGTATCACAGAATCTAAGATGATGGTTGCAGAATCTACTGTGACCAGAGGTAGTATTCCGAAATGGTGTAGGGACTCCTGCTTGAGCGGGGGGCGGGGGGGGGTTGGACTAGATGACCTACAAGGTCCCTTCCAACTCTAAAATAATCTAAATCTATTCCCTTTAGAACAACTTGCTTAGAAAGGCTTTTACAGGATTTGTGTCCTAATTATAAACTTTCTAGAGGGATCTGTTTAGCCTCTCTTGAAAACCGGATGTTGGATTTTAAAAAATAGCATTTCACCTTTAAGCAAAAGGGACCCAATGAACCATTTACCATGAACACAATTCAACAATTGATGTCCTAAAATGTATAATTGAATAATTGGTACTCATCCATTTAATTATAAAACTATCCCTGCCCAATAAATTAAGCTAAGGTACAGGAAGTTGCCTAAGGCCGGCAAGGGATTACAGGGCTGAACAATTACTTGAATCAAGATTTCCTTGATTCCTTAATCCAGCTCTTTCTGTTATCTCATGCTGAATCTCAACTTTAAAAAGAATTTTGAAGAACTTCACCAATTTAATCCAATGCTGTTCATTTTAATCAATGTCCATACATCCAGGGGGTTATAGAAACAAAGAAGATAGTTAGTCAAACCACCCTAAAAAATGGAAGCAAAATGGTATGTAAGTCCATAGGTAGCAGCAGCAATAGATTGCACGGTGGCAGGAAGAAACAATTAGTGCTGATTGCTAAAGGGTCTGTGGATGAGTGGCAGATTTTAGGAGCTTATGCGAGGCAGCTGAAGAGCTCTGAATCAGACACAGATCCTAACACTATCCAATTCTTCAAGAAGAAAATTCCTTCTTGATATTACAGATTGTGCTTTAGTCAATATGGACAATACTGAGCTCACTTATTCATAAGGTACTCAATATTAAGCAACTTCCCATGATCCCGTATTGGCTGCCTATAGGCATCTTCCAGATCAATTGGGATTAAAATGTTCAGAATTCCTAGCCATGATCCTCAATTGCATGTTCTGAGCATGCAATTTAACTATATCTGAATGGTGGGATGAAGCTATTTTGGAGTTCATAAACAGAACTGCATAATAGAAATTGGTAGGCATCTCCAAGTACTGTACTGTTGTTGAAAAGCTGTAATAAACACAGGGCTTCCTATGAACATAGTTGCCTGGTTTAAAATTTTGCATTTATTCATCACTTGAGTTCATTATAAACATCATGGGGAGAACTGGTCACCATCAGAGCCCATGAGGCTTAGTCTGATGTAGCATAAGTACCATATGTTTCGTATATAGCTTAACCATTGAATACACTAACAACATCTTGTCAGAACATCTTTTAATGAGAAAAAAATCAAAACATTTTCACTGGTGCCTTTTATTAAGTAATGCAAAATACAGTACTAGTTGTGACACTCCATGCAGTTGAGACGATATAAATGCAAGCTTACAGAAAAATAAGTGACCAAAGAACCCCTCAATTAATTTTGAGGTAGTGTACAGTGTAGGGGAAGTTGAAACACAATGGGACAAACCAAAATATCTGTATCACTTTGTGCATTCATTTCCCCCCCAGTTTTTTTCTCTCCTAAATACATATGTATTAAATAACTTTGTGGTTTATTTTGATTCCATTTCATTTAAAAATAGATTTCTTTATAATATCACATTCTTGTATATCTTGCACTGCACACAATCTACGTTTCAAAATCTTATAGGGTCTGATTTGTCCTTGCAAAAGTTTTCCCCTTCTTTTTCTCTCTTGCTCCCTCTTTCTCTTTTAACCCTTTCCCTCCAAGAATTTAGGCACATGTGGCCTCATGCACAAAAAATAAATAAGAAACTTACTTGAAGGGGACAAAAAATGTCACTCAAAGTGCTTGAGAGTACTAAGGATAATCTAATAAATACCGTTTTGTTTATAAAAATATATTAGGTTATAAAAGTGGGCAAAGGGTTAGTATCCAAGATGGAAAAGTCATTACTGTATGTGAAAAGTGTCTTGTAATATTTTTCTTTCCCTTTATCAGGTTTTATAGTTTTTCCTGCTTAAAACCGCGACTGTATGTGTATGTTCTCTCTCTGTCTCTCTCTCTTACTCTCTCTCTATATACATACATACATACATACACACATATGTATATACATATATGTGTATATGTATATATGTGTGTATATATTATATACATATATATATATTCTCAGAAACCTACAGGATACTGGACGTGTCAAGTGTCATCATAGTTGCTGTTCTGTCTCATTCTACCTATCTCTTTATTGCAGCTTTGGAAGATGTTTCAATTAAGGAGAGTTCCATACAATTGTGCTTTTGTGAGGCTGTCCTTTCGACTTAAGCCTGTACTTCCAGTCCGTTGAAACTGCTGCTGCTTGCTATGGAGGCTTGAATGGCTTCCTTGCTCGATGGAAGACTGATGGATCTCTGAAGCCTCCATAGAACTATGGTTGAGGGACTCAGCTGAACTGTTTGGACTAACGTCAACGTATTCTCTTTTCAACACCGGACTCCCATCAATGCTTTTGCTACTGCACACCTGGACTGTGATTCTTTCACATTTTTTGTCCCTCAGTTCTTTTGATTTATAAGAGGGCAATTTGTCCTGCTTACAACTGGCACTTATGTCAATATTCAGACCACTGTCTGTCCTCAGGAAGCAAGAGTCCACCAGTCTACTTTGACAAATATCATCTCCCTCTGAGAAGCTATCACCTTTGTAACTAGCATAAATGGGACTTGATCGACTGTCTCCTTTCTTTATAGGACTTCTGTAATACTGCTCTGAAAAGCTGCAGGGAGAAAGCCTGCCACTGTTCCTGTAAGAATATGCACCAATATCTTCCACACTAAGTTGTCTCCACTGTCCAGGTAGATCTTCTTCTGACAAATGGGAGTTCCTGCTTTCACTGCGCATCTTCTGTGATGCTAAAGCTTGTTGAGTTGTTATGGCCGAGAAATGATAAGGCTCGCTTGCATAAGGTGACATAGTCCTAGTGAAAGTAGGGGAGTTCTCATTGTCATCTGCCAGCTCCATGTGCTGAATAGATTTAGCCTTGGCAAATCTTGGACTCCCCTGCTCATAACCTGAGGATGGCTTTCTTTCAAACATCTCATCGCGGCTGCTCAGGTAAATGGCTTGCTGGGAGGCTGTCAAAGTGCTAGCTTGGGCATTCTCCTTCTCCTCAGACGTTGCACTAAAGCTGGAGTAGGAACTAGAAGTAGGTAGAGAGGTAACATATTCTGGAAAAGCTTCATGAGAGAAGCTGGAATGGAAGCCATCTTCTTCAACTGTGCTGTCAGTGGAATTCTGGGACCTCAAGAACCCAACGCCCTTTACTTGCATGTCTACACTCTGCCTTCTCTCCCGCCTTCTTTCCTCAGGGCAGTAAAGAGCTGTATCACTGCAGTAAATGTCGGACTTGTACTGAGCTCTTTGGCCAAGTTTTCCAAGAGATTCCTGGAAGGCAAGATCTCTGCTTGATGGGCTTGACATGTGGGGAGAAAGATTGTTTGGATCAGGCTTTTCCAGGACTTTTGCAATGACACAAGTTGGTATATTATCGGCAAATGATGTATGACACAGAGGTACCGAGAGGCTGCATCCATGCTTTTCTAGGTGGAGGCTGACACGTTCCTGAAATTCAGCTGGCAGCTGAAATAAATGTAGGGAAGGAGAAGAAAAATATATAAAAGGGTTGTCAATAGTAATGCTTATGATCTAGAAATCCCAGTTACTGTATTGAAGCCTACAAATGTGGCTTTAAAGTGAAAGAAAACAATAATAAATAAAAAGGCTCCTATCATGAATGAATTATTAACTCACAATGTTCAAACATGGCAGATTGCCCTGGTTGACTAAAGCAGGGGTGAAATGCTCCCGGTTTGCTTTTACCTGTCTGTCGTCGGAGAGCTGATTGCGCAGGCAGCGCAACGCTCCGCCCACCCACCGGGACACCACCATTTGAGTTCTTTTACCCTCTACGCATGCACAGAATGCTTTGTGCATGCGTATGTGACAGCGACCGGCTGTCCGACGACAGACAGGTAAAAGCGAACCGGGAGCATTTTACCGCTGGACTAAAGGAGTTAGCTATTTGTTGTGTGTTTATATGTTAGATGCTGTCTTGCCTCATAGAGGGAAGATGTTTAACATTTAGATGTTTAAATATATGAATATCTTCCCCTTTGTCCTTTTTTGATTGATATCAATGCACTAATATACCGTACACACCAGTAGTGGGTTCTGAATAGTTTGCTACTGGTTCGCGCATGTACTTGTGTGTGTGATGCTTCTGTGCATGCGCAGAACCATCCTGGGCGGGTGGGTGGAATCTCCCACGGCCACCGATTATAAGAACCGGTCCGAACCGTGAGCAACCCACCGCTGGTACACACCAATTACTGTTAAATAAGACACATTTGCAAATTAACGATCAATATTAATCTTGAGGATTGCGGGTTGCATTTCTGCTTACTTCCACTGTCAAAATAAGCTTGTTCCTGTGACATAAAGTTATTCCTCATTGACATGATTGTGAGCAATAATGTCAAGCTAGGTTAAAGTAGCCACTTAAGGGGAGAAACAGCACTGCTTATTCCATTGGCAGAAGCTGACTGGGTTTGCAATTGAACCTGGTTTTTTTTTGTGTTTTTTAAATGCACAAGTAGCAGGCAAGTCCTGGACGCACAGGAAAGATTGTGCAGCACGGACAGTGCTTCTCCTCCATTTGAAACCGAAAAGAAACAGGAAGGAGGCAACCACACACAGCAACCTGAAGTGTCCCTTTCAATTTGCTTAACAAGATGCCCTAAATGTTGGACTCGGTAATGGCTCTGAGCATAAAGTCCAAATGGCAAGAAATAAGACTTTGGTACAGCTGTACTACAATAAGGCCAAATGTAGCTTTCAGGAAAAAGCTACCATCCCAGAACCACAATAAATCAATAGGGCAGAGTTCTATGGTAGCTAGATCGCCTTCTTGTAAAGAAGCTTTTTGCAAGTGTGATGTGCTAATGGGATTGACTTCTAACGAAATGCATTCATCTTGATAATCAGTCACTGTCAACATAAAGGCAAGTTACAGCACTCAGCAAAGAAAGCAAATTAAAAATATTTTGATATGGCCATGCTTTTTTTTTTGGCAAGATAACTCAATGTCCCCTGATCTCCCCCCCAAAGCCCAATCTTATGATATATGAACATCTGCAGCACAGCAGCATGCACTTCACATTGCATTGCAACCATACCCTTCATTGGCTATGAAGCCACGAAAGCAGATGTTCTCGTTTTCTCAGCTGTATTGAAGAAAGAGATGGTGACAAAACATGCAACCTGAAAGCTAATTTAGGGCCCAGAACTGCAAAGACTCCCATACTCATTTTTTTTGGGTGAGTCCACAAAACTAAGTCTGCAATCTTACAAATAGTTTTGCTTGGGAAAAACCCCCCACCTTAGATCTTAGTGAGACTTCCAGCCTGGCAAAGAGACATAAAATGGTGCTATAATGCAGTGATTTGGGATTGTTTTCAACATTAATTTGTGAAGGAGGTCTATCCGGGTGATTATGCTAACAGTTAAAAAGCAAATAATATTGACTAGGGATGCACAATTTTATTGATGCAATCCCCCCTCCCCCCGATTAGATTCCAAGGTTGTACTAGATCTCACTAGTGATGCCTGATTTCAGCAGAGTGGGGAAAAGTAAAATCTCCCTTAAGCATGTTTAACTCCTAGCAATTTCAAGAATAGGTATACGATGTTCGTCCATCGTGTTCGAAGAGGACCTTGACATCTATCAGGTTGTGGGCTGTTTACGATGTGTCTGCAGGTGGCTGGTAAGGCCTATACGCAGGGGTGAAATGCTCCCGGTTCGCTTTTACCTGTCGGTCGTCGGAGAGCCTATCACGAAGGCAGCGCGACGCTCCGCCCACCCGCCGGGACACCGCCATTTGAGTTCTTGTACCCTCTGCGCATGCACAGAACGCTTTGTGCATGCACAGAGGGTAAAAGAACTCAAATGGCGGTGTCCCAGCGAGTGGGCGGAGCGTCACGCTGTCTTCGCGATCGGCTCTCCGACGACCGACAGGTAAAAGCGAACCAGGAGCAATTCACCGCTGCCTATACGGGCACGAAATGTTCTGCCACATGTTGGGCAGACATGTACAGGTATATATGGTATCCTTGGCAACAATATGGATGTGGGTTTTTTTTCCTTCCCCTTGGGATACTTTTTCCAATTCCCAATTTAGCCCGTAGCTTTGAGATTTCCTTGTGGTCTATCCAGATACTAATCAACTCTGACTTTTTTTCCCTATCAGTCAAGATGGGTTAGGCCATAATATTAAGTTAGGCCATAATTGAATCCCACAATTACTGTTGTAACCTGTGATGGTCATACAGCATATCACCACGTGACTAGATCCAATTTTATGACTTTGGGGGGCAGCCGTTAAGTGAACATGGAAGTCATAAAGTGAATGCCACAATCATTTAAGCAAATGTTGTGATTGTTAAGTTAAACTATTGCTCGCTATGGGGAAGTTTTGCCAGAAACCAGAAGTAAACACCAGTTTCGGGGAGGGGGGGGGAGTCATAAACTATGGTCATGGAATCTCAGGCGGCTGCAAACACTGTAAATCCAGATGGTTGTAGTCATGTAGAAATGTAGTCATGTCACTGCAGGAGGGGGAATATCAGAACTTTGAAACTGGGTTGTAAGTCGTTTTTTGGGGGGGTCCATCAGAAGTTTGATTGATTGTTAAGTGACCAGTCATAAGTTGAGGGTTACTTGTATCAGTGCAAACAATGCCTTAAATTGTAGATTTTGAAAGAATTTAGGATTATTAAAGAGTGAAAGAGTTGCAATAATACATAAAACTTAAATTTATGGTACTTATTTAGCAACTTAAAATTCCCCCTACCTATCCAAAAAGGTTGAAAACATTTATCTTCTCTAATTAGAAGGTGTTTTGGATGCCAGAAGAAGGCACACGGTCATCATATGTAGATGTGACCAAATGTGTGTTCTAGGAGTTCTACAAATATTGATAGCTATGCATATACATGGTTTCTTTTCTTTTAATACACAACCTGGGATAGTTATTAACTGTGGGGTCCTTGGTGCTCTCTGAACTTGGTTGTTTTCTTGAAGATGTTTCATTACCAAACTAGGCAACACCATCAGTTAATAGTTATTAACACAATCCACAGGATCTGTTATTATAATGCTTTAACTAAAATGGAAAACATAAAAAAGCAGTGTTTAGTAGTAACCATCCTATTGCTATGGTATATAAGGAAGGCCTTCCTCTTATTAAAAATAGCTTATTTGTGATTTAATAGGTATTTATAATCATTCACATCTTTGTTAAGTTTCTTGCTATCTATACTCAGAGATAGCACAGTGAGGAAATAAGAGCCTTCATCAGTCTTGCATCAAAGCAAGTCAATTTCCTAGTATTGAGGTAACATCAAATACTTTACACTTAACACATGCTGTTGTGTTATTTGCTATTTTCTAGATTCTTATATTAAAATACATTTAGGGGCTCAGGCTAGTAGTATAATGGGGGGAGTAAAGCTCTTCTATTTTTTCAGAATACGAAGGATAAGGCTGGTAGTATAATGGGGGGGAGTAAAGCTCTTCTATTTTTTCAGAATAGGAAGGATAAGGATGGGAGAATAAGAATTATCAATGAATTTGCTTTGGTACATGAATAAGTTAAGTTAACTCTTCAACATCTATTCATCTTTGCAGAGTAAAAGTCAGAGACTGAGGAAAAGATTGAACTAGAGCAGTGTTTCCCAACCTTGGCAACTTGAAGATGTCTGGACTTCAATTCCCAGAATTCCCCAGCCAGCGAATGCTGGCTGGGGAATTCTGGGAGTTGAAGTCCAGACATCTTCAAGTTGCCAAGGTTGGGAAACACTGAACTAGAGGCTGAATTCTTCTTTATTTTTATAGTGTTATGGTATCACTAACATTTGACACACTTCTTTGCAATATTATTAGCTCTCCATTAGCTGAAGACGTTTTGGTGAAAATAAATATGTTTATGATTCCTGATAAAGTGTGACAGTATGTCTTGTCCCTGGACCATCCAAGTATTGCTTTGTTCTATTTGAAGACTTTGCAAATCTGGATGGGAAGGAACACTCTTAGGCCCAATTCTGACAAGACCAAGTGACTGAATATTCAGGCCCCCTGGCCCTGGGGAGCTTCCCTCTCTCATCTTGGGTGGAGCAGCATACTCCCATTTGAGAATGGTACACAATCTGGTATATTCACAATATCCATCTAGTGTATTGGTTCCACTTGCTCCTCAACCTGAAGGCCCTTCAGATGATCACTCATGTCCTAGTCACCTTATGATTGCAGTGTTATAATGCATTCAGCATGACGTTGCCCTTGGAAACCACTTAGAATCTACAACTGTTCCAAAATGGGACAGTGTGGGCAGTAATGAGCATGCCTCAATATGCCATGGGACCCCACTGTTCCATGAGCTGCATTGGTTGCCAATTGAGTTTTGGGTACAATTCAAGCTATTGTTTACCACCTGTAAAGCTCTCCAGGGCTAAAGGCTGGTTATCTGAGAGACTGCCGATTGACAATTGTTTCTGCCTGTCCTGAACAATATGACGGAATGGATGTGTTTCATGTTTCCTCGATTGAACAATGTCATCCAGTGTGCGTTCTCTGTTGCTGTGTTGCCCCCTGGAATAGCATTCACCCCAAGGTCTGTATACACTGATGAAGTTCGGTAAGATACTGAAAACCTGGCTATTTTCTCTGACTTTAGGGCAAGATGGTGAGTGAGCCCTGTGAGTTTTTGTTTGGTACAGTATTCAGTTGGTCTTGTTGTATTTAGTCCTTCCAGATACGTATCATCCATTTCTTTTTTATTGTTTTCCCCCTTTTAATTATGTATAATGGCCAGTGTAATCTGCAGTTGAGCATTCTTTAAACGGATGCAAATAAATGAATAAATAAATTCTATGACTTTTGAACTAAACATGAACTAAACATGACTGAGTCCAATACGAAGAATGCATAGCGTTTTTTAAAAAATCATATCACGAAAGGTTTTTATTCATTCTTTATTACTTCTTTCTTTCCCTTTTCAAGTTTAATTAGGGTTTTTTTTAAAAAAAACCTGCGATTTAGATTTCAAATGAGCATACTGTGCAAATGTAATTGCTAGGTCTTTAACTGACCTGGTTAAGTAGGTTAGGCAAGCACAGCAATGAGATGTCTGCAGGACCCTCAAAAGGCATCCTGGCTGCTCCATAGCAAAATAAAAGAAAACACAAAAAAACCAAAGCACTGAAATCCCACGAGGTTGCAAGATCTTGCACAAGAATGCCAAAATCAGAATTATATCTAAGTCTATGCATAAAGCATATGTCTGTGCCTCTGCGGATACACACATACACCTGTGCCCAGGCATTTCATATGATGCTTTGACAGGTTCCCAGTTCAAAGACAAAACTGCTAATCTCTAGGAATTGCTGAACTATACTGAACAGATGCTTTCCACATATGGCAGGGCTCCAACTTCCAGAATCCAAAATTGCCCTAATCATCTAGAGGAGTATAGTTGGGCAAAGCTAGATTTTTAGACAAGTCTAGGAAAGTAGTTCATGTCTGCCAAACCTGTGAATTAGATATTTTTGGGAGGTTCACAAGAATAGCTAAATGGATATGCGGATATACAGTATGTTATTGGGTAGAATGTCCTTAAATATTTTGTTGCTACAGGCAAAATACTGAATTTCCCACCATTTACCGTACACTGTTACAGCTTGGCAGTTGAGTCTGGGATAGCCTCTACTCTAGTAATACTTAGGATATCCTTTTCTGCAGAGTTTGTGATAAGAAAAATCCCGTTTAACCACATGACACTATTATAGAGGGGGTGCAGCCGAGTGATTGGATTGTTTTTATGATTTATAAGCAGCCCAGAATCCATGGAAGTTTGTTTATGACAATATAAGTAACTCAAAATAATGTACAGGAGATGCGGAGCTTCTTGAACATTCTTCATTCTTGCATCTTGGCCTTGCAGCTATTGGGCTCAAACATGGTTGCATTAACATCCACCCAAATCCTTAGTATTTTGTCATCCAGTTGTTTCAATTTAGGATCACACCCAGATTCTCTTCTCCATTCCAGTAAGTGAATGTTACTGCATTATATCTTAGTGACCTTCTCATGATAGCTAGTGAACATGGACTTGCCCTTGGGTTCCTTGGTTCCTTCTCCCTCTGCTGCCTATTTCTTGCCTAGGCACTGCATCAGAGCATCCATCCTGCTGTCTCCATCTCACAGTTCTTGCGAAGAAGAATTAGGCCTCGATAGCAAGCACATTGATGAGTTTTACTGATATATTTTTATTTATGTTACCTCAGAAAGCTTATGCGCCCTGTCGTAATTCTTGCTACACTGGAGCAGCTGAGCAGCTAAATTGCAATCCTTTCTATAGAGCTCCTGAAAAATAACATAAAATGACATTTAAAATTATTAGTTCTACCACAACATCCAAAAAGCTGCCATCAGAGATCTGAGAAAGAACCGAATAAATTTAGTTTCATCCCAATGATGATGTGATAACAAAAGGTTTATTGTATTAGAAACCAGACTCCAGATGCTTTCACACAAGTCTGGAAGGTTGTATTGGACAATGTCCATACTCTCAAATGTCCCATTTTAAAGGGACAAGCTGTCTCCATGAATTCATTGTCATCCTCCCAAATAGAACAATAATAAATAGAAGTCAGAAGTAACTCATTGACCAAGACAATCATGGCTATATTACACATAGTTATGCAATGCAATAAAAACACAATTGAATGTCGAAAAAAGCCTGTTATTATTCTATCCAGCAACTTCAATTTTCAAAATGAGTATAACAAAGGCATTTCCACAAATCCAATTTCATTCTTTTTCTTTTTATAGATTAAGATTTTTGCTGTCTCTATAAATGCTTATTTCAAAAAAATGAAAGAAACACTGATTAAAGGCCACTTGGATGCACGATTGTATCACAGAAAAAATAGGCAATCTTTAATTCAAAGGGTTTTTCCCCCTATTTACTTATGGCGCTCATAAAACTGAATGGCAATGATCTGGACATATTGACTCCTAGAGGTATAGGAAATATATTTGCCCTGCTGCAGCATTTCAGTCTTGCATTTAATGTCTATTTAGCTCTTATAGCTACTGAACCTTCTACCTCTAATTTCACCTAAGACTAAGAAAATTGCCCCAAAGACATCTGAAGCACTAATTTAATTGAGTTGGCACACTCCAAATATTGAATCTAGATCTTCAAAAATGCCTTATGCTCTGTTTGTATAAAGTTGATCATGGTTGAAGATCTATCCACTCACATGAGTTCTTAGTTAGGTCTGTTCAAGAGCAGGCAACTACCCATGTGGCCAGCTTATTTATAGAAACAGGAATAAAAACATTTTGAAACACTCCAATTTTGGCCAATCTGGGCTTCAATGAATATATGCCATATGAAAGTAGTTGGAGTCTGCATTTATTTTTTAAGACTATAGGAAAAATCATTTTACACTGACCAAGACTAATAGCTACATAGGTTAGTGGCTGGTAGATTATGTCACGTAGGAAAATTACTTCAACCATGATAGATTCAGCCATTGTTTCTCAGAATTGGCAGATATATTTATTAGAGTAATTATCATTCATTTCACCCCTGAAGAAAATGATAATTTTTATTTTGGCAATTTGGTGAAAGGGGTGGTAATAGCAACCTAGCAGCTTAATTGCAACATATTTTCAATTTAATCTGCCCAGCTATTTATCTATTCAAATGCCACTTTGTATGGTGGTTTTTTATATGAAAACTGATTTGGCTGAAAAATAACCATGCACATTAAACACATTTACATTTTTTTTTCTTTAGATACAATCTAAAATGTCAGTATTTACGAAGATCTCAGTTTGGTCCAAGAATGCAATTACTTGGAGCAGCCTTAATTAAGGAAATACACAAAAGGAACATTTCTGCAGGAAGTTGGAATGAATGGCTGAAAAGGCTCCTTCCAATTCTAAGACTTACAGATCCTTCCACCTACAGTTACTAGTGGCTCCTGATTCCCCCCCCCCTGAAAAGTCAGTAACTCTCCTGAGCAACATGGGAACCCAGGTTCAGAGGAAGAAATGGACAAAAAACTCTCTTCTGTAAATGCAGGGATTTATCAACTTCCCAGCTTGATTATGAGCAAATCTCCATTTTTTTTCAGCAGTTCTGCCAGTCTCCAGCTTGGTTTAAGTGGCATCTACAGGTCTCCTAAGCAGGTTCTTCAGGAGTTCAGTGACTGTAGAGAGATGGTGGTATGAAAAACTTTTCTTTTGTGAATTTCCTGATAACCCCTATTATGCATTTAATGCATAGTAAACCTCATTCAATTCAATGAGTTTTACTGAGCAGATATGTACAATTGTGGTGTTCAATTGATCTTACTTAACATGCACAAAGCACGACAAGCAGAAATATAAAAAAAGTCTTGAGCCACATTTGAATCAAGTTTGAATGTTTCTAGGTTGCCCTCAAAGTACAGACTGATGCTGTTTGCTTTAATCAGCGTAGCTCTCAGAATTTTTCCATTCAAAAAAATTCCAAACACTTGGTTTTGCTCTGAAAGTATTGTTTATTATCATCACAAAAAATGTTGGGTTGATTTACACATAAAATGGGCTTAGATGGTATTTCCATGAAAATGAAATCTGGAGACAATGTCACCTGACGTTTTGATAAAATTCATACTTTGTAGAGTGATTCATATAAGATATAAATAGCATTCTGTCTATCATTTAAACATCATCTCTTTGTTTCTCCTGTATAGCTACAGACCCAACTAATAAGTGTAATGTGAGTTCCCGACATGATGACACTGGTGTAGATGTCCCAACTGAGTAAAGACCACCAGCACCAAAACCAGTTATTGGGTAGTGGACGCATATGAATCCTTTTCTCTGAAGCACATTCTTTCAATTCTGGTAGAGCTAGAACAATGATAGGAAGGCAGATTTTGGCAGAATGTAAGGAAAAATCTCCTAAAAATAAGAGAATTTTGATGATGGATCCATCCAATTATATAAGTGGTAGATGCTCTTTTGCTGGACAACCATATAATGAAGATGGTTTCGTCTGAATTCCTCCAATCAATAAGAGGGTTGGTCACCATCATGTAAATTACTCCTTGCCACTCAGCAGGTTTATGCTTACAGCTATACTCTTATTTTAATTTTATAGGTTAGATTGAGATTATCATCTGTTCGTGAAAATAGCTTTCCCCAAAGAAACCAAAATAGTTTGGAAGCCAAGACTAATGAGTTACTTGAGCATAGAACAGTTTCTGTCTGCCTTTAACTATGCGTTCTAATGTAAGAGAATATCAACACAAACAACTTGAGTTGTGCATGAAAGCTATGGTGAATATCTAAATGAATTCTGCATGAAGGCTCTTGTGGTATTTGCCGAAGCATCCCATTCTAAAAATAAATGGATTCATGATAATGTATAGCAGCCTAAACTTGGCACCTTTATTGGGTTTGTTGCGACCGCAGTTTCTAGAAGTTGCACCTACCATGACATTGGGAAAATATTATAAGAAATGAACTGAGAGCCAGCAGTTCTCTGCACAGAGATACCACTTATGCAAAAAGCCAGCCATTGCTGGCCTCTAAGTTCAGTCTCCACTGAAATGTGAGAAAGGTACAGAGAAAAAGCAATGGATTTAACCTGCCATGGTTGTAAGAAGGGAACTATACCCTTACATTGACAAAGGGTGAACAATTGTTTAATAACAAAATGGTTGAAGTTGATGAAATAACAATTTCTGATTCTCATGCTCAGGAAAACCATTGGTACACAAGGGCTAGATGACATGGCAGAGAACTTCAAGCCTGAGAAAAGAGCAGCCAAGATATAGGAAGAGGAGGTCCAAAATTTGAACCTTGGCACTCTTTCTCTCTCATTAATACAATTTTGACACATCAAAGAGATTTCAGGCAAATCTGAGCTTGGCAACCAAGTGAAATCATGTAAACTTGGAAAACAGAATTACAGATGAATTTTAGTCTAAGGAGTCCTGACGAATGCAATCCACATTCATCTATGGGTTGCCAGACTAGGGAATGATTTCACATAAAATTCTTCCAATAGAAGAGAATATATGTAGCTCAAGGTTGAACTGTCAAGAACTTTGGTGCTCTCAGTCCTTGGTTGTTGAGCCTGTTGCTCAGAGGACTCCATGCAAAATTCCTACTATACAGAACAGTGTCTGCACGTCTATATCTGCTGTTTGATTATTGATCAAACAGCTAATCAGAGTTTCATGATTTTTCTATTAATCTCTTGGTAGACGGTTTTCTTCAAGCAGAAAAGAACTTTGAAGAACCTCTATAAATATTCCTCGGTGATGAGAAGCTTCTTCTGACATGCCATTTTCTTTTCAGAAAAAAAGGATAGAGAAAAGATTACAACATTCAATGTGAGTATAATGAGTTGGTGGGGATCAATGCAAAGTAAGAACTGAACTGCTGTATGCCGCCCTGAGTCCTATGGGATTGGGCGGCCTATAAGAACTTTTAATTAAATTAAATTAAATTAAACTATATATTAATTACACTGAAAATATGATGGGTCATCGGAACTAAAGAAATGTTAGAATCTTCAAAGGGAGAAAAGGATATCGCTGAACAGGAAACGGGATGGAAGATCACTGAAGAACACACAACGATTCACAGTTCTGAGAAACTGAAATAAATGTGTATTGCCTAGACTTTGGAGCAAGAGCATGGATCAGAATGCAACAGAATAACTTTCATGAGTTAACAAATCTCCTGACAATTATTACTTCCTGCTAATCAATATGGAGGTTGCTAAAAAGTGCTACAATTTACATCATTAGGGACATTGAACATCTAGGAAGGAAGGAGGAAAAGGACTGTAAGCATAAAGAAGAATACTGCCAAGGAATAACTGGCTGTGCAAGTTATGTTACATTTGATTTCCTAGATCATAAACTTGATGATCAGCATAAGTTTCTTGGCACAAGATGGGTTATATCTTAGAAGATCTGAAAAAAAAATGTGTTTGCCTAAAACTGATGCAGTTGATCAGGACGGCTTAAATTGAATCCTGTGGGGATTAGAGAAGAAAATATATAATATCGACATCAGATAATGACTTATACACTAAAAATAAGGAAGAACATTGAAACATGTCCTAGTAAACCCTTAAATAAAAAATCAGAAAGATTGGCTCATAATATTCATGAATTTTACAGTACATATTATTTAATATATATGTAACAGAAAGCCAATGGGATGACCTCCATGACTGAAACATAGCAATGAAAGAATGCAATTAGTTCCAAGAAGTAAAAAGCAGTAAAAAAGAATGGTATGGTAAATAAATGCATCCATGCTTGTATAGAAATTGAAGTGAATGAATTCATTTGGTGATGCTCTAAAAAGCATCTGGGTTAAAATATATGGAGGGATGAATAAAAGCAGTACACTATCACCTGCCTAATCAAGGAGAAGATGGGGATGATGCTTTCCAGGAGCAAATTACTTTTCTTTCAAGAAGTCATGGGATGGTAGTGATGGGGACTTTAATTTTCCTAGCATTTGTTGGATAACGAACTTGGCCAAGCATGGTCTTCCCAGGAAATAATTGATTTGTTTTGCTAATGGCTTTCTTCTTCAGAGGGTAGAGAAAGGCACAAATCATTGACTTGATACTAGCCAACAAGGAAGGCTTCACTGATGAAATGAAAGCCATATAAACACTGGGGAGAACATTTAATTAAATGTTTGCCAATTAAAATTCTGTATAAAAGAAGGTCACCCACTGTTAAAGTTAACTGGTTCCATAAAATTATTTTAAGGGAAAGTAAACCTGATTATTGTCAAACAGAGACTATGATAGTTCTGAATCAGAGACTGGATGCTTTCAGAGTAACAGAATCGGAAGAGATCTTGGAAGTCTTCCAATCCAACCCACTGCTGAAGCAGGAAACCCTATAGCAGGGGTCTCCAACCTTGGCAACTTTAAGACTTGTGGACTTCAACTCCCAAAGTTCCTCAGCCAGCTTTGCTGGCTGAGGAACTCTGGGAGTTGAAGTCCACAAGTCTTAAAGTTGCTAAGGTTGGAGACCCCTGCCCTATAACATTCCAGACAAGTGGCTCTCCAGTCTCTTTTTAAAAACCTCAAGTGAAGAAGCACCCACAACTTCTGAAGGCAAGCTGTTCCACTGGTTTATTGTTCTCATTGTCTCCTTAGTTCTAGGTTGCTTCTCTCCTTGATTAGTTTCCATCCATTGCTTCTTGTCTTGCCTTCTGGTGCTTTGGAAAATAAGCTGACCTCTTCTTCTTTCTGGCAGCTCCTCAAATATTGGAACAGTGCTATCACGTTACCCCAGACCTTCTTTTCACTAGACTAAACATACCTAATTCCTGCAGCCTTTCCTCATATGTTTTAGCTTGGACAGAAAAAGTAACATTTAGAACAGTAGACCAGCGTATAGCATATAATTAGAATTTAATGAAGGTGTCAGTAGTTGCTGGCTCCATTTGATACTGAGAACATTCTCCCATTTGTTAGGAAAAAAAGCTAAACCTTTTTGGCTAAACCTTTAATAATACAATAAGTGTTCTGTACATAAGTGGAGTACAAGTAGTCCTTATTTAGTGACCACAATTGGGACCAACAATTTGGTCATTAAGCTAAGCAATTTCTGAGTGAAACTATAACTGTACTTATGATTTTACTTCAGCTTTTCTTTTCTTTATAGACTGAAAAGGTTGTAAATGCAAGAATTGGCTGTCAGGATACTTTTTCATCGTGTTGTAATTGCAAATGGTTGCTAAATGAAGGACTACCTGTAGTTAATAGCTGAAGATAACAAAAGTATACCAACATTACTTTCAACATTATATTTCTATCCTATGTCATAATTTTAACCTTTATCTTTCTATATATTGTAGTAGAGAAAATACTTACATTATCTTCTGATAATTTATCGATTGTCACCTTGGCTTCTATCAAATGGTTATTGAGGGCTATTATTTCGTGGCTTAATGCTCTTTTTTCTTCTTCATAGTGTTGAGCCTGGGTATAAAACAGTTCAATCAACATTTTTCTCTTCTAAAATGAGCTACTGAGCTGTTGTTTCCCCAGACAAAGAATAATTGTATGAAAGGTCTTTTCTCTAATATTTCTCTTTTTTCCTGTTACATTCCTTACTAAGAATCATATAATAGAGACTTGAAAGCTGACATTTCAAAACATTCAGCTTTTATATAAATTGATTCCAGTCATTGTTTTGGGGCACCAGTGTCAGGCATGTACAACTGGACTGTAATATTTATATAGGATCTTCAGAAAAATATATTGTGTCTTTCCTTATTAGTATCACCCTATCATTAAGCCTCTAATAAGATAATAATAATTTTATTTTACAGTCACAGACCAAAATACAAGTGCAACAAAAACAAAAACAAAAAATACAATCACAAACAATTAACACCAAAAGTCTTGGCTAAAGGGAATTACAACGGCTTCTCTAATAGTTACAGCTCTTAAGAAACATTTTGAAACCTGAGAAATAATATAGAAGGAATCATCCCCTAGACCAGTGATGGTGAACCTTTTTTTCCTTGGGTGCCAAAAACGCGTGCTCGTGCGCTGTCGCACACGTGCGAGTGCCCACACCCATAATTCAATGCCTGGGGAGGATGAAAACAGCCTCCCCCGCCTCCCCCCCAGAGGCCCTCTGAAGGCTGGAAATGGCCCATTTCCCGACTTCCGGTGGGCCCAGTAGGCTTCCCTGGAGCCTAGGGAGGGAGAAAATGCCCTCTCCCGCCCCCAGGGAGGCCCTCTGGAAGCCGAAAACACCCTCCCAGAGTCTCCGTGTGAGCTGAAAATCAGCTGGTCAGTATGCACATGCGCATTGGAGCTAAGCTAGGGCAATGGCTCGCGTGCCGGCAGATATGGCTCCGCATGCCACCTCTGGCACCCGTGCCATAGGTTCGCCATCACTGCCCTAGACAATATAAGGCCAAATTACTAGCATTAGAACCAGAGGGATCAATTCCAAGAAGAAACAATAATTTAATTCTGGCTGTGTTATACATAGGGCAGTATGATAAGACATGCTCCACAGTTTCAGTTAAGCCTCTAATGTGACAGCATGGTTATATTCTTATGGTCAATGTTTGCAAGACAGAGATAAAATTTAAGGGTAATTGTTTAAGTCTGCTTTTATAGATCCATCACAATGATGTAATATACCTTCCACACTTGACCTCAAAATCTGGCCCTGAATGTCTCCCAATCCTCTAGAGCAGATTTTGAAAAAAATATAAAGGAGTTGCAGAGTGGAAGAAAGTTAGAAGAAATCCCAGCAGAGAAATGGAAGTTTTTAGCATAATGTAGATTTTCCCTTCCTTCCTCAAAAACCTCTGATATGTCATATTTTGGCCAATTCTTCTTAGTGTCCTGGGCTGTTTTTTTATTTCTAAGGTTTCAATTTTGCCATTTAGGGCAGTGCCTTGCCAGAAGTGTTTATATCTGAAGAATACCAAATATTCTCTCAACAATCATTTAAAGTCCACACTTCTTGATCTTTACACTGCAGCCACCAGGGCTCCATGGGATATTTTTAGTTTGTGAGAAAAAACACAGCAGTAGTTCACAGTTTTAGCCTACAGGTGCTGTGAAACAATTACTGAGACACTTAGGGTGCCATGCTCTGAGAAAGTTTGGGAACCTCTGATTTAAAACTTTCTTTAAAAAAAAATCCTATAAAATTCAAGCAGCAGTAAGTAGTGTGATATTTTGATATACCTCCTTTGGTGCCAGACTCACTTGGCTAATAATCTAAAAAATAAATGTGAAGCAAGCAGGCTGCAAAACTACATGTTTATTGAGAAAAGATGTCCTAAATATAGTTATGTAGACCTCATAAACCAGTGATGGCGAACCTTTTTTTGCTCAGGTGCCAAAAGGGTGCGCGCAAGCCCACACCCATAATGCAATGCCCTCCCCCTGTGCATGCGCGCACAATCGCCCCTAGCTGCACTCCTGCGCACATGGCTCACTGAAGCCTCCGGAGCCTGTGGATGGTGAAAAATGGATTCCAGCTGATTTTCGGCCTTCGGGAGGGTGGGGGGACGTCATTTTCACCTTCCCCAGGCTCCAGGAAAGCCTCTGGAGCCTGTGGATGACGAAAAATGGACCCAACGGCACAACCGGAAGTTTGGAAACCCAACAGGCCATTTTTCACCCTCCCCAGGCTTTCCTGAAGCCTGGGGAGGGTAAAAAACGGTCCAACCGGAAGTTTGCTTCTAAACTTCCGGTTGGGCCGTTTTTCACCCTCCCCAGGCTTCAGGAAAGCCTCCTGAAGCCTGGGGAGGGTGAAAAATGGCCCAACTGCCCAACCAGAAGTTCGGAAACAAACTTCTGGTAGGCCCGTTGGGTCCTTTTTTCACCATCCACAGGCTCCAGAGGCTTTCCTGAAGCCTGAGGAAGGCGAAAACAACCTCCCCCCACTCCCTGGAAGGCCAAAAATCAGCTGACATAGGGCAATGCCTCACGTGCCCTCAGACATGGCTCCGCATGCCACCTGTGGCACGCGTACCATAGGTTCGCCATCACGGTCATAAACCTTCTCAGAAAGTCAAAATGCAGCCTAGTTGCTTTATGACTATACCCCCCAAAACAAAGGATAGACAGGAGAATCTTGGGGAATTAGAAGGGCTAGTGAGGAGTAGCTTTAGTTGCTTACTGTCTTGTAAACACAATTCTTTTGTGGTTGACAATATGCATCATGGTACCCATCACATGAAGAGACAAACTTCCATTACAACTATTTTGTGAGATACCATATAATCTGTCTTTAGCATTCCAAATATACTCATAGGCCTTAAAAGACCACCCAAGCCTCTATTAAATTAAAACAATACAAGACATTGTGTATCAAAACTGACTGAAATAACTTCTATAAGCATAAGGCACAAAGGTTTTGTGCTTCATTCCGGTCAGTTGATGAAGGGACCCATAGCTAGCCTTATTTTCTTTAAGTTCGAGTCAATGTGCAATTATTTGCTGGCAGAAGAACTTCTTCAATTGGGACATCTGCACTATTTTATCTGCCAATCAATTAGCAATAGCAATAGCAATAGCACTTAGACTTATATACCGCTTCATAGTGCTTTACAGCTCTCTCTAAGCGGTTTACAGAGTTCAGCATATTGCCCCCCAACAATCTGGGTCCTCATTTTACCCACCTCGGAAGGATGGAAGGCTGAGTCAACCTTGAGCCTAGTGAGATTTGAACAGCTGGACTGCTGAACTAGCAATCAGCTGAAGGTCGCAATGCTGCTTTTAACCACTGCGCTATCTCAGCTCCATTGAGGTAGTGGCTCAAGGCAATTTTTCTTTCAGTACAGCTGGAGAAACAGATGGGAGCGCCAGATGCATCCTGAGGGTTCTGACAAAAATGTTCACAAATTGCATCAGGACAAAATACTCGATACAATAATTTTTGCATTTATTTCACAATTTTTGAAGTGTACCTAGGAATACCACTCAATTCAACCTGAATATTGCAAATGTGTATCATAACATTGCAAATTAGAGTGTTTGCTCTGCTCCAGGGTGTTTTATCTTACATTTTACCTGCTTTTCCGTCTAGGCTTACAGGTGCTTAAAGGTGTAAACTAAGCCAGGAGTAAACTATGCATGTCTACTGGCAAATCATGCGATGTCACAATTGCAATCAATTAATAATAAATTATGGTTTCAAATTATGCTTTATTCATAGAGCAGGCATCCCTATTTCTATATCAAATTATGCTTTATTCATAGAGCAGGCATCGGTATTTCAATATTAAATTAAGGTCTAAAGCAACCAACCACTTATGGTTTAGCATAATATGGGAGCCCAGTGGTTTTTTTCAAAAATCCTCCTCCTCCTCCTCCTCCTCCTCCTCCTCCTCCTCCTCATCATCATCATCATCTCCCAGTCCTCAATAATATTACTGCTATTATTATTTCCTCTCATTTCTGCAGCCTTTAATTTCTCTTTGGAAAGAAAGGAGGAAAGATAGGAAGAAACACCACCACACATATTCCTTTTAACCAACTTCCTTCTCTGCAAAAAAGGGTTCCTCAGACATACACTTATCTTCACTTTCTTTTTATTCCAAAACTGCAACACACTTCTCCACCACATTGTATCCCTAGGAATAAGACTGTCCACTTTCATCAAGCTCCATGACAAAACATGGAGTTGGATTTCCTCTGACATGCTAAGCACTGTCCCACATTTGCTCTCTATTACATGAGATGGCACAGGAAGTTCCAAAGTCCTGTTTCTAACCGGCAATTTCATATTTATATTACTTTGATTAGATAAAGTAATATCATGTTTTTATATTGTCTTTTAATGCAAAATTCTTACAGCATTTTATAAAATCCCAAAATCATTTCAGTGTAACAACCAAGCAAAAATCAAGGAAAACACCAGAAGAAAGGTTTGAAGAAAAAAACAATGTAAAAGACAATCTTTTAAAAGACAACTGTTATGGGGAGGTGATAGAAGGACAAGATCCATCCAGCATCATTACTTTTATTAATTCTAATTGGTTTAGGTATTCATGGACCCTTACCTCCCACTTTATTGTATCCTGAAGTAAGAGAAAGGTGCTGCTTTTTGAAGAGATTGGAGGAGAAAACCACAAGCAATGCTGTAATTTTTTTTATCATTCTATGTCTTTTTTTTTAGAAGGATTTCTTGCTTTGAGAAAATATTTGTATGCTATTCCTTATTTTGATGTTTATCGTAACTAGCTGAGTAGGAAATGCTTATTTGTATATATATGGAACGCAGGGCGAAGGTAAAATGTGATTATAGAAATCAAAATGTGACAGACTGCTTACATGAAGCAACACATAAGCGACTTCAAGACTTTATTTTTGGGTGGATGGGAAATTATGCACCCCCAAATTTAAATGGTGGCAAAAAACAGTTTTTATTATCTCAGGGCAGGTCTCCACTGTTTCCAAATGAACTATTCAGCATGTAAGTTGAAATGGCAGCTAATTTAGCTGGTTAATTTATTTCAAGTAAGGCAATTCCAGTGGAGCACATAAAAAGAATGGAAGCTAATAAATTATTACATGTGCAAACTCTGAGAACATTTTTTTTGTTTGTAAAGAAATAGGTATGTCTTACAGGTCAAGCCCAGGATAATAGTTCAGCCTGAATGAACAGTGTCTCTAATATCCTCTGGAAATTAATTTGAAATGCTTGACAAAACTGATGCAACAGGTGAATATCTTTAACAGGCATAAAATGAAAATAATTATGTTAATAAATGCAAAGCAATGTCCAGATAACCATAACAATAACAACAGTAGCTTGGTTTTGTGGCTTTACCTTAAAAACAGGATTTGCTTGAATGGAGTTCAGGAATGCAATTGGGGAGTAAATTTAATAATACACACTTTTCTTAAGCAGTCTATATTTATTTATTTATTTATTTGGTTGCTTTTATATGCCGCCCAACTCCCGTGGGACTCAGGGCAGCGTATATGCAATGTTTCTTATGTACTTTTTTGAATAATACTCTAAAATATACACATTTCTATAAAATTTACTTAAGGATTAAACGATATCTTCAATTCCTACACTTGGAGCATATAGATTAGAAAAACATCTGATCCAACTACTTTCATATGTGTAGATCTCAAACTTCACATTGCTTTTTCCTTCCAAATGCTATATTTAAAGATGAATAATAATTTCATTTCCCACCCCCCTTTTTTAAAGAAACCAAGGTAATTTGTATTTAGCTCTGATTTGCAAAAAATGCTTACTTTCTGACTATGCATTTAGAATAGAATAGAATTTGGAATAGAAGTTCCAACGGTGTTGGAAGGGACCTTGGAGGTCTTCTAGTCCAATCTCTTCTTAAAAACTTCCAGTGTTGGAGAATTCACAACTTCTGGAGGCAAGTTGTTCCACTGGTTAATTGTTCTAACTGTCAGGAAATTTCTCCTTAGTTTTAAGTTGGTTCTCTCCTTGTTTAGTTTCCACCCATTGCTTCTTGTTCTGCCCTCAGGTGCTTTGGAGAATAGTTTGACTCCCTCTTCTTTGTGGCAACCCCTGAGATATTGGAACACTGCTATCATGTCTCCCCTGATCCTTCTCTTCATTAAACTAGACATACCCAATTCCAGCAACCGTTCTTTATATGTTTTAGCCCCCAGTCCCCTAATCATCTTTGTTGCTCTTCTCTGCACTCTTTCTAGAGTCCCAACATCTTTTTTACATCGTGGTGACCAAAACTGGATGCAGTATTCCAAGTGTGACCTTACCAAGGCATTATAAAGTGGTATTAACACTTGTCGTGATCTTGTTTCTATCCCTCTGTTAATGCAGCCTAGAACTGTGTTGGCTTATTTTTGGCAGCTGTAGCATACTGCTGGCTCATTTTTAAGTAATTGTCCATTTCTGCAACATTTTGTGTCATGTCAACAGTTGCATAGAAAAAGCTATGGTTGGAAGCATTTCCAATGATTTTCCCCATGGAAGGTTAGGAGGGTTTTTAAAAAAAATATTATGGTCATTTTTTAGGGGGGGGGTATATTTCTCCCTTCAAAAGGACAAGCAATTGTACTATCAATTTTCAGCAATTGAAGTCAGGGCAATGCAAAATGTCATGTCCGACACCGGGACCACTGTTGTCACCAAAGGGGGATTGTAAAAGTTCAGATACAATTTAATGTATCAATACAAGGTACTTGCTTAGAGGCACATACCCAAGAACCGGCTATGGAAAATTCCTATTCAAGACTTTCACTCCTAATAAGTTTTAATAAGTGGATCTTAAATGGCATATCATGTGCCATATGAGGCTTGTATAATTGTAGCTCTCAAATGATCTAAATCTTTTTCATCTATTAAGATGAAAGAAGTCATGTGGTGCAGGCCTTTTTTTTAAGTTAAATCTATTAGCAAGTTCTCATGAAAAATGTCTGAATGATTGCAAATTGAAATATTTCAAACTACTTAAGAAAAAATGTTTCTAATCCAACTTTCTTTTGCAGACAGCTCTACTGCGACCTCTAAAACTTTGAAGAGCTTTGCACTGTTATGTTTTGCATTCCATTCCATTATTTTAAGTCATTAATATTCATCTATACCAGAGGTCTTCAAACTTGGGAACTTTAAGACTTGTGGACTTCAACTCCCAGAATTCTCCAGCCAGCATAGCTGGTTGGAGAATTCTGGAAGTTGAAGTCCACAAGTCTTAAAGTTCCCAAGTTTGGGGACCCCTGATCTAAGCAATCATGATCAAGGGAGATCTAAGGCTTTAAAAATGGACTTGGGACCCCCAGGTTGCACATCTCTGTTACATGAAAAGTGAGGAACATGATTAGGAATTATCATATCCCTAACTTTGCACCCAAAATATGTACAATATGGAAATACAGATGCTCCACTGCACTTAAACCAGGAGAGGATAGTAGCTATTAGTACTGGTAGTCCTCGACGTATGATCACAATTGAGACCAAATTTTCTGTTGTTAAGTGAAACATTTGTTAAGTGAATTTTGCCCCATTTTACAACCTTCCTTCCCACAGTTGTTAAGTGAATCACTGCGGTTGATAAGTTAGTAACCCGGTTGTTAAGTTAATCTGGCTTCCCCATTGACTTTACTTGTCAGATGGTTGCAAAAGAAGATCATGTGACCTTGGGACACAGCAACGGTCGTAAGTATGAACTGTTTGCCAAGCGTCTGAATTTTGATCACATGACAATGGGGATGCTTCAAAGTTCATAAGTGTGAAAAACGGTCATAAGTGCCCTTGTAACTTTGAACGGTCATTAAATGAATTGTTGTAAGTCAAGGACTCTCTGTAGTGAGTGAATCACTCAAGTTCTGTTTCAATTTATTGTTTTTTTTAAGAAGTTAGGTCAACTGAATCACTTTTGAAATATCAGACTGAATTGATAAATAAGTATGGGATACATCGAACTGCCAAATCTATTCAAGGGTATCCAATTTGTTTTGAAGGAGTGATTTGATCATACCACCTTCAGATCAAATCTTTTAAACAAAGCTTCAGAGAGTCTTAAGCTAAGTAAAACTTCTGTGACTACGTCGACACTATTAGCTTGGTAATACCATGTGCTGCTGCTATCTTATGGACTTTCATGATGGTCCTATCCAATATTACCTAGGCCAGTGATGGCGAACCTATGGCACGCATGCCACAGGTGGCACGCGGAGCCATATCTGAGGGCACGCTAGGCGTTGCCCTACTGTATGTCAGCTCCAGCGCACATGCATGTGCTGGCCAGCTGATTTTTGGCCTTCTTTTCAGCTGTTTTCGCTCTCCCCAGGCTTCAGGAAAACCTCCTGAACCCTGGGGACGGTGAAAAACGGCCTAATGGGCCAACCAGCCATTTTTCGCCATCCCCAGGGTTCCTTTCCAGTTGGCCTGTTGGGCCATTTTTTATTGCCGTCTCCAGGCTTCAGGAGGCAGGCATTGTGTGCATGTAGGGGGGAGGGAATTGCATTATGGGTGTGGGCACACAAGCGCACACTATTGCGTGCGGGCGCAACCTTTTGGCACCCGAGCCAAACTGACCTAGGCCCAACTTTAATTTCTGAGATCAGTCAAAAGTAGATGCTACAATTTGTTGAGGCTTATGTGGCTAATAATTTTTGGATATTTCAGGGTGGAACTAATCCCAAAGATAAAGCTGAAGCAACCAGTAACTCAGGATATATGGCATCCTTCATAACGATTGACATACTGTGTAAAGAGAAATATAAATATTATTAGAACTTAGAATCAGCATAGTGCCATACTTAAAGCTCTTTGGCATTTTCAGGAAAAAGCAAATCAAATGTCGGTCTGTATCCTTCCAAAATGGAAAAGTATGAAATTACATGTTTCTTTAACATTTTTCTCATTAAAAATCCTCTCCCTGTGCATAGAATGCTAGATAATTGGGAAACATTCCTTGATCTATTCCCTATTGGCATGCTGAAATGGTACAGTCCTAAAATATTTTATTGAAAATTTATATTTTGAATGGTAGTGATTATTTCTTAATATATTATTAATTCTCAGTAACACTTAAAATTATTTTCAGTTCAAAAGTCTGCATGTTTGCTTAAAAGGAAATTCTTACTGGAATAAATGGGATTTCTATACCATAATTGGAGAATTTTAAAGTCCCCCTATGCAAGATCAAGCACAATATAATTTGCAAATTAATCTTCCTATACATACATCAAAAGCAGCAATGCTTTTACATATGAATCCTTTGAGCTCCTTCTCCAATCTTTTGTAGTCTATTTGATTATAGCAACTAAAATAACTTCTTCAATAAATGGTGGCTATTTTCGTATTTGTAATTCTATAGAAAGAGCTCTATTTTCAGTTAGACCAAATGGAGAATGCTATATGTGCTTCAAGGCTGTTTTGCTATTGCAAAAACATTTGTAGCTTTTGGCAATTGCAGCTTTAATGGTAATGGATTAATAGAAATTTGAAGGTTCACAGGAATGCCATTAACAGCAAAGTAAAAACAAAGGCAAGAGTGTTGATTTTCCAGTTTAAAAATCAGCCTTGATTTTAGAGCTTTTCATGCATCCCACAACTCTTTTAATTTACTTTTACTTTCATCTCCATCAAATATATTCCTAGCCTCTCATTAGCATCCTCTGACAACATGAACATTCTCAAGAGTACACATCTCGGAAGCAGGGAAAATAGAGCAGTGGCCTTCCAGAAATGAGAGAATGACAAGTACTAGCAGCCCAAAATAGATGAACGATAAAAGACATTATGTTCAATAAGATCTGGTGAGCCGCATGCTTCTGCCCTTGCTCTAATGTCCATGATCCGATACTTACACTGGACAATACAGATGCTATAGCAACCTGTTCATTGCACAATAATATTTCACAGCCAATCTGACATGACTTAATAATGTGGTTGACTGGTTCTAATTGTTGAAGAGGAATGTATGCATGGCTGGTCAGAGACAAGAAAGTAAGGTTCTACATTTAGGCAAGAAAAACAAAATGCACAGGTACAGTATATGTGGTACCTTGCTCAACAGTAGTAACTGCGAGAGGGACCTTGGAGTCCTAGTGGACAACCATTTAAATATGAGCCAGCAGTGTGCAGCAGCTGCCAAAAAAGCCAACACAGTTCTAGGCTGCACTAACAGAGGGATAGACTCAAGATCACGTGAAGTGTTAATACCACTTTATAATGCCTTGGTAAGGCCACACTTGGAATACTGCATTCAGTTTTGGTCGCCACGATGCAAAAAGGATGTTGAGACTCTAGAAAGAGTGCAGAGAAGAGCAACAAAGATGAGTAGGGGACTGGAGGCTAAAACATATGAAGAACGGTTGCAGGAACTGGGTATGTCTAGTTTAATGAAAAGAAGAACTAGGGGAGACATGATAGCAGTGTTCCAATATCTCAGGGATTGCCACAAAGAAGAGGGAGTCAAACTATTCTCCAAAGCACCTGCGGGTAGAACAAGAAGCAATGGGTGGAAACTAATCAAGGAAAGAAGCAACTTAGAACTAAGGAGAAATTTCCTGACAATTAGAACAATTAATCCATGGAACAGCTTGCCTCTAGAAGTTGTGAATTCTCCAACACTGGAAGTTTTAAAGAAGAGATTGGATAACCATTTGTCTGAAGTGATGTAGGGTTTCCTGCCTAAGCAGGTGGTTGGACTAGAAGACCCCTAAGGTCCCTTCCAACTTTGTTATTCTATTCTATTCTATTCTATTCTAAGATGCCACCCTTCTTTTTTTCAAATGCTGATTGAGCGGTCAGATTACTCCTAAGTCTATACCTGTGACGGGCTCTCCTTGATGACTAAAATTGTGGGAAAGATTTTGATTACACCTTAGGAGAAACTTCCTAGCAGTAAGAGCTATTTGGTAACGGAACAGATTATCTGTGGAGGTGATGGGGCTTTTCTTTGCAGGACAGTTAAGCAGAGGCTGGATATTTATTTATCAGTATGACGTTGGGTTTGATCAGATGACTTCCAAAGCACTTCCAACTGTACAGGCAATGTATTCAATGGGCCAATGATCTGGCTAAGTAACAAGCAGTTTCCAATGCTGTTAATCACTGCATGATTATCATCCAGAAACTCCAAAAGGACCACCTTTCAAGCCAAATATTATTTCTTGAGACAGGAAAAACCCCAGATCACATTCACTTTTGTAATAAGAAGAGCAAAGGTCAGTTGAGGCTTCCAGCTAATTAGTGTCTGTCTTTGCAAATACTGATCTTAGGTGACTGACAGATATCACCATCCCTATACTTTGCATTTTTTTTAAGCATAAGCAAGCCCATTTTAAAAAAATATGGTGCACAGATCGAACAATAAATCATAATTACAGTATATGCATTTCTTCTGATTTTTAAAACAGTTTTATCTTCTGATAACTTTAATATTTCTAAGCCTAAGGAAAACTCTGGCATTATTTTTAATGTGGAAATCAAAGACTCACAGAGAGTTATTCTGTCAGAAGAATTCTTTTGTTTTTTAAATCAATTTTTATTACCAATTTTTGGTCCCCCCCCCCCACAAACATATATTTTATGAACAAATTATTGTCCGGATCATTCTTACATATCTTTTCATATACATAATCCATTTTACATCATATCTCTGTGTAGGAAGTTAGCACCTACCCCCCTCCTAGAAGAATAAAATATTTTAGGAAATATTAAAAAGGCAGAATATTATATAGAATATCCCTGGCTGAGAAATGGAGAAACATGCTTTTAGGCAGGAAACAGACTCACTCCTAGTAGCCCCCACTTTTGTCAATGTGCCAACGAGGAATGGGCCCAGCTGACTCATTCCTCCCACCTTTGTTAATAGCCTAGTTCGGTCTATTCTACATAACAAAGATCTACTCCCTTCAGGCAGACCCATCTAGCAAACAGAAACTCACCACATGGCACCTGGGAAGATTGCATCAGTCAGCAAGGCTCAAGCAAACTTGGACTCAGGACAGCCTACAGAGTTGCCCCTGCATGGCCCCATGGGAATCTCACAGCCAATCAGAGTGCATTTCTTGCACAGGAGCAGGAGGCCCTGGGGCGGGGCCCAAGAGACGGCATAAAACCAAGGCACTCTCAGCATCTCACCCCTTTTCACTTCTTCAACATCTTCGAGGCATGTGATCCCTCTTTCCCTAGGACTTCAGACCATGTGGTCCTGCTGTGCTCCATTAAACCATCTTTCCAAACAGCCTACAGGCTTCCAGTGTCTTTTCCCCCACTTGGAACCAAACCCAGAAGGATATTCCTTGCAACATCTGTTTTCAATTTCAGCCATAATATTCTCTTCCATATTTTTTTATCTTAACTTATTTTCTTCTTAATACATAAGCAATATTACTAATCGCCCTAAATTTCTAATCTCTTACAATAACATCAATTAGTAGTCTTATTTCTCCATTACTACATATATTTCTCAAATTTATCCCACTGCATTTCAACTTCATCTCTTAATTTAAATTGTCTTTAGAATTAAACCAAATTACCTTTTCACATTCCATCTGCTGTTCTATTTTACTATAAACAATATACATCATCATATTCAAATCTTGCATAAAACCCTTTAATTTAATTGACTATCCACAGTTAATAATATTTCAAATTTCCCATCCCACTTTTTCTACTAATCTATTTTGCTATAAACAATATACATCATCATATTCGAATCTAACATGAGAACCCTTTAACTTGATTAACTACCCATAATTAATAATATTGATGCAATTTCCTTAAATCTACTAGTATAAACCCTATTTTCCTTCCTCCTTTCCACTAACCCTCCCCTCTTTAACCATTTTCTTTTGGTCTCTCAAAAATTCCACTTTTTGTTAATTTTCTTCTTTTGTCCCATTCCCTTAACTTCTTTTTCTTTTTTTATTTTTATGTGTCTTATATCTTTTCTCCTGAGTCCCTTTTCTCTCTTTTGACTATATTATTTGAGTGGTTCTCCCCCAAATTTTCCCTAATCTTTTCCTACTATTTCCCTCTTTACCCTTTGATTGTTTCTTTTTTGAAGGACGTTCCCCTCTGTCTACTCTTTTTATGTCACTGTAAATCCCAGTGAAATCATCAAGCTGTTTTTTGCTTTCAGTCCCTTCTTCTTCAATGTTATATTCCTGTTCCTCTTTTATATTATCTTTAATCACCTTCACACCTATTTCCTGCTCTGTGTATTCCAGCAAAATTTCTGACTCTTTATTACCTTTTAAAGTTTCACGCATATTTTTTAACATCTCAAAAATTCTTCATACATCCACAATTCCATATTACCAATTTAACAAGTTTTTTTAAATTTTTATATAACATTTTTAAACATTTAAATTATATCACAATTAATTAAAACTTAAAATCCATACAACCCCCCCCCCCCAATTCTAATGTCCAGTTCAGATATTAATCCAATCCAGTCCAATTCCAGAGTTTATTGTCTTCCACAGCCATAGAAAAACAAAGCCAAACAGTGTAAGCAAAACAAACACTCCTTAAAGGCTCTCAGAGTTTCCAAGTTATCTTCCTGCAGTCAAGGTCAGATTACACAGCTGCGTGACTTTCTCTCTTAGTTTCCACAAAGTGTTGCAATACTTTCTTCTCTCCAGCAGATGGCTCTCTCCAATTTACAATACACTCAAACCAGCTGATTGTCAAAGCTATCAAAAAACTTTAAATCCACAAAAAAAAGCTTTCTCCAGGATTTCTTCCTTTTATTATTTTATATTTCTCCAATTGAAATTATAACAAGAATAATCTTCTTGGACTTTAGTGGTTTAGCCTCCGCTTTCTTTCTTTTTCCTCTATGCAGTTCCCAAATGCCAATTAGCCGCTATTTTCAGCTCGGGAAATTCTTTTAAAATCCAAATTCAAAATTGCCTTTTACCTGTGAGTTGGCCGCTCTCTCACCCCATTTCAGCACTCCGTCCAAACACCACTCCTGCACATAAACTTAGTCCAGTTGCCCCAGCTTTGTAGTGGTCATCTGACAGATCGAGAAACTTGCCTGCTCCTCTTGGTCATCCGAGATGCCTCTCCTTCTTCATCATCCCTACAGGATGGTTCTGGTCTGAAGACCCCCGACAATGGTTCGTCATGCTGGATTTTCACGGAGCTCATTGGAGCCCACAATTTTCCAGCCTGTCTTGCCGTGACACTTCCGGTTTCTCTGTCAGAAGAATTCTAAAGGTAATTTGACATGGATTTCCCCAGGAGACTGTTTAAGAGATTTTGGACTTTCATGGAACCAGAATGATTTAAAAAAAAGGACAATAACACTAAATACTACCAGTTGGCTGCCCTTTGATAGTCCTATTCAAAAAAACTGTGGCCTGATACACCGACATTTTCTTCTTGGATTCAATATATGGAAACCAGAGAATCATCCATTTGGTAGGGGCTTGGTCTGCTGGTATAATCTCTACTCAAGTGCAGGAAATACAAAGCAAGGCTGTTCTCAACCGATGGTTGTCTTGTCTCTGAGTGAAGGACTTCAGTAAGAAAGACCCCAATCAACCATTCCAAATTGCTTCCATGATGAAATGTTTTTTCCTAGTAGAAAGTTTTTCCAATGCCACTCGTGCCTAAGTCTTTCAGGAATTACCAAGTCTCCTTCTGCTTTCTCCTCACCAAGCTAAGTATACCTAGCTTTTTTCAGTCACGAGAATGCCTACACAGCTTCACTTTTCTTTTTTTTTATTCGCCCCAATTTGTCTACATCTTCTAAAATGTGCAGGCAGGGTCTGGAACTAATTCAGTATCAATAAAAGGAGAATATTTGTAGCTCAGGGTTGAAATGAGGGGTCCTTGGTTCTCTCTGAGCTTGGTTGTTTTCTTGCAGACATTTCAGTACTCAAACTAGGTAGCAATGATTTTAGAGATTCATCTTTAAAGATTTTATCTTAAAGATGAGGATTGCACTACTGAACCCAATAGTTATTAGCTGGATAATTGGTGCAAAATGCAGCTGCGTGAGCTTTAGAGGGTGTCCCGAGATACACCCACGTAACATTATTCTCCGCCAGCTGCATTGGCTGCCCATTAGTCTCCAGATGCAATTTAAGGTGTTGGTTATAACCCTTAAAGGCCTACATGGCTCAGGACCAGGTTACCTTCGGGACCGAATCTTACCGCATTCCTCCCTATGACCGGTTAGGTCCCACAGAGTTGGTCTCCTCCAGGTCCCATCGACCAAGCAATGCTGGTTGGTGGGGCCGAGGGGGAGAGCCTTCTCTGTGGGAGCTCCATCCCTTTGGAACCAACTCCCTCCGGAGATCAGGACTATTCCTACCCTGCTGGCTTTCCGTAAAGCAGTAAAAACAGGCGGGGTGAAAGTGAGACCAATTAGAACACCTCTGGTCTCCCCCCTTGTATGAATGATGGATGGTTTTAATTTTTTAAAATAATTTTTTACTTGTGGCCATTGTGTTGGTTTTTTATATATTGTTTTTATGAATTGTTCTTTCTCTGTATTGTATGCCGCCCTGAGTCCTACGGGAGTTGGGCGGCCTATAAGAACGTTCAATTAAACATCACTGACAGGATGAGCTTCTTACCAGCTTCAGTTATTAATTCAAGTAGGTGCATCCTTATCTGCAAGAAAGTTATAGGTACTCATGCTTAAGCAGGCTTATTCCAGTGTATACTTTGTTGAGTGGACCATGAAGGCAATTCAGAATTTCAGCTGTCTCAGAATGAGGGCATCAGAATGGTCAGCAGGACCTTCTGGGTATCCAACATTATCTACATGTAGAAGTAGCTTCACTGGCAACTGCCTGGACTAGTCACTGCCTTGGCAAAGGTTGTTGGAAATGGTTTGCTACTGCCTCCTTCCTAGGGATGAGAGAAAGTGACTGACCCAAGGTCATCCGCAGAGGACTAGTACCCCCAATCTCCCAGTTCCTAACCTGATGTCTTAACCACTACCCCAAACTGGCTCTTCAAAGCTGCCTACTCTTTATAATCCATTTTGTAATCTTAGATCATCAGAGGAGCACTTTTTAGAGGCCCTGCCATGCATAACTTTGATCAATGACCCATTAAGCTTTCTTTATGGCTTTATGGTCAATGAGACATGTCTTCTCTACATGAGGGCAAAAAATAAATGCTATACAAGAATCATTTGCTTTAAATCCTGAGAAGCCACCCAAGGGATATAACATGACCCTGCCAATCCAAATTCCAGGAGTCAGGCTGCATGTGGGCTAAGACCACTGAGTCCCTGAGGATATCAGTGCCTGATAATAGAGTGAGGCTTTCCAAAATAAAACCTTTGTAACCAATAGCAGCTATGTTTGAATAGAAGCTGAACGAATCTGAATTTAAAACCTGACTGGACACACTAAAATGCTGGAATAACTTATCAGTGATTGCCTCCTATAAAGATGTATTATGTCAAGCATAATACATACAAAAGAGCATACAAAACGTTTGTTAGACCAATTCTTGAATACAGCTCACCTATCTGGAACCCACACTGCATATCGGACATTAATACAATCGAGAGAGTCGAGAAATATTTCACAATAAGAGTCCTCCACTCCTCTGCTTGCAATAGAATACCTTATCCCACCAGACTTGAAATATTGGGATTAAACAATTTACAACAACGTTGCCTTCGATCTGATCTAAATATAGTTCATAAAATCATATACCAAAATGTCCTTCCTGTCAATGATTACTTCAGCTTCAACCGCAACAATACACGAGAACGTAATAAATACAAACATAATGTAAACCGCTCCAAACTCGACTGCAGAAAATACGACTTTAGCAAACCCCCAAAACTTTAATCTCAGACTGTCTACAGTCGACCTTACCCCATTCCTAAGAGGTCTGTAAGCAGCGTGTATAAGCGCACCACTGTGCCTACCGTCCCTGTCTTACTGTCCTATTGTCCTCATTTATCTGTACTTCTATGCTTATGTTATGTTCATACAAACACTTACTATCTTGTACATGATTGACAAACAAACAAACAAACAAACAAACAAACAAACAAACAAACAAACAAGCTGCTGTGTGGCTGTTATATGAATTCTGCTTCCCACATATTTTAGGAACAGATACAGATTAAGAGTTGGAAGGGACCTTGTAGGTCATCTAGTCCAACCCCCCACCAAAACAGGAGACCCTACACCATTTCTGACAAATGGCAGTCCAATCTCTTCTTGAAAGTCTCAAGTGATGAAGCTACCACAACTTCCAAAGGCAAGTTGTCCCATTGGTTGATTGTTCTCACTGTCAGAAAATTTCTCCTTATTTCCAGGTTGAATCTCTCCTTGTTCAGTTTCCATTCATTATTCCTTGTCTGGCTTTCAGGTGCTTTGGAAAATAGCTTGACCACTTCCTCTCTGTGGCAGACCCTCAAATATTGGAACACTGCTATTATGTCTCCCCTGGTCCTTCTCTTCACTAGACTAGCCATGCTCAGTTCTTGTAACCGTTTTTCCTATGTTTTACTCTCCAGTCCCCTAATCATCCTGGTTGCTCTTCTCTGCACTTTTTCTTGATATGTGACTTGCTCTTCTATCCCCTGTATGAATTTGGGATGTATGTATATGTTTTTCTGGGTTAGTAGGTAGTACAATGGCAATAGCATTTAGGGTTATATACCGTCCATATATACTATTATATACCACAGCACCTGATATTACTCTAGGCAGTTTAAAACATAAGCATTATTTGCATATTGTGCCCAACGATCTGGGTCCTCAGTTTACCAATCTCAGAAGGATGGAATGCTGAGTCCACTTCGAGCCCCATCAGGATTGAACTCCAGACTGTGGGCAGAGTTTGCCTGTCATACTGCACTTTAACCACTCTGCCACCAGGGCTCATTGTGCATCATACACAATGATTCAAGCTGAGTATGGCTGGTATGGATTTTTTAATGAAACAGATTGCAATTAGAACTAAAGCAAGGCACTTTCCTATTGCAGTTTAATATTATAGTTGTCTTCCTAGGCTTTTTATGCCACTGTTTTAGTTTCTCTGTGTTTCTCATATATTATAATTATTTACTCATCCAACAATACCAGTTTTGCCATGGTGTTTGTATTGAAAAATAAAAATAAAATGCACAACATTCCTTTAGATATTTTCAGTGAATTACTTTCCCCACAGAAAATCCAATTAACAATCTCCCTGGTCTTAATTAGATGCTACTGAGTAAGGGAAAAGCTGAATTTCTGTAGTGAGAACTCATTATACGCATAACACTGAACCCCTTAAATAGTTCTGTGTTTATCATTTCAGAAGAAAAATATGTCTAGCCAAAAACAGAGGAACTATATGACAACATATAGAGCAAAATAATAAATAAACTTAAAAGAATAAAAAAATAAAAACATAAAACACGCAATCCCCAGAATGTTAGTAAATATTTAATGTCAATAAAGGCTTATCTTCTGAAACGATCTCAAGACATACAGTTTCCATGGTAGCTAGGTTTCTCTATGATGGAGATTTTGCAAAACTCCCATCACTTTGAAAAGGCTTTGCTCTTGGTGGATTTCCACCCAACAAGGTCATACTGAACAACCCCCAGGATGATGAGCAGAGGATCTAAAGAACTTGTAGGGGGGCATGACTTTGGGAGACAGAGCAAAGAGAAGCAGCTATGGGAATGGTAAGATAAAAGGTAATTGATAAAAGATAACAGCCTGAAGTAGAAATATAGATGGGGCAAGAGGCTTGGAAGGATCTGCCCTAGCTGGGATGAGGGGAAGAACTCACACAAGATTGATGTCAACTTTGTGAGGCAAACCAGGCAGAAACATGGCCTGATAAGCTAATTCTACCTCATGTAAGGTTATAGTAACAGAATCTTGCACATCATAAATGAGACTTCTCCATTCACCTTCATAGCCCAAGAAACTAATAGTGTCCTATCTGAGCCACTTGTCCTGTTGGGGGCTAGTTACCTGTTATCTGATCATTCCTTTGGCTGAGTCTCTTCACCCTGACTCCAAGGTCAGTCCCACATACCATTACAGTCAGGGATGGGTTCTAAATTTTTTACTGCCGGTTCTGTGGGCGTGGCTTATTTTGTGGGGATGGCTTGATGGTCATGTGATCATGGGCGTGGCTTCATGCTCATGTGACTGGGCAGGCGTGGCTTCATAGTCCTGTGACTGGGTGGGCATGGTCAATTCAATGTCACTCACGTCAAATCAGCTGGCCAGCGCATACATGACCTAGGGCAATGGCTCATGTGCCCGCAGATATGGCTCTGTTGCCACCTGTAGCACGTGTGCCATAGGTTCGCCATCACAGCCCTATACCATTTCTGACAAGTGGCTGTCCAGTCTTTTCTTGAAAGCTCCCAATGAGACAAGTCCAGACCAGAAGCACCCCAGATGAGCTAATCTTATTTTATTGCAAGGTTACATTAACAGAATCCTGAAAATTATTTTCAACTAGAACCATCAGTTAGTACTTAAGCAGAACATGCAGCTGCTGCTTAACCACAGCTAAGATAGTATATATTTGTTCAGTAAATGAATATGACAGCTGCTGAGTATTCTTGGATTCAGTGATAGGAGAAAGGTGAGACATGTAACAATATGGAATTAGAATTGAATTATGATGGCCTACTAAATTTTAAAGCTGCAAGTGTATCAGATTTGAAAGTAATTACAAAGAGGGAAGTGAATTAGGACTCATCCCAGCTTATTTACATTCTGTTAGCTTCTGAGTTTGGCTGTTTCAGACATTAGAAAAATCCAACTTTGAAAATAAGCAAAAAGTGATAGGGGATTAGGAGTATTGCATCTGAGTTTTTGAAAAAAGAGGGTACTGTACAGAGGGCTTGTTTTCACTAACATGTCATAATCAGTGTAGCATGCAAAAAATTTCCCCCTATCCCCGAAGTATCACATTAATACCTGGAGCTAAAACAGCCTTTGCCACTGTGGGAGCAGAATGGTACATTGAGCTAGGATATATATTGCCATGGCAAATGAAAGTGTTATTGATTTACAATCTCACGGGATACTGTTAAGCACGCATACAGACAATAGTTTAAAGAGAATGCTCATCAGTCAAATTGATTATTTTGTAACAGCAGACAGGGCATTTAAAAGATGCTATTACTGCAGCAGAGGGTTTTTTGTACTTCATACTGTTAAGTACCACAACAGTTTCAAATCTTCTCAAAGAAAATATTTTGATTCTGATATAGCCTGAACATTTTCAAATGCTTGAACCAAAATGGAAAAGTTTCTATATTTGCATTTATTATTATCAACACAATGCTCTGAAATTACAGCTGTCAGTTCTTTAGCAGGTGTTGGCCTTCATATGCATTTCCCCCCAAGAACCTAGGATGTCATAATGTATCAGTGTAATATATATGTGGACCCAAGTAGTTTGTCCATTTGTAGTTCACAAATGCACAGATTTTTAAAGCACCATCCAAGATTATTTTTTGTTATAATACCCAGTGTAAAATATTTACTCGGACCACCATGGTGGGCTTATGGCATAATCTTTCAACTTTGATTTTTGGATTTTGATACTTTGCGATCTTCTCCAATTCTTTGTCTTCTATTCTACAATCACCTGGTATTACCACATAATTATCCACACTTTCTTCTTTTCTACCACTGTTAAATGTGATGTATGATGTGCCAAGGCTTTATCAGTTTGCATTTGGAATTCTCATGATATTTTAATTGTGCAATTTTATTTTCAACTACTCTTTCAACTCTATGTTCCTACCAATTTTTCAGTAAAGGCATATGAAAGTTTTTACAGACGTTCCAGTGAATCATTTTGGCGACTGTGTTATGCTGTTGTTTATCAGCAGTTTGTGCAATCGTCTTGCATGAGTTGAGTATATGATCTACTGTTTCTTTCCCTCTTTAAACAATCTACACTTTGAATAATTTGATCATTATTTTTAGTTCTCGCAATGATTGCTTTAGTTTGAATAGCTCACTCTTGAGCAACCAAAATCGAGCCTTCAGATTATTTTTGTAATGGTCCAGTTGTAAGTCATTGCCAGGTTTTATCTTCATTCACTTTCCCTTCAATCTTTTGTAGAATATTGACCATGTAATGTTTTTTCCTTGCCATTTATTCTATATTATTATTTAAATATCCATGTTTTGTTTCCTTTGTACATTCAATGCTTGTTCTTGGCTGTTTTTCACCTAATCAGCCAATGCATGCTTTTCTTTTTTGAGAGCTTGTTTGACTTGAAGTAAACCTCTGCCTCCATTTCTGCAGGGCATCAATATCAATATCAATATCATTATGGGAATGTTGTAGTGAATAGTCATCAGTTTTCTTGTTTTTGAGTCCAAACTGTCCACTTCAGTTTGTGTCTAGTTAATAATTGCAGCGGTGTACTATATCATGGGAATTGATTACTTTGAAGATGTTGTCTTTGAAGATGTTGAAGATATTGTCTTTGAAGACAAAGTTTTTGTCTTTAGCAATTTTCTCACTCTTTGGATGTATTATTTACCAATAACATCTTTAACATGTCCATGTTTGATGTTATCCAATTGTAAAATGCCAAGATACTTGTAATGTAAGCTTCATTCTGATGTTTCCTGATGGTTTGGCCATTCGGTATTTCAATTCAGTTTATTGTTCTTTATTTTACACCAATTTATTGCTATTGTAGCACATTTATCTATGCCAAATTGCCTTGCTATATCTGTGCTAAAAATTCTTACAACGACTAGATTTTGATTTCTGATTTTTCATAAAGCTTCACATCATCCATATGCTGTAAAGCAAATGTGAGATTTTTTTCAGCAGTTTCGCTGTTTGGTAGCCAAGATTTGGTTCCTTCAAGATAACTGACAGTGGGATCATAGCAATGACAAATAATAAGAGTGATAATTAGTTTGCATTAGTTTTTATCTTCTTGTTTAAAAACGTTTTAATAAAAATTATATATAATTATAAAATATTTAAGGAAATTATAATATATATATATATATATATATATATATATATATATATATATATATATATATATATATATATATATATATATATATAATATATATAATATATATTAAGTGAAGTTGTGTCAAAAACAATTATACATTTATAACTGGTTTTAATGATTCCTGGAGAGTTGAAAAAGGAATGGTATTTGCTTGGCCTTCAATAAAGAGAAACAGGAATCTGAGTTTGATTGTAGAAGAATTGAGCTCTTACCTTAACACAGTGCTTCTCAATTATTTTCTGTTACGCCCCCCCTAGGAAAAAGTAAACTTTTCACGTGCCCCCAACTCTCTGCCAAGACGATTGTTTGCAATATTCGGCACGTTTTCACTGAAAAACTCAAGCGGCTTATCAGTGTGATTGGGGTGTAATGTGTTTAAGTGACACCTTAATTTATTTGGCTTCATGCTGTCTGCTGCCAACATTTTTAGATACAGTAAACATACCGGTCTCTCCTCGTCTCCCACCGTAGTCACAGTGAAGCCAAGCGCTACATACGCTTCGTCATATTTCCTCGTCTTAGCTTTCAGGAGACTTACGTTTGTCTCATTATCTCCATCTCTCTTCTCCTTTCTTTTCATCCCTGTTAAATATTTTTCCATGGTGTCTCTTAAGGGTTTGTTATCTGCACTTCATATCTCCTGCTCTGTGCTGTGTGCTATTGTTCGGTGCAAAAAACCCCTACTCCCTGCGGCAAAAAAAAGCACGTCCCCCAGGGTCACACACCCCGGCATCGCTCCGCACCCCCCCAGGGGGGCCTGCCCCACTATTTGAGAAGCACTGCCTTAACAGGAGGTGAGGGACATGAAACAATTAATCAGGTTGTAGAAGTTAGAAAGCAGGAGAAAGATACAACAGCAGTCCCATTTTGATCCTGTTGTCCTTAAAAAGGATTCTGAAGAGTTTCTTAATATATCCTACAAGAATAAAATAGCATTCCTAGAATCTCTGCAGTATCTGTTTCTTTACCTTGGTTACCTCACAGGATGGACACTATTAGTTCTTTGGTCCAATCCAAAAGGGATCTTCTCTTGTGATAACAATTGCGATAATAACAAAATATCAGTTATGTTACGTAGTTTAACACCAATAGATAGAAAAGCTGAACTACAAGGTAATAACTATTTTTATCCCTATGTTCATCCCTCTTCAGGGATACTATTAAAAACAGTGTTTCTTTATCTGAAATCTTGTGGTTGTCTGAGCATTTTTTTTAATGTTTACAAAGTTAATGTAAAAATGTATTGAATAATCAGTGTTGCACAATTATCCATATTCATAGTTTTTCCACACATTTTTCCAGCATATTAATTTTGTATCACATCTATCTTGATAATCAGGGTAACTGTATAGGCAGAAAAACAAAATCTAGTAAAGTCTAAAGAGCAAATTGTGCACACACTCAAGGTTAGGCGATGGGAAAAACTGCAGCAATTGATTTTAACAGCAGTTGTTGTGGCTATTTATATCTCACAGAGAATCAAAAATGTGTCACAAGTTTGAGTTAGAATGAATTGACTTCCAAACAAATTATATGGACATTTATGTCATGAAGAGATTCTGGGTGAAACTTGAGGATTTCTTGGATACCATCTGACGTCCCTCTTGGCCTTGAAGTTTGCAATGTGAACTGTTTTACTCTGGCTTTTCTTAGTTGGGAGATATGGCTATTTTTTCTTCTGGTGTGTTGCTGATTTACTTATAACCAGAAATGCAAACTGCAGTCCATTTTTGCAGAGGTGTATTCTGGTGGGCTTTTTAAAAACTCTTTTCTTTAAGAAAAGATCAGCAACGCAATGCGAATCTATTTTTCTTGTAAGATTTTTGATACAATTTCATCTAAAATGCATTATTATAATAATAATAAATTATTTCAGAAAAAAGAATGTCCTTGCTGGCATAGACAGGGCTTTCCTTATGAACAGGTTACATTCTAAGAGGGTGTTTATAAATCCATTTTTTTAAGCCCAACCAAAAAACATACACAATACTGTTAAGTTACTTTTCTTCTCCATCCGATTGATCAGGGACTAACCCTACCCTCATGCCCTCCGAGGAGCAACAGTGAGTGCCTTGGCTTCCTTTTGCACCTCATTCCTGGGTGAAAGCCAAGGGAGTATCTTCCAGGTGATGGTGGGAGCCTGGTTCCAGAGGACTTTTCCAGGGCTAATCCAGTCCTGATAGCCATTTTCGCACCACCATGTTTCCCTCTTTGGGGTAGGTCTATGCCTGCCTTTGCTTTGCTTGGCCAAGTATGTCTGTTAGCCCCACTCCCTTGAGTGCAGGGCACAGCCGTTGTCCTTGTTGACAGACTATTCACACAACAGCCCTGTCAAGCATATATATGCAGCATGTTGTAAACTATTGCATGTCTGTCTCCTCCTGGCTTCCTGAACCTTCTAGGTTGAAGTTTTGGGCAGGTCTGTTCAACATCAGCAAAAGTTCGCAACTCAAAAGTTCATACGTAGGGAAAGGTTCTCAGCATAGATCCAAAGCACATGATATCTCAATCACCCATGCTAGCTAGGGAATTCTGGACGTTGAAGTCCACACAGTTTCAAGCTGTCAAGATTGAAAAACACTGCTATGCCTATTCCCATCAAGTACCTTTTCTTTTAAGCGGTAGCCAGAGTTCCTCTATATCCCCCTCATATGTAAATTATCCTTGGTAGCCTTCTAAGATAATAACCAGGCATCTTCACTATTCCTTTTTTTGAAGGTCTTCAATATGGCTAAAATTATTTAAGATTCCCCACTCTCCATCGTCTGAAGCTCCCTAAGGAAATGAGTAGGGGGAAAAAAAGCTCTCTACAAGCATTCTGTCCCAACCGAGTTAGAGAGAAAGAGATTCATTAATATAAATTGTTCTGTTTCAGCTTCCCCTTAATTCAAATAGCTTTTTAAATACGTCAGTTTAAAGAGCTAAAGTCAAATAACTATATTAGTTAACTATAAAGCAAATAAACTTGTTAAAAAGGGAAAGGCCATTGTGCAAATTCCTGGCTAAAGGTGTGTATCTGTGGGGAGATTTGGCTTCCAAATTTATTTAATATGTTTCTCAATTCTATTACAGCATTGCTTCCCCAGAACAACCAATAATTTATATCGCCTTTTGCATTTTTATACGGAAGGTTAGTTAATAAATGGGAGAGAGGAACCAGATGAATGATTTAATTTGACCCTTATGCATCTGTAGTGGAAAGTAGTTAGGAGTTGCAGGAGGGAGGGGCTCTTTCCTAGAGGCAAAGAGAAAACGGAACTTGGAGTATCTGATGGGAAGACTACAGATTAACAGACTTGGAAGGGACCTTACAGGTCATCTAGTCCAACCCCCTGCCCAAGCAGGAGACCCTACATCTGCCTCTACCTAGGATTGAACTCACAACCTCCTGATTGTGAGGCAAGAGCTCTAACTCTTGCCACAGCAGGAAGAGAGCAAGACTGGACTCTCCCTAGCAATTCAGAGAGTATATTTATAGTTATGGCAGATCATTGCTTTAGTCTGGCAAGATTCTGTTTCTAGGCAAACAACAATAAGGGAAGTACTCAAAAGCAATTCCACTTGTCTTTCTTGGTTCTTTGCACCTGACAGCATCTTAGACATAAATGTTGTGATGTGTCTTACATGAGCTATTTCTTTGGCCCTGGAAGGCTGTCTTAGAATAGTGTAGAATCTACAGTACATTCAGTGTACATAACCTCTAGCCCATGGGCTTAATCAGATTTGCAAAGCCAATTGAACTCGAAATAGAACTTTCAGTGTTATAATCTACCCGACAGACAAGCATTGCTAACAAATTAAATTTATCCTTTGGGAGATCATGTGACCAACTTAGGCATGACTTAAAATATGGACCCTTCATAAAATGTTCACCCTACAGTTTCTCCAACAGATTAGGTGATACAGATGGCAATAATAAAAACAGTAGCACCCTGCTGGTTGGACCCCTTGCTTTAAAACGCTTACTTGGAACCTATGTTATTATCATTCCAAACATTTTAATATCTGTGCACTATTTCACTGCTGATTATGATTTTCTCTCCATTACTTTGCTGTGTTTATTGTTAGTTTTAATCATTTTGTTGATATAACTGATTTGTTCAACCCCAGAGAACTATGGTTATTGTTCTTTAGAAATATAATAAATAATTAGATTTCTTTGCGTGCTCATAAGCAAGACACACCAGTGTAGTAGTCATCATTTCTTGCTTATTCCTAGCAGCTCTTATTCAGAGATGCAGTGCCCCTTAATATGGCAGCATTGATCTATGCTTCTATCTCCTTATTCTCAAAAGCTGCCCTCCCATGGATGCTTGGCATCCTCCTTCTTTTCCATCACAGGGACATGGAAACCATAAAATGGGTATTATGAGTTGCTTTCACTAACGAGTCACAAACATGACCAGCTGTTAAACTAGCACTGGAATAAAGATGAAAAGCAAGAAGTGCATTTCTTTCAGCTTATAAGCAAAAGGTCCTTTGTTCTTCAGAAACAAATCCAAGCAACTATCTTCATGCCAGCTTGCAAATAAACATAAAGAATTCTACTTTGCAGGGCCCAAGGTAGATTGAGGACACACAGCTCATTAATTGCCTTGTATCTCAATTGTGGGTGAACATAGTGATGAAGAACAAAACCATTAAGAGCATTTGGGAGGAGACAAGGCCGAACTCGTGATTCCAGCAAGGGATAAATTATAGAAAGCATAAGATTTTTCTGTGCGTTACAGAGTGGAAGCAAACATTCTTGGCATTTTGTTTTTACTTTTTTTTAAACTATGAGGGCTGCAAGACAGAAGCAATCATGCAAGAGCATCCTTGGTGGCACTTCCCGAGAATGACTCCGAGATTTACTCCAAACCTGATATATCTCGTGACATTGCTCATTTCTGGGAACCACTTCATTTTCACTGCTGATTTATTTCTGACTTTGTTCTAAACTCTTGGAAAGTATTTTCTTCAACATGGCTGAGACTGGCCTCAAACCATTCATTCATTCTGTATACTGTATACTGCACGAGTCAAAAAGAGGGCCGTGAAAATATTTACTGACCCCTCACATCCTGGACATAAATTGCTTCAACTCCTACCCTCAAAACGTCACTATAGAGCACTGCACACCAAGACAACTAGACACAAGAACAGTTTTTTCCCCAAACGCCATCACTCTGCTAAACAAATAATTCCCTCACCACTGTCAAACTATTCACTAGGCTGCATTACTATTACTATTAGTTTTTCTCATCGTTCCTATCACCCATCTCCTCCCACTTATGACTGTATGACTGTAACTTGTTGCTTATATCCTTACGATTTATATTCATATTGATTGTTTCCTGATTGCTTACTTGAACCCTATGACAACCATTCTTGACAAATGTATCTTTTCTTTTATGTACACTGAGAGCATATGCACCAAAGACAAATTCCTTGTGTGTCCCATCACACTTGGTCAATAAAGAATTCTATTCTATTCTATTCTATTCTATTCTATTCTATTCTATTCTATTCTATTCTATTCTATTCTATTCTATTCTATTCTATTCTATTCATTCATTCATTCATTCAATCAATTCATTCACTCACTCACTCACTCACTCTCACTCAATAAATTTATATAGCTGCCCAACTCACACACAGTGTCTCACATTAATTTCTCTATTTCTTCATCCCTATCAAGATTCAGAATCCTGTTCTTGGAGCCTGCCTTTTGTCCCAAAGGTACTTTTTCAAGAGGCAACTGGACTTTATGGTTTTTCTTTCAAGACCTTTCGCTTCTTATCCAAGAAGCTTCTTCAGCTCTGACTGGATGGTGGGGAATGGAAGGATATATACTCCTTGCAGACAGCTGGTCATTTGCATTCTTTTAGCGAGTCATTAAGGCCACCTGGAGGTTTATCTGTGTCACCAGGGTCACCTGAGTAGTGCAAATGGGTGTGGACCAATGTTCCCTGTAATATCAGAAAACGGCGCGTGACAGTTAGAAACTGCACTGCAGTGTTCTCTTTTCATCTGTGCGGCCGTGCAGGCGTGCAGCCTCTGCCATTAGAAAATACCACGCGGAAGTTAGAAACTTCCACGTGCCGTTCTCTCATTACGTGCGCGGCCGCGCACCTTAGAGGGAACAGTGGTGTGGACCTTTCTTGAAACTGTTGAAAGGACTGTGTTGTAGACTGGAGACAGATGATGTCGTATCCCTCCCCCTCTGTTGAGAGAGGGCTGTTCAATTTTGACATAGATGGCTTCTTTGACCCCTCTTTCAAACCAGAGGTCCCCTCCATCCAAAATGTAGACTTTGCTGTCTTCAAAAGAATGGCCTTTGTCTTTTAAATGTAGATGGACTGCTGAATATAGTCCTAATGCAGTGTTTCTCAACCTTGGCAGTTTGAAGATGTGTGGACTTCAACTCCCAGAATTCCCCAGCCAGCGTTGCTGGCTGTGGAATTCTGGGAGTTGAAGTCCACACATCTTCAAACTGCCAAGGTTGAGAAACACTGTCCTAATGGGTTTGTTCTCCGATGTTGTGCCATGCGTTTATGAAATGGTTAAAAGAAAAACCAGAAAGTCCAGTTGCCTCTTGAAAAAGCATTTTGGAGACAATCATGACCTGGATGACTGAGAATCTCCATAGACATGGAGCCTGCCTTTTCTTCCACCCACTATAGCCACACACACGGTTTTAATCACGGATCTTGAGAAAATCATGTCTCTACAAAATCGCCAATGTACTAACAGATGTACATCAGATGTACAGATATTTTAAATGTAGAGCAGTGTTTCCCAACCTTGGCAACTTGAAGATGTCTGGACTTCAACTCCCAGAATTCCCCAGCCAGCTAATGGGGTTGGGAAACACTGATGTAGAGGATAAATAATGGTCATTTTACAGGAAAACTTTGGGAGATTCCAATGCTTCTGTCTAGATTTAACATTTTTGTACAATACTTTTCCTCATGTTCCTTTCCATCACAGCAAACTCTCTCTTTTTTTTAAAGCCACCAAATAAAGGCAAACAAATATACTCATGAAAAAGATGGCTGTGAGAAAGGCACTAGCAATTTACTTTACTGATTGGATCGCAATCTTCACATACTTCAGCTGAGAAAGCGAGACAGAGAACTGACTGGCTAGCAGTTTTCTCTGCAATTGTGCATCAGCTGTTCTGTGAAGGTCAGCGGCATGGAAACACTGTTGGTATAAAATTGCCCTGGAACAGATGGAGCATAAGTATTTGCCCATTCTACTATACAAGTTTTTTTTAAAAATTTTTAAATCCAATTTTACTTTTTTCATTTTAATTAGAAAATTATGTTATCCAATTTTGGTGTTTTGCTGCTGTTTTCAATGACCCAATTTTGAGGGGAAAAATGAGAAAGGTAGGGTGCCACAGGAAGCCTATGTAATACTGTTAATTCTATTTCGGGGATGGGGCATTTCAAAATTATAGATATGGGAGAAATAGATGAGAGAACCATTAGAGAAGACATTTACAAACTGAAACTATGCCATCCAGAATTAAATCCGAATGTAAAATGGTTTTAAGCTTTATTATGTTAATAGCACTCTTGGGGACCTTCTGCTTTGTAGAAAAGCCACTTTGCTTTCACTTATGTTCTGAATTTATTCTAAGAGTACAGCAACTTAGTAGGTATACTTGAAAGTAATGTGGATTGCTTCCACGCTGACTTTTGCCTTCTTCACATCCTTTTAAATGAAGTTATAAGCATGTCAGGACATGGAACAGCTCTCCTGCAATCTACACTGCATACTGTATGCTTATTGATAGGCCAAATAAAAAATATTTGACACACCCACACCTGACCCACCACAGGACCCACCACAAGACCCTGACTTGATGTAACCCTGACCTGACCTCACCATCACAAGACCTTCCATTCTCCACCATTCAATCAGAGCTGAAGAAGCTTCTTGGAGGAGAAGTGAAACTTCTTCAAGGAAAATAAAAAAAAGGTTGCCTTTTGCACCTTTGGGAAATTCGGCAGACTAGTAGATAGCAGTAAAGATGGCCACTCAGATATGATAGTCCAGGCCTCCTTCTCCAAGGAATCTTGGTCAGATACACTCAATCGATAAGTTTAAAATATAGTTGTTTTTTTCCCCTTTAGAGTGAAAAAGAAGGACTACTCAATCTCAGAACCAATATGCATATTTAATCCTTCTTAATGATATTATTTCTTTCTGCTTTTTGGTGCTTCTACATGTTTTTTTTCATGTGTTTGTATTTGTTTGTGTAAGATCATCATCCCACTTATGGACTGCTAAGTTAAAGTGATAACCTGAGGGGATCCAAGTTGGTAAGAATATTTACATTAGTGAGCATTAGCAAAGACAAATCACTTTGTGCCATGGTTCCTGTTTCTGCTTGATATAATTTCCTCACAGAAACCTAACACACACGTACTATCACATGTAGTGGACATGTGTGAAAGCAAAGAAATATTGGACAAAAATACATACATGGTAAGAAAAAAATGTTAAAGCTACAGATAGATTATACCCAGAAATATTTTTATTAGGTATAACACTAGAAAAGTATGATAAGGGGAATTTGTATTTAATATTACTTGTTTTGACAGCAGCAAGGATTGTATTTGCACAGTATTGGAAAAATGAGGAAACTCCGAGAGAAGAAGTTGTAATTAAAAAAATATTAGATTGTGCAGAAATAGATAGACTGACATTAAAGATAAAAGAAAAAGAAGATACAGAGTATTTTTGAACATGGGACTTATTTTATAAATGGTTGGATAATAGAGGTAGAAATTAGGAACGGGATAAATATTATTATGTAAGCAAATTGACCCAGACAATACACTGTTCACAAAGTACTTATGTATATTAAATAAAAATGTATAAATAAACTGTTAAAAAAAGAAACCTAACACACATGTATGTATGTATATATGATCAAACTATTTTTTCATCCACCTCATATTTGACTTGGTAGTGGCTGGTCAAACTCACAGGCATAGAGAAGCATCTTCTATCACTTTCTGATGGGTTCTTTTATGTAGTGATGTGAAGAATGGAACACGGGTCCTTTAGTACATTGCTTCAAGAAAAAAATAACTGATCCCCAGCAAACTCAGTGTTTGTCTTGACTTTATTATTCATTAAAGAGTCTTTGAACTGAGTCAAAAATTCAAATGTAAATGTGGCATGCATCAGAACAAAAACTGCAAGGCTTTGCTTCAATGTTTTGAAGCAAAAAAAATATATTTCTAAATCCAACAATGTTAGAAAATCTAGTAAGAGCAGCAGCTACTAAATACTTGGGAAGGATATATTCTTGTCCATAAAAACAGAGACTGAACTGAGGGAATCAGAGGAAGTGTCCTTGATGGGTTCAAGGTGGTAGCTGACAGCATCTTCACCGGTTTGATTCTTGGAAAAGGCCACTCCTCCAGCAATCATTTTCTGAATGTCCAAGCACCACGGCATTTATGTTGCAAAAGAGTCCATGCCATTCTTAAAATGCAAAATGTTCCAACTATCCAAATTAGGTTACTTAACCCTTTTCTATATTGCTGAGCTATGGCTTTTCCTGGAAGACCTTCTTACATTTAAAAAAGTAAGAATATGAAGATTTAAAAATAGATGGTATTTCTGGTCCCTGGCAGTTTCACATATAATTATTATTATGCCTTTTCCAATGTGTTTGTAGCAATAAATTTATGCCTAATGCAACTATGGTGTATTTTAGCATATCCATCCATCCATTCATCCTTGGTGAGAGCTAGTGTGGTGGGGAGACCCAAGTTTTAATCCTTTCTTGGGCACAGAAGCCAGTTGAATTTTGGGCCAGTCATTCCCCCACAGAACAAATCAGTATCAGGCTCTGCAACAAGCTAGCTGAAAAATAAATCCCTTTGTTGCATCATTGATTGATAACTTTGCTATGTGAACTGAAATGAGAATAGTGGAAAACAACTGATCCCTCCAACAAAGAAGACAAAAGTTATGGAAGGCAGCATGTATTTAGACCTTGGTGTGCTCCCATTGATACCCTGCTGCATTTTCAACAAAACCAGTATTGTATTTTGTCAGCATTAATTTTAACAGTTTCAATCAGCCTACCAACTATCATGGATGAAAGAGAAATTAAAACAGATTTCCAAGAAGAAATTAGAAGATATTTCTAAAGCACAACTATATCTTCCACACCAATGTGTGTATTGGACAACTGATCATTCCCCCAAAAGTGGCTCAAAAACTGTTCATTATTATCCAGATACAAGGCCAAATGTACAATGCTCCCGAGAGTTACTGGAAATCTCTTTGCTCCTAGCTGATTTTGAATACTTCCAGTTTCTATTCAAGCAGAAACAATACTATTTTCTTGTTGCTGTTTCAAAAGTGAATGCAGTATTAATGAATTGAGCCATCCCTTGAATTGTCTTGAAGGAACATTTATTTAAAAAGAAATGGCATAGATTTTTTTAAAATGTATCTTTTAAAAATTTGCAGAGAAATAGAAAGGTATGGATTTAAATGCAATGCATGTGAAACAGAAACAAACTGAATTAATAATTTTTCAATCCACTAAAATGGCAGGTTAAGTTTGAAGTAGAGGTGTGGATTGTCTATGTTTCTTAGGAGAGGTGGAAAACATATTTTGTTAAACCCATTCCAAACTAAATGGAAAAAGATCAGTAACTATCCCTAGACAATGACATTTGGGCTACAGTTAATATAACAAATATGTGGATGGTTGATAATTCCTGCCAATGTGGCTATTGATTAGGAAAGATGGGAAACTCTATTCAATAAAACCTAGCATTTAGTTCTGGGGTTTGGAATTAGCACTCACATCTCATAGTCCTTGATAAGTCTACCTTCATGTAGCAGGGCTGAAAACCCTCGGTCATTTTCACTGCAGATTTTAGACTTCCTATATCAGTGATGGCGAACCTTTTTTTGGCTCAGGTGCCAAAAGGGTGTGCGCGTGCCCACACCCATAATGCAATGCCCTCCCCCTGTGCATGTGCACAACCCCCGTGCATGTACACAACCTCCCGTGCTGGCCCTGCGCATGCGCACAATTCCCTGTGCTGCCCCCACATACATGTGCACAGGCCTCACTGAAGCCTCCGGACTTCTGGTAGGCCCGTTGGGCTGTTTTTCGCCATCCCCAGGGTTCAGGAAAGCTTCCTAAAGCCTGGGGATGGTGAAAAATGGCCCAACGGGCCTACCGGAAGTTCTCCAGTTGGCCCGTTGGCCCGTTTTTTGCCGTCCCCAAGGTTCAGGAAAGCCTCCATAGGTTCACCATCACTGTCCTATATTATCATTCCAAGTAGTTAATATAGAGTCAAAGATTATTCTACATCCTGTTGTATGCTGACCTGCTGACATGGGTTAATGTAAAATTTATAAACGAGGAAAGGGAAAACCCAGAGTTGCATTTTCCAAGCCCAGTAATATTTTTTGTTGTTGTTAAGCAACAAGTCTGCATAACAATGAGCCACAGTTTGGAGAAAAATATGCGAAAAGAATCAGGCTGTTATCCTTCAACATCATTATGGTTGTGCATAGACTCGAATATAATTTATTCAACATGCCTTCTATATAAAAACATCGTTTATTTTTACTTTGGATAACAAGCTAATATGTTTCATTTAACCAAGCAAACTACATCTGTTTACATAGGCCTTGGGATTTGTCTCAAATTGTTTGTTTCTTGTTTGTTTTTTTTCCCTTTCATAAGCAGATCCCTCTGCCCCTTTCACAATTCTACAAGCTGAAATTGTTAAGAATTTGAATGAAGAATCTTTGCAATGGAGAGCGCTCTGTTTTCAGATCAAAGAAACATGCTGACTCAGTGAGCAATATTGGGATGCATATTTGCCTGTACATCTGGAAGATCATAAAGCTGAGAATCCTGAAAGATTTATTGATTCAGGCAAACCTGTGTGCTGCTGTAATCACTGGACCCTCGGTAGGTAAACAAGATATAAACATACAGTAAAGTGAAAAAGGATAAATGAGGATAAACAACTTATAATGCTTGAAACGTGACAGCTTGCAACAATGCACATTTTTAATTTGCCAAGACAGGCCAAAGGTACACTTCCTTTTACTACAGGACCAACAATAATGTTCTCCTGGGGCTAGCAATGTTATTGCAGCATTAGGCCAGACTCTGCATTGTCCATAGCTAAAGACAAAAGTTTGACGGTTGGTGAAGGGACAAACCGGATAAAAACAGCCATATAAATTTGAGTGGGACGTTTTCAGCCATGGTGCATACATCCACAGATCTTTCCTTAGGAAAGGAGTTAGGACCTTCCCTTTCAGCCATACCTTTTGAAATGAACGAATAATTATTTTACTTGCTGTTTTCAGTTAAGTACTATTTACAGTTAGCTACATTACTGTAGGACAGAGGTCTTCAAACTTGGCAACTTTAAGACTTGTGGACTTCAACTCCCAGAATTCTCCAGCCAGCATAGCTGGCTGCAGAATTCTGGGAGTTGAAGTCCACAAGTCTTAAAGTTGCCACATTTGGGGACCTCTGCTGTAGGATGAGAGGAGGGCTGCTTTTGCTTTGCACATCCTTGGGATGGAAAAATGGAGTACAAATTAAATCAATCACAAAGTTAAGATGCCCAAGGAGTCTCAATCATTGAAGTGAGCTGACCACTCAATTCCAGAGTGACAAATTAATTCTAGTTCTGGATCTTTTCTCTGGTCCCCCCCCCCCCCCCGAAATATGGTTTTTGATTGGGAAACTACAAAACCATAAAATTTGACAGGTTAGAAAGGGCCATGTTGTCCAAGCCCATATGCAATGCATGAATCCATTATTTTGAGAGATAGCCATCCAGCCTCTATTAAACGCCTCCACTAAAAGGATGCTCACCATTTTCTGTGGTAATCTATTCCACTGTTGAACAGCTCTTGAAAACCACTTGATCTTTTTTTCTGATCTCCAATCAAGATCTAATTCCATTATTTTCTGTCCTACTTCTAGAACAATTTCTGACCAACTCTGCCTCTGCACACAAAGTTTCAATCTCATCAGAAAAAAAATCCCACTAGAAATGCTTTCTTCATTCAAAGCTTGTGTTTGACTACTACCGTAGGACTTCCTCTTATAACATAGAAGTATTTGCTATGAAACAATTACTACTTTTCCCATTTATTTTGTTTTCTGATTATGTCAACCACACCTTCCTTTCCATTGTATGATACATCTAAATTTTTACTCTTACAGCCAATATAGGAAAAGACAGAAGAGAGACTGACTAAACTATAAATTAATAATAAAAATATGCTTTTATTGCCCCCTCCCAATTTTCAGTATTTTAGCTTGAATTACTAGGATTTTTAATTCAGATGGCAGGGTTCAGAAATAAGATCAGGTCTTTGCATGATCTTATATCAGTAAAAATGAGCAAAGGAAAGAATATGCTCGATGTGCAATGAAGTCCAGAAAATAATGTATAATATATGCCTAATCACTACCGAAAGGCATTTTATTATTACATTTTGCATATTCTAGGATAATTCCAGCTACTCAAAGCACCAGCTCTCTCCCCAGTGTAAAATCTATATTACTACAACATGCAAATTTAGGTTGTCTGCTTTTTAAATTTCCTTTTTTCTTAACTTACAGTATTATGCTTACTATGTGAAAAACCAATTATAGAAGCTAACTAGCTTAATAGGAATTATTTAATTTAAAATACTTCTGGGATGTATCACTAGAAGTACATTTTTATCCATATTTTGGTTAAATAAAGTTTTCTTTTGTCATATTGGCAAGGAGAATATGTTTCTACTATGGTGATTTTACACATCTCTTAATTAGGCTGCTCAATTAGAAAGTATTTGATTTGAACATCATATTTTCTTATTGGAATCTATGGGGGATTCATTGGGATAAGATTAAACCTATAGAAATCCAGCTATGTTTACTCTGAGGCTCATAACGAAAGATGATCTTTTAAAGACAAAGATTTATATGGAAAATATTCTCAGAGGTGGTGTCTTACAACTAGGCCAAATTCATGTATTAGATCTGCATAAACAGAGGATAGAATCAAGATCATGTGAAGTGTTAATACCACTTTATAATGCCTTGGTAAGGCCACACTTGGAATACTGCATCCAGTTTTGGTCGCCACGATGTAAAAAAGATCTGGAGACTTTAGAAAGAGTGCAGAGAAGAGCAACAAAGATGATTAGGGGACTGGAGGCTAAAACATATGAAGAACAGTTGCAGGAACTGGGTATGTCTAGTTCAGAGGTCTTCAAACTTGGCCTTACAGCTGTGGCTAGGGGGGCTTTTGCACAGGTTCGCCTGGTGCACCAATTGTGACCATACTTGGAGAAGGAGGCTCTACTCACGGTCACTCATACCCTTGTCACCTCCCGATTGGACTACTGTAATGCGCTCTATATGGGGCTACCCTTGAAGAGTATTCGGAGACTTCAACTGGTGCAAAATGCAGCTGCGTGTGCTGTGGTGGGTGTCTCAAGATACACCCACGTAATACCCATATTCCGCCAGTTGCATTGGCTGCCCATTGGTCTCCGGGTACAATTCAAGGTATTGATCATCATCTTTAAAGCCCTACATGGCTTAGGACCAGGTTACCTCCGGGACCACATTCTACCTCATACTTCCCTTCGACCGGTCAGGTCCCACAGAGTGGGTCTCCCCCAGGTCCTGTCAGCCAAACAAAGCCGACTGGTGGGACCTGGGGGAGGGCCTTCTCTGTAGGGGCCCCTGCTCTCTGGAACCAACTTCCCCCAGAGATCCGAATCATCCCCACCTTGCTGGCTTTCCGAAAAGCCATCAAGACATGGCTCTTCCTGCAGGCAGGGTTCTGAGACAATTTTACATCTGAGGTCTCCCCTACATATGCATGGCATTGTATGTTTTTCTTTTTAACTTTTTAAAATTGTTTTAATGATTTTATTGTTTGGTGTTCTTTAAAATGCTGTACGCCGCCCTGAGTCCTTAGGGAGTATGGCGGCATAGAAGAACTCCCAAATAAATAAATAAATAAACTCCCAGAATTCTGGGAGTTGAAGTCCACAAGTCTTAAAGTTGCCAAGTTTGAAGACCTCTGGTCTAGTTTAATGAAAAGAAGGGGAGACAGGATAGCAGTGTTCCAATATCTCAGGGGCTGCCACAAAGAAGACGGAGTCAAGCTATTCTCCAAAGCACATGAGAGTAGGACAAGAAGCAATGGGTGGAAACTAATCAAGGAGAGAAGCAACTTAGAACTAAGGAGAAATTCCCTGACAGTTAGAACAATTAATCAGTGGAACAGCTTGCCTCCAGAAGTTGTGAATGCTCCAACACTGGAAGTTTTTAAGAAGATGTTGGATAACCATTTGTCTGAAGTGGTGTAGGGTCTCCTGCCTAAGCAGGGGGTTGGACTAGAAGACCACCAAGGTCCCTTCCAACTCTGTTATTCTGTTTCTGTTTTCTATTAGATCTGTATGTTTTCATGGTGGAACTATAATTCTGAATACAGTAGACGCAGTGCTACCAAAACATTACCCAGGTAATCCTTGACTTATAAAACGTGCATTTAGTGACCATTTGAAGTTACAATAGGACCCCGCCCCAAAGCTACTTACAACCCTTTTCAAAGTTACGGCTGTTACAGCGCTCCCGTGGTCATTCACTCTTGTGATCAACTGCAGAGATGCTGCAGCGCACCCCCTTGCCTATTTCCTCCCCTCCTGCCCTACCAGATCCCAAAAGCCACTGAGCCTGTTTTGCCACCCCACTGGGTTCCACATTCTCCTCAATACCTCGATCAACAATGGCTAATTTACCTTTCAAGGACCTCAGGAAGTCAGGGTAGGGAAGGAAGACAGAGTGCTCCATTGCTGGACCGCATAGCACAACCCACAAGCATCAGTCTTTTTCTGAGCGGAGCTGCAAATCGCTTCGAGCCAGCGACCCATGAAGCCCAAGCAACAAAATAGTTTGTGGCTGTCCAGCATGATCATGGAAGTGCTGGTTTAGAAAATGACAGCTGCTTATGGGATCCAAGCAACAGAGACAGTGTTTTGCTTTGCTTGTGTTATTTATTTATTTTATTATTTATTAATGAGATTTATATAGCGCCCCATAGTGCAAGCACTCTCTAAGCGGTTTACACCATTAAGCAATGTATATATTTTACATTGCCCCCAACAATCTGGCTCCTCATTTTACCTACCTCGGAAGGATGGAAGGCTGAGTCAACCTTGAGCCGGTGAGATTTGAACAGCTGAACTCATTCTGGGAGTTGAAGTCCACAAGTCTTAAAGTTGCCAAGTTTGAAGACCTCTGGTCTAGTTTAATGAAAAGGACTAGGGGAGACATGATAGCAGTGTTCCAATATCTCAGGGGCTGCCACAAAGAAGACGGAGTCAGATAAAGTAGCCTGCAGTACTGCTCTCTAACCACTGCGCCACCTCGGCTCATTATTAATACTAAGTTAGTACTATGTTAGTACTAAGTAGTTACTACCCAGTTTTGAAGTTCCCATGGCTGCCTCCCTGCTGCCATGTGACTGCATTGTGGCTGCTAAGCTAGTGTCCCACATTTATGACCATTTGCTGTATGCTGCCATCATGTGACAATGATTTGCAACTTTTTTGTGGAAACTGGTGTTTATTTTTGGTTTCCGGCTAAAAACAGCCCATAGTGAAGAATGGGTTTGTTTAACAACTGCAGCATTTAATTAACGACTACGGTGTTCACTTTATGACTGCTGCAAGAAAATTGGATTGGTCATGTGCAGCGGTTAGAGGCAGTACTGCAGGTCACTTTGGCTGACTGTGATCCACAGGTCAGCGGTTCAAATCTCACCGGCTCAAGGCTGACTCAGTCTATCATCCTTCCAAGGTAGGTAAAATGAGGACCCAGATTGTTGGGGGCAATATAAATATACATTGCTTACTGGTGTAAACTGCTTAGAGAGTGTTTGCACTGTGAGGCGGTATATAAATCTCACAAAATAAATAAATAATAAATAAATAAACTCTCATGACTTACGACTGTAATTGTCGGAGTCAATTATAGTATCAGCCAAGAACTACTTGCACAATTTTCTGCGCCTCCATTGTATTCCGTAAGATCAGTGACCAGAAGTGGAAGGGTAGCAGGCACTAAGTAATAATAGGCCAGCATGCATTTCAACTATGACACAGTTGAGGGGAGAGGCACGAAGAAAACATTGCCATCATGAAATAGCATCTATGCAACATTTCCCAAGCTATCATCTGAGGCACAACGTAACTTGCCAAATTTGGCGATCATCTTGGATACATCCATAATTCCATGAGTATCAAAGCATAAGTGTTCTGTGAAGGCTTGATTCTCCTCTATGGAGCAATGGTAGACTATGCATCATTTCTCTCTCTTTTTAAAGTGGCTTGTGGGAATAATGGTAGGTTACAGTGAAATAATAATGTGAGCATGTTCATTCATCATCCCAATACCTTTACGGTCTGTCTCATAAACAAAGACACACTTTTTATTGCTCACCAGATAATCCTCGATACTGTTAATGAAAAACATTTTAGCTATTTTTCTAATAACGTCTAAAGAAAATAAACTCTTGTCTTTGATTTATCCCCTTCATGACATGTAGTGCTTGCATTATTTAAGGCTGATCATCTTCATAACTCATACTGGAGACAGCTCATTGAGTAAGTAAACCAAGAAATGAACATGGACTGCTGAGTTCCACCAAGTGAAAAATCGAGAAATTGTCTTATAATTTAAGATGGAGCCTTAAGAACACCATTCTGCTCTTATGGTAGACAGCCAATGGCTATTGGGCATGCTTTAAAGGAAGTCCAGAAGCAAGACTGACTGTTCTAGTTATCTTCCACAGCAACTCAGCACAAGAGATCTGTGATACTGGAGATTACACACACACACACACACACACACACACACACACACACACACACACACGTGTGTGTGTGTGTGTGTGTGTGTGTGTGTAACATTTTTTTGCTGATAAATGAAAATAAAGGGAGACTATATATATACTGTATGCAGGTCTTGGTATATTTGGGTCTTTTCCCGTGTAAGATTGAGAGTATCTTGGCGACGTTTCGACGAGGTCCCATCATCAGGCTGGTGTTTTCGGCTTCGTACTTGTGCAAACAAAGTGTGGTTGGAGCTGCCTTCTTTCTATAAATATTGGTGAGTGTGTGTGGAGTGCTGGCTTAGTTGCTGTAAGCGGGTTGGTTGGCTGTGTTGTAACATCTTGATTGGTTGATGGAGTTGTTTTTATGCAAATATCTTGATTAGTTGATGGGGTTGTTTACGAACCTATGAAAACAAATATGTATGTATGTATGTATGTATGTATGTATGTATGTATGTATGTATGTAGTCCTCGACTTATGACAATTGAGCCCAAAATTTCAGTTGCTAAGTGAGACATTTGTTGTGAGTTTTGCCCCATTTTATGACCTTTCTTGCCACAGTTGTTACTTGAATCACTGCAGTTGTTAAGTTATCAACATAGTTGTTAAGTGAAGCTGGCTTCCCCATTGATTTTGCTTGTCAGAAGGTCAAAGAAGGTATTCACGTGATCCCCAAAGACTCTGCAACCATCATAAATATGAGTCAATTGCCAAGTAACTGAATTTTGATCACGTGACTATGGGGATGCTGCAAGTTGTCATAACTGTGAAAAACAGTCATAAGTCACTTTTTTCAGCAATGTTGTAACTTTGAACAGTCACTAAATGAACAGTTGTACGTCGAGGACTACCTGTATACAAATATACATACATGAAAGTTTTTCATGACTTGGTTTAATGCTGGACCAGAATCTGCATGACATTGCTGAGTATTTCTTCTTCTAAGGAACAGATTCCTGCTTTTCTACCTTTCTAGGTGCTTGGGAATGTACTCTGAATTCCTCTTGATGATGTTTTGAGTGCCCTTAATGACTGGAGATGCAACTGAGGATACTGCTGTTTTTTTATTATGCACCTTTCCATCATGTGAAAATTTCCCTGTTTGTTTGCATTTCCCAACTTGAAAAAGCTCAAAGGGGAAGAGAAATTCTCCCTTAATAGTCATTGGGGTTTAACTGGAATGTAAGTCTAGAACAGAGGTCTTCAAACTTGGCAACTTTAAGACTTGTGGACTTCAACTCCCAGAATTCTCCAGCCAGCTATGCTGGCTGGAGAATTCTGGGAGTTGAAGTGCACAAGTCTTAAAGTTGCCAAGTTTGGGGACCCCTGGTCTAGAATGTTGCAGACTTCAGGAGAGATGATTGCACAATGAAACACATCCCTTGGTCACCATGCAACTAATATCATTTCAAAATATATACTTTGTCCCAATCTTTGTTAGGTGTGTGGACAATGTATGGACAATATGTGACCAATGTGTATGGACAATAAAAGGAAAAACTTCCCCTTCCTCTTGGGATAATTCTAGGTTAAGACCATTCAAGGCCATGTGAGATCAAGATAAGACAATGCAATTCAACACAAGAAAAATAGACTGCCCAAGCTGTAGCCTCAGGAAATATCAACTTTTTCCAATTTCTCAATCTAGCCTAAAGCCTGGGATTTCCTAGGGATTCCCATCTAAATACTTAATAAATCAAACCCAGAAGTCAACCAAGATTGGATAGGGAGTGTTTTCCTGGTCCAAGAGGAAAGTCCTTTCCCCTGTTCTATCATCCTGGGTAGAGCAAAATTAATGCAGTGCTTACTTTGCCAGTGGATATCCCTTCCTCAGTACAAAATTAAAGCCATAAAATATCAGTCCTCTATATACAAAATATAAAGCATAAATCTTTGGTTATATGGTTAAGTTTCTCAATGCCTGTAGAAAAATCCTCTTATATAAATGCAAAGAATGAAATAAAACTAAAGATGCTCCCAGTGTACTCTGAAATAAGTAGGTGTTTGACCTAAGTAAATCACAGGGGAATGCCTCAGTGCTATTATGCAAGTTTCATATTATCCCCTTCTGCACATTAAAAGGATCAGTACATTGATACACTTAAGTTTGCTGTATTGGAGTGAATTCTTCCTATTAATCCTCTAGTCATCTACGGTACATAAAATTTCTTTTGGGAACGTAATCTGAAAATGATCATATTCAAATTAATTGAAATAAGTTTAATTAGCATCACTGCTTTATTGAAAAATCATCCAGGATGCAGTTGACTAATGAAAAGGGATGCTGGTTGACCAACAGAAAAAAGTTAGCATCTGCTCAGCATAATGAGGTTGGACCGGCTAGCAAATCAGTTCAAATATGTCTCATTAATTCAGTGCTTCCCAAACTTTTTTCTTCATTACCCAAAACCACTTATAGCAATAGCAATAGCACTTAGACTTATATACCGCTTCATAGTGCTTTACAGCCCTCTCTAAGCGGTTTACAGAGTTCAGCATATTGCCCACAACAATCTGGGTCCTCATTTTACCGACCTGAGAAGGATGGAAGGCTGAGTCAACCTTGAGCCGGTGAGATTTGAACAGCTGAACTGCAGCTAGCAGTCAGCTGAAGTAGCCTGCAGTGCTGCACTCTAACCACTTTATCAGAAAGTCCTTTCTATCCAATAGAGATAAAATGCTTTAAGTCAATTTAAATGTCCCTGTTGTGATTGGGTAATGGATTCACGTGTTGTTACCCAAAGAAAAATCACTTTTAGCAATTTTGAGTAATTTACCCGGACTTGGAAACATTGCACTATTGTTTACAATTTTGTCTCACAGTGTCATAGTTTAATAGAAAATAAGCAGACATGAGGCTTGCAAATTGATTTATTTTCAATGTAACTCTGAGATTTGCTGATAATATAAATTGGTTAGATTCACCTATCATATTAACCCATAGTTTATTTAACAGAATAAGAAGAGTTGGAAGGGACCTTGAAGGTCTTCTAGTCCAACCCCCTGCTCAAGCAGGAGATCCTATACTATTCCAGACAAGTGGCTGACCAGTCTCTTCTTAAAAGCCTCCAATGATGAAGCCCCTACAACTTATGAAGGCAAGCTGTTCCACTGGTTAATTGTTCTCACTGTTAGGAAATTTCTCCTTAGTTCAATGTTGCTTCTCTCCTTGATTAGTTTCCATCCATTGTTTCTTGTCTTACCTTTGGACAATAAGTTGACCCCCCTATTCTTTGTGGCAGCCCATCAAATACTGGAATACTGCTATCATGTCACACCTAATCCTTCTTTTCTCTAGACTGGCCATACCCAATTTCTGCAACCGTTCTTCATATGTTTTAGTCTCAATCATCTTAGTTGCTCTTTTCTGCACTCATTCCAGTCTCTACATCTTTTTATATAGTGAACAGAACTGGATGCAGTATTCTAAATGTGGTCTTACTAAGTCCTTACATATAGTTTGTTGAATAAATCACAATTATCTCAATACCAATAAAGAGAACATACGTAGCTCAGGGTTGAATTGTGGAGTCCTTGGTGCTCTCTGAGCTTGATTGTTTGCTTGCAAACATTTCATCACCCAAATAAATAATATAATCAGTGCTGAGTTCATACATGCTAAGGAATAATCATGGTTTATAAATCACAATGGCTGAATTCTCAATCATGCCAACCCCCTCCTCTTGTGGCTTAGTACAATGGATAAATCTAACTATACTTCAGAGTTAAAAGAAACTAGCTGCATTCAAATATTGATCTTAGTCATAATGAGATTTATTTGATTTTGGTTTACATATTGTTTGAATCCAAAACCCAGACTTATTACACATGCCATTTTCATTTACTTAATAAAGCATAATTAAAATTGTGCTTAACATAATGTTAGGCACATTAAGTCTAAGAACATTTTTTTCAATATTAGAATGGAAAAGAACTCCTTGTCCTTCAACAAAGAATGCCAGTCTTGGGACCTCTGGGTGGAAACATGGAAGTCTTCACAAAACAGCAGGGATGATGCAACGGCTGAGTGATATGCTTGATGTTAGGGTTCCAAGTAACACCCCCTAACGAAAGAAGACTCCGAGGCTTGAAATTCCTCAAAGTTCCATTTTATTAGAGATGTCATATTGGCACATCTGGGAAAACCCGAATCTAAAGAATTCCAGGTTTTCCCCACCCAAAAGAAAGTTCAAGATCCTGCCCAGCATCCACATGTCCATCACAATCCAATCACACACCGTTCCAACTGGAGATGCCTCCCAGTCATCCGGCTCCAGGTTCCAGGGCAAAACGTCCTTGACTCTCTGAGAAAGGAATGTTATTTTGGCTATATATCTCTCTCACACTCCCTATAATCCCCCCTCCCACTTTCCCACAGTAGAATATGATGCAGACCTGAAGGCCCAGTGAAAAGATGGCTTCCAGGCCTGATACATGAGATAACACAGCTTCTCAAGACAAGAGAAGCCATAAGATCACCTACATGAGCGGGGGGGGGGGGATGGGTGGGTTAGCGGCTTGTGATGAAGCCTGCAGAGTAGAGCACCAGCAACCATGGAAGAAGACACCATGCTCAAACCTTCAAGAACGCCTGTTCAAAGATGCTAGGCCTGCCCAATCTGATTTCTAAAGCAAGATTAAAAGGAGCAAACTTGTGTAGTGTAAAGAGACTTTCAGAGCAGCAGAACCCCTAAAGCCACCTGGATGAGTCGACCTTCAACTTGAGAAAGATTAAATTAAAAAAGGAAGGAACCAGTTACAAACAGCGGTGGGTTGCTCCCGGTTCGGACCGGTTCTTAGAACCGGTAGCGGTGGCAGTGGGATGCTCCGCCCGCCCACCTGCGAGTGCGCACGCGAACCGGCGGCAAACTAATTTAGAACCCACCACTGGTTACAAAGGTTTAAAAAGAATTAAATGCAAAAAGCTTACCAGGATTTTGGAATGTTAAAAAAAACAGATTAAAGGGACATTTAAATTTGGAATATTGCTTCATTTAAAATATTGTTTAAATAAACAGATAACATACAGTATATCTCTGTGAGAAAAAAGAAGGAAGCTGATGGCTAATTGTGTTAAACAAGGAGATAAATAGAAATCAAATCAAATATTTTTATTATAGTCTTTAACCAGACTTTGTAATAAAAGGAGTAGAGTAAAAAAGAAAAAAAAACAGTTTTAACGCAACAATTTGTTATTGGAGAACGGGAAAAAAATAATAGGACAGTGATAAATAGAAAGACAAGAGAAACATGATGCTAAGTAGCAGTACTAAAAGGGACTAAAATGTTATGGACAGGGGGAAAAGGCTTCTTTTATTTTTTACTTCCCTTTTATGGAATAAAGATCAATGGTTATTACTAAAGGGAGTAAAAGTTACAGAAGGGAAAAGAAGATTATTGATAACTCCAGAAGAATGTATTTCTTTACAACTGACATTCACAGAAGAGGATAATATTTTTTGTCCAGTAAGATTAATATGTGTATAAAATTGAGATATATTGAAGTAAACACAATGGATGATAAAACAGTAAGTACTTTTGCAGAATACTGACACTTTTATGAACTTTTTGTTGAAAGTAGAAAGAGCCAAAATGATGTTTTTTTAAGGCTAGATGATTGTAAAGTATCGACTAAGGGAACAAAGCAGGGGTGGGTTGCCTGTTCTTTGCATTACCGGTGCGCTGCGCGCGCATTGCCGTGTTTTGGTGCATGCATGCTCACTACGCGCGCCACCTCACGTGATTTTGCTTCCTGCGCATGTGCGGAAGCAAAATCTCACAAGGGGATGTGCGCACGCATGCGATTTCAATGTTTTTTTTGCTTCTGCGCATACACGGAAGCAAAAAATCGCCGAAATCTCGTGCGCATGCACATCCCCTCATGAGATTTTGCTTCCGCGCATGTGCAGGAAGCAAAATCAGCCCAAAAATTCCCCAAAAAGATGGTGCCGCGCAACAGACCGGGGAAGACGGCACCGGAGCTGTCGCGTGCAAATAGCGCCATCTGCTGGCCGCTACCGGAACGACAGAGTGGACCGCACTGGTAGGAACCCACCACTGGAACAAAGGGATTATGGTCATGTTTAACAGGAAGGAGAGACAACAGTTTTGATTGTAACTGCTGTAATGAAGGTCAGAATTCACTTCTTTGATTATCTCCCCCCCCTTTCTATTTTCCTTTGTAGTATCCTTGATGTTCTATGCTCTAAATGATATGTTTATTATTTTTCTTTTATTCAAGTAACATTTCTTAATTAAAAAATATTAAAAATACACTGAGCTCCAGTTTTGAATATCCCAACTTTTGTTCATTTCTGTATTAATTTATCCTTATTATCAAATATTTGGAAATCAGGACTCTTTATTTATCTACAGAAAATCAACCATACATCTATCACTATTTCCAATCTGTTTTCCTGTTATATCTATCTAAGCTCTAGAAGGCACACAAATCATTTGATAAAAGTCAGGAAAGATGTGATCCAGTACAAGTATGGCGTGTGCTTTGCTGGTGTGAGTGAGTGAGTGAATAAATGAATGAATGAATGAGTGAATAATTCAATACGCAGTCTTTGAAATATGGTGTGTGTATAAGGACCCATATGTAGGGGTGGGCTGCTGGGGGTTCGGGAGAACCTCTAGCTAAGATTCTGTGCAGTTCAGAGAACCCCCAAATCCCACTCCTGGCTGGCCCCGCCGACCCTGCCCCTCCCCTCCCAGGAGTCCCCACATGGCCTGTTTTGGATGCAGGGCATATGCGGAGGCTCGGGAGGGCGAAAAACAGGCCTACCGGGAGTTCGGGAAGGCTGCTGGCCTCCAGAGGGCCTCTGGAGCCTGAGGAGGCCGTTTTCGCCCTCCTGGAGGCTCGAGGAAAGCCTCCGGAGCCTGGGGAGGGCAAAAACACCCCCCACCACCATGGTGCAGGAGGCCGACTAGGCCACGCCCATCATGGCCACGCCCACCCAGCAACAGGACAGAGAACCCCTTGCTAAAATTTCTGAAGCCCACCCCTGCCCATATGGTCTTGAAGACATGAGTTCTATCCTTTCTCCTTTCTATCTCCTTTTTTCCTGGGTCTAGTCCCAACTATAAAAGCTAGAAAATGAGATTTCATGAGATTCATGTGAGGGTATAATAGTACTTCTAATGATAGGTTTGGGGTGCCATTTTGAGTGGTCATATGTAGAAAAATATTTATTTTATAAAATAAGAGTAAGTTACAAAATTATAAGATTTATAGTATGTCCTAATCCTGGCAAACTCTGAGAATGGTTCAATGAGATCAACAACAATAATAAACAGCTCAGTACAAACATGTGAAAAATGGTATCACTAATAAACAATGAAGTAATCTCTATAAGCAAGGAACAAAAAAGCAAGCACAAGGGTAAAATGCTTATTAAATTTTCATCTTGCTATTCTCTCCTAATTTTCTAGTGATGCCATTCAAAATTTGATTCCCTCTCTCCTTTCTCCATCTGGTATAAAAGGAGCTAAACAGTATTCCAGCACTCATGACTCAGCAGAGAATATCCTCTTGATACTGCTGAAGAAATCTGGACTATAAATTTGATATTTATAATATCAAAGATGAAATACATCTTACTGTTGATTATTTCTGTCTTGTCATATGCAGTATTCCTTAGAACAGACTTCTTCAAACTCGTTCCCTCCAGATATGAAACTCTAGAACAGTGATGGCGAACCTTTTTTGGCTCGGGTGCCAAAAGGGTGTGCGCATGAGTGATAGCAAGCGCACATGCCCACACCCATAATGCAATGCCCTCCCCCTGCACATGCACACAACCCCCCCGCTGCCCCCCGCGCATGCACACAACTCCCCACACTGCCCCCCCGTGCATGCGCACAGGCCTCACTGAAGCCTCCGGACTTCTGGCCTGTTGGGCTGTTTTTTGCTCGCCCGGGTTCAGGTTTTTTACTCCCCCGGGTTCAGGAGGCTTTCCTGAAGCCTGGGGAGAATGAAAACGCCTGAAAAGAAGGCCGAAAATCAACTGGCCAGCGCGCGCATGCCCGCTGGAGGTGACATAGGGTAATGCCTCGCGTGCCCTCAGATATGACTCCGTGTGCCACCTGTGGCACACGTGCCATAGGTTCGCCATCACTGCTCTAGAACATCTGAAGGATATATCAGCTTTTTAAAGGCTGTCACAGAATTTCCCATGACCTTGGCTGTAGGAGTCCTTACATATAAACCAGAGTTTTGAAAACGTTAATTAATGAGGTAGATATAATCAGATAGATTAGTTATAGTTCTCACCTCAACTATGAAATCAAGTTTCAATACAGTTTCTAATTACGTCTCTTTAAATGTGCTCATATTGAATGGTCAGAGGTAGTGTATTGAATTGCATAGGCAATTGACAATTCCTTGTGTGACAGCATAATAATAGCATAATGTAAGAGTGATGTGCATATTAAATCACTATAAAAATTGTCTGGCATTTCTATCTATGATCAATCCATATTTGGATACTGCATGTACATACCAAAAGCCTTCTTTAAATTGGTCCCATCCAGTTGTTTTTGAACTGAAGCTCCCAAAATTCCCAGCTCATATGGGAATATTCCCAAAACATCTGGAGGATGCCAGTTAGTAGGAACAGTTAATTATGATTATGAGATAAATAACATTGCCTTGCTTTTGGCCACAGAGAATTGAGATCCTTTGCTGAATTCCTTTTTGATATCTGTGGCAATGCACAGATATAATTCAAAACAAGACAAAACTACACAAAAAGTGTATAAAAAACAAAACAGACATACACATAAATTGTCCCCCCACTTGAATACTGATAAATATATTTCAAAGATAAATAACTCATTTATCCTTGCAAAGCAGGTACACAATTTAGAAATTTCTACAAAACTGTTTATCCAACTCACTTAGCCTGACATAGTTAACAGGTATAACCAACAGCTAAATTAAACTTCAAAAGCCTCTGTTAACAGTGTCTTTATTGTATTTCACTTGCAGAAAGTACACAATGGCTTCTGGTCAGTGGTGGGTTGTGAATTTTTTTACCACCGGTTCGTGCGCGCGCTCGTGACGCTGCTTCTGGTGTACCATAAATCACCACAATCATTTTCTCTGGCCTGTCCAGGATCAAATATCTTCGATTGGTTCGTAATAATAAGGGTTTTCTTTCCTAGCAGTCGGATAGTGATAACTCTCTGTTGTATATATCTCCACAGCGTTTGTTATACCAAAAGGTTTCCTGTAAATTGTAACGTAACATCCAGTGGTGGGTTCCTACTGGTGCGGTCCACTCTATAGCACCGGTAGCGGCCCACTGGTGACATCACAGTACCGGTGCGGTCGGTTGCCGGTGCCTGGGTGCCGCCATTTTTTTTAAAAAAATGAATTTTTTTTAAAAAAAATTTCTTCTGCGCATGCCCAGAAGCCGAGCTTCCGGCACTGCGCATGCGCTGCCTTCCTACCCCACAGTGAGTCCAAGCAGGGGAGGATGGCTGAGGGAGCGCGTGAGACACTGAAAGAATTGGCGGCAGGAGCTATCTCCATTCCCCTCCCTTCAGCAGTCCGAGAAGCCACGAACACCTGGTGATGATCCTAGGCATTTTTGCACGTTTGAGGCTTCTCAAGCTGCTGAGGGGAGGGGGAATGGGCGGCAGGACCTATCTCAGTTCCCCTCCCTTCAGCAGTCCGAGAAGCCACGCCCACCCAGTCAAATGGCCGGCAAGCTACGCCCACCCAGTCACATGGCTGGCAAGCCACACCCACAAAATAAGCCACGCCCACAGAGTGGTAGTAAAATTTTTGGGAACCCACCCCTGGTAACATCCCTTGTTTTCTGATTGGGTATTTGTTTTCTGATTGGGTATGATAAATCCATTTCCCTATTTCTCTTGATCTTCTTGAAAAAGTTGAGTTCATTACAGCACTGCTATCTCGATGGGTTTCTAAGAGTCACCCTCCATTGCACATCAAGAATATCCTGACAAAATATTCTTTCAGTGTATTTAGGCATTTCATGGTTATAGCTTCCTAACCACTTGGTACTTATGTTTAGTATAACTGAGCTCTGGATAGGAGGCAACTGTTGGCACTTTTAAGCATTGCTAAGATATCAACAGTTGAACCTGCACTTGCCCTTAGTCTAGTTTCATTTTTTCTGAAGTTCCTTTGGATACTTAAGCAGTCATGCACACCAATTCTCATGATTTCGGAAGAGTAATAGTTCTAATAACTTTAGAAGCCCCCAGGTTGAGAAAGATTGTATTATAAAACTATTTAAGCAAGAACTGATTCGAGTATTTTGTCTGTCCGTCCATCCGTCCCTATAAATTCTACCAGTAAATGGGATTAAAATGAAATATTGGCATTCATTATTAGTGGGGAATACATTGTCAATAACTCCTGTACATACCGTAACCAAGAACAGATTTTTCTTTTAGCATTCTGTTTAGTAGTATTGATCAGAGCTTTTCATTACTGCAATGTCAAGAGTATTTTACAGCCAGGCTGACAGAAAACAATTTAAATTTTCAAGGAACACTCATACTTGAACTTACATTAGTTAGAAATTGACCTATGTTTTGAGTAGGTGTTCTATCCTTCACTATACAATAATTTCCCTAGCCATCTGCAGCCAGCATGTCTGCTCAAATTTCAATTAAATCCCACAGGAAGACATTATGCAGGAATTCTTCCCAAGGGCTTTTTTTCAGATAATAAGATCATAACATCATATAAATTAGGGGCTATTTAAGAAACTAGCATCTCTGGCAGATTGCTATTCAACTTGCAATTGAACAGATCCAGTGAAGGAGACTTCATAATTACTGTATCTCTAGGCACCAAGTTCCACTGTCAAAGTCATCTTACTTTTAAGGCTTTTCTTATCATTTGATCAGAATCAGATCTTGACTTTATTCTAGTGTGACGTCCTATTATAAATTTGAAAAGGACTGTTTTTATTTCCCCAGGTCTTTTCTTCTCATTCCTAGACCCTTCAGTCTCTTTTCATAGGATATAAAGTCTAGCCCCAATTACTTTTGTTGCTCGTCTTTGAATCAGATTTAATTTCTTTGAATTCTTGTTAATGTGTGGTGCCTACTAAGTGATCATTAGGTCCACTCAAGACCAGGGGTGGGTTCCAATTTACCTCGCCGCTGGTTTGCTTCCTCCTGCGCCATATGGCCGTGCGCTTTGCGCACGGGGCATGCGCATTGCCAAAAGCCAGAAAAAATAGCAAAAAAAAAAGCAAAAAAAAAAAAAAGAGAGAGAGATGGTGGGTGAAAAGTGCCGAAAATTTGGCTTATGCGCATGCGCAGAAGCAAAAACCAGCAAAAATAGCAAAAAAATAATAATAATTGGCGGTGGCCACGGACTGGCATCAACAGAAATGGCTCTGTGACATCACCACCGGTTTACTACTGGTTCTATAGAACCGGTTAGAACTGGTAGGAACCCACCTCTGCTCAAGACCAAATAAAGTAGAATGATCATTTCCTGTGACTTGGAAATAGGCAAAACCAACCTGGAGTCTATCAGCAGTGTGACAGACTCTGAATATTTCTCAGGTCACTATTGAAAAGCCATGTTTTCAGCAAACAAAGATAAGTTAGGAAGAGAATAAAATCAGAAGCTGGTGGTGACACTCTGGCCTATTCTCACAACCTAATATGTTGACATGGGTAACAGCTACTTACAGTAATTGAATTGGCGTAAACGTTATATTTAGCTCCAAACCAACCCAGTCTTGCACAGAATTAAATTAGCTCAATTTAGTCAGCCATGTTATGGAAACACTAAAGCCCAATTGATTAATTCAGTGGTCCTCCACTATGGCAACTTCAAGATGGGTGGATTTCAACATGGCTGGCTGAGAAATTCTGAGAATTGAAGTCCACCCATCTTAAAGTTGCCAATGTTGAGAAACATTGGGCTAATCTGTTTTGTTTAATTAGTTTTCCAAAAAGAAGAGCACGAGAAAAAAAAAGCTGAAAAAGCAAAGCTTTCCATAGCTTTCTTTCCCCAGTATTCTCTGCCAAGTATTATTAATAGAGAAGACGCTTTGCAAAGATAGATTGCCTGCAGTGGGCTATGCCATGTCCGTTAATGGCTAGGAAAAAGGGCTAGCAAAGCCTTGCCAATTCATCTTACAAGAGCACCAAAGAAAGCATGGAGGGACGTTTTATTCACCCAATGGAAACTATCTGTTTATTTAACAATTTTATATAGTCACCTAGGCACATAGTAAAAGTACAGAAACCCAATACAAAAGAAAACTGAGCTCAGCCTCCTAGAAACCACTTATCAATTTTTGATCCAGTTACTTTAGGTGCTGCCAGAACTATTGATAAGGAGATTTTGAGACTGTTGGAACAACTCCTGGGACAGAAAGGGCAAATCTGTGACCACAACCAACAATAAATAATGATGGCAATTAGAGTCTAACATTATCTAACACCCATGTCCACCCCCCCCCCTCTTGCTTCAGGGCATGGTTCTGTCCTGCTAATATTTGGGCTTATAGAATACCAGCTGAGCTTAAGGAGTGGAACCTTGGAAACTCAAACTTCCTTCTTCAGATCTTCACACTTTGGCCCAGACCCATTTTCTGACAGTGAGTTGATATTTTGCCCAGTCACCATCTATCTCCTAGTTACCCCATAACACTGGTGTGTGTGTGTGTGTGTGTGTGTGTGTGTGTGTGTGTGTGTGTGTGTGTGTGTGTGAGAGAGAGAGAGAGAGAGAGAGAGAGAGAGAGAGAGAGAGAGAGAGAGAGAGAGAGAGAGAGAGAGAGAGAGAGAGAGAGAGAGAGAGAGAGAGAGAGAGAGAGAGAGAGAGAGAGAGAGAGAGAGAGAGAAGCAGGACTCACACAAGCAGTGCGGTCTTAAAAGATAAAAATGCAACAAGCAAAATATTTTCAACATTGCAGCCTTATGGCTGTGTAGTATAGAGATAAGTGATTTGATGATTCAACCCTTTCTTCCATTCTAGGGAGACAATGAAGGTGTAGCATCCAAAAGCAAAAATCAACCAATATAGTGCAGATTCATGGCTACAATATTTTTATTTATTTATATAGAAAATAGAAGACTCATTGAAGCAGATATTCCTTCAGCTTTAATACTCAGGGTTTTTCCTTTTTTGGTGGGGGGAGTATTGCAACTTTTAAAAAAGTCTTCAAGGAGTCCATTCTTTTTCCCACTTCTGCTTTTTGTATTAAGTGGTGGAAAATCTTTTCTTCAATCAATCAGAATACAGCTAGAAGGGACCTTGGAGGTCTTCTAGTCCAATCTCCCGCACAAGTAGGAGACCCTATACCAGTGATGGAGAACCTTTTTTTCCTCGGGTGCCGAAATAGTGCACATGCGCGCTATCGCACGCGTGTGTGTGCCCACACCCACATTCAATGCTCCCCACGCACCCCTGCTTCCCCATTTCCTGACTTCCGGTGGATCCGGTAGGCCCATTTTTTGCCCTCCCCAGGCTCCAGAGGCTTTCTTGGAGCTTGGGGAGGGCAAAAAACGCCTTCCCCTGCCACCCTGGAGGCCCTCTGGAGGCCAAAAACACCCTCCCAGAGCTTCCGTGCGAGCCAAAAATCAGCTGGCGGGCGCCCACATGCCCGCTGAACCTGAGCTAGGGCAACAGCTCGCGTGCCAGCAGATATGGCTCCGCGTGCCACCTGTGGCACCCGTGCCATAGGTTCGCCATCACGGCCCTATACCATTTCAGACAAGTGGCTGTCCAGTCTTTTCTTTAAAATCTCCAGTGATGAAGCACCCACAACTTCTGGAGGTAAGCTGTTCCATTGGTTAATTGTTCTCACTGTTAGGAAATTTCTCCTTAACTCCTCTCCTTCATTAGTTTCCATCCATTGTTTCTTGTCTTCCCTTCTGGGGCTTTAGAAAATAAGTTGACCCCTTGTTCTTTATGGCAGCCCCTCAAATACTGGAATATTGCTATCGTGTCAGCTCTAGTCCTTCTTTTCTCTAGGCTAGCCATACCCAATTCCTGTAACCGTTCTTCAAACGTTTTTGTCTCCAGGCCTTTAATCATTTTAGTTGCTCTTCTCTGCACTTCCCCCCCCCCCAAGTCTCAACATCTTTTTTGTTAATGTGATGACCAAAACTGGAAGCAGTATTCCAGGTGTGGTCTTACTAAGGATTTATAAAATGGTACCAATACTTCACGGGATTTTAATTCTATGCTTCTGTTTATACAACCAAGGATTGTATCAGCTTTTTTGGCTGCTGCTGCACAATTCTGTACTCTCAGTAGAGGGAGAGACTTGGGTATTTTACTCTCTGTATATGGAACAAAGATGATTTCTCCCTTGTGGGGATGTGTACTGCTTGTCTGAGCAGCAACTTGCAGTACTGTGAATGTCTGGCAAGTAAGCACAACACAGGATTGTCTCCTCCCCTGCCCCCAACAAGATGCCTGATAGATTAAGGATACAGTCACATGCAAAGGTTTAGACTATTATTTCTGCCAATGTGCAGAATGAAAGAGTATCCAAACTTCTGCTCCTGTCATACAGATGTCATGTCATGTCTACGTTTGTACTATGTAGAGATCATATCAGCTTCTATTCCTTTACAGCTTAATTGAAATGAACAATTTGACAATGGATGCTTAGCGGCTTGCCTACACATGCACAGTCCTTGCACATGAATTGCCTATTCAGAACTTCCTTTGGGTAGAACACGTGGGAACAATATTTCATTCATTATAATATTAGGTTTGGCTGGCTATGTAAGTCTACCCTTACATAGACTTGTGGTTGTCAATGGGAGTGAACTAGAAGAACCAGAGTCATTGGTTTCGGAGTTCTGAATAGGCAGGAACATGAGTTTGTACAACCTTATTGATAGAGATGTTTAAAAATCATGGTTTCTCCTTTTTTTGGCATTAAGGGAGGCATTAAAGCCATGAATAACCTAGCTTGAGACACTTCACTGAAGAGGTTGGCAATGGATCAAATGCTCTTTGTTTCTGTTATAATGGTACTAAATCAGCACTAAACAGAGTTAATTATAGAAAATGTCTATGAGGATAAATGTCACTGGCGGAAACAGCTGGTACATCTACCTCCCATTCCAGTTCCCCTTCTAATAAAACTCTACAGCAATTCTCTTCCTTCCTTCTTTAATATCATTCCTTTCTCCAATTTTTGATCTTCATCAATGGTTTATGGTTCAGTAGTTTATGGCAACATTGAAGAAGCTTTCTTCTTTTTTAGAAAGCAACTCAGGTGTGTAGACAAATTGAACAAGATACACCAAGACTTTGAAAACATAATTCAGAGAGAGTTTTTCTCATAATACAATAAGGTCATTTTCTTTTATTAAAAAATTAAGCTGAGAGGACTGAAAAGAATAATAAAACTTTTAAAAGTGAATTTAAAAGCGAATGATCTTGCACCAAGTAGAAGGAAGTTGAATTAACAAGCATTTTTTTTAAAAAAAACCTCACAAATACTATCTCCTCTTGTTAAAACCCTTAAGCAGCATTAAGCATAGTAACAAATTAAAATGTCTAGGACAACAAAATGTTTTTGTGTAGCTCTAAAGCATTACACAATGAAAAGAAAAACATGTAAGAAAGAACTAGACATTATTTTAATTTTGAAAACCTACTGCTGTTCAGAATCATGAGAATTAGGAGCACTTGATATTTGCTGACAAAGGTTGATTGGCTTTTAAACACATATAACTATGCAAATGAACAGAAACAGCATGGATATATTTCAAATTGTAATAGAATATTTAGGTACCTTTAATGATCCTAATCAGTCAGAACATTGTGCAGATGTGGAGATTCTTTACTTTGTTTGCGAGTCGGAGACCAGAATTATGGGTCAAAGAGAAATCAAGAAAGCAATGGAATGAAATAAATTAAGTCAAACTGCCTCATAAAATAATAATACAAGAATCAGAATAAGGCTAACTCATCATCTGTCCATAGTTTTAGAAGAAAAACACACAATTGACTGGACTCATGCATAACTTTAAGTTATTCTTCGGATAGGAAGTGGAAATTATAGGGCAAGTGGAAACACGTGCCATTCATGGGGAAAAGAAGGAAGAACCAAATTCCAAAATTGTAGAAGTTATTTAGTGGAGTAAGCACACTGGGGGCCTTGGTGCTCTCTCAGCTTGGATGTTGTAATTTTTTTGTAGATGTTTCATTACCAAAGTAAGTTAACATCATCAATGCTAGAAGGCAGTGGGGGCCTTGCTCTCATTTTATATACTAGTAGCTTGCTGTGTCAATGTTGGTGGGCGCGCTCTTGGTAGTTCCTTGATTAGGCTGTTGTTTACTGTTAGCTTGTTTGTCTAAGTTGGTAGTTCCTTGATTGGGATATTATTTACTTCTTGATTGTAGGTCTAGTGTTAATTTCGGTGTTAATCTCTGCTCATCTGGTGTTGATTGCTGGTGAGGAGGTGTTTTGGTCTTTTTGTTTCCTCTTTGGCTTTTTGATTGACTCTTTTGAATGGTATACAGTGCTTAATGGTAGGTTGTGCTTACTGTACCTCTGTCTGTACACTGAGCACAACAATATAGCCCAGGAAGAAGAAAACAATACCATAGCACACTTTCCAATTACATACAAATTAATCAAATTCCAATTTGTATAACTGGAGGCCCTAAAGAAACAGGAGGTTTCTCCCAAAGATTCCCGTACTGAAATGATGCTTGCTGGGAGTTGTGGGGGTCATATGGGACAGTTCTGTTCCTCTACTACCATCACAGCAGGGGTGGGTTCCTCCCAGTTCGGACCAGTTTGCCTGAACCAGTAGCGACCTGCTGGTGACGTCACTGTTCTGCCACTTGAAAGAGGGCCCTCCCTCCCGCCCCCGGGTTTATACTGACCTTTATTCCTTCCGAAGCCCAGCTGATCAGCTCCTCAGCTGTGTTTTGGGGTGATTTTAAGCTACTGAGCATGCGCCGAAGCAAAATTGCATGGGTGGATGCGCGTGGATGCAAAACGTGGACTTCCGTCACGATGCGAACCGGTGGGGAAGGTAAGTAGAACCCACCCCTGCATCACAGGCACACCTAACTGTTATCACCCATGGCAAAAAACATGATTTTCTTGCCCTCTACTCAGAGGCCACAAGAAGGACTCCACATAATTGCTAATGAATATGTACAGGCAGCTTCATTCCTCTATGACAAGGCAGACTTGGCTTAATCAGTGTCACTTCTTCGGTGGAGGGGAAGAGACTTAGTATGGTATATCATGTACATACACTATAGTCCAAGTAATAGTAAAACACAAACATCTGACATGGGAAATGGGAAAGGCTCAAGCGCTTTGAAAGCCCAGGGAAAATAAAGGCTGATCAAGAGATATAGCAGACAATTAAGGAAAAGGTAATAATGACAGGCTTGACTTCCTGTATTGAGTCAGTTCATTCCTGCTTTGAGTACTTTTAAGTTTAAGCATACTATTTATTTATTCAGTAGATTTATATTTAGAAATCATATATGTGACTATGGGTGGCTTACTAAATCAAAAATAATAAAAATGTACAAAAAAATAAAACCCATAGCATCTGGTAAAAACTACAAAGCCATAATCCAACACCTAACAAGAACAAACAAGACACTCATTTTCAGGGCCTTGAAGAAGGCCAACATAGGGTCCAGTCTATCACAACTCGGTACTTGTATGTATAAATGCATATTCACTAATGAAGTACCATCAAGCCAGTGTTGATTCATAGCAACCACATAGTTTCTTCCCATGGCATATTCATTACACATAGGAAATTACTTAGCCTTGGGATGAACCAGTAGTTTCACTTACCTTTGCTACCTGTTTGGGAACGGGTGCACGCGCGCAACACTTCTGTGCATGCACAGACACTTCTGCGCATGCGCAGAGTGTTTTTGATTACGCCCGGCCGGGTGAGCGTAGCCTCCCACTGCCGCCACCAGTTCGCCTGAACCGGTGTGAACCGGTAGCAACCCACCACTGGGATGAATCCTACTGACATTCAACCAAGTGTGGCTAAATCTTCACTTCCCATTTTCCTCCCAACATGGAGATTGTTGACTGAGAAGGGACCAGAATGTCACAATTCCATATATAGAAAATCCTAGATTTACAACCACAATCGGGGCCAAGATTTCTCTTGTTAAGCGACGTAGTTGTTAAGTGAGTCACAGCTGACCTTATAACCTTTTTTGGCCATGGTTGTTAAGCAAATCCAGCTTCCTCCACATTGACTTGAGGTTGATGTTGAGACTTTGGAAAAAGTGCAAAGAAAAGCAACTAAGATGATTAAAAGCCTGGAGACAAAAACATATGAAGAACGGTTGCAGGAATTTGGCATGGCCAGTCTAGAGAAAAGAAGGACTAGGGGGGACATGATAGCAGTATTCCAATATTTGAGAGGCTGCCACAAAGAGGAGGGGGTCAACTTATTTTCCAAAGCACCAGAAGGCAAGACAAGAAACAATGGACGGAACCTAATCAAGGAGAGAAGCAACCTGGAATTAAGGAGAAACTTCCTAACAGTGAGAACAATTAACCAATGGAACAGCTGTCAGTCCTAGATCCGGAGTTGAGGAAATCCTGCAGCATTCGAGGGCTTCCGGACAACAGCTTGCCTCCAATGGGTGCTTCATCACTGGGCGTTTTTAAGAAGAGACTGGACGGTCACTTGTCTGAAATGGCATAGGGTCTCCTGTTTGAGCAGGGAGTTGGACTAGAAGATCTCCAAGGTCCCTTCCAGCTCTATTCTGATTGAAAAGCCAGCAATCACATGACTGTAGGACATTGCAACTGTTATAAAGACATACTGCTTGCCAAGTACCCGAATTCTGATCATGGGAATATGGGGATGCTGCCATGGTTGTTAAGTGCAAGGGACAGTTGTAAGTCACTTTTTTAATGCTGTTGTAACTTCAAATGATTTCAAAAAGAACGGTTATAAGGTGAGGACTACCTATACAACAATACATAAACAGGGGTCCCCAACCTGTGGGCCATAGCCCACTACCGGGCCGTGGACTAATTGCCACCGGGCCACGTGAGTGGCCAGCCAGTGTGCGCACCTCCACATACGTGCACAGCCCCACAGCACGCACGCGCACATGCGCTTGCCTCTCCCACAAAATCATCCCCGCTTTCCTCCCTCCCCTTACTCCAGGCTGCCAACCCAGAAAGGTTGGGGAACTCTGATACATAAGGTACTGTATCTTTTAGAGATTAAAGGTTTGGACTAGGACTGACCAAATTCATGTTCCACATTGTAAGTAAGGATCTTACTGAAGGATTTAGTCAAGTTATTATCTTTTAGCACAATTCCTATCACAGGTGGGAAAGACCCGAGAGAAGAGGCTGCTATGTTTCCTAATGCTTGAATGGGATGAGGGTAAAGTGTTTTTCTGAAATATCTCAATTTATAAATGGAAAACAATCTTTTTGGGTAAAGTGACTCTTAGCAATTTAGAGCTTTATGAATCCTAATTGCTGAATTCTGGTTTGAAATATACTGGCTTCAGAATTCTGAAATATATTCTAGGTGAACGTTCACCTAGAAACTGAATGTTCTCTATAGAGGAAGTCCTCGAGTTACAACCACAATTGAGCCCCAAATTTCTGTTGTTAAGTGAGACATTTGCTAAGTGATTTTTGCCCCATTTTATGACATTTCTTGATTCAGTTGTTAAGTGAATCACTGCAATTGATAAGTTAGTAACCCAAGTGTTAAGTGAATCTGGCTTCCCCATTGTCCTTGCTTGTCAGAAGGTCACAAAAGGTGAGCACATGACCTTGGGACTCTGCAACCGTCATAAATATGAACCAGTTGACAAGCATCTGAATTTTGATCACATGACCATGGGGATGCTGCAAAGGTCGTAACTGTGAAAAACAATCATAAGGCATATTAAATATTAAATATAGACTAGACACATTTGCCATTCTAAGAATGGGCAATGGCATTTAATTAGCCACTATGAGTTGAAATCTTTTTTTATTGAGGAAAATGCTTTAGGTATGGGCTCATAAGGATAATTTACATCAAGTCTAGGAAGGTGAGATCCTGCCATAAAATGATATATAATAAATATTTCAAAAAATTTTCATGGCAATAAAGCTGTCATACCCCCGGACAAGGTAATTCAAAAAGCTGTGATTATATGTCAAATATGGACACTATAAGTTATATAGAATTGCTAATGGCAGGTGGCATGTTCAGCATTAATTTACGGGAGAGAACAATCCAGTAAGAAATGAAATCAGAAACTAAGAATGCAATTAATGAATAAATTAAAAATGTAATTTCCTCATGATACCAGAGCAACATTACAGTATTTAAAACTGTAATAAAACTGGCTTAGAAATACCTTTTCCAATCATAATAATCACTGTATACATAATACATGTCAAATGTCTAAAAATACACATTTTCATAAAAGCTGCACCTGGAGCATTCATTCACTTTTAGATCAAGAGTTTTCAAAGGAAGTCTTTCATGCTTATTAGTTGTAATGTAGGTCTCTTTACAATTCTTAAAACTATTTAATAGATATTCTCTCACTAGAGTGATAGAAATTGCCTGGCTGGTTTCATTCACAATTCACAGGATATCTAAAACAGCTTTCGACCTTGAATTACTGTTAGTTGTGTTTAGCAATCCATAGATGATTTCTCTGGCAAGGGACACATCATTGCTGTAAGTTTCTAGGAGCATTCCATGTCAGTAAAAGATCTGAGACATATACCAAAAACTCTAGAAACAACTGACTTCCTCAACCCCGATGTAAGAACACCTACAAATGTATAAATTACACCAACATCTGCATAATACTATTATTAAATTTCATACATTTTCTACTTTTATGTTGCCAAAATAGCTATTAACTGTAGTGATTGTTTTGTGTTAAAGTGTTGGGGGACAAGAATTTAATTGTTTTCTCTTGGATGATTCCATAAAGCCACATTACTAAAATCTGCTATTAATAATGGAGACAGAAACATATAAATACATTATAGGACTTTTATGTATTCCTCTGAGTACACTATAGCAGTTCTTAATAATCAGTCATTCCTGCCAGTATCACATCCTTAAACAATATTCCCAAAATTAAAGTGCATGCCTATTTGGAAGTGTGCGCCTTATTGTATTCAATGGACTAGGCTCTAAACCAGGGGTATCAAACTCGCGGGCCGCAGGCTGGATGCATCATGTGCTGGCCATGCCCAGCCCCCGGTTTCGCAAAGGAGGAAAAAGTCGCGATACGTCATGCGATGACATGACACCACGAGTTTGACACCCCTGCTCTAAACCATCATAGGGCTGCTCCATTCATTGTGAAAAATGTAAAACAACCAACTTTATACAGCAAAAAAAGTGTGAACCTTTCTTAGTTACATTTAATATCCATTGCAGTATAAACATTTTTCTACTATTCAGAAAATGCACGCACACGCATATCTACAGACCTCTTTTCTAAAGTGTGATCTATTTCAGAATTTTAAATATACCCTAACTTGAGGCTGTCTAAGCATTTTGGAGCTACACTCTGACAGGATGGCATGTTGGAGAGGATTATTACTTCCCCAAGTTGGGGATATAGTTGTCAGGTATTATAATCTCCCAAAGAAGGTAACAATATAGATGATATACATATATTTACAGATAGATACAGAAGACATAGATGTAGATAGATGATAGAGACAGAGACATTCACCTTCTGGCTGATAACACATGCAGTGAATGAGTCTCTGTACCACTTCCAGTTAATCAGTCATCCATATTTAGATTGCCCAAATCCAAAGGATCTTTAAAGAAAATTCTAATAGCCATGTGGTAATCATCCAGGTTTTTGCAGGCCAGATAAGATACACCTAACTTAATATCAAAAGGTTGTATAAGAGGAACCTCAAGGGAGATTAATTAAATTTATTGCATTAAAATTGTAATTTGTCCTCTCACCAACTGGAAACTGTGAAGAAGAATCTCCTACTTTAAATGATCTGGTTTTTAATGGACTGCATTTTACATCAAATTTTTATTGACACCTTATGCTAACTAAAAGATTTCAGGAGAAACAGAAAGAACCCCTTCTCTGAACAATTTGAAAAGCATATGGTAATATTTACAGTATATGCTTTTATGCAACAAAGCAACAGGGAAAATCACTGCCATGACCATTTCATAGATAGGCAACTATGAGAAAAAATAACTGGTAAATCACTTACGGATACAGTATGACAGAACCTTATGGCAAACTTAGGCTTTTGGCGCTTGACTTCCAAGTGATGCATTCTATATTCTACTTCATCTTTTGCCAACCTGTCACTTTGTGGATAGTTTGAGCTGCAACTCTTGGAATTGCCTATTTAGCTAGGAGTCCCAGCAGTTGTAACTAATATACTATGAAGGTGGCAACCTTGAGAAGGCAACATATATATGTGCAACAGGAATAATCACATATGCTATCCCTGTTTAGCTTTAGCTTTGTTTACTTTCATCTTTTCACTTTCTGTAAGATTTTAGACAATGAGATGGTTGGGTGAAGTATTTATTGTCTTGTATTATATAAAGCATCAGAAAATGAAAAATTGTATTGTCTATGCTATGAGGGGCAACATCCTTCAAGATTATTAAAAAGAAGTATTTCCCGAATCCTGTTAATCAAAATTATTTCATAAGAGACTTGTAAAGAATAAAGCTGGGATTGTAAAATAAGATACAGTTTGAGAAAACTAAATTCTATGCAATGTAGCTAAGACACATCTTCATGTGCTTTAATCTACAGCTTCCCTGTCTTAAAACTGCAAACGTTTAGTATTATACAGGAATTCTTTTCTATCCATCACTACTGAAACATTGATTCTGTAACTGGAACAAGTAAATATGGTCTGCAACAAAACACTACAGTAAATAGTAGGCATTTGGAGAGGCCAGCTGGACATGCCTATTCCCAGAAAATTCCATTCCATTTCAAACTTGAATTTTTATTTACTTTTCTCGCTTTCTCTCTCTTCCGACCTCAGTCATCATATTCTTTGATTGCTGCATGCTAGGTTAGCATTGGACTCTTTGGGGACATCCAATTTTCTCCTGTTCAGATTTCCCCTTGCAAAAGAGTTCCAAGCAGCTGCAGCAGTTGCCTTGTAAAATGATGCCAAATGAGTTCATTTTTACAGGACAAACAATTAGAACAATCAAATGACAACATTAAAACTTTCCTAAATTCATCCTCCAACAATGAGGGTTTTCCTTCATTAGATAAGAAAATTTTATTCATGCAGAATAGCAGAAAAATCTTAAAAAGTTATAAATTGCAACTATAAGCACACTTATTCCAGAAGATATCATAATTCAGTACTGTAAGGCTTACTTCTGAGTTACTTAGTCATAATGAAAATATAAGATTCTTCATTTTTAATTTATTCCAGCAACCAAAGAATCATACAGTTCTACTTAATCAGCATACAATAGCCTCCTGTACTTACCATCCTGTATAATTTATCTTCTAGGTCTTGATTAATTCTTTGTAAGGCTAGGTAGTTGTTTTGTATCCTAAAATAAAGAAGAAATCATGTAATTTACATAATCTTTGCACTTTCACTTTTTAACTGAGCAGTTGCAACTTTATATGTGAGATAGGTACTTTATCTGTGATAAATCTGAAAAGCAAGATGATGAAATGGTCCAGCTAAAACCCAAAAGATCAAATCACCACTCAAATGCGGAACTTTCATTGGCCAATCTTGGGCTGAACACTATCTTCGAGTTTAGGCCTACCTCACAGGATAGCTGTAATAGGCAAAAGAGAAAAGGAAGAGAGAAACACTGTCAGGGGTGAAATTCAAAATTTTTCCCTACGGGTTCTGTGAGCGTAGCTTGGTGGGCGTGGCAGGGGAAGGATATTGCAAAATCCCCATTCCTTCCCCACTCCTGAGGGAAGGATATTGCAAAATCTCCATTCCCACCCCACTCTGGGGACAGCCAGAGGTGGTATTTGCCAGTTCTCCGAACTACTCAAAATTTCCGCTACCGGTTCTCCAGAACCTGTTAGAACCTGCTGGATTTCATCCCTGATTACACTGTATATATTATTTAGTTCCTGAGAGCAAAGTTAAGAATAAACCTGGAAACAATAAGAACCTGACCAAACAACTGTGGAACTTATTGTTCCCTATTCCTCACTGTGGTGCAAATTCAAAGGCTGTTGTGAAATATTGGACAGTCAGTCTAAAATAAGTTGACCTAGATAAAGAATCGTGCCCTGGTGTATTGGCACTTTTCACATTCTTTACCTTCATGGACATTAAAGAGGGAGACCATGTCTATCATTACTTTTGATTCCCTGAACGTAAGAGGGACAAGTGTTCTGAGAATGGCTCCTCTATGATACTGATCAAGTGTCCAGGATGACGACATTGTCTCTTTCTATTCTGAGTTCATTGCCATCTGCGATCATCAAAAACCAGCAGGAGAGACAAGTTCCAGGCCTGTCCACTAGAGTGTTTTTGGCAGAAGTGGGAAGGTTACTAAAATTTCCCTCCCTGCTCTAAAGCAAAGAAAAGCCATAGTCATTGTTAATAATAGAGCATATCAATTTAGCCATTGTCTATCCACTGCAGGATGAAGGCCTGTTCCGCACGTTTCCAATCAATTCAGACCCGAGTTTTCTTTTGCCAATTGGGCCAACAATACTTGATGTCGTCGATCCATCTTGTTTTAGGTCTCTTTCGTGGACACTTTTAATCAAGTGGGATCCATTCTATGACTTCCTTGATCCACCTGCCATCAGTTCTTCTCATTATATGACCAGCCCATTTCCATTTCAATTCTTTTACTCTCTTGATATCATCATACACTTTCGTTTGTTCTCTGATCCATGTGCAGGTATTTCTATCTTGTCTTGTAATGCTGAGCATGAATCTTTCCATGACTCTTTGCGCCATTCGTAGCTTTCATATTGATTGTGAGGTTAGTGTCCATGTTTCACTGACATATGTTAGAGCAGGTATCACACACTGATCAAAAACCTTTCTCTTCAGGCATAGGGGGGAGGCTGTTCTTGAAAATTATGCTTAGCTTGCCAAATGCCTGCCAACCACATTTAACACATCATTCAATTTCCTTTATTGTATCTTCTTCCATTGAGATCCATTGGCCAAGGTATATGTTGCAGTCTACTAGGTCTAGTTCTTCTCCAGATATAATTTTTTCCTTTCTTTGGTGAATTTATTAAACACAACCTGGCTCTTTTTCAGGTTTATTTTTAAGCCAAATGGTTCTCCTGCTTTGTGCAGCTCATGTGTCTTTGTAGCTCTTCTGGGTCTTATGAGAACAGAGCAACATCATCTGCAAATCTTAAGTGATTTAAATAGGCATCATTGATTTTTATTCCAACTTTTGCCCAGTCTAGTTTGCAAAGTACTTTTTCAAGGCAGGCTGAGAAAAGGATAGATGATATTGTATTGCCTTATTGTACACCTTGTTCTAAGTTGATTTCCACTTTAAGGTCATTAAGACAAATTACTGCCATTGTTTTTTCAATATACTGATTGTAGTAAGTTTATCTAAACAGTGTCTATGCCTTGGTTGAGCAATACCTTAATTACTGCTTGCTGTAATACTGAGTCAAACGCCTTTTCATAGTCAATGAAAGTCATGCACCCATTGCACAGAGACATGGTGTACTCATTGTGCCATTCTATGACTTGCTGAACAACCTAAATGTGATCAACTGTGCTGTAACAACTTCTGAACCCTGCCTGCACCTTTGGCTGTGATTATTTAATGTTCTCAATCTTCTTTTTGCTATTATCTTGGTGAAAACACTGTAGATGACTGAAAGGCGGCTTATTGGGAAATAGTTCTTTAAATGATCTTGGGCCCCTTCCTTGTGTATAAGAATCACTTCAGCATTTTTCCAAGGTAGAAAGATAGACAAGATCAGAAGCAATTTAATTTTGAATATAAATGTTTAAATCCCGACTCTTAAATAGAGATGGAAAACTTTGACGTGAAACCCTGGAGAATTTCTGGCAGTAAAAATACATTTGTTTGGATTTGTTACTACCCATCTTGCAAGTCTGGGTGAAAAATAATATAAAATGTTAATGATTTTATTATGAGAATTGCCAGCATCATATATAAAACTTGCAATATAGCTAACTTTCAGGCTGCAGGCAATTCCCTAGCATCTTTCTTGAGTAAGGTGACCAGACGTCCCGATTTTGGCGGGACAGACCCGCTTTTTAATGCTTTGTCCCGCGTCCCGCCCGTCCTCTAAAAAGTCCCGATTTTTTGAAAGAATGCACGACTAGGGCATTCTTTCAAAAAATCGGCCTGAAAGGGCGGCGTGCGAGATTGGGAGGAGGAGTTAAACTTTCGGCGGGCACTGGAGGGCGGTGAAGAGGCACCTGATGCAGCCCCGCCCTCTCGAAACGGCCAGCGTCGCGGTGGGCGGGGCTGCCCGAGCGAAGGAATCGCATCCAAGATGGCCCTCGGGCCGGCGCTGGCTCAGCCGGCCGGGGCCGCCGCCGCAGCCTTCCCGCCGCCGGGGCAGCCGGGACTGGGGGCCCAGCCGCAGGAGCAGCAGCAGCAGCAGCAGGCCTCTCAGCTCGGGCCGGCCGTGGGCGGCGTTGGCGGCGGGCGGGCGTCCCGCGTTGAATTGACTCCTCCGGTGGCGGCTGGAAGCTGGCGGAAGAGCCAGCTTCCAGCCGCCGCCGGAGGAGTCAACTCAATGCGGAACGCCCGCCCGCCGCCAACGCCGCCCACGGCCGGCCCGAGCTGAGAGGCCTGCTGCTGCTGCTGCTGCTGCCCCTGCGGCTGGGCCCCCAGTCCCGGCTGCCCTGGCGGCGGGAAGGCTGCGGCGGCGGCCCCGGCCGGCTGAGCCAGCGCCGGCCCGAGCTGAGAGGCCTGCTGCTGCTGCTGCCCCTGCGGCTGGGCCCAACCTGGCCGTCCTCGAGTGCCTGCAGGACGTGCGCTAGGTAAGCAGGCGGCGCGGGACCCCCGGGCAGGCGGGGGGGGGAGGGAGGAGGAGAGCCAAGAGACGCTGGGGGCTGCTCCCCTTCCCAAGCCACTGCCGGCTCCCGAAGGGGAGGCGGGAGGCGAGGAAAGGCCTCCCGCCTCCCCCCCCCAACCTGGACGCCGACATTAGCCGTCTTTTGCCCTCTGCGCATGCGCAGCGTTCTGCGCATGCGCAGAGGGCAAAAACTCAAATTGCGGCTTCCAGGCGGCCCCGCCCCCCGTCGGTGTCCCGCCTAAAAAAAAAAATCTGGTCACTTTATTCTTGAGGCATCCATGCTGGATGGGAAGGAGCATTTTGGACTGATTTTTTTAAAATTTTGAGGTAAGTGTAGTTGAAAGACTGAAGTCTTGCAGAGGTTTAAAGAACCCATTTTCTTAAATAACCCTTTTGATTTCCCATAAGAAGAAAAATTGGTCCATATAAGAAGGTCAAAAGGAACCTACTATGGACAAATGCAGTTAATAAAGACTCAGATTAATATTAAAGAAACAAGGAAGAATTGCTGTGAGGATCCCCTTTCACAAATCCCTTGACAAATGGGCTGAAAACATTAGATATTTCACCTCTTTCAGCCCTCATTGGATTTTAAGTGTGGCCTCTGCTCACAAGGAAGCAAGAAGCACATGGATTTTAATCAGATCACTTTAATATTCGGCTGGGGTTAATACAGACTCTTAAAAGCCCTAATAGGAATTTCTCTGCTGTGGTTGTAGGGAGTAAATTTCGATGGGGTTTCTTTGAAACACTTTCCCCATCTCTTTCAGTAGCTGGGCTTAGTTTCCTTTTCTGAAGTAAACATTCAACAGTCTCTCCTTCATTTCTCACAATCTCTCACATGAAGCTGCATACCATGATTTTGAGAATCAATAAATAATACCTATCCTCATAATGTGCTGCAAAGATTGCTATGTATACAATATGGATAATTTGTCATAGGGGCATTTTTTTTCCATTCGCTCTTGGCATTTACAGGTAAAAGATAGAGAAATATAGTATAGCAATAGCACTTAGCAATAGCACTTACTTACATACCATTTCACAGTGCTTTTACAACCCTCTCGAAGTGGTTTTACAGAGTCAGCATATTGCCCCCAACAATCTGGGTCCTCATTTTACCGACCTTGGAAGGATGGAAGGCTGAGTCAACCTTGAGTCTGGTGAGATTCGAACTGCCAAATTGCAGGCAGCCGGCAGTCAGCAAAAGTAGCCTGCGCCGCCACAGTTCTATCTATGTATAAATGTTTATTAAGGTAACCTGGAGTTTCTTGTAAAAAAAAAATGTAGCGCTCTACATGGGGCTACCTTTGAAGAGAATCTGGAAGCTTCAGCTAGTGCAAAAAGCAGCTGTGCAGGCAGTTCTTGGGGGCCCTAGGCTGGTCCATGTCAATGTTCTGCAGGCTTCACTGGCTGTCAGGTTGCTTCTGGGTCCAATTCAAGGTGTATCACTTTTAAAGCCCTTCATGGCATGGATCCAGGCTACCTGAGGAACCAGCTCACCTTGCTGGAGTTAACTCACTCTGCTGATGCGGGTAGAAGGGCTATGCTGTGGATTCCATCAGCCATGGAATTTTGGTTCCATGGCCGATGGAATCTCTGGAACATCATACCCTGGAGATGAGAACCTAATCCACCTTTTGGCCTTTTGAAAAATCATGAAGACATGGCTCTGCCAACTAGCTTGGGACCCAATGAGAATCTGGCAGTTTGGAAGTGGTTAATGGAGTAGATAAAACTCCACCTCCTCCCAGTGCACACTTTGCTCCCTTCCTCTCCATCCTGGTTAGTTTTATTTTAGTTGAATTATCAATGTATGGTACCTATTTATTGTTTTAATGTTTTATAGTGCATTTTAACTGAATGTCTATAAGCCATCTGGAATTGCCTCTGGTGAGATGGTCAGCATACAAGTATAAAGAAATCAACAAATCATTAAATAAAATAAAACCAGCAAAGTTGCAACTAGAATTGGAAGTAAATTCTATTGAATTCAACGAGACTTCACAGCAGAAGGAGAGGCAGAACTTGGCGGCAGAGTCAAAAGAGGAATCAGCCTAGAGTCTCTATGTAGCCATAAATGGACGAAGTCCATCCCTTCTTGAATTTCATTGACCCTTATCTAAAGTCAAAATACTGCTAACCATTAATTGAGTAGATTCCTTTGCACTGGCATGTTTAGTAATAAATCAGATTAATTGGAACTTCATATGTGGTCCTGATCTTTAGCACCCGACAGTCTCATTCCTTTACACACTTGGAGTACATATAACCGTGTTGTTAATCTGAAACAAATAATTGAAACATTATACTTACTTCTTACTTCTGATATTCAATCATTCATTCTTTTTGGCAAACGGTGAAAAAAATGACCATCTTTAATTGTTTATTGAAGGAATAAGAAGAGCAGGATGAGATTTAGTCCTGCATTTAGTTCTATTAGTGATCAACTAGTAATCCACAGCCTAGAAAGGAAATAACTTCTTTTTGTCTATGTAGAATCCCTTATCAGTTAGCTTTGCGCAATGACTCTAAGAGCCAACATTATTAGAGATAAAAGAGAGAGAAAAAGAATCCCTATTTAATCGCTCTATCTTATGAATAAGTTTTCATATCTTGATCCTCTCTCACCTTACTTGTTCCACCTCCCCACAACTTTAAATTTTGTAACTTTTCTTCATTGGGGAGGTGCTCCAATCCTTTGATTTAATTTAATTTAATAGATTTGTATGCCGTATTTGTATTAGTTCAGTGCTGAGATTTAATTAATGTCAACATTGAATTCCTTTCTCATTTTTAATCAGTATCAACATTCTTCATATTTATGATATTTCACTAAAATAATATGTGCAATTTATTTTCTGTAATGTCAATGAATTCAGACACAAACCGTCTCAGCTTTTCGGTCACTTTTTCTAGTTCTTCCTGAGCGCGTCTCAGTTCTACTTCAAGATATTGACGTGTAGAATCAAATTCAGTTTCAAGCATTTCCAGTTTGTGAGTTGTATAAGAAAGACGCTTACAGAGTTCCCCCTTCTGTTCCTGTAGCGTGCTAGAAAGACAAAGAGTGCAACGGATTAACAGCCCTTACAGACAACCTAGTGACAGACATGGTCACATGAATTATACCATTTACATAATGTAACAAATATTAGAAGTTTATGATTATTCCTTGGTATTCAATTAAGCTGTCATCCTCTGGAGCAAAATTTCAGAAAGTGAAAATCATTACCAATATTTTGGTTTACTATGACTACCTACAGTATAATTCTCCAGTGTGTGAGCATTAGACTTCTAGTAAATTAGCCTTTTGACTGAGAACTATTAATTGGAGATACAAATACACGGAACTAAGATCTTGTGCACAAGTCAAACAAAAACTATGGGGCCAAGTAGAAGTTCCTGCTATAGGTTCAGAGTTCAAGATTTCAAAGGTGAACCCACCAATTGGATACCTATAGTCCATTGGTTGTTAGTACTGGTTGTTCTGTTTTGTTGCTTGGTCACTATTTTATGTTTCGTATTCAGTATTTATATATTTTAGATGTTTAATGTTGCATGGGTTTGGGAACTTGTTGGTTTCCTGTTTACCTTTATTTTATATGCCATCTAGAGTCATGCTGAGTTTGGCAGCCTTATAAATCTTGTAAACAAATAAATAGTAGCTCCATGTTACCTAAGATTGCAAGGAATAACAGAAAATGGAAGAGATGAGCTATAAAGAATCATCCAATTCCTCTTTTTAACCTCTCCACTTTTTTTTAGGTAAGGGAAAAGGAAACCCAAAAATTGTCTCACTTTAATATATGGTAAAGGTAGTCCTCGACTTACGGCTACAACTGAGCCCAAAATTTCTGCTGCTAAGAGAAACAGTTGTTATTTTACAACCTTCCTTACCATAGTGGTTAAGTGAATCACTGCAGTTGTTAAGTTACTAACAGGGTTGCTACTGTGTTTCTCCAAAAAGAAGGCTGGGTCTTATTTTCTTTTGACCCCCCAAAAAGGGCTAAGTCTTCTTTTTGGAGGGTTCCAATTATTGACTCACCTCGCGGCGGTGGCACTAACAGCCCTGCCCAGCAGGAGCCCACTGCTGGCCCACTTCTTCCGCTGCCACTTACTGCCACTCGCATGCATTGCCCCGGCCTCTGTTTCGGATCGATCCGGAGCTCTGTTATTGGCTGCAGATGCCTTCTGGAAAGGCCTCTGCAGCCAATAATAGATCAGCTGCAGATGCCTTCCTGCAGGCATCTGAAGGCGAAACAGAGGCCAGGGCAATGCGCGTGAGTGGCAGCAAGTGGCCGCAGAAGGCAAGGCAGGTGTCAGGGTGTGCGAGGCCTGGTAAGTAGGGCAGCTCCACCCCCCATCCCCACCCTAGTCGAGGACTATCTGTACACAACATTATTTTTGTAAGAATCAGCTTTTTTAATTGCACAGATTTCTGTATATCTGAGTAACATTCTGTTCTGTACCAAAGCTGGGTCTTTTACAGTGGTGGGATTCAATTTTTTTTACTACCGGTTCTGTAGGCATGGCTTGGTGGGCGTGGTGTTGCTTGGTGGGCATGGCTTGGTGGGTGTGACAGGGGAAGGATATTGTAAAATCTCCATTCCCTCCCCACTCCGGGGGAAGGTTATTGCAAAATCCTCATTTCCTCCTGATCAGCTGGGACTCAGGAGGCAGAGAATAGATGGGGGCGGGGCCAGTCAGAGGTGGTATTTACCGGTTCTCTGAACTACTCAAAATTTCTGCTACTGGTTCTCCAGAACTGGTCAGAACCTGCTGAAACCCATCTCTGGTCTTTTATGATATAAATAGCATTTTTTAAAAAAAGCACTATCCATTGAATACTGCAAACCTTGTCTAATGCCAAGCTTAGCTATTTTAACATTTGGAGAGGGAAACTGAATTTCATAAAAAACATCCCAGATTCCCTTCTCCTCCCTTCCAATAGAGAGAAGTTCAAAGCTGTAAACAACACCATCCCTGAGAAATAGTGTTTCACATTTCATTATAAATCCAGTTTTTACCCCAAGCTTATTATTGCCAGAAATGGTAAATGAAATTGTTTCACAGCCAAAGTCACATTATTTCTTGGAAATTAGAATCCAGCCGATAACGTTGAATGTGTTCCACAGTTGGAAGAAGCAAGATTGGGAATAATTGCTTCCCAAAACTTATAATTAAATTTATACATTGCATTAGGAGCCATGGTGGCGCAATGGTTAGCATGCAGTACTGTAGGCTACTTCTGCCGACTGCCAGCAATTCCGCACTTCGAGTCTCACCGGCTCAAACTTTACTCATCCTTCCAAGGTGGGTTAAATGAGGACCCAGATTTTTTTTTGGGGGGGGCAATATTCTGACTCTATAAACCACTTAGAGATGGCTATAAAACACTGTGAAGTGGTATATAAGTCTATTGCAATTATGTCATGCTTTACTTAACCATAATTGGTTGATTAAGCCACAATTGGATTTGTTCATACAATACTCTATACCATTAACCATGCTTTAGTTGGACTGATTCACTGAATAAAACTAAATCCAACATTACGGCCTTAGAAAATAATTGCTAGTTAAAATAGACATTGTAGCACATGCCAATAACTTAAGATTTCCTTCTGAGTAAATGGTATGGGATTTTACTGCACAAAAACTAAATTACCAATACAGCACTTGATTGCTTCATATGTACAAATGGGATTTAAAACAAAGTACTTTATTGTGGATTGGCTCTAAGTTAGATTTCCACTCACTCTGTTCAATGCATCTGTGGGTTTTTTTTTCTTTCTTTCCTTGAGTCAAGCAGCATTTGATAACAACTAAGTGTAATCAGTGCTCAATGGCATATGTTTGGGGGCAGGAAGCGAAGGGTAGAACTTTTACCTGTAACATTTTCAAAGAATTTTACCTTTATAAACACTGTTATGACAGAATGTAGCCACTGCCTTAAAAAAAAGGTGATGGTTTGGAGAAGGTCAAAAGAAGGAAATGCAATTTATCTAACTCTTCAAATACCCATTTTTCTCTGCCTGTATTTGTAAGACAGACTGAACAAAAGACAATTTTCCTTCTACTCATTCATGTCTGATTCTTGGAGACTACCTGGACAGGTTTTTTGGTAAGACTTTTTAGAGGTTTGCAATTGCCTCCTTTCTAGGGCTGAGAGAAAGTGACCAACCCAAGATCGCTGAGCTGGCTTTGTGCCAAAGGCAGGACTAGGCTGTTCTCCCACCAAGTAATCCATTTTAGTCAAATATTCCAGACCCAGCCCATGGTATATATGCATAATGTGAACTTGGTTAATTGCATTAATTGAGTAAACCAGTGTTCAATTAACCAGAGGTAATGATTACAACTTCTGGAGTACCTTTCACATATTCCTAGAATTTCTCACTGGTTTATGTGATTGGACTAGAAAGGAGATTTACCTGTACTCATAAGTAGCTTCACAGAGACTTCTGGCGCACCTGTTTGGGGATGTGAAAATGTTCCATTATGGAAAATTGTGACCCTCGAATGGGCTGTATTAACGATTGGATTGCACTTACATTTTTTTGGGAATAGTTAATTTCAAGGTTAAAATAGCCTGTTCAAAATCAATTCTATTTCTGAACACTGGAATAGCCCTTTTTGAGGGAAATACCCCATGATTAAATATTAAGCTCATAGCAACACCCATTATCTCCTGTTTATCTCATGGGATTTATTTGTTGCCTCAAAGTTGTTGTATCTGATATCTGACATTGGATATTGCGTGACAGCTAGTTAAGAAATAGGTTCTCTCACTCAAATAAAAGATTAGTTTATGTGGCTAAGGGGGGGATAGTCTTCCCATCTCTACTTCTAAAAATATTGGCATCTCATTAGCTTTGATCCCTGGATGGAAATAGCTCAAGTTGCTAGCAATTGTTGTTTTCTTTTTTCCAAAATCTCTGCAGTAAGTGGAACAAGCCAAGCATATTTGACTTGTGGTGCAGTGGATGGGAACACCAGGGAACATAATTCAGAGCAGCAGAAATGAAGTCATAATCTCTCTATTGGGAGATACTTTTTTGCTTTGGCAAGTAGATGAGATGATATTGCTGTGCATGGCAGATGAGCATTAAGAGAGCCAAAGAACGAGAATAATTATGAAACTTAGTCAAGGTTTTCCTTTCCCCCTCCTTTTTTGGATGGAATTACTATTTCATGTTAGCAGTTTCAACAGTAACGCAATTTGTGAGATTGCTTCTATTTTTAATTTAAAGTGAACAGTTCTCAATCTAGCAGCTGAAGCCTTTTCAAAATCACATTGAACTTTCCCAGTTGAACCTGTGCAACAGAACTGATGCTTCATTGATCCATGAAAGATTATCTTAATATATAATCACAGAAACAAGATTACTATATGCACAGAGATGGGGGGGGAGAATCATCATTACCCATTATGAAGGAATAGTTGGTAAAACTGACAGAATTTGCTGAGATGGACAAACTGACTTCTTTGATAAGAGAAACAACAATACATTTATTAGTGACTGGAAACTCCTTGTGGACTTTTTGTGTAAAAATGAAAAAAATGAACTTGTGATTTATGGTTTTGATAATTACACAGAATAATTATAGAAAGAAGAGAGTTATGGTACGACTTTAAAGAAAGAGGTTAAAATATGATTGTACTTAATTGCTGTGAAGAATTATTGGAAGCCACTTTAGACCTTTGTATCTTTCTTTATATCTTCCTCCTTTAAAAAAAAATCTTTTTTCTTATTGCACTTTTTCTTTTATTTCCCTCTTTCTTTTTCCTTTTATTTATTTTAGTTAATATTAATTCTTAATTCTGCTGATAAAGCTTTCAATGACAATGATATATACAAAAAAGAGTATTGGGCATAATAGCTCCTAGTTCTCTTTAAAAGACATATAAGTAGTTGATCAACACCACATCTAATTTAGATGGGCTAAAAGAACTTTTGGTCCATATTGTAACCTAACAACCCAATAAATATATAGGAGACTCTAAATGTTTCAATTTGGAATGCATACATATTTGCATTTTATACACATTTGTGGAAATGTTCATTGCTATATTTTCTTATGTATTCATTTTCTTTCATTTAAAAAAATTGACTTTTTGGTATTTTGATCTGAATATATTGAAAGAAAGAAAAAGCAAAGAAAAACAGTTACATCAATAGATCTTTTGTGGAAGCTAGAAACTACCTACATTTTAATGTACATTAAATTAGAGTCTAGAATGGCCTTCACTGTTTAGCATCAAAAGCAGAATTGTTGTAACTAAAAAACCCCCACTTCATTCTGAACAGTTACTTTCAAGCTCAATGCTTTGAATTTGTCATGTACATGCATTCTTTTTCAGGACCAGGGACAGCTCCATGCAGAATAACCCACACCAAATAACCCTCTTTAACTAGTTGCTTGATGCCCGTGCTTCGCTAAGAAACTATGTGATCGGGCTTGAAAAATTGACAGTTAAAGCTTGAACATTAATGAGTAGTTCTGATTGGCCTCTCCTCTCCCCTTCTCTCCCTCAGGCTTGCCCCACAGAAGCCTCTCCTCTCCTATCCCCCTTCTCTCCCTCAGGCTGGCCCCATTGATCCTCTCCTATCCCATTCTCTCCCTCAGGCTTGCCCCACAGAAGCCTCTCCTATCTTATCCCCTTCTCTCCCTTTCAGGGGGGGGAGGGGAAGTAGAGCGTCTTTTCTATTGCCTTTCTTAGTGAGCACCTAGAAACCAAGGGTAACATACTGTATGTGTCAAGTTTCAAGTTTGTAGGCTTTACGATTCTGGAGATTTCATGATGATGCGTGAGTGGCATTTGACTTTTATATATATAGAAGATGCACATAATGTTTGAGCTCAGTACGCAATGTTCACAAGGAAATATTAGAGATGAACGAATGGAATTGTATTGGAAACAATTATTTTCAGTACAGTATTCAGTTGCAAATTTCTAGATCCAATCTACATTTAAGTTTCAGGAATATCTCAATACCCAATCAGCTGAGGCAACCCAGCAGTCAGTTCTTTGAAATTATAGTACCATATATCTCCTAAAGAGACTGAACAAGAAATCACTAATGGGTTCCCCTAATTCTGGAAATAAGTTGTTATTTTGATGACCTTTATAAAGAAAAAAAAATCAGAACATTTGTATTATGTGTGGATATCATGATTCACTTACCACTTATTAAATGCTGCCAAGTACAAAGAACACACTGCTGCCATTAAATTGCATTCCAGATTCATGGATTGGTTTTGAAATGAATAAAATCATCATGAATGGAATTTATTGTGAAATAATTTGCTGCATTACATTCAGCAGGCTATTTCACTCACTAGATCCACTTTCATTCATGAAGACTTAGGGTCAGATTATTCTTGAGAGCAGCACAGCGAGAAGAATGTTCATACGCAAATGAATTATTGCCTTCCTTCTCATTCTGGAAGTAAAGAAAAGGATTTATACAGCGGAGAAAAAAACAATTGCGTGGGATAGATACGAAAGTACTTTGCAAGTATCTGGAGTTTCACAGAAAGTCAAGGCACGTTCTCTCTCATATCAGAATTCAGAATATGATATACCGTAACAATCTTAAATTAAAGGAAGGTGGATTTGGACTAAATGTCACAGAAAAACAACTCAACAGAAGAACTACTTGTGGGATTGGGTGGTTACACCCCTTGTTTGGGGGTGTTCAAACAAAGGTTGGGGGTACTGGATTCTTGCACTGATAAGAGCTTTGGATTTGATGGCCTACATGACCCCATTCCACTGTATGATTCTACATCGATTCCCAAGTCATCAGTCTTGGGATTTTTGCAGGATTGGTCATTTTTTTAATGAAATAACCATGTGCCAGAATTCCAAGGGCACTTATGCTACATAAATATTTTATAGAAGGAACACAGCCTACATATGGAGCTGGCATACAGAGACAACAAAGCATTTCACTGGCTATTTATCATCCCCTGAGTTTCATGCAATACCAGTGCTGTGACAGAGCACAGATGTCAAAACTCTGAAAGGTAAGCCAATAATGACCTCATTGTCCAAGAAAATGAGGCTATTGATGGCAAACCAATATCATGTTACGTTCTGTGCTTTCTCTTAGGGCCAGGTAGAAATGCAATGGAAACAGTAGTTTCTACACTCTCTCCCCTGCCATCTCCTCAGCCCTAAATGAGAAGGTATAGTTGTTTCCAAGAGACTCTAATCTTCTGATTTCCACTGATCACCTGGGATGACAATAGGCTGATAGATCTAGATGTACTAATAATATTTCTTAATTGTTTTACAACAGTAAAGTAAGTTCTTGCCTGGATGTACCCCAGAGGTGGGTTCTTCCCGGTTCGGACCGGTTCGCCCGAACCGGTAGCAACCCACTGGTGACATCACAATGATGTCACGGAACTAGTTCTGTTGGTGCCAGTCCGTGGATGCTGCCATCTTTTTTTTTTGAATTTTTTTTAAAAAAAATTGGGGGGAATTTTTTCCCCGTTTTTTTTTTTCTTCTGTACATGCGCAGAAGCTGAGTTTCCGGCACTGCACATGCATTGCCATCTTGTTTTCAGCTTTTGGGGGGGATTTTTTTTTTAATTTTTCGGCACTGCGCATGTGCTCGCGCGCACCCACATGGCACAGCCACGCGGCACAGGAGGAAGCAAATTGGCAGTGAGGTAAGTTAGAACCCACCATTGATGTACCCCCAAGATTTTTGCATGACCACAATTCATTTCTGATCTCACTCTACCTTTAAATTTGTCAGTGCCTAAACAGAATCAGGATTTTAAAAAAATATTTAAAATTTAAGACAGTATTTTTTTATCACTACAATATAAAGATACATATAAAAAGTAACATAGAATGGGGTGGGGATGTTAATTTTTTAAAGGTATTAAAACAAGCAATAAAAACCCTTGGCCAAATTTCGGATTTGGGTATTGTCTTGAAACTGCCAACTTCTGCTTATGCTTAGAATAAGCAATATTCCAGAGTCTTTAGCTTTTATAAATGGAACAGTAGATAAAAACGACCCTAACAAAATAAGAGATCAAAGTAATTCTGAACTGATCGAAAAGATAGAACACACCGGCCAAAGAGTAAGGATTGCTTGAAGTGTATAGTGACCTTGCCCTTCTACCTGGTGTTGCATTGTACCCCAGTGAGAAAATGATCAGATGTTCACTGTGCCTATCCACAATTCTATGAAATTCCTGCTGATAATGAACAATGTCCCTACTTTCCTTTCTTGTATGGGTTTTTTTTTATCTCTAAGCCACATTTAGACCAGACTAGCCTTGAAATCTTCAAAGATTTCTTCAGGAAAAGAACTGTCTTTTATAAAGCAGGAAATAAGAATAATCTATAGCAATAGCAGCAGCAGTAGCCTAAATACTGTATTTAAAGCGTTTAAAGCATAAAATCTTTGTTAAAAGGCCAGGGAGAGCTAAAGGAATTTCCAGTGATGTGTTAAAGACTAAGTGAGCCACTTGGCAGAAGACATTTTCAATTTGGGGAAATGCCTGAAAATAATTGCTGTCGTGCTGGATGCAAATCTTGCATTATAAATATGGCTACTCCAGCATTAGATGGTATCAAAAAAACAAAAGGTGATCATTTAGAAAAATGCTGTATGTATTAATGAGCATTAGATATTCATCATGGTATCTGCTATACTTGATCATAGCTAGTTGATTATCAAGTACAGTACATAGATAGGGAATGCAGAAAAAGCAATCCATAAATAATATATCTTGCTGCCCAGAGGAAATCAGCAATAAATATGACTGTTCCAAGACATTTGTTGCCTGAATGCCTTGGCCATTTTCCTACATACAGGAATCCCAATATAGATCAGCCTGTGGCAGTTCAAATAAACATGGCAAGCCAGCTGGGATGGAATGCAATGAGGAGGGGGATTCCCAGAAGGGAGGGGGTGCATTTCAGAGGAGTAAGGGGCAATTTAAGTGTGAGAGAAAGAAGGTAAAGACAGCTCCTCCCTAATAGTTCACAGAGTATATTGTAAATGTAATAGAATTCTGTCTGGCAAGATTTTGTCTATAGGTGTAAAGTAATAAATAACTCAGCATGGAAAAATTGCTATATGTCATTCTTGGTTTTGGGCCTGACACCAGCTTAAGCGGATTGCCCCATGTAGTTCATAGGAGATAGCCAGCTCTGATCTGAAATGGTATGTGGGAAGGAACTTGGGGCAAAGAGATACTGCCTAGGGAACAGTCAGATCACAGAGAAATAGTCTGCTGCAGGATAGTGGGCAGAGAAAGAAGCTCAGAAGCAGAGGTGGGATTCAGACGGTTCTCTCCGGATCACGTGAACCGGTAGTGGCAACTGGGGGAGGCTCCACCCACCCACCCTAATGTAATTTGCGAGCACTGTGGATGCTTACATTTGTGAACCGGTGGGGAAGGTACCGTATTTTTCGGAGTATAAGACACACCTTCCCCCCCCCTAAAAGAGGCTGAAAATGTGGGTGCGTCTTATACTCCGAATGTAGCTTTTCAAAGCTTTTTCCCCAGCCCTAACGAGGTGCTAACGATCTATTCCCTCTGAAAAAGGTTTTTTCAGCCCTAACGAGGTGCTAACGATCTTCCCTGCTTGCAGGATTTTTTCATTCCTACTCCCTCCGAAGAAGTGTTTTTCCAGCCCTAAGTCTTTGCAGGCTTGTTTTCATTGCTATTCCCTCCGAATAAGGTTTTTTTAAGCCCTAATCAGGGGATAAAATAATGTGCTGAAGCTGACTAGACTAAGGACGCTACCAGATGAATACCTATTTTTTCCCCTATTTTCCTCCCCAAAAACTAAGGTGCATCTTAAGAGCCGAGATGGTGCAGTGGTTAAATGCAGCACTGCAGGCTACTGCTAGTTCAGCAGTTCAGCTGTTCAAATCTCACCGGCTCAAGGTTGACTCAGCCTTCCATCCTTCCGAGGTGGGTAAAATGAGGACTCAGATTGTTGGGGGCAATATGCTGAACTCTGTAAACCGCTTAGAGAGGGCTGTAAAGCACTATGAAGCAGTATATAAGTCCAAGTGCTAAGTGCTATTATACTCCGAAAAATACGGTAAGTGAATCCCGCCTCTGCTCAGAAGGGACCTTTCCTAGTTTCTCAGGCTGTAAATGAGACAGCAGGAGATGTATATGTTCAGACTTGTAAGATTCTATTAATATAGCCTTACAATAAAATAGAATTATCTCATTTGGTCATGTTTCCTGTCTGGTCTACCTGGGAAGGCTGACATATCCCTCGCATTAATAGCTCATGTTTCATTCTGCGTAATTGCCTGACCTTATTTTTTATCTTACCTGCAAAGATGGAAAATAGATATTTGCCAGCCTTCTGTTCAAATTACATTAATCCGATTTACCGCCCCTTTGAATGAAAGGAAATGAAGAGTGTTTATATCTTGGCCATGCTCGCCTTTCTTGCAATAGTTCACCATCAGATATCCTTGGAGTTTATATTAGGAAAAATAATAATTAGGTCACCTTCTGTTTCTAGGCAGAATTTGTCAATGTCCATTGTTTCCAGTGGCAACGGAATGCACAGACCCTTGATCGGTGGGATGGAAGGAGGGAGAGAAAAGAGAAGTATGCATGGAAATTATTTTGAAGATAACAAGAGTACTAAGATGTTTTTGTATCTTAGCCTGCACAGACCTGTTCACAGGCAACTTTAGGCAGAAAAGACTTTGAAATCCACATTGAATAAGAAGACACATATAAATGATCCTAAACTAATAGCTTTATTTCTACTAATGAAACCCAGGGAAGACATTTTGGTAAATTCTCAATTACACACAATTCTCCTCCCCTTAAGAAGCATAAACAATCAAGAGATTATTGTCTTAAGAGTCTTCCTCAAGAAAGGAAAAAAGAAGACGAGACCGGTTTCAGAATATATGGCATGAGAATGTTCCAGGATCAAGAAGGGATGCAGGGTGACTAAAGAACTAGAGTTTTCTGTAAGGCTAAACCTCCAGCTTACTTGAGTTTTCTGATTGTTCCTCTGGCTGTACTCTGATAATACAGTGAATCCAACTATTTTTCTCTAACATGTACAGTCCTCCATTTTTCATTTTGCTCTGGTATGTTTCCTAATAAATTTTCAAACAGATATTTCTCCTCTTATTAGCATTTGGGATTGCTGTAATCTTGTAGCTTGCTACAGACAGCCAATGTAAATTGTTTACTAGCTGCTGGGCTTAAACTGTCTTTGACTTTTCGTCTTTTAATTAATTGAAGTGACATTTTCCTCTTTTTGACTTTAGGCTTAAATTACTGGTTGAGAGGTGGAAAAGGTTGTGGCAGGAGCAATACCAGTGGCCAGAATTCACCAAAGACCTCAGAATATGATCCTGAAATCGTCCATAGGAATAATAGGAAAAGTAAACAGGAATGAACATTTCTGCATTCCTATATTCATGTACTGTATATATATTTCAGCGCATATATACATTGGGATATAAATATGAATATATAGATAAAAATCTTGCATGATGCCTAGCTTCCTCCTTTTCTCAAATTAGGTTTAGCAACTCCAGAGGAATCAATCTTGGAGATCTCCCTGACAATAAATGTGTATATGTGACACATTGTATATGTGCATGTGTTTATGTCTGTCTCTCTGAAGCCCAGCTCCAAAAGAAGGGCAAGGACAGCATAAGAAAATTGATATAGGTTGAATAAGTACTGATTAAAATTAATTGCTTATAAAATAAATGACTCCATTTATGAATCTCTTTTTACATAAATCAAGAAATATCTCTCTTCCATAGAAATCAGTTTCACATACAGAAATATATAAGTGTGCACACAACCTGTAGTCCAGCAGAAACTACAGAAAAAAGCGGAAAAATACATAGGATGGGAATGAGGGAAAGAAAAAGGTGCAAAGAGAAAGAGGATGAAGATGCAGAAATGGGGTAATTTAGCAGCAAAGGAATGAAGAAAGACAAGTCCTGATTCAGTTTTCAAAAAGGGTTAAAATTCAGCCACCAAAGCAGTCCCTCTATATCAGGGGTCAGCAACCTGTGGCTCTAGAGCCGCATGTGGCTCTTTCATCCCTCTGCTGCGGCTCCCTGTCACTCAAAATATGCGTCACAACAGCCAATGTGCTACACCCGCCGGCACGCAATTTATTGAGCTTTTCGACCCCCGGTAGGCCAGCCATGGATAAATCCAAGAAAAGAAAAGTTTCAGAAGAAAACAGAACATTTAATTCAACTACATATGCTAGTCCTGTGGCCGCTCAGGAAATAGTCAGGCACGGGAAGGGTTTTGTGGCTCCTGGTGTTTTATTTTCTGTGGGAAACGGGTCCAAATGGCTCTTTGAGTGTTTAAGGTTGCCGACGCCTGCTCTATATAAATGACTAATCTTCAAAAACTTCCATGCTTTTCACCAGCCATTTTTACTTTCCACCCTATCTATGTGTCTCATCAAATCTGAGATCGCTGGACACCTGCCAACTCCCTAATTATATATGGCAATAAATGTTTGCCATATTTACTATCAAGTAAATATGGCAAATATTCTGTGCGTGTGTGTGTGTGTGTGTGTGTGCCACAACAAGCTATCCATGGATCTGCACTTCTAAGTTTGACAGCCATTTCTTCTTGTCTGAACTGGGGATATATTGAGGAAACAGCCAAAAGAATAAAATGGATTGAAGGTTCCAGTCCAAATTGCAATTCAGCCTTTAAACATTGGGCAAACTAAGACAAGTCAATAGGCTCTCAATTTTGTCATTTAAGAAGGGGGGGGGGATATTACAAGGTGGCAGCTCAGAAATTGGTGAAACATATATTAGAACTTCAGGTAGTCAGAAAGCGATGAAGCTCCGCAGTAGAAATGAGAATTACAACCAGCCAGTCTGACACCAATACCTGGAAAGATTCAGGAATGATGCTGTTTTAAGAACCTTGAAAACAATGCAGTGATTACTAGAAGTATTTGACAGTAGCTTCTCATGACACTCTGATTAGGAAGCCAGTTATTTACAGGATGCATGGTATGCCTATTATGTGGATCCACAGCTGACTTGGAAACCATTTGGTGAGAGCTCATCAAATAGAACTGAATTATCAAGTGAGATGTTATATCAAGTGAGATGCAGTATTGTCTGGGATGCTACACATCCTCTTCACGACCTATTTGATTGCTGATCCAAGATGGCGCCGACAAAGACTGTCTCGGTGAAATGCTCTCAAATGGTTTCTTTATTTTCTATTATTCTCTGCGATTCTCTACGGATTTCATACTCACGAGACCATCTGCTAAGAATTAAGAAACTTTTGTTTAAGGAGCAGCTCTCTGCAACCTCACCCCCACCTGTCTTTATAAACATGGAGGAGATTCTAACACAGGAAGAAGCTAATTCCCCGGAACTATGGATCACCAAAAGCAAACGCAGCCAGCAGAGACAAAAAGGTAAAAGGGCGGGAATTTTAAATAGACTCAGGAATAAGGAAATTTAAAAAAACCTGCTCCCTTCAATCTTTCTTACCAATTTACGTTCACTTGCTAATAAGATGGATGAAATACTCCTTTTAAACAGATGCAATTCTGATTTTTACAACGCATCTGCCCTATGCTTTATTAAATCCTGGCTAAACGAGGAAATTGATGACAATAGCATGCATATACCAGGGTTTCAGATACTTCGAGCAGATAGGATTGTAGAACTATCAGGGGGAAAAAAGGGAGGAGGCTTGTGTATATATATCAACAACAGCTGGTCTCAGGACATAATATAATACACAAATTCTGTGATGAAAACTTAGAGTCTTTACTTATCAATTGCAAACCTTTTTATTCTCCACGTGAGTTCACATCATTTCTACTAATTGCGGTGTATATCCTGCCACAAGCCTGTGTAAACAAGGCTTTACGAACTCTAGCTGATCAGATTATGGAGGCTGAAGCCAAATACCCAGATTCACTGGCCATTATTCTAGGTGATTTTAATAAAGGTAACTTAAGGAAAGAGTTTCCAAAATATTTTCAGCATGTCAATTGTCCCACCAGAGGCAAGAATACTTTAGACCACTGCTACACAACACTAAAAGATGCTTATCGGTCCTTACCACGAGCAGCTGTGGGCCACTCTGATCATTGCATGATTCACCTTGTACCTGCTTACAGACACAGATTTAAAGCCACAAAACCAACAATTAAATCAGTGAGGACTTGGACTGAAGAGGCAAAGTTAAAGCTACAGGCTTGCTTTGACTGCATGGACTGGAATATTTTTGAAGATACCTCTGCAGACTTGGATGAACTCACAGATACTGTAACATCATATGTCAGCTTTTGTGAAGACCTATGTGTACCGACCAGGAACTTGCGAATATACAGTAACAATAAACCTTGGTTCACAGCTAAACTTAAGCAGCTACGTCGTTCCAAAGAGGAAGCCTACAGAAAAGGTGATAGAATGCTGTACAATCAGGCCAGAAATGTATTAACAAGGGAGACCAGAGCAGCAAAAAGAAGCTACTCTGAAAAGCTAAGGAATCAGTTCTCAACAAATGAACCAGCAAACATGTGGAAAACTCTTAAAAACATCACTGGTTATGGCAAACCTCCTTCCCAAGCTGAAGGAAATCAGCAACTGGCAGATGACCTGAACGTGTTCTACTGCAGGTCTGAAAGGAAACTACAGCCATCTATCTCCACAACCTCCACCCCAGACACAACAACAACAGCCAAACCTCCTACAACTGAACCCATCCCATATGGGTTCACAACCCCTGGTGATCACAGAAAAGGAAGTGCAAGATCTATTTCACAGACAGAAGCCAGGAAAAGCACCAGGCCCAGACAAGATAACTCCTTCTTGCTTAAAAGTCTGTGCTGACCAATTAGCCCCCATCTTCACCCAAATCTTCAACAAATCACTAGAGATATGCCATGTTCCTTCTTGCTTCAAACACTCCACTATCATCCCAGTGCCGAAGAAGCCCTCCATCAAGGAACTGAATGACTACAGTTGCTCTAACATCTGTAGTTATGAAAATCTTTGAAAGGCTAGTGATGTCTCACTTGAAAACCATCACAGATCCACTGTTAGACCCCCTGCAATTTGCATACCGAGCAAATAAATCGACAGATGATGCTGTTAATATGGCTCTGCATTACATCCTACAACATCTTGAATTTCCAAAGACCTACGCAAGGGTCCTCTTTGTAGACTTTAGTTCAGCATTCAATACCATCATACCGGCATTCTTCTAACTAAACTAAATCAGCTAGAGGTACCTGAACACACTTGTAAGTGGATCACAAGCTTCCCAACACACAGGAAGCAGCAGGTGAAGCTAGGCAAAATCACATCAGATACCTGTACAATTAGCACAGCCCCCCCCCCCAAGGCTGTGTACTCTCACCACTTCTCTTCTCTCTATATACCAATGACTGCATCTCAAATGATCCATCTGTTAAACTACTGAAGTTTGCAGATGATACAACAGTGATTGGTCTCATTCGAGACAATGATGAAACCGCATACATACGGGAGGTTGAACAACTAGCCTCGTGGTTTGACCGGAACAATCTAGAACTGAAGACATTCAAAACCGCAGAAATGGTGGTAGACTTTAGGAGAAACCTTCCCATTCTACCACCTCTTACAATACTACACAACACAGTATCAACAGTAGGGACCTTCAAATTTCTAGGTTCTATCATACCTCAAGACCTAAAATGGTCATCTAACATCAAAAAAGTCATCAAAAAAGCACAACAAAGAATGTTCTTTCTGCACCAACTCAGGAAGCTCAAACTGCCCAAGGAGCTGCTAATATAGTTCTACAGAGGAATTACTGAGTCTGTCATCTGCACCTCTATAACTGTCTGGTTCGGTTCTGCAATCCAACAAGACAGACACAGACTTCAAAGAATAATCAGAACTGCAGAAAAAACAATTACTGCCAACCTGCCTTCCATTGAGGACCTGTATACTGCACGAGTCAAAAAGAGGGCAGTGAAAATATTTACTGACCCCTCGCATCCTGGACATAAATTGTTTCAACTCCAACCTCAAAACGATGCTATAGAGCACTGCACACCAAGACAACTAGACACAAGAACAGTTTTTCCCCGAACACCATCACTCTGCTAAACAAATAATTCCCTCACCACTGTCAAACTATTCACCAAGGCTGCATTACGATTACTATTAGTCTTCTCATCGTTCCTATCACCCATCTCCTCCCACTTATGACTGTATGACTGTAACTTGTTGCTTGTATCCTTACGATTTATATTAATATTGATTGTTTCCTGATTGCTTATTTGTACCCTATGACAATCATTAAGTGTTGTACCTCATGATTCTTGACAAATGTATCTTTTCTTTTATGTACACTGAAAGCATATGCACCAAAGACAAATTCCTTGTGTGTCCAATCACACTTGGCCAATAAAGAATTCTATTCTATTCTATTCTATTCCGAGATGGTGCAGTGGTTAAATGCAGCACTGCAGGCTACTGCAAGTTCAGCAGTCCAGCTGTTCAAATCTCACCGGCTCAAGGTTGACTCAGCCTTCCATCCTTCCGAGGTGGGTAAAATGAGGACCCAGATTGTTGGGGGCAATATGCTGAACTCTGTAAACCGCTTAGAGAGGGCTGTAAAGCACTATGAAGCGGTATATAAGTCTAAGTGCTATTGCTATTGCTATTGCTATTGCTATTGCTATTGCTATTGCTATTGCTATTGCTATTGCTATTCTATTCTATTCTATTTTCATTGTTACCTTTTGGGAAGAGGCTTTGTAGTATCTGAAGCAGAAGATCCAGATTCAGTCAGTTTTGTTATATATATATATTTCAAGTTTTTTATTTTGTTTTACATATATGTATCAATGTGTGAACAGTGTGGCACTTTGTGTCATACATTCTAATACAAATAAAATTAATAGAATTAATCATAGTATTACATTCAACCAACTTATATATTTCTAATAATAATAATACACATTTATATTAAATGATAGTCTGTCATTATTTAATTAGTCCATGTTTTCTGTTATTACTTTTATTTTATTATGTAAAAAGTGTATACACTAATATTTCCCCTTTCTCTTATTTCTATCTCTTATTCTAACTTTTAATCATGCCACCCTTTTATTAAAAGACGTTTTCTTTCTATCCTACCTAACTTCTAATCATGTTACCTACCTAAAAAAGAAAGGAAAGAGAGAGAAAAAGAAAAGCAAATCAGAACAACAACAAAGAAGAGACATCATCTATCCATAGTCTCTTGTCCGCTTCAGTACTTTAATTGCTATGCTTTTTTTGACTTGCCTCCCATATTCCTCTCTTGAATCTTTATCTCTGTCTGCGTCTACTTCTTGGCTATTCAATCTAAGTATTTCTTCCATCTCTATCTCTTCCACTGCCTAATTTCCAAAATTTCTATCCAGGGCCCTATCTCCCTTTCAAAAGTATCTTCCTGTATCTCCAATTCTCTTTTCAACTCTCTTAAAATATTTTCCCCCCCCCCTGGTTTAATTCATCAATTACTGTTATTTTCATTTTTATCTCCACCTTGTCTTCTTTTGTTCGCTGGTTGTTCGGTTCAATATTTTCCTCCATTTCTTCAGTTGGGTCCTCGCTTTCCTGAGCATCTTGGTCTTTATTCATCATCCCTCGTATAGTATTTTCCATTTTTTCCATAATCTCCTTAAATCCTTTCTCCATGATGTCCTTTGTGTTTTAGAAAAGCAACGCCCTCTCCTTCAAAGTTCCACTCATTTCTTTCTTATAAAGCATTTTGTTTTAGAAAATTTTGTTTTAGAAAATCCAACTTTTGTTTTATCCAAATCCAAAATTTTGTTTTAGAAAATCCAACTTTTGTCCAATAGTCCAAGAACCATTTATTCAGTCCTAAAGTTGCCCTTCAAGGGGTATACTAATCACAGTTCTTTATATCCCATAAGTAAACAATCAGTTCCATTTAAATAGTCCAAGAAGTTATCAAAAGCGTATTTACGTCCCCTTTACAGATTCAATCTTCTAGCATAACATTCAGGGGTCCCTTTAATTAAATAACTTCCATGTTTTCGTATTTGAGTCTCCAGTAATCATGGGTAGTTAGATATAATCCAGTAAACATTTTCACAGTCCTTCATCTAAGTATTCCCAGACTTGTATATTTTCCTTTCGTCAGCAGGTGGCACTCTCAACTTAAATTTCAGTGTTACCACTAGTCATTCATTATTTTAGTTGTAGTTCAATTATAAAAGCAGGATAAGCTTTTTAAGTAAATGATTCCAGCATTTTAAAATGCCTTCCCATTACCACGTCTTCCCAGTTTAAGAGTCCAATTTTCTGTATATTTTAAAAAAATATTATTTTTCCCTCTTTGCGTCTCTTCCTTCTGGTCTGGTATTTCCCTCAGAATGCTTAGTTGCTGCTTTAACAAATAGTTCTGAGCAAATAGTTCCTTGGGATTTGGTTTTAAGCAAAAAGGAATCCTCTCCCCCAGTTCCAGTCACTGTTCACCTACTTCGCTCCAGCATCAGTCTTAGTTGTTCCTCGGTTCTCCCAGCTTTGTGGCAGCCATCTTTAGGCTGCCTCTTCTCCTCGCAGTGGCTGAGAGGGAAAAAGAGCCCTGGGTCAGACAGGAGAGCTGCGACTCTCCGCAACCTCAAAGGGCGCCCCTCTTTGCTTCACTGCCCCTACAGGGCAGCTTTGGCTCCTTTCGGAGCCCACCGATGGAGAGAACTTAGCACAGGAGCATGGAGACCCACTCCACGTGTCCGATCCCGCCGCAACGTCAACCAGAAGTGTATAGGAATATATATACTTTCTTTTGAGAACAGGCAACAGAATTTCATTTTTAATGTGAACCAGTATGCTCACAGTAAAAAAAGAGAATCAATATTATCTTATCATCTTATCTTATCTTATCTTATCTTATCTTATCTTATCTTATCTTATCTTATCTTATCTTATCTTATCATCTCATCTTATCATCTTACCTTTCCTTACCTTATACCTTACCTTACCTATTATTTCATACTTGGCCAAGTATTCTTCAACATTTTCATAATTAATGACTTTGATGAAGAAATGGAAGAAATGCTTATCAAATCTACAGATGATGCAGAACTGGGCAAAGAGTTAATATTCTAAAAGGCAGAAATAAAGTTTAAACTAATCTTGACAGTTTAGGGATGTGGTTTGAAAAATAACACAATGAAATTAATAGAGACAAATTCAAAGTTAATCACTTAGGGGAAAAATCAATTTGAAAGATACAGCAGGGATATGCCAGACTAAGTATATGAGAAAAATATATTGTAATTGAAGTGAATATGTATCACTAGCAAGACATTGTTGCTGAAAAGGCAAATGTAATTTTAGATTGCATAAATTATCTAACTTAGGCTGCAGAAAGCCAGATGACCTATGTGCTAGCAAACTGTTAAGGAGTTCTATATTTCTTTGCAGTCAATTAATAGCCATCTAGATTTGTACAGCTTAATTATGATAGAAAAATGAATAAAAATACTTTCCATATTAAGGGATGAGTTTCACTTCATTCTATATTGTTCAATACATGCTTGAATATTGCCTCTAGTATTAGGCTCTCAATATTGAGAAAGATTCACAGAAATTAGAACATAGGCTAAAAAGATCAAACATAGTAAGAAGGGGATTAGAAACCATGTTTTACCGAGAAATCTGGCATGATTAGCTTTCAGAAAATATGACAAAACGAGAATATAATAGATATTTAAAGCAAATGAAGGGATGTCCCCCCAAAAGAAGTTAAGCCTTGTTCTCTATGGTACCAGAATGAAGGGCACAAAATTATGGTTTTAATTGAGAGGAAGGATGATTTCAGTATAATACTAGAAAAAAGTTCCAAGGAATAAAAGAATAATTTAATGGTGAAATTAATTCCAAGGCAGCTGGTGAACTTCACTTTACTGAATTCATTCAAAGGTTGGACGGCTATCCATTGGGGCTGCTTTAATTTGAATTCCTGCTTTGGGATGGGAGTTGGGTTCATTAGTCTATATGCCCGTTTTCAACCTTAAGTCACAGGAAACACTGATACTGATTGGTGTAATTTCTTCAGGATCTTAGGAAGACATTTTTCATCTCTACCTGCTGGAGATTGCAACTTAAACATTCTGCATGTGAAGTGTATGTTCAGCCATTCCACTTTAGCCACTCTCCTGAGATTGTGCTAAGAGATGATCCACAATGTTGACTTCACTCACCTGGTTTGAGATTTCCAATGACCCTTTAGTGGTGCATATATGTGTCACTTATAAATGAATCCCAAGGAAAGTGAATGAAGCAGGAAAAAGAGCTTGAAATACCAAGATACTCTTCTAATCAGAGAAAATTTCATTGCTAAGTTGATCTGGAATCTTTCAAACACTGTGCTAATTTTTATTAACAAGATACTGGATTTTGCTGAAGAGACTTTCTTGAGGGTTATATATTTAAGAGAGGTAAAAGTGTAGGTCAGAAGAAGATAAATGATTGTTCTGATTAGAAAATGCAGGATAGCTGCCAAATTAAATGATGACTAAGGGAATCTAAAGTAGACTGGACACTTAAGGAAGATTTGAATTGTCATATTTTAGCCTCTCGAGCTTCTGTTGCATGTGTTTCAATTCAAATTAAGTTTGAATTGAGGCTACAAAACCTTGGACGACAGGGAGGAGGAGCTTGGATAACTGGTTTAATGGACAATGCTTAGAAAGCGAAGAACTCTTCTACCTTGACTCTGGGAAGCAAGTTGACTCTGGTTTATTGATGATACCCAAATTAGATATCTCTATGCTGACCAAGTGATGTTGTCACGCTGGTTTTGCAATGTCTGGAAGCTGTAGGGGCTAAGATGGGGATGACCAGAGACAATTTCAACCCTAACAAGACTGAATAGCTGATATTTGGAGGATTTCCTAGATCTGTGACTTTAATAAGCTTGCTTCTGAATGGGATGACATTTCCCAGACAGAGCTGATGGGCAATTATAGACTGTTTCTATTTTCTTGAGTCCTGCTTCAAGAGCACTTGTAACTAAGGGATCTGCTTTGTGTACCAACTATACCTCTTTTAGAAGGCCGTATTCACTGTCACTCATGTTTTAGTCACCTATTGTTATTACTGCAATGGATTTTACATGGGACTGCCTTAAAAACGTCTTGGAAAACATCATAATTTACTGAGATACATGCTCAGGGCATTGGGAATTCCAATGCCCAATGTTGGAAGAAAGATACAACACTGATTGGGAATTTAAACTTGGAAACTCTGAAGCAATGGCAAAATTGACTGGCATATGCCCACAAGAGAAGTTTAACTAAATTCAAGCAAGGATGTTTTCCATATACACAGTATATCATGTAGCAAGCCAAAAAGAAACACAATATAGTTTTAAGAGAGTCTAAATATTTATAAACACTGTAAATTGATCAGAATATAAAAGTGGATGAAGTTAGAAGTTAAATATCTATGTTTTCCAAGCAGTTCCTTTTTTCCCTTTTTTCTCTATTAATACTTATAAATAGCAGCGAAGAGAAGAATTTAATATTATGTATTAGTTTCAAAGACTGGAACTTTTCTCATAAAATAACTCTGTGCTTTTTCCAATTCATCACTGTCATATTTAGCATTAGCTGTACAATTTAAGCAACCCCATATTCATTACATTTTAGAAATCACATTTAACACTGATGTACACTTCCCCCCCTCTTCTTCAAAGGTTTAATTTATCTAATTTATCACAATGTTAACAATTTCTAGTTGCATAAATACCACTGCACCTAGTTATCATCAGTATTCTATAATGTATTCTTTGCTTTTTATAATGTAATAAAATAATTAATTTGGGGGGGAAAAAGGATTACTTGAAAAGCTGTAACTGGTCCAGAATGTAGTAATGAGGTAGTTATGGGTGTGTATGTCTATGTAGAACCTCTACTTCAATAGCTGCACTGGCTCTCAGTTTCCCTCCTGGTTCAATTCAAGGTGATGGTTATTGCCTATAAAGCCCAGCATGGCAGGGGGCTGGTTTATTTATGGGACCACCTTTCTCCAAATATTTCTGCTCCTCCCACAAGAGTTATACTTGGCCTCTTTATTACACAATGCCATCTAATGAGACCCTATGGAATGATATACTGTATTTTTCGGAGTATAAGACGCACCGGAGTATAAGACGCACCTTAGTTTTGGGGGAGGAAAACAAGGAAAAAAGGCCTCTGCCTCCCAACAATTTGCCAAACAGCAAACAGCACAGATGATATACACTTTGCTGTATATTTCTATGCATGTGTGCCTGACCCATAGAAATAGCAAAGAATTGGAGAAATGTACATAATGCCAGAAAGTTTTCTTAAATGTAATCACACCAACTCCTCCAATAATAACAGAGCTGGAAGGGACCTTGGAGGTCTTCTAGTCCAACCCCCTGCTTAGGCAGGAACCCTACACCACTTCAGTTCTAACTTCAGTTCTAATTGTCCTAACTGTCAGGAAATTTATTGAACAGGACACTATTACATTTCAGATTATACTTTTACAGATCTTTAAATTTTATGTGGCTTTCTGGAAATACACATTCTCTGGTATTTAAAAGAAGATACAAAAGCACTGGGCCTCTTCAGAGCAAGCATTTATTTTAAAAAGCTTCTTCATTTTGTTAAGTTGTCTAGAACAATAATAAAGCAGTCTTTAAAAAATAAGTCTAATAATTTGAACACTCTACAAACATTTAACAAAGTAACAGAATCTGCCTCTACCTAGGATAGAACTCACAACCTCCTGATTGTGAGGCAAGAGCTCTTTCCTCTAGGCCACAGCAGCTTGCAACTTACTTCCTTTCAATTTCAGCAGTCAAACATTGCCAACAGTCTATTTCAATTTGTCTCCTCACAGCCACCATAGTTAGCTTCATTTTACCATGTGGCTTCTGAGTCAGCTGTGTATCGGGAGGTAGATACTTTCTTCTTGTGCTAATCAGGCTTTGCCCTGTTTGCTGTAAGAGGTAAATTGCTGGCAGGCAGAGGCCAAAGGGTGGGGGTGACTGGGTGGGTGGGGCTACATTCAGTGTATAAGACACACCCAAGTTTTCACCCTCTTTTTGAGGGTAAAAAGGTGCTTCTTATACTCCGAAAAATACAGTACTCCTTTAGATTCAGTCCCTGGTAATCTTTAGGGCTTGAAGAGCTGGCTCCTTCTCTATGCAGTCTGTTGGCTGAGCTAGTTTTGGTGTTCCTGGCTGTATATTACTGAATTACTCCATGCTAAGCCCAGATTGCCTTCTTCTGTTCTAAAGTATGCCCCCAAAGAGCTGTAGAAGCCTTGCAATAAAAATAAGAGGCAAATTTAGAGCTTTTAAGAATACTAATGACTGTTATGAAGATAAATGGAGAAGTTATTTGAAAAAGGTTCAGTTCACAAAAGGAAAAGGCACTCTAGAATTGGTCATTTTAGAATCAACCGTAATTCTTATTTCTTTTAACAGAAGCATAACTATTGAAATTAAGAGCTTCACAGTAAGTATAATTTAAGTTTTAAAAATGCCATCAACTAGCTTTACAGTATAATGGCTAAATTCCAGTAACCATTATATTAAGAGATTCTTGTTCAATGTTACAAATGTTCTATCCAACTTGCTTCTGTGCACTCAAAAATCTTATGTGAAGTGAACCATTATCTGCAGGGTTCAGACATAGGATTTGAGGCCAGCAAAAAGTTGCCAACCCAATTCAGAAGTCATTACAGAACCTTTAAAAACAACTATTTTGATTGCCATCCTTTAGTTGTAAGAACAGTTAAGACTATATGGCCATGAAATTGATGGTGCAGGTAAACAAATTGGGCTTATTTTCAAAATATTGTCTTCTTTATCAAAGCATCAAGAAAATGACTGGCAAGGGAGATAAGGAATGGAAAAAAAGCAATAGCAGAAAGTTATAAAAGAAACATTAACTTGATAAAATATCACTCTTTAATTACCTGTCCCAGAGGCTAGGTGAAGATTTTGCGAGCCTGCCCTGGAGTATTCTAGGCTGCCATAGGCAGGCAGGCACCCAGGAATTTCGTACCCTGCAGCATGAATAAAGGATAAACCATGGCTAGGAATTCGTCAAAACAACATGTCTGTGATAACCTAACAAAAATCCTGCAAACTAGCAGCTAATGTATATAAACATATGTATTGAGCTAGTTAAAATTACCGTAGGTCCCTGAAAAATATTCAGTGTATGATGGACACTTTAACAAATCTCTTCAAACAACTACCACTTCATAGATCAACAAGCAGACAACTGGAAAGAAATTAAACTAAGCCCGAAACTGAGAACTAATGGATTGTCACCTTCTAACTGAAGATCCTCCCACAAAGTGGATTCTACCATCAATCTAGCTAGTTAATTCTGTTGTCAAACAATGCCTCGAATGTTTTCTCTTATTGTTCATATGAAACCAGGAGCATTTGCTACAAGCCAAGAGTTCATCAAATAAGCCCTCTTGCTGCATAGAGTGTGCCCAATTTTCTGTGTTGCTTATTTGATCATTGTTGCTATTTTATCAACTTTTAAGGCCACTCAAGAGTCATTCTGATTTGAGTGGCCTTGCGAATTGAATGAATTAAGATGAAATTAAATATATGCTTTGATGTCATGATGCAAGCTTTATTCCTTTTATACCTTTGGGTCATGTGGCCTTCTGCAGATGCTCATGGCTAACGTTAACTGCACTGCACCTCACTAGGCCAACCAAGTATTTGTCTTCTTCTATGTGACAGTTTACTCCATTTGTCTATATTTGCCTTCCCCAGTTTTGCACTTTCAGAAAGTGTTTGATTAAAATGCCCAGAATCTATCATCTTTTCCACTGCATCTGGAAAGCATCAGATTGTGGAAGAGTGGTGTATATCATACAGTACTGAACACCTGATATGGGTCTTTAAATATCAGTGCAGAGATGATGACCAAGCAAGTAAGAAACATAACAGTTTGAATCCACTTTTAAGATATGTTGCATGTGAAATTAAAATATATCGAATTGTATGCTCCCTGTAAAGAATGGGAGAGGATTGTCCCAAAATTGCAACTTGGACATTGTAAAGATATTATCATTTTTACACCAAGTGTTTATATTTTTTCCCAAGAGATCAAGCAACTTAATTGGATTCTGGGCATCCATAGGTAAATGTGGGAAAGGAAATGATATTTGAGTTCCTTTTTTCCTCTCTTCGCAATTGTAACCATTTGTAAGGAGAGCTTTAAGGCAGAGACATGAGTGGATCAAGACCACTGCGCCAAAGAAAGGATGAGGACATCTTAGTTTAAACTGGATCTGGACTTAGATTCTGCATCTCATAAATTGGGCACATCTGGCAGCAGAAGCAAAAAGACATGTGAAGCATTGGAAATTTATTGGAGTGAACACAACTGGAACTAAACTTGAAGAAGCAAATATACAGACTATGATTAACACACAGCTAAAGCGGATTGAGTGCCTGACATAAGAACAACAGGTAAGCAGGCTAAGCAACAGGAACTGCCACAGAATAAGGAACAGCTGTGCAGCACTAGTTTGCAGTAATTTTAATTTTAACTACTTATTTTGTGCAAGTAGAGCTGTGGTGCACACACAGCTCTACTTGCACTCCCCTCCTCCCAGCCCACCAAGTCATAAAGATTGGGGACCACTGTTATAAAGGACTATTCTGTAAGTACGAGGGTGAGTCAAAAAGTAATGCCATTTTCTTTATTTCAGGTGAAGTTTTTGATAAAAATACCTGAAATTTTTCCCAGTTATAAATGATTATATCATTTACATTCTGAAATATTTTGTTTCTTACTTTTCAGGTTTTTAGACTCGCAAGGAAAATTCAAAATGACTGCCCCCTTAGAGTTGCGTCAAAAACAAAGAGCAGTGATTGAATTCCTTGGTGCTGAGGGGTAAACCCCTGTGAACATTCATAGAAGATTGTTTGAGGACAATACTTTAGATTATAGCAATGTATGCAGGTGGGTCCATCATCTGAATGATGAAAAGGTGGGAACTGTGAGCGTAGCCGATAAACCCCGTTCTGGCTGTCCGTCCACTTCTGTGAATTCTGCCAATAAAGCAATTTTACAAGGCAGGGATACATGCTCTCATTCGAAGATGGAACATTGCTATTGAGAGAAACGGTGACTATGTTGAGAAGTAGGGATGTGATCCATAGAGGACCAGCTTCATTTTGATGTATGCTACATGTTCCTGTGTTGGTAATTATACCTGTCCTAAAGAAAATGGCATTACGTTTTGACTCACCCTCAGTCATTCTATTTCTCATGTTTCTGCATCTTCAAATAATGGACATCATCAAAGAACATCTAATAGCCACTAAACAGAGGATTGTGCCATGTGCAATCAAACTGAACTGGTTTTCCAACAACTGCTATTTTGGGGCTTTCTATCTCTGAACATAGAGACCCAGATAGAGAAAACTAGGCTGAAGAGACCACGTTTGAACAGCAGGCTTTATTTTTTATTTCATACCTAACCCTATTATTTCCCTACCATCTGTAATATATCAAATAGCCTTTGCTATGCTAATAGACCAGCACAAGACATAAGGAAATAATACTGTTCTTTACATATAACTTGATTCTCTTTTAAGACGATTCTCTTATTTCTATGCCACACTATCAGTACACTATAGAATAAAAATCTGCTAGTCCATAAGCAATCCCTGCTTCTTAACTGCATGTCATGCATTCACATTTTGCCCCTTTTTTTTGCATGTGGGTGTATTGAAAGATTTAAAATTGTTGCCTGAAGTGTTGAAGAGAATTAAAATACAGTAGAACCTCTGGTCACAACCAAAATTCATTCCATAACTTTGGTCACAACTCGATTTGGTCGTGACCGGAACCTAATTTTGGAAAATTGGCGCTTACAAAAAAAAATGGAGCGAAAGGGGAAATCAGCCACAAAACAAAAAAAAGTGAATTTTTTGGTCGGAACCTAATTTAGTTGTGACAAAGAGGTTCTACTGTACCCAAGTTTTGCCCACTGACATTAATGAGAAAAATTGACTTGATTCCTTGAAGACACGGGAATTTTTAATTTTGCAATAGAAGTCTATAACTTCTGCAGACTTAAGACACCAAAATTGGCCCTTATGCCCTATATCCTAATACAGAGATAAAAGTTATACAAATCATTGAAAAAATGACAGCTGTGCCATAAAGGTGAGGAGAATCAGAATCAGCAGGAGGGCTGATGGACCATGATTAAACCTTTCCCCCTTTCTATATGGGTGTGACATCAACACATGCACAAAAAGGTTAGGGCAGCGTCCCCAACCTTTCTGGCTTGGGCAGGGGGGGAAAGAAGGAATGGTTTTATTTGAGTGGCAGGCCCGCACACTTGCATACGCAGCTCCATTTGCACGAGCAGTGGGTGCGCACGCCCACCGCTCACGCAAATTGACCTTCATGGGCAAGCACAAGTGCCCACTGCTTGTGCAAGTGGAGCTGAGCATGCATCCCCCCCACTTGCACAGCCCGGTTCCGAAGGGGCCACAGCCCAGTAGTGAGCCAGGGCCTGGGGATTGGAGACCCTGGGGTTAGGGTTTGCTTCACAACATGCTGACTACCAACTTGTCAATTTTGGTACATACCCACATGTGATACTAGTGTTGAGGATTTTCCTGTGACATACTTACGTGCTTACTCTTGACATAATAAGTTAAAAATATGAATCACATCCTGCTGTCAGACTCAATGAATTTTTTTAAAGTCTTCAAAATCCCCAATTAAATGTATAGCATAATTTTAAGCCCTGATTTTTATTGATAACTAATATTTTTCCTGCGTTCCTTCTTCATATCCTTTATGACATACATTGCTAGCAAGGCTCACATAACTTCTCCTAAGACTTAACTGAAGAAATGTTGAGAAATGCATTGAGATGTAATAAATGTGGCAAAACTCATCTTAGAAAAAAAATGTTTAAAAAATCTCCCCAAAGGGATTTAATAATTTCCTGTCAGAGATAATCAGTGTTCACTGTGGCTACATTAATCCAATTCAGAAATGTAAGGTTGAGAGATAATGAGCAATTATATGACTTATTTATTTGCCTCATATATTAGAAATATGAAGATGAAGCTGGTGACATTCCAAAATTACAGTGGAAACCTTTTTATTTTTGATAAAAGGAGGAAAGATTCTGACACATTCCAGTATTAATTCTTATCTGATGAAAGCATTTTCATTGAAAAACCAACAGGAAATGTAGCTATACTTTGATGAGCCCATTTTTTGCCTTTGTAAACATAGACACTGATTCAATATATGCATCTATTCTTTTTAAAAAGATTATTTTTATTACTTTGTCTGGTGTGCTTTCCTGCCAGGAACAACAAAAAATGGTTTATTTCTATAGATAGCTCTGCCAAATGCTGAATATTCTATATTAAAGAAAAGAAATAAGGAAGCTTTTTATTGTGTTGTGGTTGATAATGTAATGGATTTTGCTTTTTATTTTCATATTTCATTACTGACTCAGTATAATTTTTTAATATATACTGTGGTGCAAATTAGAATTTTCCCAGTGCTTGGTAAACGTAAAGGAAGTTTGAGAGCTTCATGAACCCTCGGCGGTCCCTCAGTTGTGCTAAAGATACAGACCTGGCCTTAGGCCATAACAGTCCTCCTCCTCCTCCTCCCCCCTCCCCATTGCCCCCTTTTACATCAGACATCCAAGGCAGCCAGAGTTTGAAAATAAACAAACAGAAACAGTAAACATGATTACTAGTACTTAAAAGGCCTGGTTGAAAAGGAGTACTTAATTCTTTCTTTCAAAAAATAGAATGGAAATGAAGTTTGGTGAGTTATCACAATGGTGATGTAGGAGAGTACCTCTTCTATCAAAGGTAATGGTGGTCAAAGCTTTTGAGATCAAGGCCCATGCAGGATGTAGGTTGTAGGGAGGTTGACAATTCTGCTGAAGCCTGCTGCTGATGGAAGTATTTGGAGTTCTGAAGTTGGGTGGTCTCCAAATCTAATCAAATAAGTCTCATAAAAGCTAAAGCTTTTTATGTGGGCTTAAATGAGTTATAATATTGAAAAGCATGAAGATAACCCGAGAGCACACTTGAATACCATAACTGAATTTTAGCAGAAGTAGGAGAATGCAAGTACTGAAACTGAGGGTCATTGGGCCTATCTTGTGATAGAAGTTGGGATCTACTGGGATCAACTGTGGTGATGATATAGCTGGGACCAAAAATGGGCACACACCCAAAGATAAACATTAAGGATACTCATCCCGAATTCCCACTCTTTCTCTGTATTTTTTACTCTATTTGTCTTCCTCCTTGGCCATGGGACTATCAAAGGAGGAACAACTCTCTCTTGCTAGAAGACTACAATAATCATTTGTAGGAATTTGGCTAGAAAGGCTGTGAGAAATTGCAGGACCACTGGCTTCTATGTGGGCTGAAAGGACTTCAGTTACTGGTCTCAATATCTTACAAAATCAATAGTTAACCAGCTGAACAAGCCTGGGAAGAGGTTGGAACCTAAAAATAAGTGGGAGCTAGGATGTGAAAGTCCAAGAATGTAGAGTGGGTGCAAATATGGGGAGGTAGGAGGGTTTCAAATTGTACTGAACTTCTGGAGAGGATTTACTGTTTTTGTCAGCTAGTGTTACCAGCTCACCTTCCAGGGTCCCACTGGCCAAATGCTTTGGTTACAGGAATAGATGAAATTCTATTTGTCTATGGGGATTCTCAGTCATCCAGGTCCTGGTTGTCCCAAAGGTGTGTTTTCAAAAGGCAACTGGACTTTCTTGTTTTTCCTTGAAGACATTTTGCTTCTCATCCAAGAAGCTTCTTCAGTTCTGACTGAATGGTGGGGAACAGAAGGATTTATATTCCTTGCAGTCATCTGGTCGTTAGCATTCTCTCTGAGAGTCATTGAGGTCACTTGGAGGTTTATCTGTGCCATCCGGGTCATCTAAATCAGAGTGCAAATGGGTGTGGAACTTTTTTGGAACTGCTGAAAGAACTGTGTTCAGGTGACCCTGGGGGCATAGAAGTGGCCTCAACAACTCTCAGAGTGGACTAACAACCAGATGATTACAAGGAATATAAATCCTTCCATTCTTCACCATTCAGTCAAAACTGAAGAAGCTTCTTGGATGAGAAGTGAAACATCTTCAAGGAAAAACAAGAAAGTCCAGTTGCTGTTTGAAAACGGTGTCCCACCGTTGGGACACGAAATTCTATTCCCACAACAATGCTTCCTCTTACTTTTTCGCACCCACGTTTCAAAGATCTTCCCGACTAACTGTTTTGGCAAGTGCTGTGGGGCTCTTCAAAATTGCCGTGTACCATAACTGGCCACCTTAGCACTAATACTGAAGTCCTTCTGAGCATCTTTAGTGATTTATTTATTCATCAAATTTATTGGCTGCCCATCTTACCACAAGGTAACTCTGGACAGCTTGATTGCTACCAACAATCCCACAGTGTTCATTGAAGCAAACCAACCAGGAAGATCTTTAGCATATGTCTAGTGGCTTCCAGGTTGGTTAGCATTGGCAGGTACAAAGGGACAGTCTGCAGCATGTGTGTTATAAAACCTCCCAACCAGCGGTGAAATCTACTTACCTTCCCTACTGGTTCAGAAGCGCGCGCTTTGCACATGCACCACCATCTCACATCTTTTTCACCCTCTGCGCATGCACAGAAGGCTTTGCGCATGCACAGAGGGTTAAAAACAAGAAAATGGCGACGTCCGGGCAGGTGGGCGGAGCCTCACGCTGCCGCCACTACCACTTCTCCGAACCACCAGCGGCCACCACTACCAATATGCCCGAACCGGTAGCATTTCACCCCTGCCTCCCACTCCAGTGCTTCTGTCTTGCATTGAATGTCTTACAGACTGGGGAGAGAGGAACATTCCCCACACCTCAATCCCAAAGTGCTTCTGGTTCACCTTGATTGCTTTGTAAACGTGAATAGGATGGCGTCTTCATTTCAACAAAGGAAATCAAGTTGCCTCCGTGCCCTAAATTACTTCAACAACAACAAGGTGTAGTAGTTAGGGCAACAAACTAGAAACAAGGAGATGCTAAGTTTTAGTCCTACTTTAGGCCCCTAGCTAGATTGCTGACCTTGAGCCAGTCACTTGCTCTCAGCCCTAACAAGTAGGCAATGGCAAACCATTTCTGAAATCTTGCAAAGAAAATAACAGGGTCTTGTCCAGGCAGTCACCAAAAGTCACCACTGACTTGAAGGCACACACACAAAATAATAAAAACAAATTAACCACAATCTTCTTGTAGTTCTGGAAGATGAGAAGAAATTGAAGCAATCTAAGGCATCATTAAACATGCTTTAATCTCACTCAAAAATGCTAATTCATCTAACGTTTTATTAGTTTAAGATATTATTTTAACAAATCCAAACAGAGAGATGAAAATATTCATTAGCAGAAAAAAGCTTCTAATTATGACAACCAAGTTTTATCACTTATACTAATAAGAATTGTAACAGTGAGCACATCAACAATTAATTAATATTTGAATCTTGCTTTCACTGTTCAAAACCTTTCACATGTACAATCTTGTAAGAAAATCAGTAATCCTTTATCCCATAATGAAGCTGGCAATAGGTGGTGGGACAGACACGGAGACATAGCAGCTTGCTAATGAGAATGCATGGAATACTTTGTCAAAAGGGTTGTTAAAATCAAGATACATTAGATCTATAATTCTTCCATAATTTAATAAAGTAGCTAATTCAATTAAAAAAAATGAGATAAATTTAGGTGGCAAGCTTGATTTTTACAAATCCATCCTGATGCCTGATAGATGAATAAACTGTTTTCAAGGTGCTTACAAACAGATTGGTTTTCAATCTATTCTAGAATCTTCCTGGGTATTAAAGAGATTAATCAGATTTGCAGCTCCATGAATCCTTCTTTCTTTTGTTTTATTTTTGGAGATGAGACACAGGGCAAATGTCTCCCCTCCAGTTACCTGACTTTCATTCATTCTCCAGGGTTTCTAGAAGATAAAGGACTGAGATTTGGCCAATCCATCAATAAGATCTTTCAGTACCCTATGAGGCATTATCTGGCCCTGGAGATTTAAATTTATTTAATTTCAGTACGTATTCCTTAACAATATATTGACTATTATGCTCAAGATAAGGAGAGCAGTGGCTCACATAGTTAAGAGGCTGGATTAGCCCATATTCAAAGCCCACATTCAAAGCCCAGTGACATGGTATGTCGGGGTGAGCTCCCATCATTCGCTTCAGCGCCTGCTCACCTAGCAGTTCAAAAGCATGCAAACGTGAGTAGATAAATAGTGGCCTAATTAACAGGGTCATGAAAGGAGCCCCCAACTGGGTGTACTCTGGGCAATGGTGATGTCACCAGCTAATCCTTTCACCACATAAGCACCTCAGATATGGACTGGAAAAATGCAGATGAACCACAGGTGGCAGTACACAGAGGTATGAAAATAATATACAGTAGATACTTTGAATTTTGTTAACCTCAGTGCTTCTGACCTGGAAATAGCAGTAGCTCAAGTGTCCTAGTCCCACCTGGTCCTCACAATTGCTCAAAAGTTTTAATGAAGACTCAGTCAATTAGGTATTGAGCAAATATGATGTTCCTTTGTTGCCTTTTAGCATTTTGTCATATTCTTTGAGAAACTGGCACATCTATTTCTTTACTGCCTTTTATTTTGAACATATCTGAAAAAGATCTTTTCATTCACTAATCCCAACTTATTCTAAACTTTATGTTTTCTGACATCATCTTTGCAGTTATGGGCTACCTTATGTACTCTTCCTTTATCTTTTTGTTTTCTATTTACAGCCTTCATTACTTTTAGTGTGCAATTTGTACAATCACATTGGACCCTTCTAGCTGTCTTTACTTTACTCACTGGAATTCTTTATGACTGCACTTTTAGTATCTCCCAACATCATAATCTCCTTTTCCTAACTGCTTCTCCCACCATGGAGGTTTATTTATCATTACTCTATGTTACAAACCACTTATAGCTAATTTGGTCCTACGTACCAAACATAGGAAAATCAGCATTTGCCTGTTAGAGAGTCAGGGTTACACAATTTTCAAGCAATTAACATCTCTGCTGTTAAGAGTTTTTGAAATACACTACTTGTAAAAAACCTCTAAACTAATTTAGGGCTCCAATAGAAAAGAATATTATTATCTCAGGGTTGATGATGTTACTTAATTTGGTAATGAAATGTATGCAAGAAAACAACCAAGCTCAGAGAGCACCAAGGACCTCACAATATTAGAGCTATCAGATATGGACTGCAAAAATACAGAGAAACCACAGGTGTCAGCACAGAGATATAAAAATAATAATTTACAGTAGACATTTCAAATTTTGTTGCTCAAATTGACTAGCCTAATAAATAGCTAACATGAGATCCAGCGGCGGGTTGATCCCGGTTTGGCCCGGTTCTGTGAACCGGTAACGGCGGGAGGCTCCGTCCACCCGCCCGGGACGCTTCTGTGCATGCGCAGAAGCATCACGCGCACGAACTGGTAGCAACGGCATTTAGAACCCACTACTGATAAGATCCCTTTGTCTTCCTAAGACAGGCTAAATTTCTAGAAAACATTCCCTCCCTGATCCCACTGTCATCTTATTTAACATAAGATACTTCACCTGCTTCCTACACCAATGTCTCTTTAAGTACCCCAACTAGCAAAAAGTCTGGTTATAGGCCAATCAGCTGTGAACCATTAGACAACAATAAAAAATGGGTGGGGATTACAGCTGACATCACATGAATAAGCAGGAAAGCTTGTTGATGGATTTCATAATAAAGCAAAGTGCAGTGCTTATGTATTGTTGTAGCTCAGCCTACATAACTTGATATATTCCAAAGATATTGCTCTTCTACATGCATCATATAGCATCACATTTCAACAGACATCAGTAATATTTTATAGGCATTCAACACTCTCTTTTCTATGTCAGATGCTTAATTTTAAATGTTAATAGATAACTTGTTCTACAATATCCTCCCCCAAACACATGAGTTGAAATTATTTGCAGTGATTACTAATTATTCCTTTTGCAATTACTGTACATGCAACATTTTCTGAAATGCAGGTAGATAACAATGCAAAGTTGATGGTTCAGATCCAATATTTAGGAGCTGCCAAATCGTTCCTGGGGAATAACTGTAGTATGGTCATGTACTGCCTACTCTCCTCTTAGGGGTCTCCAACCTTGGCAACTTTAAGACTTGTGGACTTCAACTCCCAGAATTCCTCAGCCAGCTTTGCTGTCTGAGGAATTCTGGAAGTTGAAGTCCACAAGTCTTAAAGTTGCCAAGGTTGGAGACCCCTGAAGATAATATATTGCAAGAGAGAAAAAATTGAACTGGTTATGTCAAGGACAATCTGATTGATTGTGCCCAGCATCTGAAGACCCAAGCAAATAAATTAATACAATGATCCCAAATGGAAAGATTATTTGGTCAGACCAGGGGTCTCAAACTCGCGTCATCACGGCATCATCACGTGACATATCGTGACTCCCCCCGTCACTAAACTAGGCATGGGCATGGCCAGCACATGACATCTGGTCATGGGCCGCGAGTTTGACATCCCTGGGTCAGAACATAGCATTGTCTTATTCTTGATAGCAATAATGGCTTATGACGAAATTAAATGGAATATATCAATATATCAAAACACATTTTGCAGATAAATCTGGTGAAGGCTTTAGAATGTAAATATTACTAACCAATGTTCAGAATTGCTGTTTTAATTGCTAAAAATATAGATCTTTGAAAATGTACCAGGTGTGAGCATTTACTGTATAATTACTCCATTCTGCATTTACTGTATAATTACTCCATTCTGAGATGCCTGAATTACCTTTGCTCTCATTCTTAAAACTATTGTCAAACATGTCTCAGTTTCACATTTTTTTAAAAAAAATCTGTATACCCAGATGAGACTTAATGCCACCTGGGTGGCTCTCATCATGCATTCATTGATTCTTTCTTTTCAAGCTTATAGAAAGCTCTGCAGTAAGAGGGAAAGTCTCAATGCATTTATAATTTGGAGGGTAGGAACAGGGGTGGGTTCCAACTTACCTCGCTGCCAGTTCGCTTCCACCCGCGTGCGCACACATACACAGTGCCGAAAAAATAAAACAATTTTTTTTTAAAAAAAGCTGAAAACAAGATGGTGACGCATGTGCAGTGCCGGAAACTCGGCTTCTGCACATGCTCAGAAGAAAAAAAAATCCAAAAAAGACCCTCCCCACAAAAAAATTCAAAAAAAAGATGGCGGCGTCCACGGACCAGCACCGACCAAACCGGTTCCGTGATGTCATCGTGACGTGACCAGCGGGTTGCTACCGGTTCGGGCAAACCGATCCGAACCAGGAGGAACCCACCTCTAGTAGGGAAGCTTTAATCTGTATTTTTTTAAAAAACACACCTTAAAATGACTTCCTTAATGTAAAACTCACATCTAAATGTATGCAACTGTCACACAAGCATGAGTCATCTTTTCTCATGTGCTAGGAAGACTCTTTGAAAGATGGGGACAATTAAGAGCTGGTTCACTGCAATCTGTAGAAAAGTTGACAGTTCTGAAGTTTAGGATTGCATGAGAAGGAAACAATGGCTTATCCATTTACTGAAGGCAAGATATTTCAAACTGGCTTCTGAATGGGCTATTATGGAGCTGAGCCAGTGGTGGGTTGCTACCGGTGTGGTCCACTCTATCGCACCTGTAGCGGCGGGCTGGTGACATCATCAAAAGGCTACCGACCCGGTGCGGTCGGTTGCCGGTGCCTAGGAGCCGCCATCTTTTTTCACGAATTTTTCGGTGATTTTTTGCTTCTGTGCATGCGCGGAAGCAAAACCACACTGAAATCTCACGAGGGGATGCGCACGTGCGCAATATTTCAGCAATATTTCGCTTCCACGCATGCGCGGAAGCAAAATCACATGAGGGGGCGCGTGTGTAGCAAGCACGCGAGCGCACAAAACGTGGTGATGCACGCGCAGCGCACCGGTAGCAACGTAAGTGAGCAACCCACCCCTGAGCTGAGCATGATGGATTATCTTTGCATAGGGTTCAATACAAGGAATGTATTGAACCTTTTTGAATGTATTGTTCCTTTTTGGCCCTTCAGCAACATTCTATATCAAGTGTGCTCTCCTTCTGGACTGTGTGAATGACGCAGTTATTCCTATATCAGATTGATATCTGAAGGTGCCAGCTGGAGTCAGCTGCTCCTGGAATTGGGAGCTATTACACAGTGTTATATAGCATCCCTTAGGCTCCATTCTATCTCCTACCGGTAGTTTTCAATATCTAAATGAAATGCTGGAGGATATTGCTGGGAAATTTAAAGCTATATATGCTATCAATAGAACGATGACTTCCAAATCTATAATATCTGCAGGTAATGGTGTGCCTGCCTGCAGTTGGTAATGAATAAATTAAAACTGAATTGAGGTGATATATATATGCCTCATGTTCAGGTTACAATTCCAGAGAATGATAGATTTCCTTGTTCTGAATGAGATTATACGTTCTTAGAAATAACAAACATTGTCGGAGGACAGCCCTGTTACTTTATGGTAGACAAATATCAGGAGTATGGTAGCACCTTTTTTGAGTAATCTGATGAAATGAGGTGTAGCACACACATCCCTACCTCTGAAGTTTAACTTTGTTGATTAACCTGTTAAGTGTATACATACACATATGCGTGTGTGTGTGTGTGTGTGTGTGTGTGTGTGTGTGTGTATTAGATGTATCACAGGTCAATTGGTTACAAATAGATACAGAAGCTTATAAATCTTAGACCTATTCACAAGAGGTGAATAGGTCTAAGATTTTCTTTCATCTATTAAAGAGCCGAGGTGGCACAGCGGTTAAAGTGCAGTACTGCACGCCATTTCAGCTGACTGTGATCCGCAGGTCAGCGGTTCAAATCTCACCGGCTCAAGGTTGACTCAGCCTTCCATCCTTCCAAGGTAGGTAAAATGAGGACCCAGATTGTTGGGGGAAATATAAATATACATTGCTTACTGGTATAAACCGCTTAGAGAGTGCTTGCACTGTGAGGCAGTATATAAATCTCACAAATAAATAAATAAATAAATAAATAAATAAATAAATAAATAAATAAATAAATAAATAAATAAATAAATAAATAAATAAATAAATAAATAAATAAATAAATAAATAAATAAATAAATAAATAAATAAATAGGAGAAAGCTATTATTGTTGTAACATATTTGTCAGGCATCAAGCTGGAAAACAGGAGACTGAGTTCTTGTCTGCCTAGAAGTCAGCTGGATAACAATAGCCAATCATTTTCTCTCAGCCCTAAAAAGGAAGGAATGGCAAACCACTTCTGAAAAACCTTGCCATTTTTTTTCTGGAAAAAGAAACGTGGAAGGAGGGGAGTAAATCTACTTTCTCCATGCACATTAATTCATTTATACCATGCACAATTAAAGCTTTATTATAATGGGTAATTGCTAAGGGCAAAGAAATATATAGACAAAATTGGTCTATTCCTTGCATGAAAGAAATTTACTCTAGTAAATTTCTGTGTCTTCAGATGGCTCCCACACCTAATATCACAATCCACCAATATAATACACCTTCTTCAGGATATTCCTCTGACCTTTTGGAATGGACTTCAGTATAGTGCAAAGATTTTGGGTTGGGGTTGGGGAAAGAGTATGCGATGGATGAAAAGGATCTTTGCCTAATTTTTATTTCTAATAGAGTGGTCACTTACTTTACATCCACAAAAAAGACAAAAGAAATTATTAATCTGCATAATATTTGCACGTTATGCAAGAATTCCAATTTGGAAATAATTGCCATAATAGAAATTCCATGCAGCTCACTGGAGTGGGGAAAATTGGGACTTGGGTGGTCATATGGCTGCTGTTTTATAACTGCTAACTGCCATCTGGCAACTCTGAGGTTTCTCTTCTCCATTCTTACAATTTTGTATAGAAAACATCCAGACCTCAGACACCTTCAAAGAGAGAACAATCCTCTAAAGTAGTAATCACAGTGCATCCTTTTGATATGATGATCTTCAATTACTGCCCAAACCATCTTGACAAACAAAATGGAGGATAAAATAAAAAATGGTAACAATTATCACTTAATGGTTTGTGGTTCTTTCTTATATGTATTTTTAAAAAGGCAGCAAATGTGCTGCAAAACTCTTCCTCGGCTGGTGTCAGGTTGCTTTTTGTAGTTTAGCATATGTTTTCCTCTCAGAGAGCTTGATGGAAATGAAAGATGTAAACCATAGGATTCAGAACAGACTGATGCATTGTTCTGATTGTGTAAACAATGAGCAGATGACTTTACTTCTTTGGTGGAAAATTATGCAGTGAAATTGCCTATCCCCTGTTCATTCAGATCTGTCAAATTAAATGGATGAAAATTCAATTCCTAAATATACAAAGAACCGCAGAGTGATGCTGATAGATGTAGAACAAGACTGACCTGAAACAAAAGGTTTCAGTGTTCTTCCAGCCATGCCGTTCCATTGACACTCTCATTCTTTTGCCCCTTCCTCAGCCACTTTTGGTTCTCTAAATAGGCACATGATGGAAATGCAGAAAAATTATCCCTATCTATAAATAGGCCTGGGAAAACTCCAATGGGAATCTTAGAGAACTACTTCCAGTCAATATGGCCAATACTCAGTGGATACACACACACACACACACACACACACACAAACACACACGTCAATCCATTGACACACACACACATTTTATATATATACCTATATACATACATATATATACAAATATACAAATATACAAATATACATACAGTACATACATACATACATACATACATACATACATACATACATACATACATATCCTGTTTCCCCTAAAATAAGACATCCCCTGATAGTAAGTCCAATTGGGCTTTTGAGTGCATGGCAATAAGGCCAAGTGCTTATTTCAGGGTTCAAAAAAATATAAGACAGGGTCTTATTTTGGGGGAAACACGGTATATATAGTTTGTCGGCTATAAAAAACTGCCTGGATGGCCCCAGGAGGGGCCGAAAGGCAAAAGGAAGCTGTGATGTTTCCTTCCATACACCAGGATGACTCGACAGAAAGAAACATATATAACCCTTTCCTGGTGAAGAGCTGATAGGGAAGAGAACCTGGCCTAGAGGTTAAAACTGCTTCCTTACAAGCAGACTGCCCAGGTTCAAATCCCACTAAGGGTATGGCTATCTGACGAGAGCAAAATAGCTTGAAATAGATCTATAAGTCTCATTTTATTTTCATTTATCAGCAAAAAATGTTACACACACACACACACACACACACACACACACACACACACACACACATCAATGGTGGGTTGCTCCCGGTTTGGTAGGAGGCTCCGCCCACCCGCCCGGGATGCTTCTGCGCAGAAGTGTCACGAGTGTGCGCATGTGGTAGCAAAGGGTTTTAGAACCCATTACTGATTGATACATACATACATACATACATACATACATACATACATACATACATACATACATACACACACACACATATATATATACACACACACATATATATACATACATAGATACATACACTTAAAGTTTCTGAAAACGGAAGCAGAAAATACCTTGTTATATGAGACAGAAGCATGAAATTAATGTAAACAGTTATAATTGGAGGGGTTGGACTAGAAGAATACCAAGGTCCCTTCCAACTTTGTTATTCTGCTAATTTTTAAATGGGAAGAATCATTAAGAAGAGTGCATCAATCAAATAAAATTTGCATCAATAAAAGCATCAATAAAATACAGGACATCAGAGGAGACATTTCCTTCTGTGCTTTAGTGAAGTAACCAGCAGTTCCTGGTTTTTATGAACGAAACGCAACTCAATGCACAAAAGGCCAAAGGTGGTTCACTTTGTCCAGTGTCTCCACTGCATAGACTTTATCTATGTTGAATTTAGTGCTGAAATTTCACCAGGCTCAAATTATCATATTTTTGGATGTATTCTGGCTCTCTCAATGCGTCTATAATGCTGGGAAGGTGGAACAAAAGAGATGAACAGAAGAATCAGCACCAGGGTGGATTGATTTAATTACAATGGCAATGTTAGAAGGTCTGAAGGGCCAGGCTGCAGATAGAGCATTCTGGGGAAGATTTATCTGTGTGGTCTCTAAGAGCAGACACTCATTTGATGGCACCAAATCCACCCATCTATCCCTTGGCAAATTAATCCAGATTGTATGAGTATACTGTGGAAAAGTTAGTGCCTCTTCAATGAGTAAGAATTAAACTAAAAGGTTTATCAGGGAGAAGGAAAAAGAGAATGGAACAAATGCATAGGCTTTTATTAAATGTAACTCCAACAGCATCCACACCTATGTAAGATCATTGCGAAACATCATCAATAATCTTTTGTTAGCAGACCATGATAAAGCTACATGCTGATGCTAATCCAAGGTTGTATGGTGTTCAGCTGATAGCTCTTAGCTTTTTCATTGTTTCCTAATAGCTGGCAGACATATGTAGCACTTGAGGGAAATTGTCCTCTGCTTCTGACAAGACAGATATAATATCTATGCTCATCTAGCGTGCCCCTTAAGTGTATTAGAAACATGTAAAAGCTAAAGAAACTAAATGATCCAAGCTCAAATACCTATTCCAGAGAATAGGCTATGAATGCAGATGAATAACGGAAACTGTATCATTTGCCATATGGGACGAGGCTGATTCAACACAACGCTGAAGTTACAAAAATGCAAGTTTGGTTTCTGTTAACAAGACTGCGTAGAACTGAAACCCACTTCTTTAAAATTGAAGGCATATATTTAGAAGATAACTCAGACAGGGTTAAACATCTTGGTAACCTCCAGGTAATCTGGAAATCACTGCTGTGAACTGGACCATACTGGCCAGAATGGAAGAAACTTGAAGTCCAAGCCATTAAAATGTGCTAGGTTGCTTCTCCTTGATATTAAGGAATTGAAAGAGATTTTTGTGGCTGCCCATGATATAGTGTTTGTATTCATACAAATTCTAAGTATGACCACATTGCAGCTTGGCAACTGTATTTGCATAAGGTACTACAGTTTGGTTAGTATTAATGTAGCAATGTAGTTTGATGCTTAGCTGTCATTAAAAAAAACCTTCCTCAATTGATTTGTTCTTCAAAGTATTGTGTGAACCCAGAAAATATTTTCATTTGGTCATCAGATTAATCATGTTGGGCAAGTGTAAGCATAGCCTTTTAGGGACAATATTCTTTTAACACTATAGTAAGTGCACTAGCAGAATTCCTAATGTTCCACTTCTACATATTTTAGTTCATGCTAGATTACTAGTTCAGCTCTAAGATGGTGCAAGCACAGTTGAAATTCTGCTTGCATTCTGGTTGCCACAACTCAAAAAGTACAGTATATAATGACTTGGAGGAAGCATAGAAGAGGAGGAATCATAACTCAAGACGGTGAACATACCTAAAACTCCTTCCTTACTCCTATTTTCCTCACAACAACCTTGCAAGGTATATTGGGCTGAGAGAGAGTGACTGGCCCAAAGGCTTTCATGCCTAGGGTGGGACTAGAACTCTCAGTCTCCTGGTTTCTACCATCATGCTTTATCCACTACAATCTTGAACCCTTTAATATTTCACATGTTGCAAGGTCTAAGCCCGTGATGGCGAACCTATGGCACGGGTGCCACAAGTGGCACGCGGAGCCATATCGGTGGGCACGCGAGCTCAGGTCCGGTGTGTATGTGTGCACCAGCCGGCTGATTTTTGGGCCTTCTGGGCCCACTGGGAGTTGGGAAACAGGCTGTTTCCAGCCTCCAGAGGGGGTGGGGAAGGCCGTTTTTGCCCTCCCCAGGCTCCTAGAAAGGCTCTGGAGCCTGGGGAGAGCGAAAAATGGGCGTGCCATTGCATGCTGGGAGCAGGGGGGGGTCATGCGTGCATGTGCGGGGGTGCATGGAATTATGAGTGTGGGCACGCACACACGTGATCCCCCGCATTCCCCCCCCCCTTTTGGCACGCGAACCAAAAAAGGTTCGCCATCACTGGTCTAAGCCATCACAATCTCCCAAAGTTGAATTCAAAATGGATCCCCTCTCTGATGACATTAGATGTGTTCTTTGGCACATGTTGCCCATGGAACTAAGAATATTATATGCTCAGTTTTATACTATCATGTAGATATTTATAAGTCATTTCTCCCATTTCTAGTTTTTTATTCTAAACTTAAAAGTTTATTTTATTTATTTATTTATATATTTTTATTTATTTATTTTGTCAAGCATATGCAGTATAAGATTACAGAAAAAGTATAAACATGATTGTGAATACATAAAATGTATAAACATGGTTATGAATACATGAGATGGTTACGAATACATGGGGACATTAGGACAGGGACGGTAGGGACGTTGGTGAGCTTATGCACACCCCTTACAGACCTCTTAGGAATGGGGTGAGGTCAACGGTAGACAGTCTAAGGTTAAAGTTTTGAGGGTTTGGGGAAGAAACCACAGAGTCAGGTAATGCATTCCAGGCATTGACCACTCTGTTGCTGAAGTCGTATTTTCTGCAATCGAGTTTGGAGAGGTTTATGTTAAGTTTGTATCTATTGTATGCTCATGTATTGTTGTGGTTGAAGCTGAAGTCATTGTAGCAGATAATTTTATGTGCTACACTTAGGTCAGATGGAAGGCAGTGTAGTTCTAAATTGTCTAAGCCCAAAATTTCAAGTCTGGTGGCATAAGGTATTCTGTTGTGAACAGAGAAGTGGAGGACTCTTCTCATGAAATATCTCTGGACATTCTCAATTGTATTAATGTCCGATATGTAGTGTGGGTTCCAGACAGATGAGCTGTATTCGAGAACTGGTCTAGCAAATGTTTTATATGCTCTAGTTAAAAGTACAATATTACCAGAGAAGAAACTACGCAAGATTAGGTTAACTACTCTTAATGCCTTTTTGCAATGTTGTTACAGTGGGCTCTGGCACTTAGATCATTAGAGATGAGTATATCAAAATTCTAAATCTCTCGGTCTGCGCTCATACGGGAGGTTCTTTAACCTCTTAAACATGAGTTGTCCTTCTATTCATCTTTTCAAGGTTCACTCAATGGCATTTGAGACCACCTGCTGGAACTGTCATCAAAAAAAAGATTTCCCCCATCTTCTCCTTCCTTCTCTTGCAAACAGAACTCACATTCTGCTTTGCAGAGAGAGAAAAAAGGGGCAGAAATACAGACTACATTTCAACTAGCACACTTTCTTGCTGCCTCACTGACTGCAGCAAAGTATATTGGGGTTGCAGTCTGAACTTCCTCTTTCCATTAGGTATGGCTAATTCAGGATTTGAAGCCAGGCCCTCTTAAATTCTACATCACAATCATTCCTGAAGACCAGGGGTAGTTAGCCCTTTTCGTGGCCAGAAAGGCATTTTCTTCTCTTGCTATTTTTCCATTTGCCATAAGCCAAAATAATTGCAGTGTCCCAATGCCCACAAATATTTCAAAGACTCCATCCATTCATTTACTGACATGGATGAGGGAGGTTCTCCCAGCAACCACAATTTACTGTGGGGGATAAAGTTTATCTGTCTACCAAATATTTGAAATTGCAGTGGTGTTCTAGGACAGTGATGGCGAACCTATGGCACGGGTGCCACAGGTGGCACGCGGAGCCATATCTGCCGGCACACGAGCCGTTGCCCTAGCTCAGCTCCAGCGCACATGTGTGTGCCCGCCAGCTGATTTTTTACTTGCGCGGAGGCTCTGGGAGGGCGATTTTGGGCTCCGGAGGGCCTCCGGGGTGGTGGGGGGGAGCATTTTTGCCCTCTCCAAGCTCCAAGAAAGCCTCTGGAGCCTGGGGAGGGCAAAAAATGGGCCTACTGGGCCCACTGGAAGTCGGGAAATGGGGGAGTGGGGGGGGTCATGCATGCACAGGGGGTGGGGCGAGTGGGGGGCTTTAAATTATGGGTATAGGCACGCACACACGCGCACTACTTTGGCACCCGAGGAAAAAAAGGTTCGCCATCACTGTTCTAGGAAGTTAGGACCAAAGTTTTTAGGTCCTTTTGAAATTATTAAGATAATTAACCCAGTCACTGTGAAACTTAAGCTCTCTCGTCTGTTAGGGAAAGTGCATCCGGTTTTCCACAGAAGCTTGTTAAAGCTGGCTGTCAGTTCCTCTATTAGGCCAGTAGATTGGGCCCCACCGAAGCCTTTACTAATTGTTGGTTTTAGATTTAGATTTAGATTTATTATTAGAGTTGGAAGGTACCTTGCAGGTCATCTAGTCCAACCCCCCTGCCCAAGCAGGAGTTCCTACACCATTTGAGACAGATGGCAGTCCAGTCTCCCCTTGAAGGTCGCAAGTGTTGGGGCTCTCACAACCTCCGCTGGCAAGCTGTTCCACTGGTTGATCACTCTCACCGTCAGAAAGTTTCTCCTCACTTCCAGGTTGAATCTCTCCTTGGTCAGCTTCCATCCATTATTCCTTGTTTGGCTTTCTGGTGCCATAAAGCAGAGGTCTCCAACCTTGGCAACTTTAAGACTTGTGGACTTCAACTCCCAGAATATCTCAGCCAGCTTTGCTGGCTGAGGAACTCTGGCAGTTGAAGTCCACAAGTCTTAAAGTTGCCAAGGTTGGAGACCCCTGCCATAGAGAACAGCCTGACCCCCTCCTCTCTGTGGCATCCCCTCGAGTATTGGAACACTGCTATCATGTCACCCCTGGTCCTTCTCTTCGCCAGACTGGCCAAGCTCAGTTCCTGCAACCGCTCTTTGTATGTTTTATTTTCCAGACCCTTTATCATCCTGGTTGCTCTCTTCTGCACTTTCTCTAGGGTTTCAATGTCTTTTTGTAGTGTGGTGACCAAAACTAGATGCAGTACTCTAGGTGTGGTCTGACCAAGGCTTTATAGAGTGGTACTAGTACCTCTCTGGTCCTTGATTGTATCCCTCTATTTATGCAGCTCAGGACTGCGTTGGCCTTTTTGGCTGCTACTGCACATTGCTGGCTCATATTTAGTTGGCTGTCTACCAAGACTCCAAGATCCCTCTCGCAATCGCTGCTATTGAGTGTGGTTTCACCCAGTTTGTATGTATATTTTTGATTCTTTTTACCTACCGTATATACTCGAGTATAGGCCGACCCAAATATAAGCCGAGGCACCTAATTTTACCACAAAAAACTGGAAAAGTTATTGACTCGAGTATAAGCCTAGGGTGGGAAATGCAGCAGCTACCGGTAAATTTCAAAAATAAAAATAGATACCAATAATGTTTTTGAATATTTATTTCAAAGAAAAACAGTAAATATGTTCTTGTGTTTCTTCTTGTGCCTATAAAGTTTTGCATTTTTTTGACAATAAAGTGATCATCTGCCTGTATCTTTCAAAGATCTAGATATCCTCAAATATTTTTTCTGGAAATAATATTTTTTGGGTGATGTTCAATGACATTATACTTTCTTTGTTCTGATATCCTTATGTACTTCATATCTTTCAATAATGAAATATCTATCTAGATTCTCAAACATGTACCTTCCTCCTCCTCCCTTAGATAACTAGGGTTATGTGTTTATTTGTGTCTTGTGCAGAAAAACAGCAAGGAAGATTTTTTCTAAAAACATCATTTTAAAAGTCTTTTCAGGTTTTTAATTTTCTGGTCTCTAATTGTTCGCCGCTGTTATTTGTGTGAAGCGATAGCCATTTTTCCGCTCCGCTTCACTTTTCTCCAAACTTTTTTTTTCAAAATTCTTCCTTAAAGGAGAACCGCTTTAAAAGTAGGGTTCTTTTTTTTTCTCACCCAGATGTTTCACTCCGCTGTTCCTCACTTCTTCAGCGTGTGTGTGTGTGTGTGTGTGTGTGTGTGTGTGTGTGTGTGTGTGTGTGTGTGTGTGTAGGCTTTCTCCTGGCAACCACTTTGCTTGTTCTCTTCGCTTTTTGCCCTGCCTTCCTCATAAGGAAATCTAAAGTTAACCCTTTATTTGCACAACTCTGAAGCCGCCCTCTCCTACCGCATCCCGGGGCACTCGCTCTAAGGAGGTTCCTCCGTCCTCCTGCCTGGCCTGGGCGCTCCAAGGAGAGCCAGCCAGCCAGTCAGCCCTACTGCAGCCATCCGTTCGCTGTTCTTTGTCCGGGATTCACTCGAGCAGCCCGAGCCGAATCGGGTGAAGAGCAGCAGAGCGGGAAACAGCGCTGCACAGCCAAGCGACAGGAAGAAGCGGAGGGGCTGTACAGCGGTGGTGTCGCCTCCCCTTACTCCCCGCGCCTGCCTTCCAAGCCAAGCGGACTCCTCATAGCAACCGCCTCTTCGCCATCCACCGAGCAGGAGGAGGACTCGCTCTTTCGAGCTGCAGAAGGCGAGAAACTGCGAGGTGCCGCCGCCAAAAGCAGCAGAGGAAGTGGAACAAAAGAGGGCGAGAGCGAGGAGGTGACTGGCAGGCAGAGAAGGAGGAAGAAGAAAATCGCGCAGAGCCGAAGGGGCAGTGGGAGGCGAGGAAAGGAAGCGGCCGGCAGAGCCGAAGGGGAGGCTCTGCTCACCGCCTCCTTTCCTTGCCTCCCACCGCTTTTTGGCTCTGCCGCCGCCACTGCCTCCTCCTTTCCTCACCTTTCAGAAGCCCTGAAGCTCTGCCGGCAGAGCCAAAGGGGCGGCGGGAGGCGAGGAAAGGAAGCGGCTGGCAGAGCCGAAGGGGAGGCTCTGCTCGCCGCCTCCTTGCCTTGCCTCCCGCCGCTTTTTGCCTCTGCCGCCGCCACTGCCTCCTCCTTTCCTCACCTTTCAGAAGCCCTGAAGCTCTGCCGGCAGAGCCGAAGGGGCGGCGGGAGGCGAGGAAAGGAAGCGGCTGGCAGAGCCGAAGGGGAGGCTCTGCTCGCCGCCTCCTTTCCTTGCCTCCCGCCGCTTTTTGGCTCTGCCGCCGCCACTGCCTCCTCCTTTCCTCACCGTTCAGGAGCCCTGAAGCTCTGCCGGCAGAGCCGAAGGGAAGGCGGGAGGCGAGGAAAGGAGGCGGCCGGCAGAGCTTCAGGGTCGGAGGTCTGGGGCTGTTGCGGCGACGGAGCCTCCCCTTCGGCTCCCACTGCTTTTCGCCGAGGAAAGGAGGAGGCAGCAGCAGCGGCGGCAAAATTTCCAAGTGAAATTTTTAACTGACTCGAGTATAAGCCGAGGCGGCTTTTTTCAGCCCAAAAAGTGGGCTGAAAAACTCGGCTTATACTCGAGTATATACGGTAGGTGTAGAATTTTACTTTTCTCCGTGTTAAATTTCATTTTATTGCTTTGGGCCCAGTGTTCGAGTCTGTCAAGGTCCCTCTGGATTTTGAGTCTGTCCTCTGGGGTGTTTGCTACTCCCGCCAGCTTGGTATCATCTGCAAATTTGGTTAGTTCTCCTGCTATTCCCTCATCTAGGTCATTTATGAAGATATTAAAGAGTACTGGGCCTAGGACGGAACCTTGTGGTACACCACTGCTTACTTCATGAATATGGTCATGAATATTATGAGGTTAAATTGATTTTAGATTCCAGGATCTATAGGGGTCAATTACTGTATTTAATACATTGGAAAGGATACCCTATTTCAGAGGCAACCTGAGTAAAAAGCTGGAAGGTAGATGCTGACAGATTAATAAAAAAAATTTCATGAGAGGAATCCTCATAAGCCTAAGGGGGTTCCTGGAGGTGGCAGGGGAAGTTAAGAGTTTAACTAATCTATTATGGTTATTTCTTTGCAGGAAGTTCTTTTTGCTTGAAGGGGGCAGCCGGTCGATCCTGAAGATGACATATGTGTAGCCATATTTTATTGTAGCCTTTGTCTATTTTTTTATCTCTCTCTTGGCTTTTTAGGTTTGCAAGTAAAGGAATTTAATGGTACTTCAGGCTTGCCACTCTCTAGCTGTTGAAAGGCAGGTTATAGAGATCAAGGGAGAATGTTATGTCTAGGTGGCATTCAGGGATGGGTTGCTCTTACTTGCCTACAGGTGCGCTGCACACGCATAATCTCATTTCGCGCACGCATCCTCACGAGATTTTGCTTCCGCACATGCGCAGTAAGCAAAAAAATCCCAAAAATCCCAGAAAAAAGATGGCACTGCGCAACAGACCAGCGAAGATGGCACCGGAGCCGTCGCACGCAAATTGCCCAATCGGAGGGCCCCTACTGGAACGGCGCACTGGACTGCACCGGTAGGAATCCACCACTGGTGGCATTACTTCCCGTGGGAACAGAGAACATGCCTGCAGCTGGAGGAAGGTGGAGTTGGAGTCACCAGACTGATGGACTGAGAATTGATTGGAGATTATGACTCAGAGGGGAAGTTTCAAACTTTAGCTTTTTATTGGGTGTGATTCCGGATCCTGGCCAGAGTTGGAATTGCACCAAGTCCTTGCCAATTTGATATGTTCCTAATAAATAGACATTAATGGCAAATGGATGCCTTGGACTTTATTTCAGGGGACATATTACTTGGAAGCTTGAGAGTTACAACAGCACTGAAAAAAGTGAGTTATGACTATTTTTCACAGTTACAACCTTTGTAGTATCCCCATGATCATGTGATCAACATTCAGACGCTTGGCAACTGGTTCATATTTATGACGGTTGCAGTGTCCCAAGATCACGTGATCTCCTTTTGAGACCTTCTGACAAGCAAAGTCAATGGGAAAGCCAGGTTCACTTAACAACTGTGTTACTAACTTAACAACTACAGTGATTCACTTAACAATGGTGGCAAGAAAGGTTGTAAAGTGGGGGCAAAATTCACTTAACAAATGTCTTACTTAGAAACATAAATTTTGGGCTCAATTGTGGTTGCACGTCGAAAACTACCTGTAGTGTACTATGGGTCCAGGAAGAAAGTGTGTGTGTGTGTGTGTGGGAGAAATCCTTCAAGCTTTTTAAAAAATGAATAGGAAGATGGCAGTAATAAAATCATTATTGTCAGCTCTGTGAGGTAGGAAACAGTTTCCACAAGTAATACTGGATCTTTACTTTATTGATATAATAAACTATAGTTACAGAATATTGAAAGCCTGACAATTTCCCCCTTCCCTCTCTTTTATACCAAAGGAATAAAAGTGGGGTCACTTTACATTTCTTTCTAATGCATTCTTCTCTTCCCAGGCTTAATTCTGTTTTGCTAATGGTTTCCGCATACCTTCTTCAAGGTTATTCCTGTAGTTCTCTACAAATGATACAGTCATGAAATCCACATTCTTTACCTGCGTACAGATGGGGGATCAGTATCTGTTTTTCTAGTAAAACTCTTCTTGTACCTTTCTAAAATAGTGCCTGGGGAAATGTAAAACGTTGTGTCATATCTCGCACAAATATTGGGCCTAATGGATCTGCTAGAATGTCAGGGGTCTCCATCCTTGGCCACTTTAAGACTTGGGGACTTCAACTCCCAGAATTCCTCAGCCACCTTTGCTGGCTGAGGAATTCTGGGAGTTGAAGTCCACAAGTCTTAAAGTGGCCAAGGATGGAGACCCCTGTCTAGATTAGCATTGACATCAGCCTTCTCCAGCTTGGTGTTCTCCAGCTGTCTTGAAAACTCTCAGAATTCCCAGATTAAATACAACTGGAATTGCCCTGTTAAGAAAGGTCTGTCTATGGTGACTGGATGCAGCACTTCTGGATTCCAGAGAACGATCTGTCCAGCTCTATAGGAAGACGTTGGAGATGAAACCTTGATTATGGTGCCTGACAAACATATCCTCTTCCCCCAAAAGCTTTCTCACCTTCTGTCCTTCTTCTAATTCAGACACTAGGAAATGGACTTCTTTAGCGATCAACTTCAAATAAGAATGGCTTTTACAGTAAATCAGGACAGAAAGCTGTTTTATGCCACTATATGTCTTCTTCTCTGCACCAATATTTAGGAAAGTATCTTCTCCTGGGCATGAAATAAACTTGGCAATTTCCACATGAGCAGGGTCAAAGACAGTCACTCCAATTCATAACATTACTCAGCACCACCCAGAGATTGTTTATACCACAGCTCCCACTTCTGCCTCTTAAATGAGAGTGGTGTTTTTGTGGCATTTAAGCCGGCAGAGTCTGTTCCTTCTTTCTCATTACTATTGAATCAGGTTCTTATTTGCCATACACAGTTCACTTAATTGACCCTTAGACTCACTGAGTAGATTGAACTTGGACTTTCATTGGCATGGGGGAAATATTCTTGACAATTGCACATAGCTCATGACAATTATAAAACAAACATTGGCAGTACAATTCTTAGACAATGAGAATCACTCTCCATTTTCTCCTTCAAGATGATGGGCGCAAAGTATTTTATGTTGCTTATGTTTTTCTTTGATAAATTAAAAACTGGGAATATAAACTATGTTTTAATAGGCCTTTAAACCTTTTAAACCATTGAATTTTAGATTCGTTATATATTTTAATGAAATATCTGATTGTACTATTTAATGAATATTGGAAATTGATTTTTTAATTGTTCTTCCCTTATCATGTTAATGTTTCATTGCTGAAAATCAACTAAACAATAGAAACTTAGTATATTACAATAATATTCTTTATCAGGCTGTCAGAATTTAAGAAGAAATATTTAGGGAGTTTTTTCAATGGTCCATAGGCAATTTCTACAAGAATTAGAATGTCATATTTGCTACCACGCATATTACTTAAGGTCCCATTTCCATCATTTATAGGCATGAAGACTTTTAAATGTAGTCCTCTTTTTTTCTCCCCTAGAACTTTTCTTGTGTTAAAAAAACCAAACAAAGATAAGAAACATCTCTTCTAAACCAGTTTTCCATGCTCAAGTGGTTTTCTATTCAAATCATTACTTGGCTTGACAGTGCTTTTCAGAAATTCCTTTTCAAATAATTGACTAGGGCTCCTTTTGCAGAATGATAGCTGCTGCTCAACAGGACAGGTTTAATTTAACAACACTTCATACAACAAGGAATTTCTTGCTTCTCACCTGCTTTTTTTTTAACGGTGGTGTGAATAAGTGACAAACAATTGTTCAACATACTTTGCAAAGCTTTATATACAATACCTCAGGTCAGGGGTGGGTTCCTCTTACCTTCGCCACCGGTTCGCATCGCGACGTTTTGCGCGCGCGCACGTCCTCCACTCGCACGCGCGTCCCCTCATGCGATTTGGCTTCCGCGCATGCTCAGAAGCAGGAATGAGCCCGAAACACAGCTGAGGAGCTCATCAGCTGTGCTTTGGGCGAAGAAATAAAGGTCAGAATTCACCTGCGGGTGGGCTGGCCCTTTTTCAAGCCACGGAAGGGGAAAAATTAGCACAAAATCAAAAAAAAGATGGCGGCTCGCACGGAATGGCACTGACAGTGACGTCATCAGTGGGCCGCTACCAGTTCAGGCGATCCAGTCCGAACCGGGAGGAACCCACTCCTGCCTCAGGTGTACAACTAATTATTTCTGTAGGTCTTGAAAATTAAAGTAATTAATGTAATGTACTTCAGTACAGATATGTTCCTCTGGGAGCTGAATTTGACTACAACCTGTTTTTATACATACATAGAGTGACACATTTTCTGTAGTCCATCCAGTTGTGCAGTTTTCAATTCAAACTCAACATTCACAGATCAATTCATCCATACTAAAAATACTCTATATTTAAAATTTCCAAGTGTACCTGGATTGCTGAATTCATGAAAGAAACTGGAAATTTATCCTATAATCCAGTGGCATGGGACATCACTGTCAAACAACTGTTAAAACATAGGTAAATATTCTATGGACTATGAATTACATTAACCCCCCAGTTCAATTTTTGTGCTGCTCAGAACCTTTCAAAATCATATCACTCATCCATTTATATTCTGCCTTTCCTCCAGCAGTGCAGGACAAGTTTAGCCTAAGATCTCTCTCTCTCTCTGGCAAATGTCACTTGTCAGCTACCATACACAATACTTGACCGGACAGATCAATGGTCCAAATCAATGAAAAGCAATTTAATCTGACAACAGGGGCTTTAACTTTATTAGAATCAAAAAGAAGAGATACAGATGTAGATATATGGTGTTGTGAATGAAAATGCATGGTTGCAATAAAAAAGCAAAAAGTAATGACTCACTGTAACATATTATAAATAATCACAAAGTTGATCTCTATCTAGGAAAAAAATTAATTACTTTATAAAACAATAAACTGACACAAAGCATGTATCTCAACACCCTCCCCCCAAGAATTATGCAGGAACACATGAACTTATACAAGTTTTGGGGAAAGAGGGAAAGTGAAAGTGAGTAGATTAACTGGATAAAATTCCATGAAATGCAATCAATTCCAAAATTCTGAAAATAAATATGTGGCTGATTTCTGAACCCTTCCAATGGGACATGGTTTGCAAAACTGTATGTAGTTTTAAAACAATAGTGTCCGCTTCTTACACTGGAATAGTTAGTAAAGTCATTTAACTCTAGATGTTCATTACCTGATCTTTATTTATGTTCTTGTCCCTAAACATGGAGCTTTCTTAAATGGCCTAAGTGTATTAAAGATAGATGGAGCTGCACTAAAGAAACCAGCAGGGACAAGCTTAGATAGTGTTATAAGGTTTATAAAACAAGAAAAGTCTAGAACAGTGTCAATTTCATACAGAGACATTGAAGAGAACACCAAGCTGAACTAACTGAATTGGCAAGAAAATGGTTATAATTTGAAGAATGAGGAAGAAATGACACTTTTCAGGGCTTAATCAGAATTTCTGTCTCATCTTTCCATGGAAGACTATAGTATTCCTGTCTTTTTCTCCCTCCTCTTGCTAGTTCTCCTCCATCATCTTCTGATTATATATGTCTTGAAAATAACCAGCCACCCCATCTTAGAAACATGATACTCAACAAAAGGGGCCTTTGGTTTATGACCGTTATGTTCACTTTCATACTTAAATCCTGACTACAATCTTTATGGGTAGTTGCAAAGTCCATATTGACTGATGGATTGATTGGCCTTGTTTGCCCATCTCGCCTTGCCCTGAATATTACATATTAATCATATGGAATGTGCAGGGCAAGGAAAAATGTATGCATGGTTGAAGCACATGGTAAATACAGCAATGAGTGAGAACCATTTTCCTTAAATCCAATTCATTATTTCTATTGATGCTCACATTATCCTTCTCTCCTTCCTTAAACCCAATCACTTCAACATAATCTGAACAGCTGAAGGAGCTGGACAGAGGCAGGGGAAATTAAAGAAAAAGCTTCCAAGGTGCACATTTAGATTTTAAGTTCCTTGGGGTAGTTCCTATAATGCCATACACACTTATAATGCTGGAAACTTTAGACAAATAAAATGGATGAAAATATTGTGGACTGTTCCTGCCTAAGATTCCAACTTGGTCAGCTTGTCAAAACGTCACCATTTCATTCCTCATCACATACCAGATTTCAGTGTTATTCAGTTCTAACCATTGTATTATGTTCACTGAACTTCACTGCGTTCTTAACAAATGGTCCCACCCCAATGGCCCCTTCCCAGAATGTTTCTACTTCTGTATACTGTGAGATTTATCATACCTGTTGCTACCTTCCTCTTGGTGTTTGGGCTCAAGAATTATGCAGGAACACATGAACTTATACAAGTTTTTGGGAAAGAGGGAAAGTGAAAGTGAGTAGATTAACTGGATAAAATTCCATGAAATGCAATCAATTCCAAAATTCTTTATTACAAGCCACACTACGCTTTGTATTTCCCTGCTGCAAAGCTGGATTCCTTACAAAAGAAACACTTAATCCATAACTACTGCCAAGATTATTACTTCAGACCGCTTCTGGTATTAAATGCATGCTTCAGCCAAATGATAATAATGAACACCTACATCTGCTGTTTTTAAAGTGACCAGTTAAATCATGCACTTTAGTTCTTGTACATTGGAATCAATGGGATTACAGTGGGCTGACCTTTGGCTGCCTTTGTTCACAGTGCTGCATTGCAAAGTTGCACTAATGACAAACCAGTAAGAATAAATGGTAAGAATGGGCTAATCATATAGTCCCCAGATTGTTTACTGTCCAAACAATTGCTGCAATGCAGCAGCAAATTACATGAGCAGAGCAATGCATGGAGAAGGGAAATGCCTGCTGCCTCTCTGCGCATTTGCTAAGACTGTGACGTATTAAGAGAAGACTAGATATAAGCCCCAGAGCACGAGGCTGACAGTGGCTTTTTTTTTTATTTCTAATACAGTTTGGTGGGTATACTCTGGACACAAACACAGTGTTAACTGTGCCAGACAACATGCCACAACATGGTTTACATAGCTAGGGCTTATTGAATAGAATTCGCTGGCATTAAATAGCATTTGAGTCATAAACCGGGCTTTATAAACTACAATGGCTAGGTTCATACAATATTTAAAGGTAAAACAAGCAAGCTTCCCTATGGTTTGATGTGCTATGGGAATTCTGCCAAGAACATGACAAAAAGAACCAAAAGGAGAAAATGAAAAAGCATGAACATTTTTAGAAACACAAGGCTGCTGTGTTGGATAGGTTCCTTGAGACTTACAAGGAGCCAATCATATGATAATGGTAGATGTTATCATCATAAGAATCATGTGATAACGGTCCACAAGTTATGAGGGCAGTGGTACTTTATTGCTCATAAGATCCAGCAAATGGAGATTGGAAAATATTGCATAGATCATGGTTCCCCTTATTGAAATGAATTTATGGGCATGTATTTGCAAGGTAGAGGATGGAAAGATATGAGGGTCATGAACTAGGAATTCTATTGGAAAATGCCAACTAACTGGAACTAAACTAGAAAAAAATACACCTTGCTATTACTATTGTTGATAGAACACTCTGCACAGTTAGGCAGCAAAAGAATATTTCAGGGAGTCAGCTTCCATTGTATCATCAAATCAAGAAGTCTTTGACTCTGATTTGGCTTATTTTAGACCAGCATGCTGTTCTTGCCACCCAGTGATCTCTCTATCTAACTAGTTTTCCCCATTTCAAATTCGATAGATGTTTCTTTAGTTGATAAGTAGAAGCTGAGAAGAGATCAATCGAACAGGTTCTCATAACTTTCCCATAGGGAAAGGGTGCTGCTGCTGAGCTGGCAAGAAGAAGGAAGAAATGGAGACTTAAGTCTGGAACAAGAAGGAAAAGGAGGTGGAGGTGGATGAGCACACCAAGAGGGTCTAGAAAGAATTGACCCTTAAAAGAGTTGTTGTTTCAAAGGCCCCAGGACAAGAATCCAAAGGTTTGTGATTGGGAGAGGTCTGAAGACCCTCAGAAGGAAGAGGACTGGCAATGGGGCAAATCTACTCCATGCAAAGAGCTTTCATGGGAAACTACATCCTGCTAACAAGAGAAAAGCACCAGAGAGAGAATCAGAGGTGGGTTTCTCCCGGTTCGGACTGGTTTGCCCAAACCGGTAGCGACCCGCTGGTGATGTCACAATGATATCACGGAACTGATTCGGTTGGTGCCGGTCCGTGGGCGCTACCATCTTTTTAAAAAATTTTTTTTTCTTTTGAGCATGTGCAGAAGCCGAGTTTTCGGCACTGTGCGTGCGGTCGCCATCTTGTTTTTGGCTCCCCCCCCCCGGATTTTTCAGCATTGCGCATGCACGCCCACACGGCGCGCCCATGCAGCATGGGAGGAAGCGAACTGGCAGCGAAGTAAGGTAGAACCCCTGGAGAGAATGCCAGCTAGTGTAATTACTCCCTACTTATCTCTATGTAGGAGGTAAGGACAGAACATAGGAGTAGCAATATTTGAATTTAGCTAACACATAACAGGTAGAGTTTACCAGGAGCAGAAAGCTTTACTTTGCTTGTTGAGAAAGAGTTTGAGAAAGAGTTCACTTTAAAATGTCTGAGTAGTTGCTTCTCCTGTACCTCAAGCTGCTACTGCTTGCTTTTTATCACTGTTCTTATCTGTTTTAGGAGGAAGAACCAAACTGTACAGAAATGCTTCCTGGAATGGAAACTAAAGGCTTATGTTGCTATGCTTGCTGAATAAAAAGAGGGGAGGGGGGATCATTAGCTGAGTCTGAGATCAAAAACCCCAAGAATTCCAGAAAAAAACTATTGCAAATTGATTAAAATGACACTTTAAAATGTGAAACAAAATTTAACCATTACACAATTAAAATATCGACATATTTAAAGGCAAAATGTGAAAAGCAGGCCTGGGTATAAAGGCAGATATTTTAAAGAAATGCCCAAACATATTGCAATTGCTGCCTTCTGAGGAAGGAGGAAACTTGTTGGGTTGACATGGTCACTTGGCAAACTTCCCAATTTCCGGATGTGTCTGATTTGCAAGGTTGCCTGCTTAAGCAGAAAGTTCACCAGGACAATGAAGGGTAGTAAAAACTTGTTCACAGGCTTCAAGGTATGCTCTTGTGGCATGAAAAAACAATGTATGACAAGTTACACTGATATCTTTCCTAATAAATAATAACAGAACTAAATGCAATCCAGGATTATCATTATTGCTCGATCATGGCACCTCAGGAGGAGACCTGAAGCTATGGCTGCTTACCTCCCCTAATTGGAGGTAGGTAATAGCAAGACTATCCCTTTCAGACTAAGTAAAAGTGAGATGACCTAATCCAAAATGATTGAATTTATCAGGTGAATAAACTGGATGATCAACAGACTAATAAAAATAAATCTTAAAAAAAAAACTGGACAGAACCAGTTACAGGTTTGAGGTGAGTGACTATACAGTATGTATGAATCAGGAGTGGGTTTTAACTTACCTCGCCATCGGTTTGCTTCCTCCCGTGCCGCGCGGACGCATGGTGTGTGTGCAATGCCGAAAATTAGCAATTTTTTTAAAAGCCGAAAACAAGATGGTGGTGCATGCGCAGTACCAGAAACTCGGTTTCTGCGCATGCACAGAAGAAAAAATCAGTGAAAAATTCCAAAAAAACCCCTCTTTTAAAAAAAATCCAAAAAAAAGATGGGGCCGTCCACGGACCGGCACTGACAGAACCAGCTCCATGACGTCACCAGCAGTTTGCTACCGGTTCTATAGAACTGGTGCGAACCGGGAAGAACCCACCTCTGGTGTGTGTGTGTGTGTGTGTGTGTGTGTGTGTGTGTGTGTGTGTGTTTGTGTCTATGTATGTATGTATGTATGTATTATGCATGGTGTGTGTGTGTGTGTGTGTGTGTGTGTGTGTGTGTGTGTGTGTGTGTGTGTGTGTGTGTACGTATACCAGTCCTTTCTTTCAACCCAATCTACCTTTCAGGGCTATTGTTATGAGGAAGAAAGTATTGAACGTGTTGTCTGCCTAATTATCTGTAAAAACAATAAAGGTGGGATATAAACAAACAAACAAACAAACAACCTTTGCCAATTCCCTGTTCTTGCTGCCTGTCAAGATACTGAAATGTTAGACAGCTTTTGCTTTTTAGGATAAATGATCGACAAGAAAAAAAGCAGTCAAGAAATAATCTGCCAGACAAGTGCTTGGTAGAGTAGGCACAACGGCTTTGGATAAGATATTCAGATGCTGTGATTTATCCATGCCTACAGAGTTCTGAATTATGCAATCCATGGTATTCCCTATGATACACTGTGGCAGTGTTTCTCAATCTTGGCAACTTTCAGAGATGTGGACTTCAGCTCCCAGAACTGAAGTTAAAGCCCATACCTCTTAAAGTTACCAAGGCTGAGAAAGACTGCTCTACGGAAATGAAAGCAGGACAGAACGATGCTTTGAAATGTTGATGGTGTGGAAAACTTCAGAGAATACCATGGACAGCCAAGAGAACAAACCAATGGATCGAATCAACTCAGAAGTCTCTTAAATGAGCCGGCTCAAATGATCCTACTTTGGACACATTATGCAAAGACCTATTTCTCTGGTGAGGCGCTTGTTGCTTGGAAAGGTAGAAGAAAGGAGGTTCACCAACAAGATGAACAGACTCAGTTACAGTAGCGATGGGTACACTGTTGGAAGACCCAAAGGACCAGGTATGGGGCATAGCATCATGAAGATAATCTAGCAATGTGATTGCTAAGAGTTGACACTGACTGGGTGACACATAATCAATCAATCAATCAATCAATCAATCAATCAATCAATCAATCAATCAATCAATCAATCACAGAATATTGAAAACCTGACAGAGTTTCTCTCTGCTTCTTCTTACAGTATACAGAATCAAGGTGGCTTATTTTGAGTTTATTTGTCATGGTATACTCTTTCCAGGATTATGCTATCATATCACTTTCTCTTCTACTTTCTCTTAATGATTTTGCTAACAATTCTTGCATTCCTTGATTAAGTTTAGCTCCACATTCCTCTACAGAAGTTTTGTCTTAGAAACAAATCTGCTCATGGGTTTACAATGTTTGCTAGATATACAAAAGCAGGCATGCCTTCCTCCTAGTAATTACATTTAGACACTCATAATTTAGAGACACTCATACATTTAGACACACATAAAGACACTCTTTATGTGTGTTATGATGAGGATGAAGACTATAAAATTGTGTTGTATACTCCAATCTTTCAGCTATGATGAAAGCAATCTTATTTCAATTTAGCACATTCAATGAATATGTAAAGGGAGATCTGGGTGATTTTAGAACTCTTTTTTTCCAATACTCTTAATATTCTTTAGATCTAATTCACATAAATTATATTTTTAGTTGCCAGCAAATCTAAGGCAAGCTCATACCTTTGATGACATTCAGAAATGTTGGAGGTAGCTGCAACTATTTGTATAATTGCAAAGGCTAGAAAGCATGCAGTTGTAATTGCAAAAATAGTTTCTGGCTAGATGTGAATAGATTCAAAGTCTGAACATTTTTCTGGAATCCAAACACAATGCTTTGTGCAGTGAAATTTTCCATTTCTACAATATTGAAATCTTTTGACCACAGTTTTGAAAATATTGTCGCTCACCCAAAAGAACAATCCATACTCCTTATACTATAAACAATTATTTGTCACTGTAAGAAATGAATCATTAAAGTGGTGAAACTACAAGCAGAACTTCCATCTGTCTTTGTGTAAATTCAGACTCAACATTCAGTGCACAAAACAACTCTTGACATAAGGCTGCCACTCCTACCCCACTCCCCAAATTGGGTCGTATTATTGTATTTCTTTCCAACAATAAGGTCCAATTTGTTCTTTGCCCAGCTAGCCACCTGATTTGTAAATAGGATCATGAGCAATTATGCTTTGTTCTTAGAGTGCATTTGATGGTTATGATGGAAGCCCATTCAGATCCTATCATATGTGAAGGGATGGTCCTTTTCCCCCTGAGACTAACTCTGCAACTGCTAGGTGAGTTGGTGTAACCACATGGTGTACGTGGCAGAATCATGGGCTACAAGAGATGGTTACTTCCATTTCTTGTGGTAACATTTCTATTATGATTTTCATGACACTGTTCTTCTGATATATGTTGATATTCTGATGACAGACATTCATGCCTGTGTTATTTACCAACTTGATTATTTTGGTTTGCTCTCTATGGGGCTGTCCTTCAACACCACCTAGAAACTTCAGCTGGTCCAGAATACAGTGGACCCTTAGTAAGTGCTCACTGGCCAATCTTGATACTACCACCTCTGCCGCAGGAACTGCATTGACTGCCACTGTATTTCTGAATACAAGGTAAGGTACTGGTCATTACATTTAAAACCTATATGGCTTGGGGTCTGGGTATCTAAGAAGCTGAACAGTCTCTGTCCATCCAATCCAGATGGCCAGAGTGCACTTATTAAGGGACTCCATCTCTAGGAGGTGTGTTAGGAGACACCCCAATGCCTAGCATTGTCAGAAGCAGCTCCCCTTCTATATACACGGACATACACACATACACAAATGCTGTTTGATAATAATTGTTATAATTTTGTTATTGAAGTTTTATAATGAAATTTTATTGCCATTTTAATATGTGTAAACCACTTAGACTGTGAAGATTGAGATGGTAGATATATCAGAAATCTAATCTAATCTAATCTAATCTAATCTAATCATCTAATCTAATCCAATTGTTTCTAGTAGCAATACAAAAACTTATCCAATTATGTTTCCAGGAAATTGATTCAATTCTTTTTAAAAAGATACATTGAGATATACAAATGGTTCTTTTCCTGGACAGTCTGCATTTGTTCAGTTATGTCCCTATCAACTATATATATGTTTTTATATCAACATATATATTTTTTAATTTATGGAAATGTTTTGGGGAACTCGTTTTTGCTAAATCATCAGCGTTTGCATGCATTTTTCCTAATAACATCCAAAAGTTTTGCTCAATTTTCACACTCAGAAAGACACTTCAGTTGTGATCTGTATATGGTCTGTATGAAGTTCTCCTGCATTCTCATTTTTAATATACAGTTCTCAGAATCTAAGCTAATTTCTGATCATAAGCAAAATCAAACACTTAATCTGTCCAATGCCCTCAAAATAATTTTAGATTGCAATTCAGCATTTCAAAACAGATCAGTTTCTGGAAAATTAAATAACACACTTGGAAATGCCCAGTCTGGAAAGGACTGTATGAGTTTTAGAATAAGATTTAAATGTTCAACTTCATAAAATCAATTAAACCATCTCAAGAAGTCACTGATCGTTTATCAACAGTGTTTGGTTTGTATTCTTTATAAAAGTGATGACCTGAGACAACAGTAATTAGGATCTACTTGCTCCATATCCATTTCCAGTTTTAATGGGAGATACCTTCAAGAATATTTTAGACATGGCAACTGTCTGCCTCTAGCAATACATGCCATTTCTCCAATGATTATATTTCTCATTATCTCACTCACTATTATCCTATATAGAGTTTGCAATGCAATGACTTCCTCTTCACAGTCTTAAGGTACTTGGCTAGTTCGGAGCAATTAGTTCTCTAGTCTTTCCAATCTTTAGACAAATACTATTCTCTCCATTGTGCTAATACATAAACAAAGTCTACTGAATACCTAAACTGTTCTCTCTTTCCATTCTGCTTTGGTCTCTTATCATTCAGAAGTTAATGAAGAGAAGAAAAGACATGTCATTTCGTACCAAACTAGGACAGGCATTGAGACAATATAATGCTACTCCCCAAAGCTGTTGTATTTCACTTGACTAATATTAAGGTTACCATCTCCTTGCTAAAGAGTTACTATTTAATTGTTCTAAGACATTCAGGGCTGTATTATTCTGTATCCTGCTTAGAATTGCCAAAATACAAGCAAGCAATTTGCTTCACACCTTTAAGTGCAGTAAGATCAAAGGCCTAACAGAGAGAAAAATCATTGCTCCTTTTTATTTATTGAAAATTTCATTCATTCATTCATTCATTCATTCATTCTTATTTTTATACTTTTTATTTTTTAAAAAGTGAAGTCTGCTTTGAGCTTCCTTAAGGATAGAAATGCACAATGATAGAATATGGCACCCAGGCAAAAGATCTAAAGGTGACACTATGCATCTCCAAATTGAAGGTATATTCATGGATCCCATACTCGGATAATCAAAGTTACTGATGCAATTTTATAAGAATTATTCGTATACAGATGCTCAGCATCCAACATTGTGATGTTAAGGTACAAAGTGATTTAAAATAATCATACTCTATCAGGACATCTCATGTTATGGCTCTTTAAAACATGGTTTACTACAAAAAACATAATGACTGGTTACATACAACTTGTAAACAATAATTTATAAACCATGGTTTATAAATTACTAGAAACATATTAAATTATGTAAATAGAAAATAGATAAGAAGGAACTTTGGAATATTCCAAATATGGGCCAATTTTGGAACACTTCACATAACACATCATTGAGTTATGGTATTTGTTACCATAAGACAAAATGAAGATGACTATGGTAACTAAGGCTGCACGGGGGAAAATGGGGCTTAAGTAATTAATAAAATATGCTAGTCCCAAGCCACTTAGAGCATTATGCATACAATTGGTAAAGCTTTGAAGTAGATCCAAAGGTACTTTTTAAAGAGGAAACTGGACTTTCTGGTTTTTCTTTGAAGACGTATCGCTTCTCACTCTGTTAATCTGTTAAGCTTCTTCAGCCAGAAAGTCCAGCTGTCTCTTGAAAAAGCACCTTTGGGACAACCATGACCTGGATGACTGAGAATCTCCATAGACACTCCGTATACCTTTCAGGTCAGTGATAGTCAATAAAGCTCCCGAAACACAATGTAGAGAGACCAGACATTTGATATTTCCTAAAGCCACTGCACTGCTTTGTTTTCCATTGCCTGAATTTGCTGAATTTGCATCAGGGACAGATGCCCCACACAGAGCGGATCAGAATAGTCCAACATGGAAACTACAAGAGCATGCACTGCCATAGTAAGATGAGTATCTGAGGGGAGAAAAGCGGATCTGACAAAACCCCATCAGCTGTGAAAAGCAGTTCCAAACCATAGCACTTATTTGAGATGACAGAATAAGAGGCCTACAATGACACTCAGGTCTTGTCCTTTGACATGATTTTCGACTGGATTCTTGAGAACCACATACCATCTCTTAGTCCATTCTCCCAGATCCTTTCCCCTGTCTAATATTACAACATTTTAATCTTATTAGAATCAAATTCTAGACAACTCAATATTAACCAGACCTAGACCTAGCTCTACCCAATCTGAACCAAATAAGATACACACCTGGGTACTAACTCCATGTATATGATACTGCAACCCATTACATTTAAACAGTTCTCCTAATAGGTGCAGGTATACCTTGAACATGAAACTCGAGGTGAGCTCTTTTTGGAAACCCAGAAACACAGGATTTCAGAACTATGGAAACATTATCCATTTCTATTAAGTGGTCTGAGGCTTCAAACTAAACTGGGGTCATGCCAAAGACCAGAGCCTCTGCATCAACACCATCGATGAACACAATTGAATCCCACTGACAGATGTCTATGGAGATTGTCATCCAGGTCATGATTATCCCTAAGGTGCTTTTTCAAGAAGCAAATGGACTTTGTTTTTCCTTGAAGATGTTTCATTTCTTCTTGGATGAAGATCTGAAGCTTTTTGGATCCGAACTGAAGAAGCTTCTTGGATGAGAAGTGAAATGTCTTCAAGAAAAAACAAACTCCATTTGTCTTTTGAAAAAGCACCTTTGGGACCCACTGGTAGATCTAACACAGTGTTTCCCAACCTTGGCAACTTGAAGATGTCTGGACTTTAACTCCCAGAATTCCCCAGCCAGCGAATGCTGGCTGGGGAATTCTGGGAGTTGAAGTCCAGACATCTTCAAGTTGCCAAGGTTGGGAAACACTGATCTAACAAAAGAAGCAGGATGGATGGAAAGGCCCACTGTTGATCACCAAAAGGAGATAATCACAAACAGTGGTGAGAGCATTCTCCATATTGTACTCAGGCATAAACTCAGCTTGATATTGATTCCCAAATCTGCTCAAGCACTTCTTTCTCAATTAACTCCCCTAAAAATAGGAAATTAGAATTTGTCCAGTAATTAGAAGGAACAGAGGAATAAAGAGATTTGAGCAGGAGCTACCAACTAGCAACTGTAAAATCAGCGAGGCCCTGTTTGCTTTAAAGAGTGAAATAATCATCTCCCAGCAGGTTAAAGTAGCCAAGATCGGTTAACACACAAGAGATTAATTTGAGAAATGAAGAACCCTTCCAGTTTTGCCAATGACACATGCTTGAAACAACCCAAAGGAGGCACTCCTCCAAGAATAAATCTGTAAACCAAGTTGAAGGGCTTTAATCTTACTGGTTTTGGAAGAAAAAAAATCACACTCTACACAGCATCGAACAGATGGCTCTGCTTGGGAAATAAGACAGTATGGATTTACTAGACTGTGCAAAATTTCAAACACATCTATTGGATGATTCTCAGTCATGGTTATATGTGAGGCAAGAAACAAAACACTTTTACCATAGCCTTATGAAATTCCAAGCAAAATGCAGTAAAGCATTTATGACGAGCAGAGGAATGAATATGCCTCCGGCAACACTCAAGTCTCTGTGTTACCTTTGCAGCTCATCTGAATACCAGAATAAGACACGAGGGCTAGATCTTATTGCTTGAATGCAATTTGCAAGGAAACACAACTAAAAGGCTGCAATTGTATCTAGCTGAATGCTAGAGGAAGTCAATGCTGTACTAGATCAACCCTGGTCTAACCAGAATGGCTCGTGTGCTTTTTTTTGAGCCTATTTTGAGGATATTAAACATCCTCATTGTCATCTTGCCAAGTGGCTCACACAGTTATTTATTTATTTTTATTTTTTATTTAGTGCTCTTATATGCCGCCCTACTCCCTGGGGACTCAGGGCGGCGTACAACGTTTGAAGAACAGCTAAACAATATAATTTAATAATAATTAATAATAATTAAAATAATTAAAAATAATTAAAAATAATTTAAATACATTTTAAAAAAACATTCAAAAACATACATACATGGGGGAGACCCAGATGCAATCATCTCAAAACTTCATTATAGAATGAAGTTAGCTTTGGATTATTAACCTTTTTAAAATGACATATCAACTCCCTATTGACCTGAAAGTTAGCTGAATTAGAACCTGAAAGAGAGATCATCCGAGTAGAAACTGGCATATTTCTCATTCCTTCCTCGGGACCGTTATATAATGTTATATAATGTAATTAAAACAGCTTTGCTAGGATGAGGTATCACTACACTGATGATGTTACCTAGTTGTTAATGACATGTCTGCAAGAATACAGCCAAGCTCTGAAAACACCAAGGATCCCATGAGATGCTACTATTTACTGGTATAGTTTAGTTAGTATGCAGCAAGTCCCAGGATCAATCCCTGACGTGACATCAAGTGCCAGTATGTTAACGTGGTCAGCATCATGCAAAATGAGGACTGAACTACAGCAAGGTATGAGTCTGCCAGTCAGTGGTATTGAACCCTAATGTGATTTATTAGAATTTAGATTAGTGAATTATGTGAATCCAGCCACTGCCTTGTAAACTCTAATTTATGGCTAGGCATATTATGTAAAGGTTGTCAACTGTTCCATATTTAATAAACCAAGTCCAAGCAAACTATCGAGTAATGTGAATCAGAAAGTAGCCAAAATACTTCAACGTAACTTACTTTGGGTGGTATATGTAAAAGCTCAATGGAATCAACAGATTGGGTATACTATATAATGTAAGTAGGAAAATAACTTTGTACAGTATATCAAAGAATGGCTTGGCGTTAAGATTAGATGTTTAGTATTTATGCATATAGCTAGATGAAGCTGAATTAGACATTTAGCCCATCCAACACAGTAACTCTTCAGATGGCCTGCAGTTTTATTTTACTAGAGATACTAAGGTTTGAATCAAACATGGTTTGCATGTCATCTATACCGGAGTCTGCACAGTATTTATGAAAAAATATGATAGTAGTCTTGAAATGAATTTTAAATACCATGTTTCCCTGAAAATAAGACCCTGTCTTATATTTTTTTGAATCCTGAAATAAGCGCTTGGCTTTATTGCCATGCACTCAAAAGCCCGATTGGACTTATTATCAGGGGATGTCTTGTTTTGGGGGAAACAGGATGTGTGTGTGTGTGTGTGTGTGTGTGTGTGTGTGTGTGTGTGTGTGTGTGTGTGTGTGTGTGCGCGCGCGCGCGCGCGCGCACGCACGCACACACACACACACACACACACACACACACACACTGTAGGAAGCTTACGGGACTATGTAGAAAAGACATAAATGATAAGACAACATTAACAGTAAATGGTAAAAACTGCTAAATCCTAACAAGGCCTGGGTAATACAAAAATAAGTGTTCAGCTTCCATATAAACTAGTTAAGAAGAGGAAAACCATTTCTTAAATTTATCCAGTGGCATTTTATTCCATGAAATTGGGACCTCCCGAGGAAAAAAACCCAGAACGTATTGCTGATACCAAATATATCCATAGTATAACTCACAAATGTTATCCTTGTGAGGACAGGAGTGCTGAGCAAGTAACTGCAAAGAAGAAAGCAGGGAATTTGGGACTACAACAACACAAATTGAACTTGGAAAGCAATGCAGCCTTTTCAAACGTTTATAATCTAGCACTTCCAGATTGCCACTGGCTGCAGATTGCGCTACATTCAGGGCCTGGAAAAATTTCCAGACCATCTTCAAGATCTTCAGGAGACATTATGCTACCAACCTCCTTGTACTATAGGAATCCAAATTCCAATTCTATACTCTATGCTTTAAAGCAATAAAGAATAGGTTTGAACCATCTTATGCATGATATTCCTTCAGCTGCTCATGTTGTGAATCCACCCTCAGTCACTTTTTTCTCAAAAATAAACCCCACTAGTTTCCTCATCTCTTCTGATTTAAGATATAAATTTTCCAGTCCCTGATCATCCATCCACTCTTTCTTGGAACATTTCTTAAAATATGTTCCTAGAACTGGGCATAGTACGCCGGATAGAATATAATCAATGTGAAGTATAGTGGAATCATTTTTTCCTCATGAATTTATTTATTCATCAAATTTATACAGCTGTCCATCTCATGAAAAGCAATTCTGGGTAGTGAACAACAATTATATTGAAAATGATAGTTCTGTGCTGCCTAAAATTGCATTTGTCTTTTTGGGAGCCACATTGACCTGCTGATTCATATTCAGTTGGGAACAGCTATAATTCAAAGGTCATTTTCACATGTGCTATAATCAAAAGAACTCTCCTCATTCTATCCCTGGTATTTGGTTTCATTCATCTGACACTTGGTTTTAGCCACCAAAAGGTTGAGAAGCAATTGATACCATTTCACATTTTCTTTCTTTGTTTATTTAATAACGTATTTATTTATTTTATTCTTAATTGTTTATTTAATTTATTCTGGGGGGTTTTCCCCAGTCTATTTCACCAATCTATGAAGGGTAGTTTGAACTTTACTTCTGCCTTCTATAGTACTGTCTATCCTACTTAGTTTGGTGGGAAAATGGAAAATATCTGCCATCAAATTTGCAAATCTGATAAGCTTTTCAATAATTTACCAAAAAAAAAAAAAAAAAAAACCCAACACCTTCTTAAAAGATTCCTCTATCTGAACCAGGACTCTCTATTTTGGTTTTGGTCTGGTCTCTGTCATAGAAGTCATGTTGAGATAATTCATTCAGCTACATAATAAACAGTCAAATTTCTTTTAGATCCTTTACAATTTGGATGCAGCTTCCAGAGAGCAGGAATCAAGTCTCTATTCTAACATGAAATCAAGTTTGTGTGTATAACAGTGGTTCCCAACCTGTGGTACGTGTACCACTAGTGGTACGCGAGGGCCTTCCAGGTGGTACGCGAACACTTTCGGGGTCATGAACGATTTTTAGTTAGTTATTTTTTACTTCACAAAAATGTTTACTGCCTAACACAAGATAATCTGGCAACGATTTGCAACTGTTGCCACACGCCACCCACCTGGTCCCAGCGGCCCGAGAATCCAGTTGCTGGATGCGCGGGGCCAAAAAAGGAACGGTACAATTATGGAAATAAAGTGATATCTGATCGAATTTAGTTTCTCTGGAACCAGGTGGTACGCGGCAACTGTACGGGACCTCCAAGTGGTACTCGATCACAAAAAGGTTGGGAACCACTGGTGTATAAACTAAAGCTAATCACACCTGAAAAAAGAAAAAAAACATGTCTCAATCTTGGAAAGAAAGCTTGTGAAATCTCTTCTAACTCTCTCTTGTTGTTCCTGAAGGACTGGCCCTTGGTAGAAGAGTGCCAATATTACTGCTATTATTCAGTCTTTGCTAATCTACTGCAAACCATCTGAAGATAGACTAATAAATACTAATAAACATGAATACAAACCCAGGCGTAATTTAAAAGGCAGGCATAGTTAAATCCCGTACCTCCTAACAATATTAATTTCATGCTTCACTTTTTTCTAACCCTTCTCAAAAAAAATCTGGTTACAATTTTCATTCTATTTTACAATGTTCATTCTATCTTCATTTTAGTGGTCCAGGGAGATACTTGGCAAATCTGTCGTCTCCATTTTATTTCCCCAAAGACTAAGAATTGTCTATCCATTCCAAAATTTGAAGCCTGTAGCTCATTTTACGTTCCATCTTCAAAAATTCCTTTCTGAGTCTCTATATCTCCTCCATTCTTTCCCACCTTGATCTTGGCTTGTTAAGCATGGCTTGCTGATTCAACATCCCACAGAAATTCCACTTTCCCCTCACTATTGTAATACATACTCAACAATCAATTTGTATGATTGAATAGGAATCCCATCAATGCTAATACACATTTTAACATTGCCAAAAAGTTTTTTTTCCCCTTAGTGAGGCAGGTATTTCAACTTGTCTCAGTGAAAAATGTGCTTTATGGCTTCTGTTCGTGGGGAATCTGCTGTCCTAAAGCTACAGGTGGCCCCCTGAAATCTTTTTTGTTCTGCTCCTTTTACATTTTCTCCTAAAAAGACTTAAGAGATGCAACAAACAAACAAATAAAAAATTAGCAGCATGCAATTTCCAATCATTTTGAAGTAGGAAACCTCCACATTGTAGTGTAAGCTGCAATACAGCACAATTAGGAAAAGAGAAAGGAAAAACACCCTCCTCTCCCTCAGACTAAATGGAAAAAAACTGAAAATATCTGCCATGTGCAATATAGATGCCCTACCCCAGGGATGTCAAACTCAAGGCCCGGGGGCCAGATCCGGCCCATGGGGTGCTTAGATCTGGTCCATAGGGCAGCCCTGGAAACAGCAAAGGACTGTCCCGCAGTGCGTCTGCCAGCAAAAAACGGAGCTTGGGAGGGCTGCATGTGTCCCTCCCGAGCTCCATTTTCGCTGGCAGAGGGTTGCAGGAGGCTGTCACAGCCGAAAACAGAGCTCGAGAGTCGAGAGCCCCCAGAGGCGCCCCCGAAATGAGTGATGTTGAGCTGGCCATGCCCATCCTAGCCCCCCATGGTCAAACACAACCCTGATGTGGCCCTCAATGAAATCGAGTTTGAGACCCCTGCCCTACACCAAAAGAACAAGGGTTTATCATTGGCTTCATTTCCACTGGCTTGGAAAATAATAGTAGATCCATCTTGCATCCAGTCAAGTTTTAGGAGGGGTATTATGATTATTTATTTATTTATTTATTTATTTATTTATTTATTTATTTATTTATTTATTTATTTATTTATTTATTTATTATTTATTTATTTATTTATTTATTTGGATGTAATCCTAGCAATTTTCTTTTTTCCCTCTTCTTTCCACCTGTTTTTCTTGGAGGACCAACTTTATATATAGGTCAATTGACTGAGTTTTTAACTACAAGCCTAAGTGGAGTTGAACCTTATGTGTGATTAAATCTATTTTGGGTTACGTTTGACCTCCTACAGGTTAGCTAATTGGTTTCTTTTTCATGTTCCCACAATAGACCAGCCCTGTCATTGACCCAGTTAAACCTGCTGTAGGAGCAGAGCCCCTGTGTATTAACCCTAGGCACCTAGATGTTTGCACTTCTTGGTCAACACAGGATACCAAGGAGCTCAGATAGCGCAGTGGTTAAAAGCAGCATTGCGACCTTCAGCTGATTGCTAGTTCAGCAGTTCAGCTGTTCAAATCTCACTAGGCTCAAGGTTGACTCAGCCTTCCATCCTTCCGAGGTGGGTAAAATGAGGACCCAGATTGTTGGGGGCAATATGCTGAACTCTGTAAACCGCTTAGAGAGTGCTGTAAAGCACTATGAAGCGGTATATAAGTAAAGTGCTATTGCTATTACTTGATAATTCTCTTTGTCTTTGCAGAACACCAAACAACCCATTGTGCACCTCACTAATCCAATATCCTTAATAGTCAGCCTTTTTTTAACATTCTTGTGGTGTCCAGTAAACATGAAAAATAATCTTGCCTTGAACTAGTCTCAATCTTAAGGTCATTAGCAATGTATTTAATATTCTTTAATACTCTTGATCTGTTAATAAGGAATATTCCAAATTTTATTCCAGACTCCTGCACATAATTTATGTCAACTTTAGTGATATTCTTTCACTGTTTATTAAAAAGTACTGAAAATTTAGAATTATCTAAAGCTTGTTCAGATGCTGATAACAGCTTGGATTTTTAAAACACTGCAAATCTATCTTGACTAAACTGTGAAATCAAGATGGATTGTACCAACCATGCTGACTATACAGGGCCGAAAAATAAATCCAGCATATATTGCGCCAGTCAAGAGTAAATTGTTAAAACAATATTCTTCTGCATGTGGGCTGCTGGCCTTTAGCAACTCTAAAGCAACACTAGATGATGTATAAATCAGTCTGCAGTATGACAATCAGGGAACAAATGTGCCTTTGGCTGGATCATCCCTAGAGCATACTAATTTGAGAATACCTCTGCATGGGTTTGCCTAAGTATAGGTCTTGTTTATTTTAGATAAGCCAAAGGGACAGACGCTGTCATTTGAAGAAAATATTGGCAAAGTCATTTGCGGACAAGGGACAGTGTGGTGACTCATCCAGAATATACTTGTGTATGCAGCATGAAAGCATGAGGAGAAAGATGATACAGGGACAGCCTGTCAAATGACAAAGAACTGAACCAGGGACCCCCTTTCCCACTTTAGTTATTATGATCTCACAAATGAAGGGAACGCACAACTTGAGAAACGCTGACTATCCTCCAGCAATGCGCTGTGCTTTGAAATCTCTTGTGGAAGAACTGCCAGTATCTACTGCGATGGCGATAATGCTTTACAAGGCAGATTACAGTCCATGGACTAAACCTATTAAATGGTTCTTCTTCAAAGGAGACTGCAACCACAGCTATGGAGTTAAATGAATGACTTTTTGTTTTGTATTAGGACTTGCATTGGCCTTTAATTGAGGCTTGTCAGCACAATTTGCTAGCTTCGTGTAATTGCTGAGCTATTTTCTCCCCAAGAGATTGTTTTTATATGCATATGTTCTAATTCTGGTTTATGAATAAGAATGTTCTAAGAATGGAAATACTCATCTTTCCCAAAAATGGGTGATTCAAAAGAAAGAAAAAAAGGAGGAGGAGGGAGGGGGACTGAATGAATACGGCTTAAAGAAATACAGGTCTGCTCCGCCGGTCCACTTGCAGCAAATTCATACTAAGAGGAGAGATATTCAGCTTCAATAATAGTTACACATCGCAAGCTTAAGAAAGGTGGTGCAGGGAAGAAGATAATGTGAATGTGGGTTTGTAGCGTTACTACATTCAGTGGTGGGATCTTTTTTTTTCCAGAATTTGGTTGCTTGTAATTTTAGAAAGCAAAGTTGCATTCTTGGAATCTTCTTCCCCAAACCCCACAAACTTTAACCTTAGACTGTCTACAGTCGACCTCACTCCATTCCTAAGAGGTCTGTAAGGGGCGTGCATAAGCGCACCATCATGCCTACCGTCCTACTGTCCTATTGTCCAAATTTACCTATACCTACTTTGCTTATGTTTATGTTTATACCATTCCTGTTATCTTGTACACGTTTTGACAAATAAAATAAATAAATAAATAAATCTAAGTATACCCAGGCTATTCAGACAAGTGCTGTTGCTTAGGAATATAAGAGTTGGTAAGGTGTCAGACCATTTACAATAGCTTTTTAACTCTTCATGTTCAATTTAGTAAAAAAAACACTGTTTTTCAAAGGAAAAGAATATATTAGGAAAATTCTCATGGTGAGATTCCTATATTAATTACTAGGTGGCTGAAAAGAGTGCAAATGTGTACATGTCTTTTTTTATTGTGTTATTATTACTCCAAAGTATATGTGTCTAGCTTCCCAAGCTTTAGTTAAATACCAATGGAAGATATCTTCTGGATTTTGGGGGTTTGGTGGGGTTGGAAGCATGGACAGTCAAGGGGGCTTCAGACTAATGGAAACAGAAAGCATTATCCATATTGCCTTTTGCCATTTTTAGCAATTCAGAAAGCTCTATATCTTATATACTGTAGAGCTTTTTATATATTTTGTTATCTCCAGGAGAAATTCCAAAGAAATTCTCCAGCATTCTAGTAACAACATGGAAACATAAACGCCTGTTGTTTGAGAAAATGTTTTAGGAATTTAAAAGGTAAATTGTTTTATATAACACAATTTGGATCGGTAGTGGCCTCTTTGGAATAGGGGGCAGGAGAAAAAGAAAACATACTAGAAATTTTCTCCCAGACTCCTTTCTGAGACGTTTTGGCTGAGGTCCACTTCCAAAATGGGATTGAATATTGCTTCTCCCATAAATAAATATGAAAAAGGCCTGGATGGCAATTTAGCATAATGTGTGAATCTAATGTTAATGACAACACTGTAAGATAGGTTAAAGTCACATTCTCCTAAAATGTCTAGTTCGTTTATTTATTTATTTATTTATCTATCTATCTATCTATCTATCTATCTATCTATCTATCTATCTATCTATCTATCTATCTATCTATCTATCTATCTATCTATCTATCTATCTATCTATCTATCTATCTATCTATCTATCTATCTATCTATCTATCTATCTATCTATCTATCTATCTATCTATCTATCTATCTATCTATCTATCTATCTATCTATCTATCTATCTATCTATCTATCTATCTATCTATCTATCTATCTATCTATCATCTATCTATCTATCTATCTATCTATCTATCTATCTATCTATCTATCTATCTATCTATCTATCTATCTATCTATCTATCTATCTATCTATTTATTTATTTATTTATTTATTTATTTATTTATTTAGTGAGATTTATATACCGCCTGACAGTGCAAGCACTCTCTAAGCGGTTTACACCAGTAAGCAATGTATATTTATATTGCCCCCAACAATCTGGGTCCTCATTTTACCTACCTCGGAAGGATGGAAGGCTGAGTCAACCTTGAGCCGGTGAGATTTGAACCGCTGACCTGCGGATCAGTGTCAGCTAAAGTAGCCTGCAGTACCTGCCTGTAACCGCTGCACTACCTTGGCTCTTGTTTGCCACCTGGATGGCAGGTTGATGTACTTTTATCTTTAAACCTCTAGGACTTTTGTGATTGAAGCCCACTTTGGCAAATTTATTGGCACTGAAAAAATCTGATTATTTTTTCGTGTTCTAATCCCCCATTTAGAAGACTGATTATTTTTGCATAAGAATAAAAAATAAAACAGTGTAGAAACTGAACTTTGTCCAGTATTTGACCTGCAAGGTTAAACTTGGTGAGTCTAAGCATTTTGATAGTACTTTGTTAACTGTACTGTCTCCTAATCCATTTACACACTCAATTTAACTGGTCATTTTCTATTAAAGGTACTGATCAAGCCATGTGAAAGGGCTCCTTTTCTTATATATATATATACAGCTACCTAAACCCTAGGATCTTCTTTAATGGCCAAATGTCACTTCCAATTGAAATCTTTAGGCTAGTAAAATTTAATTTAAAACTAACATTTTCAACTGTGTTTTAGCATTAATATTTTGTGACGTTTTTATTATTTACAGCCTGGGTTCTAAAGTTGCAGTTATGAGTAAAGTAGTCAGAAAGCTAATGTTATGGGCCTCCTAAATACAGTAGAATAAATATAGCAATAGCAATAGCACTTAGATTTATATACCGCTTCATAGTGCTTTACAGCCCTCTCTAAGCGGTTTAAAGAGTTCAGCATATTGCCCCCAACAATCTGGGTCCTCATTTTACCGACCTCAGAAGGATGGAAGGCTGAGTCAACCTTGAGCCTGGTGGGATTTGAACAGCTGAACTGCTGAACTAGCAGTCAGCTGAACTTGCAGTGCTGCTTTTAACCACTGCGCCACCTCAGCTCCCATATGCCAACTATGCAGAACTGCTTACTATTAATAAAACTAAGGGAGCACAAGACTGTCTTGAGATACTTCTTATTACTCTAAGTCATACAATGGTTTGTTTAGGGATTAGATAGGTTTGCAAATGGGAAGGGGCCAAGAATTAACTATGGTTTATTTTATGACAGTAAATCATAGGTGAAACTCTCAAAGGTTAGGGTTAGCCCTTTGAAGGCTGGAGCTGCGCCCTTCCACCGCCGGAACAACCAACCATCTGGCAGGACCCATCAGCTGATTGTCGGGCCACTGGCAGACTCGATCAGCTGCTTGTCAGCCGGCTTGCAGGTAACCAGAATCAGCTGATCGTCGGCCGGCTTGCATTCCGTCAGGATCAGCTGTTCGTTGGTTCTGCATTGCTCGCTGCTTGCAGCCTCTGTTTGGGACAGTCTTCCCACCACCCAACTCCTGTGCTGGGGTCCCTCCCCCAGGTATGGCAAACCCCGCAGGGTTAGACAGAAACTGTGGTTTGTATGATGTACCAGGCTGTGCATATAATTTGTTTATGGTTTATTTTGGTTTGTTTTTAAGCAATCTGCAAAGGGACAATGTGCAATTATTATCTAAAAAGAAGGGGAAAACATATGATGAACTAGCCAAATAATCCATGGTTATCTTGTGAATATACAAAACCAATTATCACCTCTTTCTGTTTTATTTAGCATATAATGCTTTAGCATGATGTTTTAACACAACCAGTTAGAGAGCCTGAAGATGGCATTCTTCACATCCATTGCATTCATACAAACCAACTGGACTAACAGATTAAATTTACTTCAGTGCTCATGATGGGGCAATAACTTCTACCACATCTGAAAACAGCAAGCTAACTTTGAAAGGTAGAGCAAGCTGATTGGAACTCATAGTTCTGTCTTCTCCACTGCATATTTTTGTTACCATGTATCTGCCAAGATCTGTTATCTAAGGTAGCTATTTAACTCTGCTTGTTGATAGGGATGGCTTTGCAGTTTGTGTTTTGTGTTTGAAGGCTATTCTTCTCCTAAATCTTTAAGTGGTTATCTTGCTCATAGTCTCAAGTAGAAATCTTTGAATTGCAGTTGAATGTGTGGTTTGCACTTCAATTTTAAGCTGAGATTTAAGTTTAAAGATTGGGTGATCGTACTTAAATTAGTCTTTCTTAACCAATTATAATGTTGATGAAATGGCTATTTTCAAGTCCCTAATCCCCATCAGCCAAGTATCAATTGTCATAAAAACAGCCCTGACTTCTGCAGTCATTTCCTTCCTTCCTTCCTTCCTTCCTTCCTTCCATCCATCCATCCATCCATCCATCCATCCATCCATCCATCCATCCATCCATCCATCCATCCATCCATCCACTTTGTTGACATCCAACTGCTTTGGGAGACTTATAAAAATACTTGTGGAGTTCTTTCCACTAGGAATCACATTTAATTCTATGTCTGTCATATTTTATCTGCTTTCTCGCTTTTCTTATACCATTTATTTTATCACTTTGGGAATATTACGGCATTTTATGATTAAGCTAATCATTTTATCTTCTCTGAGTGGAGTGTAAGCAGAAAAGCATATTACACACAAACCATATCCTAGATGCTGAGGATTAAAACTATACATGCAGAGCCTTTGTTCCTACTGAACTATGTAGCTTAATTAGTGTTTTCCCAAATGACCCTAACAACGTTTAGTCTGGAATTATACATTTAGTATTCTTTATATGGAAAGCAAAAAGGACCCTGTGTTGAATAAAATATACATTCTAGCTGGTATTATTTTTGCAAATGAAATTCTGAACTTGAGGATGCAAAAGGCAATTACATGTTCATATCTTAATAAATGGTAACTCTGTGTTAACTGTGGGTTGGTTAGAATAATCCATTCAAACAAAAAAGCCAAAGGAAAAAATATCAAAGCAAAGAGGTAAGCATCTGATATAAACGTTATATTTTAGCAGTTTAAAATGGAAAAAGAATGATATCTGATTCTGAAGTCTGCAAAGAAGTAATTGGCTTTCCTTGCTAGTTATCAGAGCTTTGATGAAAGATGCTTTGCTGAAATAAATCGGATTCGTCCACATTAAATGGTTTATGGATTTGAGCCTCCACAGCTCAAATACAGAGTAAGTTTAACAAGCTAACAGAGATAGGAGAAACAAACTATAATGAAAGAGATATTGATTGGGGGGGGGGGATTCTATTCAAAATATACTTGTTAACTAAATATAAAGTTGCTGTCAAAAATCCTGAATGGAGGATGGAGGAAGATCTGTCTGTACGTCTGGACTTCACTATGATCATAAATTAAGCTTTCATAAAATGTATAGTGGATCCAGACTCTATACTTTATTTTACTGAACTACACTTGACCTAGTTAGACACTCTTGAGTGACTGGTGAAGTTGGGTGATTTTACTTGGATTTGGTATCATCTATCACACTTGTGAAGATGCCAAATACTCGTATGCTATTAATATGTACTATTGTTGTCATATGGCAACAAAAGGCATATGACATCAACACTCTATCTTATAGATTGTTCACAATTTAAATTTCCTATAATATCACAATACTGCTCTTCTGGGATATTATGGGATATTAAAATGACTCCACTGAGAAAGTGCCTTTTGCATTTACCATATGGCCCAAATGAATCAAATCAAAGGAATAATGAAAGACTTGTGGAGTTTAAAAATTAAAATTCTTTAAAAGTTTTCTAAGGACTTTGATTTTTATTTAGAAATCATATTTCTTATGCACAGGACTAAAAAAAGTTGTTGTGATTCAGGATGCCCTTTGATACTTTAATTCAGTTTCAAATGGCCTGAGTAATGAGGCAGGAGGCAGATAATATAGTGTAGACTTGCATTTTGTGAAGAAGTATGGAAAAGGGTCACTTTCATCTTAAAATAGAAAGGATTGTAGATCAAGACTAACAACCAGAGGCACAAGAGTTAAGGCTGAGTCAGACTACTTATTGCCAATATAGAGTTGGGTTTTTTTCCTGCCTAAGTAAATACTAAGTAAATGACTGTTGATGCATATTTCCTATCTCCTATAATCCAAAATCATGCCTCTAAAAATGGAGATCAGCAAATGGAATGTCTATAAATCAAACTGTCTATATTATTGCTAAAAATAGTGGAAGAACTCAATTATACCATCAAGGATAGAGTCAGGTGTTGACTGTGGAACAGATTATGAACTGCTTATGGGCATGTTCTAGGTTAAGCTAAATAAGAAGAAAGCCAGTCAGTTTATATGAGTATATACCAAACATTTCTGAGGAGAACATCAAGAGTTGCTTTGAAGTCCCCAACCTCATTGATAGAGAACCAAAAAAATTATGGGATGATCTTAAGAGGTTGTTAGGGATGAATGTAAAAATAAATCGCCAAGAATGAAGAAATGAAAGAAAGCAAACTGGATGTCAGAACAAACCATGGAAATTGCCAAGAAAAAAAGAGAAGCCAAACCCAAGAAATACAACTGTTGGAAGAGACAAGAAGCAGTATTACAATAACATCTGTAAAGACTTTGAAGCTAGAAATAGACATGGAAAAAACAAGGAAAATCTTTTAAAATAAATCTGAACTTGGAGGTTCCAACCTTGGAATTTGTATGCTGAAGAATACCAATGGACTGATACAGTAAGTGATTCAAAGCAGATCAAACTAAGATGAAAGGCGTATACTGAAATTCTGTACCATGAAGATGTCAACGTCCAAGATACCTGAGAAAATATTACCTACTAAGAAGAAGTACATCTTTACCAAGCTGGAAGGCCATAGGAAGAAACTGAAAACGCATAGAAATATGGAAAGATATGGCAAGACGTTGCCTCTTGAAAAAGCACCTTTGGGACCACCATGGGATGACTGAGAATCTCCATAGACATATGGCAAGAAGAAGAATTGGTGATGGTTATGTCATCATATAAGCTGTGTCATCATATCTGGAGAACGATTTGGTGGCCAACAGATTGGAAAAGCTCAATCTACATTCCAAAATAAGAGAGATTTAACAGAATGTATAAATTATTGAACCAGATCTTTAATGTCACATGCTAGTTAAACAATGCTTAGGTTAGAGTCCTACATGGAAGAAGAGATGCCAGATGTTCCAACTGGCTTTAGAAAAGGCTGAGGAACATGAGACATTATTTCAGATGCATGGTAGATAATTGAGAAAGCCAAAGAATATTTAAAAAAAAATACAACCATGTGCTTGATTATTTAAATGCCTTTGATATTGATCACATCAAGCAGTTGAATGTGCTTAGAAAAATGGGATCCCCAGAATACCCAATTGTCCTCATGAGAAACTTTATACAGGCCAGGAAGTCGCATCATGTACAGACAGAACATGGCAAAACAGACTGATTCTGGGTTGACAAATGAGTCTAACAATAAAATAAAAAATAAAGGCAGCCTTGAGTCAAGCCTGATTCCCGATAACTGCAGAGACACAACTACGCTTATGTTTTTGGAGATGGTATAGAACTTTTTTGGCATTCCTGTCTGTCAGGATGGTTTTCAACTTCTCAGTCTATGTTGTACCTCTGGTGTTTGCTATTGGTCTTTTATCCACCCAATTTCTCCTGGCACTTCCTGTGTGGGTCTAATGATATTATAAAATGTTGTGTTTATAGTAATATGCAGAAGAAACTGTTGTGAAGTAAACCCACTTATACCAACTCATCGTCTAGTACCGTGATGGCGAACCTATGGCACGGGTGCCACAAGTGGCACGCGGAGCCATATCGGTGGGCACGCGAGCTCAGGTCCGGTGTGCATGTGTGCACCAGCCGGCTGATTTTCGGGCCTTCTGGGCCCACTGGGAGTTGGGAAACAGGCTGTTTCCAGCCTCCAGAAGGGGTGGGGAAGGCCATTTTCGCCCTCCCCAGGCTCCTAGAAAGGCTCTGGAGCCTGGGGAGAGCGAAAAATGGGCGTGCCATTGCATGCTGGGAGCAGGGGGGTCATGTGTGCATGTGCGGGGGTGGATGGAATTATGAGTGTGGGCACGCACACACGTGATCCCCCGCATTCCCCCCCTTTTGGCACGCGAACCAAAAAAGGTTCGCCATCACTGGTCTAGTACATTGGCTGAGAATGTTTGATTGCCTAAAGAACAAAGCAGTATTCCGGTTTCTGTGAAGGAAGAGAAAGGTGTCATGTGAAATAGAATTGAAGTAATGTAGCTCAGTGACTGAGAGAAAAGGACCCAAAGGAAAGGGGAGGAATGTGGGAAGGCTACTTGAGAAAAACAACAGAGGAAACACAATCTGAGCAAAAGATTTCTGAGAAAATTCACACAACTTAAGTAGTGGAATGCTAAAACTGATTAAGTCCTGACACAGCTTCTACATTCCTATCCCATCATGCAAAGATTTTTTTTATTGCTTTATTAGCATGAATGTAAACATCTCAAAAGTCAAGTTGTAGAGGTAGAACATTAAAGGTATCAAGAGAAGGATTCTTACTGCAATTCACTTGCAGGCTAGCACAGTTTACATATAGGAGTGAATTAAGATAGGCCACCTCCTATTCCATCAGGAAGTTGCATGGGGCACTTTTTTTCGTAACACTCCCAGCCGTATGTTTCTGTCATGGCAGATGATGACCATGCTACAGGCTATGAACAACCACAGTCTGCATATACAATGGAGAGTTTAGGTTAGGTTTGGTTATTTAATAAATGCATTTACCAAAACATTATAGGCCCATGATGGCGAACCTATGGCATGCATGCCAGATGTGGCACACAGAGCCCTCTCTGTGGGCATGTGCGCAGTTGCCCCAGCCCAGCTCCAATTGTGTTTCTCCATCGAGTTTCACTCAATCAATTCCAACTTCTCGCGAAAGAAAAAGATCTCACCAAGTTGGAATTGATTGAGTGAACTTTTTCACTTGGGTGCTTCACAATGGGGGAGACAGGATCCCGTCCTCCTCCTGAAGCCCATTACGATGCAGAGCCATAATGTGACCCTGCGTCATCTCTGTTTGGCAAAAAAAAAAAAAAGCAGTCCCTGCAGAGCTGCCTGCGTTGGGATGCCCCGCCTCCCGGCCAGCCAGCTGAGCGTGGGCGCTGCTCCTGGGCTCGTCGGTCTTCTGACGTCATTCCCACCACCCAGCACAAGTTCAGGGATTTCTTCCCACACACATTGGGGGGGGGGAGAGAAACAGAGGGAGGTAGAGAGAGAGATAGAGAGAGCAGGATGGATGGAGGGAAAGAGAGAGAGAGAGAAAGAGAGACACAGAGAGAGAGAGGGAGGGAAAGAGAGAAAAAGAGAGAGAGAGAGGGAGGGAAAGAGAGAAAAAGAGGGGAAGGAAAGAGAGGGGGGAGGGAAAGAGAAAGAGGGAGAAAGACAGAGGGGGGAAAGGGGGAGGGAAAGAGAGAAATGATATTACAAAAGTTTTTCTTTTTTATTGTTGCTAAACGTAAGATTTCAAAAGCAGAAAAAAATGAAGGGACATAAAAGTGCATTTATCACATTTTTCTTAGAACAATTAGCTGTACTCTGCATTGTTTATCATTATTTTAGGTAGTAAAACCTCATTATTCAGGTTAAATTGCCGTGTTGGCACTTTGCGAGCAGGGGCGGGTTCCTAATTTTTTTTACTACCACTCTGTGGCCGTGGCTTATTTTGTGGGTGTGGCTTGCGAGCCATGGGACCGGGAGGGCATGGCTTGCCGACCATGTGACCGGGTGGGCGTGGCTTCATGGACTGCTGAAGGGAGGGGAACTGAGATAGGTCATGCCGCCCATTCCCCCTCCCCTCAGCAGCTCGAGAAGCCTCAAACGTGCAAAAATGCCTAGGATCATCACCGCGCGTTCGTGGCTTCTTGGACTGCTGAAGAGAGGGGAATGGAGATAGCTCCTGCCGCCCGTTCTTTCAGCATCTCACGCGCTCCCTCAGCCATCCTCCCCTGCTTGGACTCACTGTGGGGTAGGAAGGCAGCGCATGCACAGTGCTGGAAGCTCGGCTTCTGGGCATGCGCAGAATAATGTTTTTTAAAAAATGAAAACATTTTTTTAAAAAAAATGGCGGCGCCCAGGCACCGGCAACCGACCGCACCGGTAGTGTGACGTCACCAGCGGGCCGCTACCGGTGCTATAGAGTGGACCGCACCGGTAGGAACCCACCACTGTTTGCGAGAAATAAGTAGGTTTGGGGTTGCAGTTTGGGCACTCCGTCTCCGAAAAGTTCGCCATCACTGTTATAGACAGTGAATCAGAGACTGAAATACCTGAAATGCATATTTCATACCTTTCAATGGCATTTTGAGCATTTTTTCCATACCAAGCCTTGCTGAACATATCTAGCTGTGATATTGCTTGTACCAGCATTTGCACAGTGACATCAAGAATTACAAAAAGTGGTTTCCCCCCCTTCAAGCTGTTTGCAAACCAGTATTATTTCTACACTCTTAAACATGACTTTAAAACGGTATTGCACTGAACAAGATGCCAACTTTCCAACTATACTTTATAATTATATCTTAAGCTGATATTTGACCTACAGTTTAGACATTAGCAGTTGATAATTAGTTTCACATGCTAATTTCTGGAGGTCAAGCAGATGTTTTAAAAGCAGAAAAGCAGGGTAGGCTATGTGGTATATATATTTTTATTAATTAACACCTTAATCAAATTGCAACCTTGATTGATCAATAGAATATTCTAGTTTTGCAGTGTCATCATATAGTATCATGCCAACATGTTAAAATTTTAGTGGCTGACCATTTCTCTCTATCTTCAAGCACAGCTTTGTTTTGCAGAACCAGGTAATTTAATTGGCAGTGGTTTTTATTATAATGCTTTGACTTGGCTAGGAAAGAAAACCGTCAGTGCCTTAGAATGATCAATGGAGCTGCATTCTGCATCCTAAAATGGTTTATTATTGCAGATCTTAGTATGAAATATCTAGATGTTTCATAGTTGCTGCTTCTGTTATATTCTATCTGGATTTGAGCAGGTGGAATGGATGTGGTCTTCAGGTCATATAAAACATGGTCTGTGAAGATAACTATGCACAGATAGAAAGCTCAGAAAAATAGCGTTCACTACTTTTTTTCTCTGTCTGCAGGCAAAATCTGTTTCTGACTTTCTTCAACTTTCTATTTTTCTCTTTCCTTCATCTCCTCCTAACTTTGATAGACAAAAACCAAGTGTGAGAAGCTCTGGTATTAAAATATTCAGTACACGTACTGCTAAAACCATGGTGCACTTGTTTTCTTTGGACTCAGCTACCTGATCTCAATCTCTTTGTGTTCTACGTGATTACTTGCATTTTTACAGTTGTGATAGCCACAGTCTAGAATTGTGATTGCACATACGATGGGAAATATCAAAACATGAGAAACCACTGGAAGTATCAAGTATCTATATGTTCAGTATTCCTGGAAGATAATAGTTCCAGGAACCAGTGGCTGCAGCTCTGAAAATTAGAAATATAAGATGTACAGGTAGTCTTCAACTTATAACCACAATTAAGCCCAAAATTTCTGTTGTTAAGTGAGACATTTGTTAAGTGAGTTTTACGACTTTTACGACCCCAATTTACGACTTTTTTTGGCACAGTTGTTAAGTGAATCACTGCAGTTGATAAGTTAGTAACCTAGTTGTTAAATGAATCTGGCTTCCCCATTGACTTTGCTTGTGAGGAGGTCACAAAAGGGGATCACATGACCTTGGGACACAGCAACGGTCATAAATATGAATCAGTTGCCAAACATCTGAATTTTGATCACATGATCATGGGGATACTGCAAAGGTCATAACTGTGCAAAACAGTCGTAAGTCACATTTAAGCACCATTGTAACTTTGAACAGTCACTAAACAAACAAACAAACAAAGTTGAGGACTACCTGTACTTAAGTTCTTACTGACTGAGTATAAATCCTTCCATTCTCTACCATTCTATCAGAACTGAAGAATCTTCTTGGATGAGAAGTGAAATGTCTTCAAGGAAAAAAACAAGGAACTCCAGTTGCCTTTTGAAAAAGCACCTTTGGGACAACCGAATTCTCACAGTACTGTCGAATGTCTATATATATTTACCCATGTTGTATGGCAGAAGTATTACTATTATCCTTCTTATCTTCTTTACTACCTCCTCTTATTGGGATGATGATGATGATGATGATGATGATGATGATGATGATGATGATGATGATTGTTAGTGTTACTGTGTTACTTTGCTTGTACACGGAGAGCTTCTGCACAGGAGACAAATTCCTTATGTGTCTAATCACACCTGGTCAAATAAAGTAAGCTATGCTATGCTATGCTATGCTATGCTGTGCTATGCTATGCTGTGCTATGCTATGCTATGCTGTGCTATGCTACTCTCTTCTCAATAGAAATAATTTTGCTATTGCCGATCATAAACCACATATATAAATATTGTCCAATCCCAGCAAAATTATTCCTTAAATATACATTTAAGAAAAACAGATTCCTTAAAGGGGAAGATTCCAGAGGCAATCCCTGGCCTTTAGGGCTGATGAGGATTACAATTAAAAAAATGCTGGGGTGATTCCTATTGGGCTGATGGACTTGTAACTAGTCAGCAATGGACTTTGCTTGTCAGAAGGTCGCAAAAGGGGAATCACGTGATCCCGGGATGCTGCAATGGTCATAAATATGAGTCAGTTGACAAGCGTCTAAACTTTGATCATGTGATCACGGGAATGCTGAAAAGGTTGTAACTGTGAAAAATGGTCATAAGTCACATTTTTCATGGTCATTATTAACTTTGAATAGTCAGTAAATGAACTGTTGGAAGTCGAGAATTACCGGTATTCACCTCACTTCAAAAACAATGCATCAGGATGGTGCCAATGCAATCTGCAAAAAGTACTGGCCCTATTACTCTGTCATGGGATTCCTAGGATTAGGCCTTCCCAGTCTCCGTTTTCACTGGCAGAATGCTAGCAAAACAAACTACTAGCAAAAGTGGCATTATCAGGGGTCTCCAACCTTGGCAACTTTAAGACTTGTGGACTTCAACTCCCAGAGTTCCTCAGCCAGCTGGCTTAGGAGTTCTGGGAGTTGAAGTCCACAAGTCTTAAAGTTGCCAAGGTTGGAGACCCCTGCGATTAAATCACACAAGTGATGTTGAGCTGGCCACACCCACCCCGGCCCCCCAATATCGAACAATACTGATGCCTCCCTCAATGAAATCGAGTTTGACACCTGGTTTAAAGGGTTGCAGGCAGGTGCTATGTACACACCCATACATGGGAACCCAAAGGGTCATTTCTGAATCATTGAAGCATTGTCGATCATGACTGTTCTTTAAAGTTTAGGGCAAATGTCTTAACCAGCCTAATGCTTTTCAGATAGTGTATGTTGGACTATAATTCTCATCTCTAAAAGGTATCTTTTTATATGGACATTCCCTGGCTTTCAACTCTCCCAATTTATTTTAATGGATTGTTTTTTACTCTGGCTTTCACTGTGAAATGTTTTTCAGGTTTAGGATTTGAAAAACCAGAGAGACTGAGAATTGAGAAATAATTAGAAGTGGTATAAAATGCTTCAAATAAACAAACTCTAGTGGGACCATGATGGCTGGAGATTATTTATTCATTCAAAATATTTTTCAACTACTTGTCTAATTACAAGTAGTACCCAACATTAAAAAGAAGATAATTAAAAATGGAATTAAATATACAACCAATATTTCAGCCAACAACCAATCATAAGCACGAGCTTAATAAACTTCGGGTGATAAAACAGTCCATAAAACAAGAGCAGCTACCCTAAAGACCCATCTTTCTGCAGATATCAGCCTGGTTTTCAAAACCAGTGGAAACACATCATCTCTATCTATCTATTTTTACAGCCAAGGCATGCTGGTTGGGGAATTCTGGGAGTTGAAGTACATACATCGTAAGTTGCCAAAGTTAAAAACACTGATCTAGAGCACGGGTGTCAAACTCGATCGCGTCACGGGCCAGATCGTGATGTATCTCGACATTTTTTGCCTTCGCGGAGCTGGGGTGGGTGTGGCCGGCGTGTGACGTATCAGGCCTGCGGGCCACCAATTTGACAGGCCTGATCTAGAGGGTACACAGTGAAGAAGTTTGTGATAGTTTAACGTACTGAGATTGAACACAGAGGCTTCTTCATGAAAATGTTATAGTTAGAATATGATTTTTTCCCCATATAGTATATGTACAGGTAGTCATCAACTTACTACCATAATTGAGTCCAGAATTACAAAGTTGTGACAGTCATTAAGTGGGTTACCACGTCACTGTGACTGATTTTACAACCCATTTTGAAGTGGTCATTAAGTGAATGTCACAGTTGTTAAGCAAATGCCACGGTCATTTAGCAAACCTGTTTTTCCCATTCGGCAAAATGTGGTCATGTGACTGCAGGACACTGCAAACATCTGTATATGGAAGCCAAACTGCCAAATGCCCATAATGTGAATCATGTGACTATGGTACGTGTTTGTGTGTGATAATTGTACCTTTGAAATCGGATTGCAAGTAGCTCTGGGGAGGTCAGTCGTAACTTTGAATGGTCATTAAGCAACTGGTCATTAAACAAGAACTACCTGTACCTACTTTTTATGGCAATAAATTCTCTTCCTGTGTTCATTACGAATGGACATCTAATGCATTTTTAAAATGGACAACATTTGCATGCCATCAAAGAGAGGAAGTTTTCAGCCACATGCAAAACGGCATATTTGCCTTCAGCAGGTTACCCAGATGATCCAATTACATAAATCAGGGCTCCTCAAACTTGGAAACTTTAAGACTTGTGGACTTCAGCTCCCAGAATTCTCCAGCCAGCTATGCTATGCTGGCTGAAGAATTCTGGGAGTTGAAGTCTACAAGTCTTAAAGTTGCCAAGTTTGAAGACTCTGACATAAATACTTCAAAAGAAAAAAGAAACAACAGCTAAGTTGCAGGTTTAGATTTGGTATAAAGATTTATTGGGTGCAAAATTCACTCAGACTTCAATGTATTTAAAGCAAAGTTTGTTTACTCTGGTGACTTTCATCTCACAGTATGGCTTAACTATATTTCTTTTAAGAAGAAGCTTTAGGATAGATTGCAGATTTGGGAAGGAAGAAAAATGCAATAAATTTAAACGTTAAACTATACCTTTCATTTCTGCACTTTCCTAGAGGAAGTGTGTATTCCCAGCAGGGGTGGGTTCTAACTTACCTCGCTGCCAGTTCGCTTCCTCCCGTGTCACGTGGGCGCGTGCACACATGTGCAGTGCCCCCCAAAAATCTGAAAAAAATAAATAATAAAAAAGCCAAGATGGCAATCGCATGTGCCGGAAACTCGGGTTCTGCACATGCTCAGAAGAATTTTTTTTTAAAAAAAATTAAATTACATTTTTTTAAAAAAAGCCGAAAACAAGATGGCGACTGCATGCACAGTGCCGGAAACTCGGCTTCTGCACATGCTCAGAAGAAAAAAAAAGATGGCGGTGCCCATGGACTGGCACTGACCGATCCAATTCGGTGACGTCACCAGTGGGTCACTACCGGTTGGGGCAAACTGGTCCAAACCGGGAGGAACCCACCCCTGATTTCCAGGTACAAAATGAATTTAGTTAAATGAAATATAATAGACTTTTTTGGGGGGTTCTGTAGAATATATGAACTTTCTGATATGCTGACTGTGGACCACATAGCAATGATCTGCTAATGAAATAGTACTTATGCTGTGTCACTGATTCACGTTCACCTATCAGACCCAACATAGTTGGCATATATTTTGTATTTATTTGTACATTATGCAGTATGCATTTCCAATCGTCTCAAAGGAAATGCATAAAACATTAGGCATGTATTGCCTATCAAATGGTAGTCAACCTCTGATGAGGTACTGTCATCCTTATTTTTACACAAACATTTCAATTTTATTTTAGATGACAGATGGTTGTTTTTAATCATATGAGGACATGTTACCACCTGACTCTTAATTTTAAACACTCCTGTTTTCCATAAAAAGCATACAGCAATGTCTATTTGATCTCACTTCAATCTTGCACGGCTCGGTACCTATTTCTATGTAGACACAAAACACCTGCTTATGCAATCAAAAAGAGATGATATTATCTCAGAGAGAGAAAAGAATTTTGTTTGAAACATAACATCTAACATCTTGTAACTTCATGAATATTCCTTAACTTTGACAGGGGTCCTGATTGAAAGGGATTGTTTTCCTAGATGCTTGGGTTTTGGACAACTTTTCTGAATAGTTCCAACATGCTGAGTTTTGTTATAGGTTCAAAGTTCTGGCTCAATTCTTCAACTTTTGAGATTCTTCTTTGTTGAAATGATATTGCTTAGGAGTCTGGGATGGTAAAGTTAAGAAATGTTTTTCTTTGTGCTAAATAAGACATTTTTGTCTCCTATCCATATTAATCAGATTTGCCAACTGAAATACTGCTGATACAGAAAAACAATAACTTAATACTTGTTATTCCTAGAAAAACATCAGTGTAAAAATCTTGTTAGCCTTTTACTAAAAATGGTGCATATATTAAAAAGTCACCTCTAGTAACATAATTGGCTTTTTAATGAATCACCCTGTAGAAAGTTAGCACCCACCCCTCTCCTAGAAGAATAAAATATTCTAGGAAATATTAAAAAGGCAGAATATTTCCCCTATAAGAGAAATAGAAATATTAAGGGACACAGAAACTCAGCCCCAGCAGATATTTTGGTGCCAGCTTATCTACAAGACAAAAGATCTTCAGCTCCAGGGTGATAGGATTAGCCTTCACTCAAGATCCAAACCAGGACAAAGCCATTAAGCCATAATAGGAATTGCCCAAAGACCCTTCATTACATCACCCAGCAAGATTCAACCAAGCCTGGGACTCAAGACAATCTACAAAGTTACCCCTGCATGGCCCCATAGGAATCTGACAACCAACCAGAATACATTTCTTTCACAGTAACAGGAAGCAAATTCAAAGCCCAAGAGAGGGTATAAATATCTTCAGGGGTGGGCTGCTGGGAGTTCGCAGGGGTTCGGGAGAACCTCTAGCTAAGATTCTGTGCAGTTCGGAGAACCCCCAAATCCCACTCCTGGCTGGCCCCACCCACCCCTCTCGTCCCACCATGGCCACGCCCACCCAGCAACCGGGGAGAGAACCCCTTGCTAAAATTTTTGAAGCCCACCCCTGAATCTCTCTCTCTCTCTCTCTCTCTCTCTCACCCATGTGCTCAATTGCCCAGGACCTCAAACCATGTGGTCCTGTCCACCATTAAACCATCTTTCCAATCAGCCTCCATGTTTCCAGTGTCTTTCTTCCCACTTGAAACTGAACCCAGATGGACATTTCTTCCAACAGCCCAAAAGGAAGCAAAACAAGGAGTAGATGGGAGGAGCAACTAATTACGCATCCCAATCTTTGGTTTTCATTCTCATTCTTTTTCAAAACCTACTCTTCCCTCTCTCTTTTTTTTTTCCAAGTGGTAAAAGTGCATTGCCTTCTTCTCATATTGGTTTGGTGGAGGAGGAGGAAATAGCTAATGAGGAGAAAGGTGAGCAGTGCAATATTACAAGAAACAGCATAAACTAGGGGACTGAAGACCCAACTTCTTTCTCTGAAAGTCTTAAAGCAACTTCTGCTCCATTTGCGTACAAATGGTCCCAGGTTTCAGAGGAACTGTTGGCTATCTCAGCTCTTGAGTTAGGAGGAAGTTATCATCTACTCCTACAGGCCACTATTTTATTAAAACAACTCCATGAAGCAAAAATGTAGCTTAAGCTAAGAATGGTTAATACAAGGGTGAATCAAAAAGTAATACCATTGTCCTAATTTCAGGTGAAGTTTTTGATAAAAATACCTGAAATTTTTCCCAGTTATAAATGATTATATCATTTACGTTCTGAAATATTTTGTTTCTTACTTTTCAGGTTTTTAGACTCGCAAGGAAAATTCAAAATGGCTGTCCCCTTAGAGTTGCGTCAAAAACAAAGAGCAGTGATTGAATTCCTTGGTGCTGAGGGGGAAACCCCTGTGAACATTCACAGATGATTACAAAATGTGTTTGAGGACAATACTTTAGATTATAGCCCCATGAAAGAGGGTTTGAGAGGCAAACATTATTCCAGTGACAAGGAAGTGAAAACTGCAGTGAAGAAGTGGCTCAAAGAACAGTCAACAGAATTTTACGAGACAGGGATACATGCTCTCATTCGAAGGTGGAACATTGCTATTGAGAGAAACGGTGACTATGTTGAGAAGTAGGGATGTGATCCACAGAGGACCAGCTTCATTTTATTTATTTATTTTATTTATTTATTAGACGCTCTTATATGCCGCCCAATCCCGTGGGACTCAGGGCGGCGTACAGCATGAGTAAGAAGCGTACATTTAAAAACAATAATCATAATTTAAGTTAAAATATAGTTAAAAAGAAAACATTATAAACACAACATTCAGGGGGAATTTGATTATCCTATTCACCCCATCTGCCAGAAGAGCCATGTTTTTAAGGCTTTACGGAAGGCCAGAAGGGTGGGGATAGTCCGGATCTCTGGTGGAAGTTGGTTCCAGAGGGACGGGGCTCCCACAGAGAAGGCCCTCCCCCGTGGCCCCGCCAGTCGGCATTGTTTGGCCGACGGGACCCGGAGGAGGCCCTCTCTGTGGGACCTAACCGGTCTTAGGGAGGTATGTGGTAGGATGCGGTCCCGCAGGTAACCTGGCCCTGAGCCATGTAGGGCTTTAAAGGTAACGACCAACACCTTAAATTGCAACCGGAGACTAATTGGTTGCCAATGCAGCTGGCGAAGGAGAGGTGTTACGTGGGTGTATCTTGGTACACCCACTACAGCTCGCGCAGCTGCATTCTGTACCAACTGGAGTCTCCGGATGCTCTTCGAGGGTAGCCCCATGTAGAGCGCGTTACAGTAGTCTAGCCGTGAGGTGACAAGGGCATGAGTGACTGTGAGTAAGGCCTCCCTCTCCAAGTAAGGTCGCAATTGGTGCACAAGACGGATCTGTGCAAAGGTCCCCCTAGCCACAGCTGAAAGATGTTGATCCAATTTTAGCTGTGGGTCTAGGAGGACTCCCAAATTGCGAACCTGTTCTGAGGGAGCCAATTTTTCTCCCCCAAGAACCAAGGAGGGACAGTCGACATAGTCCTTGGGAGGCAATATCCAGAGCCACTCAGTCTTGTCTGGGTTGAGCCTGAGTCTGTTCACTCCCATCCAGACCCTCACATCGTCCAGGCAGCGGCACATTACATCAACTGCTTCACTGAATTGACACGGGGTGGAGATGTACAACTGGGTATCATCAGCATACTGCTGATACCTCACCCCATGTCGTCGGATGATCTCACCCAGCGGTTTCATGTAAATGTTAAACAGGATGGGCGAGAGGACCGAGCCCTGTGGCACCCCGCAAACCAGGGGCCTAGGGGCCGACCTCTGTCCTCCTGTCAACACCGACTGCGTCCTGTCAGAGAGGTAGGAGGAGAACCACCATAAAACAGTGCCTCCCACTCCCACCTCCCCAAGACGACGCAGAAGGATACCATGGTCAATGGTATCGAAAGCCGCTGAGAGGTCAAGTAACACCAGGATGGAGGAATAACCCCCATCCCGGGCACGCCAGAGATCATCCATCAGCGCGACCAAAGCAGTCTCCGTACTGTAGCCGCGCCTGAAACCCGATTGAAAGGAATCCAGATAATCAGTATCCTCCAAAAGCCGCAGGAGTTGGAGTGACACCACCTTCTCAACAACTTTACCCAAAAAGGGTAAGTTGGAGACTGGACGGAAGTTTTTTAAATCCGCTGGGTCCAGGGAAGGCTTCTTGAGGAGGGGCCTCACCACCGCAGCTTTTAAAGGCTGTGGGATGGATCCCTCTCTCAAAGAAGCGATCACAACCGCCTGGAGCCAGCCGCGTGACACCTCCCTGCTGGCTGAGACCAGCCAGGAGGGGCACGGGTCCAATAAACAGGTGGAGGCGCTCATCGCTCCTATGGCCTTGTCCACATCCGCAGGAGTGACAGGCTCAAACTCATCCCATATAACAGGAGTAAGACTCGCCCCTGTCATCTCGGCTTGCCCTGTCCAAATGGAGTCCAGGTCTGTCCGAATCTGAACGACTTTATCCGCCAGAAACTGAGAAAATTCCTCAGCTCTGCCCTGCAAGGGATCTTCAACTCCCCCCTTGGCTAGGAGGGAGCGAGTCACCCTAAACAGGGCGGCTGGGCGGGAGTCGGCGGACGCAATAAGAGCGGAAAAATGCGAGCATTTTGCCGCCCTTATCGCCACTAAGTAAGACTTAATGCAAGTTCTTAAAAGTGTCCGGTCAGACTCAGCTTTACTGGCTCTCCATCGTCGCTCTAGGCGTCTCTTTAGGCGCTTCATCTCCCGGAGCTCCTCAGTAAACCAAGGAGCCCTCCGGGATCCGCTGCCACGGAGAGGCCGCAAAGGCGCAATCCGATCTAAAGCCCCCGTTGCCGCCCGATTCCAGGCAGCCACTAGAGCCTCAGATGAATCGTGTACCAGGGAGTCAGGTATTTCCCCAAGTTCCCTCTGAAATCCTTCAGATTTCATTAGGCGCCTGGGGCGGAACCACTTAGTCGGCCCCGCCTCCTTGCGGTGGAGGAGTGGTGCCATGAAATCCAACCTCAGAAGGAAATGATCTGACCACGACAAGGGTACTGTGACTAAACCCCTCAGCCTCAGATCATCTCTCCACTGCCCCGAAAGAAACACAAGGTCAAGCATGTGACCTCCCTCATGAGTCGGACCCTGAACTACTTGGGTCAGGTCCATGGTTGTCATGGAAGCCATGAACTCCTGGACTGCCTCCGAGGTTTCACCGGGCGATGGCAAATTAAAGTCCCCCAGCACCATCAACCTGGGGAACTCAATCGCCAGCCCTGCTACCGCCTCGAGCAGAACAGGCAGGGCCTTTGTAACGTAGCTAGGAGGCAGGTACGCTAGCAAAAGGCCCACCTGGACCCCTAAGTGCAACTTCAGAAGGAGCGTCTCACACCCAATAATCTCCGGGGCAGGGCTCCTTCGAGGATTAAGGTTCTGGCGAGCTATAATCGCCACTCCTCCACCCCTTCCCTGGGGTCGCGGCTGATGCTGAACTGAGAACCCGTCCGGGCACATCTCGGAGAGGGGAACCCCCCCCCCTCCTGGCCAAGCCAGGTCTCAGTAATACATGCCAGGTCCGCCCCCTCTTCCAGGATTAAATCCCGTACAAGGGGGGCCTTGTTAGTAATTGACCTGGCGTTCAACAGCAGCAGCTTGAGCCCAGGGCCCTGACATCCCTGGTTACCAGGCCCTCGGGTTGAGCAAGATGGAACCAAACCAGAGGGGCCAGAACAAGAAATCGCTTGGAGACAGCGAGTTCTCGTTCCCCGAGAGCGGCCTACCCCTCTGCTCCCGCCATACCTACCTTTGATGTATGCAACATGTTCCTGTGTTGGTAATTATACCTGTCCTAAAGAAAATGGCATTACGTTTTGACTCACCCTCGTATTTGCCAAAGTACAGGTAGACCTTGGCTTACAACCATTTCTTTAGTGACTATTTGAAGTTACGATGGCACTGAGAAAAGTGACTTATGACCATTTTTCACACTTACGACAGATGCAGCATCCCCATGGTCACCTGATCAAAATCATCTTTTGTGACTTTCTGACAAGCAAAATCAATAAGGAAGTCAGATTCACTTTACAACCAAGTTACTAACTCAACAACTGCTGTGATTCACTTAACAACTGTCATAAAATGGGGACAGAGCACACTTCACAATTTTCTCATTTAGCAACAGAAACTTTAGGCACAGTTGTGGTCACACTGAGGACTACCTGTGCTCCAATTTTTCTTCTTTTTTCCCACCTTCTTTCTGAACTGTCTATTTAGCCAGTATCGGTCAAGATGATGAAGTCATTAGAGTAGAATGTCTGTGGCCTGCTAAAAAGTATTTCTGACCTCCAAAGGATGAGTGGGAACAAACCCCTTTTTAACAATGGGGACAGATGAGCTTTTAAAAAGGGGGAAGAGTCAATTAAGATTTTCATATATTTAAAGCCCCCGTTTGCTTATTAAAACTCCTTAACTGCCCTTCTAAAATAGGTCCGGTATCTGAAGCACAGCTCTCAGTTTACAATGCACTTGAGCCTACAGAAGCAATGCACTCCTCTTAAGAGAATGAATTAGGATTAGGGTCTGAAAAACAAGTTCTATTTCTCACTCGCTGTTCCTTGATTGTCCTGGGGTCTTCCTCAGCCTGAACTACTTATGCAGGCATTTGTGCAGACACAACAGGAAAGAAAGCACTCATTTTGCTATGAGGTTCTTGAAGGATGAGTTGGTCTTGGTAGTATTTGTGTGTGTGTGGCGGGGAAGACTTGCATGAATCACCATCAAGGATTTATGTGTTTTAGAAGAAACATACGATGACATAGATGGGCAACTTTTACCCTAAAGCTGCATACATCTAATATTTGGTCTTTGGAGCTGAAAATGAATGACCATTATGAGCCAACAGACAACAAGTAAATTACTAGTAGCTTCATTTATCAGGAAACAAAGTAATCTGGTTTCCCAATCCTAATGGCAAAATTTGAAATGACATACATATATATATACCCTGTTTCTCCCAAAATAAGACATCCCCTGATAATAAGCCCAATCGGGCTTTTGAGTGCATGGCAATAAGGTCAAGCGCTTATTTCAGGGTTCAAAAAAATATAAGACAGGGTCTTATTTTTGGGGAAACACGGGTATATAGAGATAGAGATAGAGATAGAGAGATAGATAGATAGATAGATAGATAGATAGATAGATAGATAGATAGATAGATAGATAGATAGATAGATAGATAGATAGATAGATAGATGATAGATAGATATATTGTATATATATATATATATTTGTGTGTGTGTGTGTGTGTGTGTGTGTGTGTGTGTGTCTGTGGTATAGGTGCGAGTATTGTTGTGCAGGTATGCAAGTAACATGAATCTTCTATCAGACAATTTATAAGATCCTTGGTACGAAAAAGACTGCTAAACTATGCACTATTCCAATGAATTACATGAAGAATGCGAAATTATTACGGTATGTTAGAAAAAAAGAAGAATAAATCTGTTAGTCTCTTTTCCCCATGATTTATTTTTTAACTTTTTCCCTTTTTTATAATCAACTGAAATCCTCACGCAGGTTTTTTTTGGTCAAATTCAAAGCTGGTCTACTGAAATCAATGAAGTTTAAATCAGACATGATTAATTGAAGTCAGATTAATTTCAATAGGGCTACTTAAAGACTACATTGACTTATACATTACATTATAATTTATTGAATAAACCAAAATTGGCTGGGTTCCCACAATATGCTAAGCCACTTTACAAATGATGTATTCCCCTACTGTGTAAGGAAAAAACCCCTAACTAACCAACCACTCACAGGCTTTATTACAATGTCTGAACTAAGTCTACATTTAAGTGACTTGTTTTAACAGGTCAAAACTGGTTTTGTGTAAAAAGAAAAATTCAGGTCTTCTATATAGTATCATAGAATCCAGTGGTGGGTTCCTACTGGTGCGGTCCAGTGCGCCATTCCGGTAGGGACCCGATTGTGCAATTTGCGTGCGACTGCTCCAGTGCCATCTTCGCCGGTCCGTCACGCGGCACCATTTTTTTTCTGGAATTTTTGGGCTTTTTTTGCTTCCTGCACATGCAGAGCCGAGGTGGCGCAGTGGTTAAATGCAGCACTGCAGGCTACTGCTAGTTCAGCAGTTCAGCTGTTCAAATCTCACTAGGCTCAAGGTTGACTCAGCCTTCCATCCTTCCGAGGTGGGTAAAATGAGGACCCAGATTGTTGGGGGCAATTTGCTGAACTCTGTAAATCGCTTAGAGAGGGCTGTAAAGCACTATGAAGCGGTATATAAGTCTAAGTGCTATTGCTATTGCTATTGCATGGAAGCAAAATCTTGCGAGGGGACGCGCACGCGTAGTGAGCGTGCGTGTGCACGAAATGAGATGATGTGCATGCAGCACACTGGTAGGCAGGTAAGAGGAACCCACTCCTGATAGAATCACAGGTCGGGAAGAGACCTTGGAGGTCTTCTAGTCACAAAGGCTTTCTGTGGCCTTTCTTGCCACAGTTGTTAAGTGAATCACTGCAGTTGTTAAGTTAATAACACAATGGTAGTTCAGTGAATCTGGCTTCTCCATTCACTTTGCTTGGTAGAAGGTCACAAAAGGTGATCACATGACCCCGGGGCATAAATATGAGTCAGTTGCCAAGTCTCTGAAATGTAATCACGTGACCATGAGGATGTTGCAACAGTCGTTTAAGTGTGGGGAAAAATGGTCATGTCACTTCTTTCAATGCCATTGTAACTTTGAACGGTCACTAAATGAATTGTTGTAAGTCAAGGTGGGCAACATAGCTGGAAAGAAAAAGCTGAAATCTAAGCACCTTAATTCAGGCATTGTTTTGCCAATACTAATCTATTTTGACCTATAACTATTTCCTGGATGCCCCCCCCCCCAAAAAAAGTTTGTTTTACAGGGTTTGTTTTAGATGAGTATATTACAGACTCAAAGGACTGCTTCTGGCTAAGAATGCTTGAGATATAGAACTATGTTAAGATCTCAGAATTTGGGCACAAAGATTGTTCCTGTTCTCATGAAATCTAAGAATCAAGGCCTTCCCTGTCATTTTACGGAGATGTGCATATTCTTCGGTAGAGTGGAGCCTGACTATGTCAGCTTGCAATCCCATAAATATTTATCTATCTTACTCAGTTCAATGTGAATTACTTTTGAGCGCTAAGAGAATTCTGTTGCAAACAATGTTTACTTCTGAAGTGATTACTCCTTGGGAGAAAAAAAAATGTCATTTACACTGCCCTCTCTTGTTTTCTTAATTGCCTTGACTTAATAAAGACTAAACCATGAAATCCTCACGCTCAATGGATGATTACCGATCAGGTAGGGATAAACATTTAACTAATTTACAAAAAAAAAAGAGTAGTAACAGTTTGTGATGCTGAATCAGAGCAAAAAAAAGCAGTTCAGTGTAAGAGTTAAAGGCAGGGCTGTACAAATCCTTCGAAAGAGGAACTTCAGAAAGCCCTGAAGATTGGGTTTGCTTAACCATTAAAGTAGATGCATCATTTTCTAGGCTCATGCAAGTGCTTCAGAAAAAGTTCCCATTAGTCTCCGCTCACGTGGGGAGGGAAAACCAAGTATCCATGCATCCATGTACAAGTGCAAGCGACAAGGAACAGCTTCCGAAGCAGCCTCACCAGCTGTTAAAAGGTGAGACTGCTTTAATGATTCAAAAGGAAGTGCTCCCACCAGACCAAATAGAAAAATCTTTACAAAAACCTTTTGGAGTTATGCAGATAATTAACCTTATCAACCGGCATGGGGGAGGGGGGGAAGCCACTGCTGCGATTGGACTCCTATTATTGAATGTTTAAATATAAAATATATATAGTGCAAGGCAAAGAAATACCGTGCCCCTTTTTACAATTCTCATTCAATTTGAGGAAAAAGAAGTTGCTTTAGACTGCTGAGAAGATAAATTTGAGCTAATTTTTCATAAAGGGTACGTGGTATTCTTGCACCGATTTAATTGCAAGGTAGCCCCCAAAAAAGTGTGCAACTATCCTGCCTTCACTGAACCATTCTCTCTCCAGTAGGCTGCAACCTGCTTGGCTTCCCTCTTCAGTTAAATCCCAGGGGAAGATACTGGTGAGGTCTCCTTGCGTTGAGCTTTTCAGGAGCAGTGTTGCAGTCACTGCTAGGGAAAAGTCCTGATTTTGGGAAAGGGCTGGAGAATTCCTCTTTCCTCTGGAGAAATCATCCACCAGATTTCTCTAATTACTTTTTTGGCAGAAAATTAGATAGATAAATAGATAGACAGATAGATAGATAGATAGATAGATAGATAAATAGATAGACAGATAGATAGATAGATAGATAGATAGATAGATAGATAGATAGATAGATAGATAGATAGATAGATAGATAGAAAGATAGATAGATAGATAGATAGATAGATAGATGATTGATAGATAGATGATTGATAGATAGATAGATGATGATAGATAGATAGATAGAAAGATAGATGATAGATAGATAGATAGATAGATAGATAGATAGATAGATAGATAGATAGATAGATAGATAGACAGACAGACAGACAGACAGACAGACAGACAGACAGACAGACAGACAGACAGACAGACAGACAGACAGACAGACAGATAGATAGATAGATAGATAGATAGATATAGAAAGATAGATGACAGATTTTTCTGGGGGAAAACATACATAGCTATAACTTTACTTTTCTGATGATTTTCAAACAAAGGACACAGGTAGATGGAAAACGAGAGAAAAACAAGGCGGCGAAGGATGCCTACATGATTCCTACTGAAGCAGCTGTCACATTTCCTTTTAAATGCTCCAGACAGGAATCTTTCATCTTCATGCAATGTCTGTCTGTCCAACAGACAGAAAAGCCACATGTGTGAATAGTTGCACTTCTTCTCATTTTTAGCATTAGCACACTTTTGCTGACAACCTAGCTGGAAATGAGAAAGTGCTAAGCCTACCCGGCAGGGGTGGCCAAACTATGGTTCTTTGAGGACCTTTGGACTTCAACTCCCAGAATTCCTGAGCTAGCCATGCATGCATGGCTAGCTCAGGAATTCTGGGAGTTGAAGTCCACAGGTCCTCAAAGAACCATAGTTTGGCCACCCCTGTAAGGCATTGTAAATGGGAGCTCATTGCTAAAACAAACATACTGAGCCGAGGTGGCGCAGCGGTTAGAGGCAGGTACTGCAGGCCACATTAGCTGACACTGATCTGTAGGTCAGCAGCTCAAATCTCACCGGCTCAAGGTTGACTCAGCCTTCCATCCTTCCGAGGTAGGTAAAATGAGGAGCCAGATTGTTGGGGGCAATGTAAATATATACATTGCTTACTGGTGTAAACCGCTTAGAGAGTGCTTGCACTGTGAAGCGGTATATAAATGTCACTAATAAATAAATAAATAACAAAATGCTAACCCAAACATCATAAGCCTAGGTTGTATCCATGCCCCCACCCCCAATTCGATGAGGCAGTGCCAAAGGCAAAGTATTCTCAGCAGGGATTTGAAAAGTTAGCTGGAAAGCCAAGAGTGAGGTGAATGTCTTTGTATATCCAGAAGCAGGCTGCCAGCTCCTGTTTGAGAGGAACAATTCCCAGCAGAACTTACATGCAATTAAGATAACACCCCCCCCCCAAAAAAAAACAAGTGCAGGGTTTTAAGGGCATGTAGTAGGCTGATTCTCACATTTCGTAATAACTATAGCAAAATTACATCAACACAGGATATAAAAAAAGAAAAGGGATATGTGTCTTTGTCAGTTACACCTATGTGAAGATCCATCTTCTTTGTGGAATAAGAGCGTTGACTCCCCACCCACACCCCCCAAAAAAGTGTCCCTGGAGATTAATTAAGGATAGCAAACTCAAGAGAATGTTGTTTCATCTGTTCTTAAATCTGGCTTTCATCAAGCAAAGCTCTCTCATAGTGTTAGCATACTGTTAAAGCCTATTTTCTTTTCACTCTTTTCTATCCGCCAAAAGAGCATATTTGTGTTCCCATCATAAATTACTGGGATATGAAAAAACATAAAACTACTGGCGATCTAGGCCTTCTTATGATTTATATTTTTATAGACTGTTTTTTTAACAAAATATCTACGAAAATCATGACTATGGAAACAAGAATCTATTCACTTCAGAAACATTTCTAGCTTAGGAATTATGATTTTAATCCTTTGCATTGACATACTGTTCTTTTTGCCTTGAAAAATATCATTTAGCTCATTCTTTTCAAATCCTTTCCTTTTTCATAATTCAGTAGTGGACCACCTACAATAATTCACTCAAAAATATTGACAAAGTTATTCTTGGTATAAGTAATTAACATTTAGGGACATCCTGGCAAATCATCCTGCAATATATTTAATGATTCCCTCCAAGTCCTCTAATGAATATTCACCAAGATATTTTTCATCATCCTGAGAAATTCCAATCTTCAATTCCTATGACTCAAAAGAATAATGAATGAACTTCACATACAACTACTCTAAAACACTTTGAATGTTCCAGTGATGGCATTTTCCCCACAATCACATAAAAATAAACCAGACCATGTTTTTTCAAGTTAAATTCTCAGAAACAGAACCATTCACATTTCTTGAACTCAGCTCTTAGTTGACTTTGGTTGTCTTTTGTTTAAAAGATTTGCCAGCTTGATGAAAACCCTTTTAATATTGAGAAATCCAAAACCGTTGGATATGCTGCCTTACAATGCTAAAATTTGGAAGGAATAAAGCTAATAAACCAGAATCCTAGAAAATAACCCTCAATGTTAATTATTTAAACAAGATATATTATTTTTAGGTTCAAAATTCCACTTTGTTGCTCACATCACGAAACTAGTTTACTCCAATATAAATCCGGTAGTGTTCAGTGGGGTTTCTCTAGTAAGCATAGACTGGATTGCTTATATATATTTAAAACACTTTGCTAGAGCTGACAACAATTTAACAAGGTCTTATGGCCTTTATCTAAGGTGAATTAGTACTGCAAGACATACAAGAAATTTCCAAAGCAGACTTAGCAGTCAAGACATGAACTGGAAAACTTGTCCTCTTCCAATTGTCATCTCCTCCTTGACTTAAAGGAGGGAGTGACATCCAGAAGAAACTTCCACAGGCAGACAGCGTTTTGAACACAGAGAAAGCAACATTTTTTTTTAAAAAAAAGAGAGAGAGATTGCCATTACTCAGGAAACATAAAACATAAAATCAAATATTAGTGCTGCAACATTTACACTGAAATGAACATTAGCAGTTAGATGATTTGATGCAAAGGTTTTTTTTAAAAGATGAATGAATGTAATAGCTTCACCCTCCACCCCACTCCCTCCACCCACCCACCCCCACGGCCCATCCCTTTCCTGGGCATTATTGATCTGGCTTTTCTCACTGAACAAGGGTGGGGAGAGAAGCAGCAGGCTCTTGCAGTCAAACTGAGAAGTGGTGGTGGTGGCTACTGCATTTGTTTAAGCAAGTGTTCCCACCACTTGGAACAGAAACATTTCAGCCTGCAGAGAGGCAGAGATGCTCCTTTCGCAATTACCACTTTGCAGAAATACATTCAATAAAACAAATGAAGTAGCACCTCACTCGTTCCCTGCATGCCATTTGCTCCACTGGTACACCAAAGCAGGAGATGCAGCCCATGAACAGAGAGCACCAATGATAACTGACAGAGAAGGGCTCTCTCATACACCCAAGACTGTTTGCCTTAAAAGAAAGAAATGTGTGTGTGTGTAGGGGGGGGAGATATTTGGCTTACCTTATTTTCTCCATTTCTGCCGCAGAGGCCTATAAGAAATCGAACAAGGAGCAAGTGAATGGCAAAGGAGCGCAGCTTTCCCGGGCCTGATTAATGCATAGTTCAGGCTATATACCCCAAGGACTTGCTGCCGGCCAGTGACTCCCAAGCCCACTGCGAACGGAGGCTAGGTCTTGGGGTGAGCATTAACACGAACACACACACGGACACACACACACGGAACACACGCACACGGGCTGAGAGACTGAAACTCCCAGCAGAACGTAGCAGGCTGCAGAAAAGACGCTGGGCACCCAGGAGGCCTGAGCAAGCATGGGATGACTCAATGTGGAGCGCCGAGGAGAGGCAGGAAGAGAGGGAACGGGCTGCCAGTAACAGGTTACTGTGCCGCTCGGATGCCAGGAGAGAGAAACTTGCAATCGCAGGGGCAGAGCCGAGCAGCGGCAGCGGGAGGGAGTGAAGGAAGAGGAGGAGAAAGGGAAGGACGGAGGGAGGGAGGCGGTGGAGCGATTTGAGGCTGCCGGCTGGAACCATCCAACGGTTTTAAGCTTCGCTTGGAAACCGGAGATGTTTGGCACGGGCTCTGCGGGCGCGGGCGCGCGTGTCTTTTCCTCGTCACGTTTCCAAAGATCTCGACAGATGGGAGTGCGCATAAGCCTTGAAAGTCGGGCGGAGAGTTTCAATGATCAGAGGTTCTCCCCCCCTCCTCCTCCAAGCCCCCCCCCCAAGCCGTCCGCCCCCGTAATTCGGTGCCTTTAAAATTAACAGCTCTCTGCATCTCTTTCTACACGCTCCCCCCCCCCTCTCCTTTTCCTTCTCTCCCGCTTTCCTTTCCTCTTGCAGCAGCGGCACGGCGCTGCACCAGCCGCCTCCCCTCCCGGGCTCGGATCACACACCTCGGGGAAAGTTTCAGGGCGAGCCGTTAGCCTGAGCCTCCCCCTCTCCTTCTTCCTCTTCTCCGGCTTGCAGCCCACGGACATGGCCAGGAGGAAGCCTCTCTTCACCCACCGGTTCCGCCCGTTCCCCGCAGAGCCGGGGAGGAGAGAGAGCGCGAGGCACACGCAACCCTTTCGCTTCATGTTTCGCATCCGGCGGCCACCGGCTCTCTGCCTCCCGCAGCCTGCTCCTAACCTGCCGCTTTCCAGGTGTGCTGGACCAGAACTCCCAACAGCCCCGACCGGCGCAGGCCACGCTCGGCGGGGGATGATGGGAGATGTAGTCCGGGACGCCGGGAAGGCGCCGGGTTGTGGCGGTGTACGGAACCGGGACCTCGGGAAGCCTCGCAATTAACCCGTTGCTCCCCGGTGAAGCCATGGATAGAGCGAGGCCAACTGGTCTGCAAGCGAGGTGCAGTGTGGCTATCCACCTGCTTCTTTCCGTCTCCAGATTCTTAGTACAATTAAATCCAGGACCTTTCGTCCCGATTTTGTGGGTTACAGAGAGTAACATCACAAAACAAGCTTATCATCACACATTTTCCAAAAGTATCCTGCCTGCCCCCCCCCCCACAAAGCTTCGTTCCAGAAAGTAAAAAGATCTCTTACTTTTTAGGTGCTCTGATTTTATATACCGTAGTCTGTGCAACAGAAAGTGCTTAGATACGAAAGCTAAGACGAATTAAAGTAGGAAATGAACTTCCATGTGACAACATTTTGTGGTTGGTTTCCCCCCCAGGGAGAACAGATCCCCAAATCATTCCTGTTTCCCTTTGATCCATTCACTTCACAGTTTCCATATTATGTGATATCGTCCCACCGTCCCACCCCCCCAAAACCATTGTTGCCTTGGCAGTTCTAGTGAAGTGCATGGAGAATCTATTGATTCACCTCCCTCCTTTTCTCATATTGTTTGATGTGCAAGAATAAACACCCTCTCCAAATGTCACATCAATAGGTGTGCCTGATTACCCTAAATCTCAAGAGTAACAGTTGGCATATGTGCCATGCAATTGGATTGCTCTCCTTCCCCCCCTCCCCCATCCCTATGGCCTTGTGTTTCCCAAGCAACTCGCATAGGCTGGTGCAACTTCCTTAATCAGCCCACGTCTCCTATGTTTTACACAAACATAGATCGAATTCAGGTTCCCATCTGCATCAATGCACATTCCTATGCCTGTGCATGCTTCATACAGCTGCGAGGAAAGAACGAAGAGGAAGATAAGAGGTGTGTAGATAATAGAAACATTATTTTACCGTTGTGGCCAGCCTTTCTGGCAAGTATTTTATCAGTTATGTCAAGGGAATATACAATGCAATACAGTGGTGGACCACTGTTTGATGAATGGGCCTTATTGGAAGGGGAGCAATCTTCAAAGGAAATCTAGCATAGTAATCTAACCTAGCTACATGTATAATTAATGGGTCTGTGCAAGTTGGCAGAGATTTGCCTCATCGATGTTCAGTAACGACATGATGTGCCCTATCGGATTCTTGTAGCCGAAAGAGACCTCTGCAAATGTGCTGACCATACACAAATTCCTTCCTGTTGGAAGGGAGGTGTGAGAAGCAACATAAATTAATTCATTCGGCAGCTTGGTCTTTTCCGAAGCAGCTTCAAAGGATTGCTTGGTGAAAAGCATTAGTGATGCAAAGCATCTTTTCTAACTTTGTACTCTCCCAATAATTAGTATACTACCTCCCTGCCCTATGCAAATCCCTCTTGGGATTTGCTTCTAGACTACTGAACTAGTGAGCAGGCAGTAATGCAACTAGAGCTGGCCACAAATGGCTTTTTAAAACTCTTCACCAAATTTGCCGGTAGAAAAATGTCCAAATTTTACCAAGAGAAAGAGGAAATGCCTTAAATGCCTTTAAAGAACATCCACTTTCTTAGGAAATGCAGCCCTTCTTAATAGTGCCACTTAGACTTAGAATAACTTTATTGTCACTTTAAATGTACACTAATGGGCATATATTAAAATGAAATTTCATTGCATACAGCTCTCAAAGGGTCACCAACTCCAATATACACTACATAAACATGACAAAAAATTATGCAAGTACCCACATACCCACATATATTCTATGACACAGAAAAACAACACAGTCTAGTTCGGATGTATACATGTATATGACGAGAAAAATGAATCTTGCCAGTAGCACTACTATTGAAAAAAGCCCATTGAAAGGAATAATATCTACCGTTCGAATCAAATGAAAGTGTAGTTAGACAGAGAGGCTGCTGAACACTGAAGAGATGACTATGCAGCAATAGATATTTACACATACCCCTTGATCATGTATAAACATATTTATTTATTTATTTATTTATTTATTTATTTATTTATTTATTTATTAGTAAGACTTATATACCGCCTCATAGTTCAAGCACTCTCTAAGCGGTTTACACCAGCAAGCAATGTATATTTATATTGCCCCCAACAATCTGGGTTCTCATTTTACCTACCTCGGAAGGATGGAAGGCTGAGTCAACCTTGAGCCGGTGAGATTTGAACTGTTGACCTGCGGATCAGTGTCAGCTAAAGTAGCCTGCAGTACTGCACTCTAACTGCTGCGCCACCTCGGCTCTATCATTGAAATTCCCATTTTTTCCCTGGAATAAATTTCTAAAGCAAATTCTCTTTCATCCTAATAAATAAGAGGTGGGGAGGAAGTGGGTAACCACAGGAATAATTCTCTTCCTGACACAAGGCAACTAGGGAGAAACAGATTGAAGAATAGAATTGACACTTGGATGTAACCAGACACTTTTCAAATTGATCAGCTACAACATAATATAACATGATACAGTAAGGTTAGGACTCACCAACTTAGCACCTCGAAAAGTATTGGCTACAGCTCCCAATAATTTAGCAATCAGAAAGATCACAGAGCAACAACATAGGGCTGCATGCTACCCATCCTTGGAATAACTAGTTTCTGCATAAGGTGAGACACAGTACTGGCCTTATTCAGGAAAAACCAATAGAAGGGAATATGTGCAGTTCAAGATTGAGTTGTGGAGTCCTTGGGGCTGTCTAAGCCTGATGGTTGCTTGCAAACATTTTGTTATCTGACTCGGTAACATTTGCTAAAAGGCACACATAGAATAGAATAGAATAGAATAGAATAGAATAGAATAGAATAGAATAGAATAGAATAGAATAGAATAGAATAGAATAGAATAGAATAGAATAGAACAGAACAGAATAGAATTCTTTATTGGCCAAGTGTGATTGGCCACACAAGGAATTTGTCTTTGGTGCATATGCTCTCAGTGTACATAAAAGAAAAGATACATTTGTCAAGAATCATGAGGTACAACACTTAATGATTGTCATAGGGTTATAAAACTCCATAAGAGAATGGGGTTTTCTCTGTTTATAGACTATTTATTTATTTATTTATTTATTTATTTATTTATTTATTTATTTATTTATTTATTTATTTATATTTCTATGCCGCCCAACTCCCTAGGGACTCTGGACGGCTCACAACAGGAACAAATATAATCAGTATAAAGGCATTTAAAAAACACATTAAAAATATTCAGATGTTTAATGAAGAAAAATAATAAAAAAAAATTAAAAAAAATAAAAATACATTTTCAGTTTAAAGTAATTTCAGTCATCCATACATTCATGGGCCGACCTCGTTCGTCATCGCCAGAGGTCAATGGCCCCAGGCCTGTCGGAAAAGCCAGGTCTTTACGGCTTTCTGGAAGGCCAATAAGGTGGGGGTAGTGCGGATCTCGGGAGGTAGCTGATTCCAAAGAGCCGGGGCAGCCACAGAGAAGGCCCTCCCCCACGGGCCCGCCAGCCGACACTGTTTAGCTGACGGGACCCGAAGAAGACCAACGCTGTGGGATCTTACTGGTCGCTGGGAGGGATGTGGTAGAAGGCGGTCTCGAAGATAATCTGGCCCTGAGCCATGTAGGGCTTTAAAGGTAATAACCAACACCTTGAATTGTGTCCGGAGACCAATAGGAAGCCAGTGCAGTTCGTGAAGGATTAATGTAGTGTGGGTGTATCTGGGCGCACCCACAACAGCTCGCACGGCTGCATTCTGGACAACTGTAGTCTCCGAACACTCTTCAGGGGTAGTCCCATGTAGAGCGCATTGCAATAATCATGCCGTGAGGTGATAGGGGCATGAGTGACCGTGAGAAGAGCCTCCTGATCCAAGTAGGGTCGCAATTGGTGCACCAGGCAAACCTGTGCAAAGGTCCCCCTAGCTACAGCTGTCAGATGTTGGTCTAATCTCAGCTGTGAGTCTAGGAGGGCCCCCAAATTGCAAACCCATTCTGAGTGGGTTAATTTCTCCCCCCAAAACCAAGGAAGGACAGTCGGCATAATCTTTCGGAGGCAGTATCCACAGCCACTTGGTCTTGTCAGGGTTAAGTTTGAGCCTGTTGATTCCCATCCAGACCCTCACATCGTCCAGGCACCAGCATATCACGTCCACTGCTTCACTGAACTGGCACGGGGTGGAGATATATAGCTGGGTGTCATCAGCATATTGCTGAAACCTCACCCCGTGCCGTCGGATGATCTCACCCAGTGGTTTCATGTAGATGTTAAATAGGAGGGGAGAGAGGACCGAGCCCTGAGGCACCCCACAAACAAGGGGTCTAGGGGTCGACCTCTGCCCTCCTGCCAACACCGACTGCGACCGACCAGAGAGATAGGAGGAGAACCTATCTAGCAGTAAACAATAGCCTAATTAAGGAACTACCAAGCAGAAAACAACATTGACAGGACAAGCTAATGTACATAAACAGAGAGCAAACCCCACTCCCTTCTAGCACTGAAATTGTTACCTAGTCAGGTAATGAAATGCCTACAAGCAAACAACCAAGCTCAAAGAGCCCCAAGGACTCCATATTTCTTGAGGAAAGCCTAATTTCCAAATGGGGATAATATTACACACAAGGAATATTCCATGCACTAGTCAAATCCACAATCTGTAAATATTATGCAGAAAATACTGCATAATACTGCCATTTTTTTCAAGTTACACTGTGCGTGTCTGTGTGTGTGTGCGTGCATGTGTGAAAAATGGTTTGAAATGAATATTCAACTTCCAAGAAGCTCTTACGTTTCCATTGGTTTTAGCTTTTATTGTGCTCCAACACATTATTGCATAAGGAACTTAGATAATATCATAGAAGCTTGGACATAAAGTTGCTTGTGAACAAAAGTTATCAGGTGCAAATCTTAACATGACAATACTGGATAGTATAGATCTACTGTACAGTATAGATCTTAAGTAACTCAGACAATAGCTTTGAGTGGCCAAATCTATTGATGGAAGAGCGAACTGAGCTTCGTTATTGTATAATAGCTCATAAGGTACATTTAACGGATCAACTATTGTTCTTGGGAGTCTGAAAGGTTTTGAAATCACTAATTTACTTTCCTTATAGAAAAAGGTGATATGATGGAATTGAATCCTATCTTGGATGACCCATCTGTAAATTTCCTAACAGTTAGAACAATTAATCCTTGGAACAGCCTGCCTCCAGAAGTTGTGAATGCTCCAACACTGGAAGTTTTTAAGAAGATGTTGGATAACCATTTGTCTGAAGTAGTGTTTCCTGCCTAGGCAGGAAGGGTTTCCTGCCTAGGCAGGGGGTTGGACTAGAAGACCTCCAAGGTCCCTTCCAACTCTGTTGTTGTTGTTATTATTATTATTATTATTATTATTATTATTATTATTATTATTATTATTATTATTATTATTATTATTATTATTATTATTATTATTATTATTATTATTAAATAAAACCCTCTCAAAAACTCAAAGTTTATCTCTACACATCAAATAAGTCTATTTCAATTTGCTTTTCTGTTGTAAGATAGGATATTTGGTAAATTGTGTTAGAAATCCTTAATTGCAATTAGGAAAACTTATATTTCAAAACTCAATGAACAATACTGTCTAGTAGGAGACCTTTGGTGAGTCTAATTCTCTCAATCTCATATGGTGATTGTGAGAATAAATGAGGTACTGAGTTCATAACTTCTGGTATTTATATAGGACCTCCTATTGCTCAGTAATGAATAATAATAGAACAGAAAGTTGTGTAACCATCACCTCTGGAAGCAGGTTTCTAGTGTGAAGTCCAGAAAAATAACACCTAAAGCTCTCCAGTTTGAAAACCAAAACATGAGTACTTTAGATATAATGAACAGCTTTTTAGAAATGGTTACCTGAGTACTTCAGTTAAATTTAACAGATTAACAGAGTTGGAAGGGACCTTGTAGGTCATCTAACTCAAGCAGGAGACCCTACACCGTTTCTGACAAATGGCAGTCCAATTTCCTCTTGAAACTCTCAAGTGTTGGAGCTCTCACAACCTCCGAGACAAGCTGTTCCACTGGTTGATCGTTCTCACTGTCAGAAAGTTTCTCCTTATTTCCAGGTTGAATCTCTCCTTGATCAGTTTCCATCCATTATTCCTTGTCTGGCCTTCTGGTGCTTTGGAAAATAGCCTGACCCCCTCCTTTCTGTGGCAGCCACTCGAATATTGGAACACTGCTATCATGTCTCCCCGGTCCTTCTCTTCGCTAGACTAGCCATGCTCAGTTCTTGTAACCGCTCTTCATATGTTTTAGTTTCTAGTCCCCTAATCATCCTGGTTGCTCTCCTCTGCACTTTCTCTAGAGTCTTGACGTCTCTTTTGTAGTGTGGTGACCAAAACTGGATGCAGTACTCTAGGTGTGGTCTAACTAAGGCTTTATATTTTTTCTTACGTTAACTTTTGTTTCCAGTCTGTTTTTTGCAGTTGTATTTCTGGTTAGTTGGGCTGCAGTTTCTTTTTGAGTGATGACCGATGCAAAGAATGAGTTAAGCAGCTCTGCTATCTCTGTGTTGCCTGTTACTTCTTTGCCATCTTCTCTCTTTAGTGGACCAACTGTTTCCTTGATTTTTTTCTTGTTATTAATGTGTTGGAAGAAACTTTTTTTATTATCTTTGACTTTAGTTGCAAGTCTTTGTTCATTCTGGACCTTTGCTTTCCTGACTTTTTCTTTACAGATTCTGGCTATCTGCTGATATTCTGCCTTAGTTATGTGTCCCTCTTTCCATTTTTTGTACTTGTCCTTCTTTTCATTCAATTTGTCAGTCAAGTCTTTGTGCAGCCATGCTGGTTTCTTCTTGGATTTCTTGTTTTTCTTTCTCGTCAGTATTGTGCTGGTCTAGGCTTTTATGATCGTTTTTTTCAGAGTTTCCCAAGCTTCTTGAATTGTTTTTCCCTTTAGGACTTTCATCCAAGGAATATTTCCTAAGTTCTCTCTGAGTTCATTAAAATCAGCTCTTTTAAAATCTAAGACTTTGGTATCGTTGTGGTCAATTGTTTGTGTTTGCGTTAGGTTGAATTCTAGTGTGACGTGGTCACTCTCACCCAAGGTTCCTTTAGTTTCAGCTCCCTCTATCACTTCTTGTCTGTTTGTAAGTATTAAGTCCAGTATGGCTGTCACTCTAGTTCCCTCCTCTACCTTTTGGACAACAAAATTGTCAGCTAGGTTGGTTAGGAACCTATTTGTTTTCTTACTTGGTACAGAATTAGTTTTCCAGTTGATGTCCGGATAGTTGAAGTCCCTCATTATTACTGTAGTGTGTTTCCTACAAATGTTCGTTAGTTGGTTGACAAAAAGGATATCCATTTTTTCTGCTTGATTGGGTGGCCTATAGTATACTCCTATTGCCATGTCATTCTTTTTTTCTTTTATGTTGACCCATATGCATTCCAGGAGGTTTTCTTCTTTGGTTACATGTAGCTCTGTAGCAACATAGTGGTCCTTTACATACAGTGCAACTCCACCTCCTCTTTTTTGTGGTCTGGTTTTACAAACTGGCTTATACATGTTTATTCATCATTCAATGCTAGTGGTAGAGACTGGATTCTACGTGGGGTAAATGAGATTTTTATATCCATTCAAATGATGTTTTTCTCAATGTCATCTATTTATACAATCAATAAGTAGTTGAGTACTCCACTGAAGTGGGTGGAGTACTCAACTACTCTTTTGTGTTTAGCACTATTACGTCTCCATGGAAGGTTTGGCATAAGAGCTTGTACATGAAGTAGGAAAATTTGAAGCTGAGGCAACATATATATTCAATTACCGTAATTGATTTAGGAAAAGAAGATTATATTTTTAAAAATAATCTTCTAAACTATTTGTATTTTTGGGTTTCAGAGAGTGAAAATCAAGGTTGGATACAACTAGTGGTACCTAGAAGCCAAGAGCCATTTCTAGATGAATTTTCTACAATGCTTCAGATATATGTTGTCCACAAAACCAGCTCCACATTTGCATTCACATCACTTGGTTACTTAAACATTTAGACTTAACAGATGGATAGATGGATGGATGAGCTGGCTTCATTAAAAAGCATGTTACAGAAATATTGTGATGATTCATTTACAGATGAAAGTCTACCATGAATGTGCAAATCAGCCTTGATTTTAGCAATAGCAATAGCAATAGCACTTAGACTTATATACCGCTTCATAGTGCTTTACAGCCCTCTCTAAGCGGTTTACAGAGTTCAGCATATTGCCCCCAACAATCTGGGTCCTCATTTTACCGACCTCAGAAGGATGGATGGCTGAGTCAACCTTGAGCCTGGTGAGATTTGAACAGCTGAACTGCTGAACTAGCAGTCAGCTGAAGTAGCCTGCAGTGCTGCACTTTAACTACTGCGCTACCTCGGCTCTTTTCACAGAAATAGATAAGATCTAATATACAAGAATCTGATTTTTACATATTTGGCTTTTCTAATTTCTCAACTATATAATATTTCTAGGTGGTTTTGTGTTTAGACACTGAGTAGTACTGATCTGCTTAGCTTCAGCAAAGTATGTCTTCAGACTATCCTCTGGGAATTATTCGAGAGCACACATTTTGCACAACATACGGTAGCTGTAGTATATATCATGTCTGCATAATATGAAGAAATCCATATTTTAATATTTCAAGCCCTGGAGCCATACAGCAATTCTGCACAACATGATGTGATTTACTATACCAAGCTCAGGTCACAAGGGTCATCATAATCCTAGCTTTGCTGCTGGCCTGGGACGAAAAAGGCAGATAAGCACAGTGATGCAATTAAGGCAATGTTTTAGGGCGGCAGTCAAGGGTCTCATTTAAACAAATACATTAGAGAGCCACCGAATGCAGCAAGGTTGGCCCATCATATTTTGAAAGAACTGGAAGCACATATATGATGGAATGGTACAGCCACTTTGGTCTTGTGGTTAAGGCACCAGGCTAGAAAACAAGAGAGCAAGTTCCCGTATTAGCCATGAAAGGCCAGCTGGGTGACTTTGAGCCAGTCATTCCCTCTCAGTCTGATTCACCTCACAGGGTTGTTGTTGTTGTGGGGGGGGGAAATACAGGTACTCCTCAACTTACAACAGTTCATTTAGTGATCGTTCAAAGTTACAACATCACTGAAAAAAGTGACTATGACTTATTTTTCACACTTACGACCATTGCTGTATTCTTATGGTCGTGTGACCAAAATTTGGATGCTTAGACTTAGAATAACTTTATTGTCACTTTAAATGTACACTAATTGGCATACATTAAAATGAAATTTCGTTGCATACAGCTCTCAAAGGGCCACCATCTCCAATATACACTAGATAAACATGACCAATAACAAACAAACAAATAAATAAATATGCATACACCCACATACTCACCTATATTATATGACACCGTATATATGACACAATTGCTTGGCAACTGGTTCATATTTATGATAGTTGCAGTGTCCCCAGATCATGTAAACAGCTTTTACGATCTTCTGACAAGCAAAGTCAATGGGGAAGCCAGATTCACTTAACAACTGTCTTACTAATTTAACACCTGCAAGGATTCATTTGACGACTGTGGCAAAAAAAAGACGTAAAATGGGGGGAAACTCATTTAGCAACATAAATTTTGGGCTCAATTATGGTCATAAGTCGAGAACTACCAGTAGTAGTAGTAGGAAGTCTCAAAGATGCTTTTTCAAAAAGGCAACTGGACTGTTTTTTCCTTGAAGAAGAAGAAGAAGAAGAAGACGTTTTGCTTTCCATCCAAGAAGCTTTACAACGCAACATACGTGTACACTTTAAACCTTAGAATACTCTAAGGCAGAAGCTTGTCCACCCCAGGGATAAAACACACAGACATAAACTGAGCAATGTGATATATGCAATACAATGCAGTGAGATGTGTGCAGATCTGTACATTGATGAAACGAAACAACCACTTCACAAGCGCATGGCACAACGTAGGAGATCAGATCCATCAGGACAAGATTCAGCAGTCCATCTGCATTTGAAAGACCAAGGTCACTCTTTTGAAGATAGAAAACTCCACATTTTGCAAATGGAGGACCATTGGTTTGAAAGAGGGCTAAAAGAGTCCACCTATGTTAGAATTGAACAACCCTTCCAGAAAGGGAGGAATAAGACATCACCGATCTGGTGTCTGCAACGCAGACCAGCAATTCTAAGAAGATTTCACAACCATTTGCACTCTGATTCAGGTGATCCTGAGGTCATAGAAAAACCCCCAAGTGGCCTCAACAGCTCCAAGAGAGAGTGCTAACAACTAGCTGACTGCAAAGAAATTCAATCATCCCCTCCCCCTCCCATCATCCTATCAGAACCTTCCATCCACCCCCCCCCACCACCATCCAGTCTCAATTGTCAGTACCTCTCCTGCCATTCCCCCACCATCACAACTGATGACGTTTCTTGGACTGGGAGGCGAAAAATCTTCTTCCTGAAGTAAAAAAAACCACAGTCCAGTTGCCTTTTTAAAAAGCACCTTTGAGACAACTATGACCTGGATGACTGAGAATCTCTATAGACATTTAGGAGGAGAAAGGTGTGTTGGATATGGTCACTGAATTAGGTTACTTGTAAAAATAATAATGGTGGAATGCAAACAAACAAAGGTATGTGGGAATGTAATGGTATATGGGAAAGACCTTGGGAGATACGGCAAAGAGATAGAATAGAATAGAATTATTTATTGGCCAAGTGTGATTGGACACACAAGGAATTTGTCTTTGGTGCATATGCTCTCAGTGTACATATCAATCATTAAGAAACAATATTGCCCACAACTGGATAGTGGGTGGGACAAAAGCATCATAAGAGACCCTCCTTAGTTTCTCAGGTTGTAAAAAAGCCAGGTTAGGGAGAAGTATATTTTCAGACTTGCAAGTTTGATTATGGCTTTACGGAGCAGACCAGATAGGAAACATGTCCAGAGGAACTAATTCTACTTTATTGTAAAGCTGCATTGGCAGAATCTTATAAATTTAAAAGTACATCCCTCCGGTCTGTCTGTTACAGTCTGAGACTGGGAAGGGTCTCTTCTGATCTTTTTGCCCAATTCAGTATCCAGCTGTGGTCTATGTTGACTCTTCTTAGTTTTTTCTATCTTTTGTCACCCTGCAGTACAAGGCTTATGACTGGCTTCTGAATTCATAAATGTCAAAATGCTAATATACAATTTCATTATCAGAGAAGACCAGAACTTAGGGTAATTTGGTGAAATGGGCAACTGTACAAATCATATAAGTAACAATAGCACTTTGACATATACTGATCCATAGTGCTTTTACAGCACTGTCTAAGCAGTTTACAATGTCAGCAAATTACCCCCAATAAACTGGGTCCTCATTTTACCGAGTTGGATGGAAGACTGAGTCAACTTTGAGTCTTGTCAGGATTGAACTCCAGGCTGGGGGCAGAGTTAGCCTGCAATACTGCATTCTAACCACTGCGCCACCAGGGGTTAAATAAACCCTCCATGTATATATTTAAAATATTAATCTATGTAGATCTTCAATTAATTTTGTTTGTGGAACAAAAACTAAGGCATTATTTAATTGGATTAAATAATGGGGAACAATACAATACAATGCCACACTTTTTGAAATGATTCATTTGTGGCAAACTCAGCTGAGTTTGACCTTACAAGATACAAATTATTTATGAATAACATTGGCTGATGAAGTAACAGAATGACAGAAGATTACACAATCAAAGAATTAGTACATAGTTCTACTTAGTATTAAGTTTAAACTATAAATAACACCTGCAGGTGTGTAACATAACGTAGAGATACTACATTTATACTATGAATATGGGCTATTTTTAATTGCATTGTGCCATTTAGGCACAAAGGTTTCTATTCAAGACATCTGGTGCATTTTTTTTAAGGCAGAGCAAATCTGGACATCTTGAATTTGTCCTTTTACAATTTCCTATATCCTTGAGATATGACCTTTCATCTTTTGGTGTCATTCTGATTTATCAAAGTGTCACTAGGTTTTAAGAAATGGCAAGCACTGTGCAAATAGGATTTTACAAAACTGACAAGAGGACAGAGTTGGCCTATTAAACAAGACTACAAATATGGCATGTCCCTTGCATAGACAGACACTCCAAAAGTTTGTTTCTAAGGATGCTGAACTGAAGAGCTACAGTTATAGCTGTGCATAAGTAATAATGGCTAAACAAAGGAAGTTATATTAAAATATCTGCATTATAAAAAAAGAAAAGAGAATAGACTAGTTTTGTGAAAAAAGCTGGAGAAATAGGGCCCAGAAATTGATATCTGAGCCCTAATCATAGTAGGATTACTTTAAAAATAAAGGTAGGAATTAAATATGACTAATGTAGCAGCAGCAGCTACGCTTTGGAATGAAGTATTCCCTTCTCCCTCCAAAGATCAGGGTGGCTCCAACCCTCCTGGTGTTTTGGGAGCCATGAAAACTAGGCTGTTTGCCCAGCTCAGTCCCTTCTGAATAGCATTGTTTGTGTTTTAATTGCTGTCTGTTTTTGCCACCTTTTTTCTCCTCTGTGTTTATTGTCAAGCTGCTATTTTTTCCCTGTGTTTTTACTTTGTGAACTTCCCAGAGTATCCTGAAGTTAGGCAGTGTACAAATTTAATAAATGATAAAAATACATAAAACATAAATTAAGTAGAGAGCCAGTTGGGTTTAGTGGTTAAGGCAAGAGGCTAGTAATTGGGAGACTGTGAATTCTAGTCCTGTTTTCACAAATATTTCAGAAAGTTTTCCTTTCTGAAAGTTCAGATTACTCCAGTCAACCAAACGAAATTGTGGTTTAACCTTAACATTTGAGTTGATACCTAGGCTCAGTTACATCCGTCATGAGCTCATTTGTATTTGTTTTTGTTTATTTGTCAAGCATATATGATTATAAACAAAGTATAAACAGTAAAACCTGATTGAATATATATGTAATAGTACAAGCATGAATAAGAGTAAAAGAGGTAAGAATATATGTGAACATTAGGACAGGAACGGTAGGCACGATTGTGCGCTTATGCACGCCCCTAAAGTTCTCATGATGATGAAAACTTTCATTTTGAATAAATGTCTTGTTTGCCACAACATGGAACAATTTGAGCTATTCCTCACACTTGTTGGGGATACATTTCAGGATATTTATGGCTGAGTTCCTTAAACAATTTCTAGGGAGTAAGACTCATTGAACACTGTAGGCTGATTCCCCCCTGGGTAATAACTTGGATAGGATTGTGCTGCAGACTGTAAATGATGAATATAGCCAATAATATCCCTTAAACAGTCTCTACATTCTGCTTTTTGTCTAAGAATAAAGGAGGATTTGAATCAGCAAGGACTACCCTGTTATAAAGTAACCTTTAAAAGCAGTCAATAAAGCATTAATATAAAGACATGATTTGCTAGATGCCCAGCACAACCTAATTTTATGTTCTTTCCATCCCCAATCTGGGCCACGGGCCGCCAGTTTGACATCCCTGAAATATTGGAGGGAATGAATTGATATTGAGGGGATTGCTATCATACATAAAGAATTTCACCAGAAATCCCTTTTACTATTTTTAAATTATTTTTATTTCTCTTCATTTCTTTTAAAAAATGTTCACTTTTTAATATATATTTTTTTCAAAACTCTAAGCTGTGCTGAATATGGTATCACCATGAATGCAGCTCAAGTTAAAGGCTACATCCGGCCTGACTTATATTTGTGTCTTCAAAGGGTTATAAAATAAATCTCTTTACATTTTCCCTCATCCCCTACCCTGATTCAGGTTGCTCTGGAGCTTAGCATTTCTCTCCCCAGGTCATTCTCTGTAAACATAAGAGTCAATTCTAACCCCCCCCCCCCCCACAAAATGTGTAGCTGTTAAGATTGCAAAGCAGATATTGAAATACGACTCTAGAGATTTCTTGTCAAAAGCAACCCCATATTTATTAAAATGATTGTCGGCTCCTCGCAGGTGTCATATATTCCCCTCCTCCCTGTTACTTTCCCTTCTTCCTGCACATACTCCCATAAAGAAGGAGGGGAGGGGAGGCAAAGCCAAAGGAACACTCAGTGAATATGTGATGCTATTTTTAGAGAGGGGTTTCATCCAATTGCAGTTCAGTAGACTAGTTGTCAAGGCAAGCACGAGAAGATGGTTAAGGTTGAAGTTGTCAATGATTCAGCAGCACCGGCTGTTGCCAATGCTGCTTGCTCTGCGCTGAAGAGTATGTGCATTTGTACAAACCCATGTGATGTAAGGGCCAGAAAGATGAGCTGGGGGGGGGGAACATGCTCACCAGGAAACCTTGTACTGGTTCTGGGTTAAATCAGAATGATAAACGTTTTACCTGCGATTTAAATCTCTGGCAGTTCAATGCCACTCTGCATTAAAAAATTGAGATATGTGGAGCTATGGTTTTGGCAGCAGGGCACGAGAAGAGGGAATGCAGGTGAGCACAGAATTTACTTTGGAGCAAGGGTGACAATTGGTAGGAGCCCTGGAATAAATGTCAAAAGACTGCAGTAATGACAATAACAATTGCGCTTTTACTACTGTTTTTCATACGTTAGCACAACGGAAGAGAGGGAACAGGCAAAATAAATCAAACTGAGGCTACAGAGACCTTTTAAAAAAGAAAATGCAATTTGCACTTTATGCTGCTACTTTCAGGTGGTTACACTTTGCGTTAAGGTTTGCATTTCTAATCACAAGCTAACATTTCAATTGGCCAAAGTTCATTGGCTAAATTCAATATATGTTACCAGTTAAATGAACATACTAACTAGCAGGCACCACTGAGCTCGATGGAGGCAACTCCAATCACCGCATGAGTGCTGTGATCCCCCCCCACATAATTAGACCTTAGTTTCTATTGCTTCTTCCTTTTTAACGTCAATGTTAGCCTGAACATAAAAATGGTGAAAAGTCCAATTTTTTGTTTATTTATAAAATGTACGGGCCAGGGGTGGGTTCCAACTTACCTCGCTGCCGGTTCGCTCCCTCCCGCGCCGCGTGGGTGTGCTGCGTGGGCGCGCATGCGCTTTGCGCACACATGCATGCGCAGTAATGAAAAAGCCAGAAAAAAAGCCAGAAAAAAGATGGTGACCGCATGCACATTTCCAGAACTCGGCTGCTGCGCATGCTCAGAAGGAAAAAAAATTCAAAAAAATTCAAAAAAAATTCAAAAAAAAAGATGGTGGCGCCCACGGACCCACACCAACCAATCCAGTTTGGTGACATCATTGTGATGTCACCAGCGGGTTGCTACCGGTTCGGGCTAACCAGTCCGAACAGAGAGAAACCAACCCCTGGTATGGGCTGCACATTTTACCTCAGGGTAGCTCTGGGCGTCTTACAATCATAGAAAAAAAATTGTACAAAGATAAAAGCATAAATAAACTACTACATACAGCCAAATACAAAGACCCAATTAAAAGATGGGGAGGGCAGGAGCAGGATAGGAGGAAGGTGGGATCAGTTGTTAATCGATCAAACACTTCCATTGTGAAGCTGCCCCATTGGAGCCCCAACTGGCAGAGCCAGGTTTTAGGCTCTTACAGAAGGTCAGGAGGGTTGGGGTCAACCTCACTCTGAGGAGCAAAATGTTCCAGAGTGTTCCAGCAGGTGCAACAGCCTTCTCCTGGACCCCACCAGCCAGAATACTCAGGCTGAAGGGAGCCCACAGCACGCCTCCTCTGCCAGCATGGGTGGGACTGACAAATCTTAGTGTGATGAGATGGTCCCTCAAGTAGCCTGGATCTATGCTGTGAAGGGCTTTAAAGGTGATTACCAACATCTTGAATTGTAATCTGGAAGCAGACTGGCAACCAATGCAGATCGTGGAGCAGTGGTGTTACATGGGCCATTCTTGGTGCCCCAAGAACTGCCCGTGCTGCCACACTCTGCTCCAGCTGTGGCTTCCGAATGCAAAAGTATCACAATTTTTCGATGCAGAGTGGCATTGTACTTAAAGAGATTTAAATAACTGGTTAAAATTTTATAATTACTTGTTTTATGATTACTTAAACCAAAAACAGCAGGTGACTCCACTCATATGTTCAGCAGCCAAATGTACAATCTAGTACAGGGGTCGGCAACCTTAAAAACTCAAGGAGCCATTCGGACCCATTTCCCAGAGAAAACAAAACACCCGGAGCCTCAAAACCTGGGTGGGCCTGGCCAACTCGATGTCACTCCCACTGAGTCACATGACCCCCCCCCCAGTTACGCCTACCCAGGTTTTGTGGCTCTATGTTTTCTTTTCTATGGGAAACAGGTATCTCTCTCTCTTTTCCCTCTCTCTTTCTCTCTCTCTCCATCTCTCTTTCTCCCTCTCCCATCTCTCTCCCTCCCTCCCTCTCATCTTTCTTTCTCTCTCTCCCTTCCTCCCCACCCATCTCTCTCTCCCTCTCCCTCCCTCATCTATCTCTTTCTCCCATCTCTCTCTCCCTCTCTTTCCCCTTCTCTCTCTCTCTGCTGAGGAACGATCGCCATCCCCGGCGGAGGCTTCCCTTTGGGTGACCTCCTCCCCCTCTCACGACTCCCTGACTGGCTGTGGCATGCATGGGAAGACCCTCCCCAAGCAAGCGCCAAAGCGCAGCAAAGGCGCATGTGGAGGGCGGGCTGCTGCTCGCTTAAGGAAGGTCTTTGGATGCAGCTTCTCTCCTGCCCTAAGGATCCAGCTATTGCCTTGCTGGGTCTCCCCCCCTCTCCGCAGCTCTTCGGCCGAGCAGGGAGGGCATGAGCTCCATCCCGAAGCGGCAGGAAGCTAAGGCTGCCTTACACGCAAATGTGACGTGAAGGCAGCTACAGGGCCACTTCTCTCCTGCCCTAAGGATCCGGCCATCACCTTGCCGTGCCCCCACCCGCATGAGAGGAGAAGGAGGGGGAGGATGGTCGACGGAGTGAATGTAGCCTTCGCTTCCTGCCGCTTTGGGCTGGAGCTTACGCCTTCCTCGCTCAGCTGAAGAGCTGCGGGGGGAGGGATGGGATGGGACACGACAAGGCAATGGCTGGATCCTTAGGGCAGGAGAGAAGCCATGTCCAAAGACCCTCCTTAAGTGAGCAGCCACCCACCCTCCGCATGCACCTTTGCTGCACTTTGGTGCTTGCTTGAGGGTCTCCTCGCACATGCGCAGCCTCCTGGCCCTGCCATAGCCAGCCAGGGAGTGGCTAGAGGGGGAGGAGGGTCGCCCGAAGGGAAGCCTCCTCCAGGGGTGACTATGTTCCTCAACCAGTGCCAGATAATCGGCCCTGGTCGCTTCTCCATTCCCGTCGTCGCCCTTACCTTCTCAGGCCAGGGGAGGGAGTGGAGGCCCAGGCCAGCCAGTGATGGGACAGGGAGCCACAGCAGGGGGCCCAAAGAGCCGCATGTGGCTCCAGAGCTGCGGGTTGCCAACCCCTGATCTAGTAATAAGACGTCAAGTGATAGGGACATGTATTTGAACCATATGGGTGGCCCCTATGAGGAAAAGCCATCCTTCTTTTTTAGAAACACTCCCATGTTGAACCTGAATAAGGCTTCCTGAAAGCCTCTGTACCAATCTGCTACCAGTCAGTGTCAGCATCTGCCACAATCTCTGTCACTGGTCAATAATGAACTATGTGGATATTCTTCCACTATATATGGCTTTCTTATTTTTTCGATATAGGGTGGAAATACTGTAAAACATAATGTTGTAGTGACAGCCTTACTTTTGCAAATGAGGTCAGGGAATTCATGCTCAACCATTGTCCAATTTCCCTGAAGAATTGTAAACAAATTTATTATGCCATACAGGAAAACCAGCTCAGAAACTTTCTCCACAGCTATGTGGTTTTAGGGTGTATTTAGAATGTTTTTTTCTCCCTTCCATTCAATTGTGTGATATTCTTGGAGGCAGCCTGGATAAGTCTTTTTCAGAATTGATTTGCCATTGCTTCCCTCCTAGGGCTGAGAGAAAGTGACTGGCCTGAGGTTATCTAGTTCGCTTTGTGCCCAAGATGGGACAATTTCCTGGTTTCTAGCCTGACGCCTTAAGCACCCAACCAAATTGGCTTTCATTTAGAATGTATTTAAACTAAATATAAAAAGGAAAGTTAAAATCTAATAATCTAATCTAATCTAATCTAATCTAATCTAATCTAATCTAATCTAATCTAATCTAATCTAATCTAATCTAATCTAATCTAATCTAATCTTTCTAATTTAAAAAAAGCCCTCAAAGCAGTTATTTGAGTCAAAAACACACTCTTGGGATTTAAGACATTTCAAAAAGAAGCACACTTCAATCTTGGAACCTCAAAATTGAAACTGATGAATGGCTTTCAAGCATAATATATACTCATGGAATAAATTATACTTATAAAAGGCCAAGAAAAGAAAGCATTAAGTGATTACCCCTCTTCCCCATCTCTAAATGACTCATGAAAACATGGTTACCAGGAAGGAATAGTAACAGTAGATTATTACTAGTTTTAACTCCTGGCAATTGCCTGGAAAAATCCCTGCAGTTTTCTTGGCAAGATTTTGAAAGTGTACTTATAGATAGCAGTCAGGATACTTTGCTATAAAAATAGGAACCCAGTTGCCTGTGACCTGCACTTGGCTCTGAAAATGCCAGTGAAATAAGTTGCATTAATAGAAGGATACAATCTAGGACTAGGGAGGTACTAGTACCACTCTATAAAGCCTTAGTTAGACCACACCTAGAGTACTGCATCCAGTTTTGGTCACCACACTACAAAAAAGACATTGAAACTCTAGAGAAAGTGCAGAGGAGAGCAACCAGGATGATTAGGAGACTGGAAACTATAACATACGAAGAGCAGTTGCAGGAACTGGGCATGGCCAGTCTGGCGAAGAGAAGGACCAGGGGTGACATGATAACAGTGTTCCAATACTTGAGGGGCTACCACAGAGAGGAGGGGGTCAGGCTGTTTCCCAAGGCACCAGAAGGCCAGACAAGGAATAATGGATGGAAGCTGACCAAGGAGAGATTCAACCTGGAAATAAGGAGAAACTTTCTGACGGTGAGAGCGATCAACCAGTGGAACAGCTTGCCTGCGGAGGTTGTGAGAGCTCCAACACTTGAGACTTTCAAAGGGAGATTGGACTGCCATTTGTCCGAAATGGTGTAGGGACTCCTGCTTGAGCAGGGGGTTGGATTAGATGACCTACAAGGTCCCTTCCAACTATAATAATCTGTAAATAGCAGAAAATCTGTTGTCTAGATCAGTGTTTTTCAACCTTTTTTGTGCAAAGGCACACTTTTTTCATGAAAAAAATCACGAGGCACACCACCATTAGAAAATGTTAAAAAAATTTAACTCTGTGCCTATATTGACTATATATAAAGTAATTCTCTTGAATAGGAATCAAATAAACAAAAAGAAATTATTTTTTCTTTCTTTCTTTCTGTCTGTCTGTCTGTCTTCTTTCTTCTTCTTTCTTCCTTCCTAACATCTCTTTTTCTTTCTTTCTGTCTTCCTTCCTTCCTTCCTAACTTCTTTCTTTCTGTCTGTCTGTCTTCTTTCTTCTTCTTTCCTTCCTTCCTAACATCTCTTTTTCTTTCTTTCTGTCTTCCTTCCTTTCTAACTTCTTTCTTTCTTTCTTTCTTTCTTTCTTTCTTTCTTTCTTTCTTTCTTTCTTTCTTTCTTTCTTTCTTTCTTTCTTTCTGTCTTTCTGTCTTTCTGTCTTTCTTTCTTTTTCTTTCTTTCTGTCTGTCTTCCTTCCTAACTTCTCTTTCTTTCTTTCTTTCTTTCTTTCTTTCTTTCTTTCTTTCTTTCTTTCTTTCTTTCCATCTGTCTGTCTTCTCCTTCCTTCCTTCCTTCCTTCCTTCCTTCCTTCCTTCCTTCCTTCCTTCCTTCCTTCCTTCCTTCCTTCCTTCTGTCTTTCTCCCTGTAGGAGAAAGAAGGAACCTCTGTTGCCGTCTCCCGCGGGGCTGCAGCCACCCGACTGAGTCCCAGACCGTGGCAGCATCCCTGCTGTTCTCTGGCCAAGCGGCGAAGGAGCCCTGGAGCCCTGACGCCGCCCTGCATCTCGGTCTCTTGGGGCTTGTCCGGCAGCCTGCTGGGAAGGCTGCGACGCAGGGAGGGAAGGAGCTGCTATTGCCGCTCCGGCATGTCTCTGTGGCTGACCAGGGAGCTGCGTCCTTGTTAACAATGGAGAAGCTGCGCGGAGCAGAGGCGCCTGGCGAGCGAGGCGAGTGGCTGCATCGGCGGCAGGCTCCTGCCTGCGTCTCCCGCCCGCTTGCCCACCTCTTGCCTTAGCATTTAAAAGAATGAGAGGCGGGCGGGCGGGAGATGCGGGCAGGAGCCTGCAGCCGATGTAGCCACTCACCTCACTCGCCAGGCGCCTCTGCTCCGCGCAGCTTCTCCATTGTTAACAAGGACGCGGCTCCCTGGTCAGCCACAGAGACATGCCGGAGCGGCAATAGCAGCTCCTTCCCTCCCTGCGTCGCAGCCTTCCCAGCAGGCTGCCGGACAAGCCCCAAGAGACCGAGATGCAGGGCGGCATCAGGGCTCCAGGGCTCCTTCGGCCGCTTGGCCGGAGAACAGCAGGGATGCGCCCGCCCGTTTTTGAGCTGCCCCCAGAGCGGTGAATCAGCTGGGATCGGCGTTTAACACGCAGGTAGAGTTTTGGCTTGTAATTTTAGTTTTAAAACTGCGTGTTATACACCGATAAATACGGTAATAGAGGCATCTCTGTGTCCCGAAACCAACTTTCGGGACACAGAGATGTCCCATAGCAAAAACACCCGGCGGGTGTTTTACCCACGGCACACCTTACACTATGTTACGGCACACTAGTGTGCCGCGGCACAGTGGTTGAAAAACACTGGTCTAGATCACGGTCACTAAACCCTGAAGCTCAACCCTGGAAGTGGCTTGCCATTGCCTCCTTCCTAGGGCTGAGAGACAGTGACAGGCCCAAAGTAAGCCAGCTGGCTATGTGCTTGATGGAACTAGAACTCACAGTCTTCTGGTTTTAGTCTCATGCCTTCACTATGCCAAACTGGCTCTCTTAACAGTAAGTTAGAACTGGCAAATAAGGATGTCATCCATAATGACCCTCTTAAATGCATAAAACAATTGGCTTCATTTCTCCCTACCACCCTTGCCTCTATAAAGACCATAAGAAGGAAGCAAACAGAAAATGTTCCAATCGCTCAACTATTTTTGAAAGCACAAGAATCATGAATAAAATCATGTTAATGAATAAAAGAAGGATATCTTTTACATTCATAGAATTATATAAATAGGCCAAACTTATGGAGTTGTTTTGGTTCCTCATTCTTGCTTTCATGTTCTCCCGTGGAAATATCTGAATAGGATTTTGCAAACTTTCCATTTAAGCTTTAGCAATAAGCAGCATTTGTTTGTTTAGAGATTATTGAGGGTCCCTGAAGAACAACGTTGACCAATATTGAATTTGTTAATGTGGATAAAACAACTTACAAGATGCTAGCTTCTGATAATACTAAGATGTTGCTTTAAAGATTAATTAAACTAAAACATATTGAGCTGGCAAAGTAGACTCATGAATAATTCTCCATGACACACTGGAAGGATTGGGGTTTATTTGCTTCCAAGGTTAGCTGAAACTTGATGCATAGCACAAAGAGCAAAATTCTGCTGACTGTACACCTGCCCTTTTGCTACAGCTGTTGAGTAATTGTTGCAGTCCAATATACTTTGATTCAATACGTTTAATTACAAATTTGAAAAACTGTTTTATATTGTTTGGACATTAGATGGATATCCACCTGAACGAGCATTTGGCCAGGCCAATGAACATCTGGGAAAATATAAATGCACACATATATCCACAGATGTATAGTTGGTTTATTTATTTTATTTTATTTATTTATTTGTCAAAACATGTACAAGATAGCAGGTATTGGCTTAAACATAAACAAAAGCAAAGTAGGTACAGGTAAATTTGAACAATAGGACAGTAAGACAGGGACGGTAGGCACAATGGTGCGCTTATGCACGCCCCTTACAGACCTCTTAGGAATGGGGTGAGGTCAACTGTAGACAGTCTAAGGTTAAAGTTTTTGGGGTTTGGGAAAGAAACCACAGAGTCAGGTAGTGCATTTCAGGCATTGATCACTCTGTTGCTGAAGTTGTATTTTCTGCAGTCGAGTTTCGAGCGGTTTACATTGAGTTTGAATCTATTGTGTGCTCATGTATTGTTGTGGTTGAAGCTGAAGTATTCATTGACAGGTAGGACATTGTTCAAGGTATGCAATATTATGCGAAGTGGAAAAAAGGAGAAAAAAGGTAGAAACAAAATAAATTACAAGTAGGGCTCACTCTACATCTCTGTCCCCTTCTATCTTTCCAAATTATCCTTGTTTGTGTCATGTTAATACATTAGTTTACATATTTTCTTTTGTTCTTTAAACTTCTCACTCTCTCTTTTTGAAGATCTCATTAACGCCATCATTCACTCCATCCTCAGTCTTTCCATCTAGTCCTTCCCCTCAATTCATTCGCTATAGTTATTCAGCAGTACCCTCACTCCTTGGCTCCTTGGGACCAGACCACTTCAGGGTACTTCTTTTGCACAATCACCTCCCAGGTACTTGGCCCAGTCTTCCCTTCCCCATCTATTTTTGCCCCTTGGATCACATCGCTTTAAGTTTTGAAGATTTAGATCAGTCAGATGAACAGTATTACTTTGGGATTATAAAACAGTGACACTAGATTTGCATAATGATGACATTTCAGGCATTTCTATTGTAAATAATCTGTATGGTGAAATCCATCCAACATATCCCTGGAAAAAATGTAAAACCAACCTCCGTTTCCTAAGACTGCCAAACCATAATAAAATCTGTTGCAGAATAATATGCGCAGTGTAGAATATCTGCACAACTGAGGCAACAGTTTCCTAGCAACCATAGATCCTCCAAGAATCTTTCCCTCATAGCCATTAAAATACATGTTAAGTAGAATTGGGCATTAAAAAGAGAATAAAATATAACAATGAGATTCATGGCTAAGAAGATTGTGAATAAGATCTTCAGTGTCTGAAATTTGAGCCACAAAATATTTCCATGATTATATAGACAAGGGTGGTTTTTATCTAAATAGCATTGCTTATTATATATTGTTTTAATATGCAGCACCTGGTAAAGCATCTTAAAAATCTAAGGGTGTCTGTACTCCTCCAGTCTCTGGGCATGGATTGCAAGCAATACTGGAGCAGATGGCAGAATTGCATGCAACTTACTAGAGAAGCTAGCAAAGTTCTTGAACTCTGTATGTTTCTCAAACTAACCCAAATCAAAACATTAATTCAGATTTAAAAGTTCTAAATTTTTGTTTCTATATGTTTTTTTTTACCCATGGCTTAGCTTATTGAATAAGACATACAGTATTTGACTGAGCTTGCACACCATATTGTCGTAAACCATTGTATACAAACCATTCAGCTAGATTTACTGATCACCCAAGTCAAAATAAAACCAACTACCTCATAGCTCAGGGTGTTATGCACGTTAGGTCATAGAATAATCAGAACGGGAAATACCTCAAGGGGATTAGACATGGGTTGAGTCACCTTCTAAAATGTACAAGATAAGTTTTCTTTTTCTTTAATGGCATGACTACAAAAGGTGCTACTTTGTTGAATGCAGGTTCTTTGCAGATAGGCCGCAGGGGTGTCAAACTGGCAGCCCATGGGCCGGATGCATCATGTGCAGGCCACACCCACCCCAGCTCCGCAAATGGGAAAAACACCGCGAAACATCACGTGATGGCAATGTGACGTGATGAGTTTGACACCCATGAGATAGGGTGCTACTTCGTCACTTTGCTATTTCAGGAGATGCTGAAGAAGCCTTTAGTTTGCAAAGAATATGGTACATTTACAGCAAGACGATAGCACTTTAAAAAAAATTAAAGGTGGAGGAGGCCGCTTAGCTACCTCATACATTTTAAAAAGCTATTGCATCCTCTATTTTTCCATTGGGTTCAACCTGGCAATTTCTTTTGTAGATAAAAAAAGAAATGTCCTCACATTGTCAGATTGAAATTCTGCACATATCCCTCCCCCCATCCTGTGAACTGTTAAACGATATGGTCCCATTGATGAGCAGCTGCTAATCAGGACACCATGGAGAAGAGAAAAGTTCCTTTTGGATGTTGCTTGTGCCTCCGTCCTGTTAGCTGTTAAACATCAAGGAGAGAAAGAAGTAGGTTAGGTTGACTAGAAATTAGAAGGGAAGACTTCGGCAGATGAATAGGGTAAGAGTAGACACTTTTTTTCTAAATTCTTTGTATTCTATTTAGAGGGAAAAAAAGATTAATCAGTTAGCCTGAATCAAATTGTGAACCCTGCCTTTACACATAACCAGGAGGCACTCATAATAGGCACTCACTTATCTGGGAAACTGGGTTCGCTCACCAAGAGTTTTTGAACTGAGAGGATTTCTAGCCACATAGAAGGACCTCTAGAGCAGTGTTTCCCAACCTTGGCAACTTGAAGATATCTGGACTTCAACTCCCAGAATTCCCCAGCCAGCGAATGCGAATGCTGGCTGGGGAATTCTGGGAGTTGAAGTCCAGATATCTTCAAGTTGCCAAGGTTGGGAAACACTGCTCTAGAGGTCCCTGTTGCATCAGAACACACACATACAGTTGACCCCAACCAACTGGTAAGGAAACTTTGGAGATACCCTTGGCTTAATTCCTTAAGAAGAATTAACCTCATCCCATGAATCTAACTAGCCAGGAGAGAACTTACTAAGGCCTTTTATCTAGGAATCTTTCCAGGAAGAGGACTGGCTGATGAGAAAGAAAACAGAACATACTTGACAAATTTAGAAATTTTTCAAGACTCCAAAATCACATGCAGTCTTCCAAAAGCAATAAGTAAGCAGCATGTGCAATTTTCTCCTGTGTTAGATGTGCTCAAAACCCTGTCTGATTCATTACATAGCTATTTTTCCCTGAGGCTCACTATTCTGAAAGGAGTCTACCTATAGTTCCTTTGTTTAAACTTATTCTTTGAATCCAGCTCTTGTTCCATTAATCCCAAATGCTTCACATTGCTTCTCATAAGGTAAATAGTACAAAAAACAGACCTGTGTTTGTGTGTGGCTGATAATGTCTTAGTGGCTTAGCTAGGACACTGCAGTTTGACTAATGGCTGTTGAGCTTAAATTGCCCTTAAGTGTTTTTCCCCCCTTTCATTAGCAGGAAAGGAAAGGTATTTTCCTTTTTTTAGCCTTTCTCTGATATTCCTAAGTAAAGTAAAGGGGTGGGGGGTAGGGAGATACTGGCAGGAATACTGGGGGAAACCATCACTGCTGCGTTCACCCTGGGCTGCCTAGTGAAGTGGAGGACATCCCTGGGTGGAGCAATGGTCCCTCTAACGTTGGAAAATGGCGCGCGGCAATTGGAAATGCTGCGCGCCATTCTCTAGTCATGTGCACGGGCGCGCAGTCGCGCAGCCTCTGATATTAGAAAATGGCGCGCGGCAGTTGAAAACTGCTGCACACCATTCTCTCGTTGCGTGCGCGGCCGTGCGGCCGCGCAGCTTAGAGGGAACATTGGGGTGGAGTGGGTGATACCCTTTATATTCTCTTTTTCTCTTTCACCTGAATATCTAACCCAAAGAGTTTTAGCATGAGAATCAGATGGGAGTTTCAGGTGTTATGAATAAAACATTAAAGCTGCTTTCACATTGCCTTTTGTTTCAGTGACATCTAAACCACTGCCAATATGTTATATTCCAGGGCTGAAAGATGTTATTTTTCCAGATGCCATATGGCAGTAGATGATAATATGAAATTCAAGTAGCATGGTTCAGTTAAATCTTTAGATGCCGACATATTAAAAACTTTTCACTTTATGAGATCATGGACCAGAATATGCTTTTAAGTGGCTTCAGAAATACCTAATTAGATTACTTTTATTCTTTTTTTTTTAAGGACTGGGAGAGGGATTGGAGATTAAAGTTTAGGCTGGAATTCTGGTGCTAAGGATGGGCTTTCTTTTATGTTGTCCAAATAATAATTATTGATCTCCTAGTGTTACTTGCTATGTAAACATACACGACTATTCATCCTAATGGAGTAAATAACAGTGTCTTGGGTCAGGAGATAGAGAAAACCAACAGGAAGGCACAGAGGGAAAAGAAATGAAATGTTATTTCCCCAAACTACAGTCCAGATCAGAATTGTTTATTGCCTCCATCACTGTTTTTTAGCACCAGATAAGATGATGAGGTATCTCATTACTGATCTCCATCAACTCATCTTGCTTGGTCTTGAAATAGAGTTCATGCTGTGCGTGAAACGTAAGATAAAAATCTGACTTCCATCTTCCTGTACCTCCTGCTATCAGCACTCTAAAATACCATTCTCTGGTGGAATTACATAGGATTACCAAAGGCAACCTTATAGCAACTTCTGCCCTTATCTCTAAATTACCTTGTCTCCTGATTGTGTAACAAAGAGCATTTCTCTGTTATTTTTGATAAAACGCTGATAAAAGACACATATAAAGTAAGAATATGATACTGCAGTAGACCATCCCATTGCCAATGACATGAAAAGTGAGTGTGGCATTGAATTGGTGGAAAAGCTGTTTAAAGCGCCAAATTATTTAGAAAATTACCCAGAACATCAGAAAAGACTAAGCAGTTTAAAATGAAGTATTCTGGAAGTCTCAGAATATGTTCTCTGTTGCAACACCCCCCCTCCCCTCCCCTTGCAAAACTATTTTCTCCAAGATATATTTGGCCTCCATCTTGGCTTTAATCAAAAGAGCTCAGGACTTGGATTGGAGTGGATGGCAGATTGTCTTTTAATGGTTGCTTTTCTTGTGTAGTTTGGGTGGAATTTTTTTAGATACTTTTAATTGTATTGCATGATTGTTTATGCTATACATTGCCAGAGTAATTTTAAAGTTGGGCAGATTTATGCATTTCTAAAATAACCAATAAATGGGGGGAAATTGTTGTCCTTAATTTCAGCTTTTGCATTAAACAATGACATTGGTTTTAACTGGAGCTTCTTGGATTCCAGCTCACATTTAGGTAGCATACAGCAATTTGGTAACCGTTTTCAGAGAGTGGATCTTACAAGATACAGATTAACAGAGTTGGAAGGGATCTTGTACGTCATCTAGTCCAAACCCCCCCCCCCCGCTCAAGCAGGAGTTGCTACACCATTTCCAACAAATGGCAGTCCAATTTCCTCTTGAAAGGCTCAAGTGTTGGAGCTCTCACAACCTCCGAAGGCAAGCTGTTCCACTGGTTGATCGCTCTCACTGTCAGGAAGTTTCTCCTTATTTCCAGGTTGAATATCTCCTTGATCAATTTCCATCCATTATTCCTTGTCTGGCCTTCTGGTGCCTTGGATGAATACATGCTGCTTAATTCTGGAGCATTGTCAAAAATTCTGATGATGGATTATCATGGGTCAGAAGGAAAAATAAATCCCATCACCATTCCCTTTCTGCAGATGTTATTTTAAAATAACAACCCAAAATATCAGAATGTATCTTTTAATTTATAATTGATTTATGCTAGCATTTATTTCCTATGATACTCTATAACATGATGGAATAGATAGCACAATTTTCCCTAAGGTCAAAAAGTGAAAAATAGTAAGCTACATTATCTTCTCAAATGCTTATGCTCTCTGACAAGCAAGAAAGGTTAGCATAGAGAATACATATGCTGTTATCTATTTCTTACTGTGCATTTTAATCAAGCAAGAATACATTGCAATTACATTAGATCTGGAGTGCTATATCTTATGGCAAGTATTCAGACAACCACTAGAGGGAATCAAAGAGATATATGTAACTTTTACCTTCCTGCTTTCATCCTGTTTTATGCAGCCCGTGTAAAAGTATCCATAAATTAACTATCTTCAGTGATTATGTGCTATAAAGTCAGTGTCAATGTTTAATGACCATATAGATAGATCTCAGATGAAAGTACTTTAGCTATTATTATAATTCTGATTATGAGGAGTATTTGCTGGGTTTAGAAGTTAATTATAGAAAATTCTCAACTCCTTTAGAATTCAGTGATTTTTTCCCGGTGAGACTGGTCCATCAGGGCAACCTGGTCTACCCAAACATGGGACGGAGCGAGCCTTTGAAGGCAGTCGCTTCAGCGACAAACTATTTTGTGTTAAATTTCAATTTACAGACAAAGAATTAAAGGGAGACTAGTATAGCTATTCCTTGTAGAATTCTTTCTATGTGCCACTGGGACCTACGTTTTATTAAGTCATGTATGCATTGCATCTTCAATGCAATGGACTATTGAGATAAAATGCCAAGTGGTGTTATTTGTAATCATGAAATATTCCAGCTAGGCTTCAATCCAGCTAGTCTCCTCCAGAATATTTTATTTATTTATTTATTTATTTGTTTGTTTGTTTGTTTGTTTGTTTATTTATTCATTTATTCATTTATTCATATATACTGTAAGTATATACATAATTTGAATACATGAAATGAATAAAAGTAAAAGGGAACATTAGGACAGGGATAGTAGGCACGCAGGTGCACTTATGCACGCCCCTTACAGACCTCTTAGGAATGGGGTGAGGTCAACAGTAGACAGTCTTAAGGTTAAAATTTTGGGAGTTTGGGGATGAAACCACGGAGTCGGGTAGTGTATTCCAGGCACTGATCACTCTGTTGCTGAAATCGTATTTTCTTCAATTGAGTTTGGAGCGGTTCACTTTAAGTTGTATCTATTGTGTACTTGTGTATTGTTGTGTATTGTTGTGGTTGAAGCTGAAGTAGTCAGTGGCAGGTAGGACATTGTAGCAGATAATTTTATGAACTATGCTTAGTTGTCTAGGCCCAGAATTTCAAGTCTGGTTGTATAAGGTATTCTGTTGCGAGCAGAGGAGTGTAGGACTCTTCTTGTGAAATATCTCTGGACACGTTCAATTGTATTAATGTCCGATATGCAGTGCGGGTTCCAGACAGATGAGACTTGGTCTAGCAAATGTTTTGTATGCTCTGGTTAGTAGTGTAATATTACAGGAAAAGAAGCTACGCAAGATTAGGTTAACAACTCTTAATGCCTTTTTGGCGATGTTGTTACAGTGGGCTTTGGCTCTTAGATCATTACATATGATTATTCCAAGGTCCTTGACAGAGTGAGGGTCGTCTACAAGGTCGTGTCCACTCAGTTTGTATTTTGTGTTCTGATTCTTTTTGCCAATGTGTAATACAGAGCATTTGTTGGTTGAGATTTAGAGTTGCCAGTTGTTTGACCGGTCTGACAGAAAATCAAGGTCATTTTGAAGGGTAGCAGTATTGTTGGTGGTGTTAAATAGTTTTACGTCAGCGGCAAAGAGGACACAGTTGCTTATAATGTGATCACAAAGGTCATTTATGTAAATTATAAAGAGTGTTGGTCCTAGAACGCTTCCTTGGGGGACACCGCTGTGAACAGGTACAGGATTTGATAGGGCACTTCCTATTTTGACGACTTGTTTTCTGTTTGTCAGGAACGCAGTTATCCAATTATGTAGGGGTCTAGTGATGCCATAGGATTTTAGTTTTAGAAGTAGTTTGTACCACTGAATCAAAGACTTTACAAAAGTCTATGTAAATTGTGTCTATTGCTTTGCCCTGATTGAGTTTTGTAGTCCATATATTTTTGCAGTGTAGAAGTTGTAGATTACAGGATATATTTTTTTCTGAAGCCAAATTGTTTATTAGAAAGTAGGTTGTTAGTTTCTAAGTGGAGGTTAATGGATTGGTTAATGATTGATTCCATAACTCTGTTAGATTATATTATATTATAGTTAGATTATAGCTCCAAGCATCCCTTGAACATGGTCAAAAGCCATGCTAGATGAGCTTGAAAAAGAGCTTGAATCTAACATCTCTGGAGGATATTATGTTAGCAAAAAATAATTTAAGTCTGAGTTTTCATAAATACTCAGGATACATGATGCAGTTACCACTAGAATAAATATATAAAGAAAAGCACCATGTCAGCTGCAGTTTTCTAAAACAGATCATAGGCCTTCTAGTTTGGCAGCCAGGTGTAGTTGTTCTCCTGTGAGATGCTACCTTTTAGTATAAAGCAATAAAATAGATCTGTACTTTCCTCTATTGCACAAATAATTATTTAGGGAACTGTGAAGGGCTAACATAAACTAGCAGGTTCTCTTCTTGTGCCTCTAAATTGTTACCTCCTCCTCTACTGCTTTCCATCTGCTTCCTCCTTTTCTCACAAAACTAACTCTACCAGCATATCATTCTTCCAATTTACCTGCTGGTTGTTAGCTCAACCCTTGACAATGGGATGCTTCTGAATTAGTTGCATTTTCTCTATTATTATGAAGACAAAACAAATAGGAAATTATGTATGCTACCTTAAATGCCGGTTGGGGGAAAAAGATAACTCAGTCTTCTGACAATGTTTAGATGTGTCAAACTAAAATCCACTCATTGGTCACCGGGCATAACCATTGAGCATTTTGAAAGAGTTGCATTTCAACACATTCAGAAAGCTTCTGGTTGGGACTGTGTATTAATGCTATAAAGGCAAACAAAATCGGAGTCACTGTTGACCTGATTTCAAGAGAAAATAAAGAACAAATAGTTCTTTGAAAACTAAAACCCAATAATGCTGAGTTAATTATAAATAGTAACTTGGAATTTTCAGGAATAGGGATGCTCTGAAGATGCCATAACCAGAATAAAAGAAGCTGGATTAAATAAGTTATTCACTGAAACACTGGATTAGTTGAGAACTCTACAGATACAGAACAAATTAGGTAAGCATATTTTATTAATAAAGCTAATATTTTCCTAAAGACTTGTATGGGGAATTGCTATTGTAACATCTATGTAATATTAAATTCTTTTGTATTTTTATATAATAAAAAGATTCAGCACCCATCCTCTTTTCTTGCAATAACCTTCAAAGGAAAAAAAAGCCTATGGCAGCCTAACTCAATCTCCTCCTATTAGTGGCAAATTGTTTATGGAGGATGAAATGGGAAAGTTATCTGAGGATGATGGGAGTTGTAGTTCATACATTTGGAGGCAACTGAATTAGGAAAAACTACAATTTATGTCTTCGTATCAGACATCAAAGTACAAGTGTGTAGGGGTGGATTTGCATCATATGACCAAACAGATAATCTCACAAATTATCCCACAGATACTTATGAAACTCTCTTCATTGAGAAAAAAAGTCTGATGTTGATTAGTTTGTACATGAACATCTCTTAATGTCTGTTACTCAACACCTAATTTCCTAATTGATCAAGTGTTTAAAGGTTGAGATAGTCAAGAGGCAAACCTGTGTCCTCCATTACACAGAGGCATGGAGCATCAGGGCGCATGAGATTTCCTGTATATTATTATTTTTGTGATAACTTAAAAGATTTTCAGTCCTTCAGATCTGGTCCTTCAATATTTATCATTAATAAATGCCACCTATATGCCTTAATTCTCCTCATCATAAGACCTAGTAATTAGGGAAAATCAAGGAATGTGATGTCAACGTGTTCCATGTTCCATGCACACCCCTCTGTAATAGCTTATGATTGATTCCCCATGAGAAAACGAGAAAGGGTTAAGACGATTCTCTCTAAATATAGTCCAGCAAAGATCTATTGAAAAAGCATTCCAAACCCCACCACCAACAATCTGCAGCATTTTGAGGCACGACAGCAGTGATGAGGAAGGGGGTTGAAAAGGAATCTACGTGTCAAAAAAGCTTCATTCCATTTCCCTGAAATATAATTATTTTGCCTACTGCTCTTGCATTGAAAAGGTGAAACAGAAGGCCAAGGAGAATTGGCTTCCCACTTCAGCTTGCTAAGCGAGGAGAAGTGGGCAGGGTTGCTTCAGGTGATATATAATCCCTTCTTTGAGGAACACGCTTGGAATAGCAAGATTTCTATCTAGAGCTCCAATGGGTTTTTAAGATTTCTTTCAGAAGATGTTAACAGAAGGAGGAGGGGTAATGAAATACAGAGACTACTGTTAGTGTGAGGAGCCATGGAGATGACCTTGGAAAAGCCATCCAAAAGCTGTAAAGACAAGAATAGGTGCAGAAGCATGTATGAGACTAGGGAGGAGGGAAACTATTAGAAAAAGACTCAAGATTGGCTGAATCTCTGAGGTATAACCAGAAAGGAAGAGAAAATGCAGTCAGACTTGCAGGATACTGTTACTGTTATATTCTTTCTGTGTACAAGTAGTCCTCAATCAGAATAGAGCTGAAGGGGCCTTGGAGGTCTTCTAGTCCAACCCCCTACTCAAGTAGGAGACCCTTTATCATTGCAGTCAGGTGGCTGTCTAGTCTCTTCTTAAACCTCCCCAGTGATGAAGCACCCACAACTTCTGGATGTATCACTGGTTAATTGTCCTCACTGTTAGGAAGTTCCTCCTTAATTCCAGGTTGCTTCTCTCCTTGATTGGTTTCCACCCATTTGTTTCTTGTCTTGCCTCAACTTAGAACAACTTGTCCTTGACTTACAGCAGTTCGTTTAGTGACAATTCAAAGTTACGACGACACTGAAAAAAGTGATTATGACTGGGTTTTTTTACACCTACAACTGTTGCAGCATCCCCATGGTCACATGATCAAAATTCGGTTGCTTGGCAAATGACTCATATTTATGATGGTTGCAGTGTCCCAGGGTCATGTGATCATCTTTTCTGACCTTCTGGCAAGACAAGTCAATGTGGAAGCCATATTCACTTAACAATCGGATTATTAACTTAACAACAGTGGCAAGAAAATTCATAAAATGGGGCAAAACTCACTTAACAAATGTCTCATTTAGCAACAGAAATTTTGGGCTCAATTGGTTGTATGTTGAGGACTACCTGCAGTCAGTTTCCTCATCTGGATTATCTCGTACAACTTTGAATCAAACATGCCTCTTAGCCTTAATTTAAATCTCACAACTTTACTGCTAATGAAGTTAGCTATTCCATTTTTCTTCTTTATCGTATCTGTTCCTCTTTTTTATATTTCTCAAACTGCTAACATTTGAAGACATGCCTTTCACCTTCCTAGACAGAGATGAATGTTCTTCTGACCCAATATACAGCCTAAAGATGTATATAATTGGGGCTCAGCAATTTGATTTCTCCTTTCATCTAATGATTATTAATAATAATCTAATGATTATTATTACAGTGGCAAATCTGTGTTTTAAGAAATTTATTTTGTTTTAAAGATACTTTCTGCTGAGATAGCTATGTCAACCAGAAAACTAAAAAAAGAGGAAATGGATCAATTAACAGAAAAATAGAGCTGAGTAACATTTTTACACATAGAGATAAAAATATGTGTGTATAAAAATAGATTAAATTGGTTTTATACCTTTTAAGTACATTTAGTAATATTAAAACTATCACAGCTTCTTAAAGTTTCTTCAAGTCAAGTTTCTTCATCTTTGTGCATATAATAATCTTGTTGCAGTTGTCATGTATAAAAACAAAGTTCCATGACTGTTTTCTGATTATCAATCAATTCCAAAAAACCCTGTTTTTAATTGTATATTATTTTTTGAAATCATCACTTTATAAAAATTCTTTTCAAAATTATAACACAATCTAAATTTTAATTGTTTCATCCACACATACATTTCTGTTGTTCCATCTGAATGAGTAACCAAAAAATTTGCCTGTTTTATCAAAAATTATTTGTTCTATTTCAAATTTCAGTAAATGCATGTTATGTACTTCAGCAATAACATGTTCATCATTTGTACACAATGGTGTTTTAAACTCCCTCTGCCATCAGACCATCTCTTCATTTTATTATACATTCCACCTGACAAAATTCTAATATGTCACAATACGTTAACCATTTGTGTTTATCATTTCTCATCTATGAAAAGCTTCTTGTGAAGAGGAACCGGAAGCGTCACGGCGAGACCGGCTGGAAAAATAGTGGGCTCCGACAAGCTCCATGAAAATCCAACCGGACAAACTGCTGTTGGGGGGGTCTTTGGACTGGAACCATCCTGTAGGGACAGTGAAGAAGGAGAAGCGTCTCAGACGACCAAGAGGAACAGCAAGTTCCTCGACAGGTCAGAGACAGCTCTTTGAACTGGCAGTGGTGGGGGCAGTGGCCATTTAAAAATGGCCGCTCTGTAGCTGGGGCAATAGGACTAAGTTTTTGTGCAGAAGCAGTGTTTGAATGGAGTGTTGGAACCGGATGAGTGATTGGCCAACTCACAGGTAAAATAAAATTTTGAATTTGTACGTTAAAAGGTGTCCTGGAGCTAAGATTAGCTAGTTGGGAAATTTCATGGATGGAGAAGGCAGAGGCTGAAACACCAAAGCCCAAGAAGTTTCTCGTTGTTACAATTGAATTTGGAGAACTGAAAAAAAATAAAAAATAAAAGAAAAGAACTCAGGGAAAAACATTTTCTATGTGGATTTAAAGTATTTTAGACAGTGTTGATAAACAGCTGAGAGTATTGTGGATTTGAGAGAGCCATCTGCCATCTTGCTGGAATATACAGAGCTGGAAATAGGGAAGAAGGTGGTAAAAGAGAATATAAATGAGGAACAAGAAAACAACATTGAAGAAAAAGGGACTGAAAGTAAAAAAACAGTTTAATGATTTCAGTGGAATTAACAGTGGCACAAAAAGAGTAGATAGAAGGGAACATCCCTCAAAAAAGAATCAATCAAAGGGTGAAGGAAATAGTGGGAAGAGATCAGGGAAAATTTGGGGGAGAACTACTCGAATAATATATTCAAAAGAGAGAAAAAGGACTCAGGAGAAAAGATATAACACATATAAAAATAAAAGAAAAAGAAAAAGAAGAAGCTAAGAGAATGGGACAAAAGGAGAAAATTAACAAGTGGAATTTTTGAGAGACCAAAAGAAAATGGTTAAAGAGGGGAAGGTTAGTGAAAAGGAGGAAGGAAAATAGGGTTCATATTAGTAGATTTAAGGAAATTTTATTAATATTATTAATTGTGGATAGTCAATCAAGTTAAAGGGTTTTTATGTTAGATTTGAATATGATGATGTATATTGTTTATAGCAAAATAGATCAGCAGAAAAAGTGGGTTGGGAAATTTGAAACATTATTAATTGTGAATAGTCAATCAAGTTAGGGTTTTTATGTAAGATTTGAAAATGATGATGTTTATAGAACAGCAGATGGAAGGTGAAATGGTAATTTGGTTTAATTTTGAAGACAATTTAAATTAGAATAGATTAGATTAGATTAGAATAGAATAGAATAGAATTCTTTATTGGCCAAGTGCGATTGGACACAGAAGGAATTTGTCTTTGGTGCATATGCTCTCACTGTACATAAAAGAAAAGATTCATTTGTCAAGAATCATGAGGTACAGGGGCCATTTTGTGTGAAATCAGCTGCTTCTGTATTGTGTGTGAGTCAGTTGTGTAGCTTTTGTGTTGTTTGTGTGTGAAGTCCGAAAGTTGGTTTTTGAGCTCTTTGTGACTCTGTGAGGTTCTTGCTTGTTGTTGCAGGGGCCATTTTGTGTGCTTTTGCATTGTGTATGAGTCAATTGTGTGGCTTTTGTGTTGTTTGTATGTGAAGTGTGAAAGTTGGTTTTTGAGCTCACCCAGTCACATGACCATGATCACCAAGCCACGCCTACCCAGTCACATGACTACCAAGCCACACCCAGCAAGCCACGCCCACAGAACCAGTAGGGAAAATTTTTAGATTTCACCACTGGTTTATATCTATTCCACATTCTCAGTATGCACATCTGATTATTTGATTTTTGAAGTCTAATCTTAATTTTAGCTTTATCATATCATAAGTATCCATGCCATCCAACTTTCAAACCATGTCCTTCTATATCTTCTGTTTCTCAGCATTAATCAGTCTTTCTTCCAAAGTAGACAGAAAGCTGCAAAGTATAATTTCAAATCAGACTGACCCTCCTTTCTTTTGCATTTTCAACACCTTGTGTTGAACTCATGTTTTTTTCCTCTGCCACAAAAAATCAGATATATATATCTTTCTGCCATTGTTTAATGGGTACAACAATTGTCAAAAAAGGGTATTGTCTGAAACAAAAATAAGATTCCAGGAAAACATTCATCTTAATTCCAGAAATTTTCCCCAATAATGAGTCCGTAGAGATTCTCAGTCATCCAGGTCATGGTTGTCCCAAAGGTGCTTTTTCAGGAGGCAACTGGGACTTCTTGTTTTTTCTTTTGTTGAATTTCTTCTTTTGTTGCCAAGTGAAACATCTTCCAAAGAAAAAAACAAGGAAGTCCAGTTGTCTCCTGAAAAAACATCTTTGGGATCCCCAGCAATGACAATTACATTTTGTCCCACCTTAATATATGTTTTTAAAATTCATTCCATGTCTTAACATAATTATTTTGAAATCACATACTGTTCATATTTGTCAAATGCCAATTATTTTACTTTCTTCTCAATCTTAAAACCCATTTTATTCATCAATTCTATTTGATCTTGCAGCTTCAATTTTTTGTTAACATCTTTGTATTCCGTTTGTTAATCTTGAAACCAGCTAATGCACCAAATCCAAAAATGTCAACTAAGGAGAAATTTCCAACAGCTTTCTTGCAGAAGTTGTGGATGTTCCATCACTGGAGGTTTTTAAGAAGAGATTGGAGAGCGATTTGTCCGGAATGGTATAGGTTCTCCTGCTTGAGCAGAGGCTGGACTAGAAGACCTCAAAGGTTCTTTCAAACTCTGTTTATTCTATATTCTTGTATAATTCTTCCTCTAGTATTTTCATGAGAGCTCTGTAGGATAGTTCCAAATCTCAGACAGAATTCTTTCTCTCTCAATTGCAATAGAACCATGTTATCTATCTCTTCAATTTTCCATCTATAACTCTTTTATTCTCCAACATTTCCACATTACCATTAAATTGTTTTGTATCTCCAGACATGTGTTTTATAGAATTTTCTATTGTATCAAGACTTTCATTTATTTTTTTTCCCAAAACTATAAATTTAGTTTCAAGTGAGTCAGGCAATTGTGGTCAAGATGATCCAATATTTTTTTCTCTGCAGGCTGTTCTAAGGATCCTCTTCTGTCCTCTAATTGTGCAGCCTTATGTGATGTCATTGTATTACAATCCAAAAGTGAAAGTATTAAACAAGGTTAAAGAGAAAAACAAAATTCCCCTTCTTCTTTTCTCTTCTTGTGTTTTTGATGTTGTAATTACAGGTACATGTCAGATCTCCATCTCTGTCATTACTGGAGTACTCCGTTTACTCAATTTGCTTTTATCTTTTGCTTTGTAAATTCCACCAATGGCCTGTGGTTTTTAGTAAAAAGCAAATAATATTCACACATCTCCTTAGGAAGACCTGAGTCAATTGCCTAATTTAGTTAGTTATTCCCAATATAGTTTTATGGAAAACTTAATCTTTCTAAAAATAACATTCCCCTTTATCCATTTTAAGCTTTCTTATATCATTGCTTTTTAAGCTTTCTGACAAATATTCTTTATACTTTAAGTCTTTAAATCTTCTTTTAATTTTGTAATCCAGAAAAAAAATGAGACTCGCCAAGAAGAACACTTATTTGTTGTAAAAGGAAATCTCTCTCAATCTGTAAAATGCCTGCCTGGTCTTATTGTTCACATAGGCTACATCAGGGGTGGCCAAACCGTGGCGCATGCACCAAATGTGGCGCATTGGATGATTGCAAGTGGCGCATTGCAATCATTCAACGGACAGAAAAGGTGACGCAGTTTTAGAGAGCGAAAGTGATTCCGACCTTCTTATTGTCCGATCCCCTTCTTCCTGCATAATTCTGGAGAGAGCGCGCAGTTCGAAGTCAAACTCCGGTAGTGATGAAACGAAGCGAGCAACGTGCCCTAGGGCAGAGGAGGAAGTAGTCAGTCACAAGCGCCGGCCCCACCGCTCATGTGCCGCTCGATCCACCGCGTCTGGAGTGGGATCCATTTACACTAGCCAACCGTTGCAGCAGAGCAAGCTTCAGAGAAGGGCCGCTTGCAAATACGCCACCATAGTTGCCCTTTAATGTCGGGCTGTTGCGGTGGCAGTTGTGTGACGTCTTGGGAAACCTGCGCTTGGTGAGTTTCTTTTAATTAGTTGTTGTTCTTGTGATGATCTTGTGGGTTGCTGATGTGGCGTGTTCGACAGGCAAGTATGTTTTGGATGTTCGGGAAGGTTTGAACCATCTTAATGGGGTTTTTGCTTGGAATGTGTCATTCATGGCACAGATAGGAATCTTCCAGTTTTTCTTATGTTGAACATAAGAAATTGCTTACTTATATGTGCATCCCTATTTTACAACCCCAAACATGAAAGTAAGAAGATAAAAAACGTGCTTGAGTTGTATGGCCGCCCTGAGTCCTACGGGAGTGGGGCGGCATACAAAAATGACCAAATAAATAAATAAATAAATAATGGCGCATCTGAACTCATCTGCGAAAAAATTTGGCGCATGGTATGCTTAAGGTTGGCTACCACTGGGCTACATCATAGCTGTGTATATAGATGGAGTTCCACATCTCCCAGCTGCTCAACTTGTGAGCGAACCGCAAACATTTCCATTTCTTTAGTTTATTTACAGGGATCAGCTGCCTGGAAAACATTTCTTAAACACGACTTATTTCACAATGTCGTCTTTGTCCAGCGAGGTTTTGGCATCTAGAGGTGGGCCTTTGGGTGCCAATCTCAGCTGTAGTGTGGTCTCTGCTTTTTTGAAGATGACTAGAGCACCATTAATTTTTATTGGAAGTTTGGCCATTTCTAAAAAATACTACAGTATAATTAGGCAGACATAGTTATAGTAGTACAGTTAAAGCACTACATACCAAGGTGCAAGAAAATCAGAATTACATTGCATGGCATTATGGATGGTGTAACTGAAATATTTTGTTATTAGTAGCAAGATCGCAGAGGACACTCCCAAATTTGTTCCATGTCCACAACTGACTGTTGAATTGTCTCTCAAGCCTATTGATGGAACACCACTTGGGAGAAGGCCAGGCTGTATCGTAGATACTCAAACCAGGTTTTCAAGACTTTACAGTAACCCTTATCCCTTAGGCAAAGTGCTCACTTTGGCTAATTGTCGGATCAACCCTGTATCTTTATATTTCTCTTTACATGACTTGAAGCAAGGAAGAAGATTATAATTTTAAACAGAAGGTCATGAAGCCCTTGACCAAAAAAGAGAGAATTGCATGTTAACTGAATTCATGTTATTCCCCAGGCAGAGAAAAATTCTATTTGTAAATGTTTTCTTCCCTTTCATCCTTCATTTTGATTAGTGTTTATGGCCATTCTCTCATGCTGTGCAGGCTTGACTGCCAATCATGGTACTTTTGCTTCATTGCATACTTTATAGGTTTTCTCCAATTTCATTGCATTCTGTGACGCTGATTCAAAATGCTAGTTTGCTGGAACAGAATGTGTCTTTTGCGTTCTTCTCCTCTGCAATGAGAACCGCAATAGTCATGTGAATAAGAAAACACTTTGATAATGTGCATTTTACCAATTTTTGCTGGACGGGTTTCCAAACCGCTTAGATTATTTGGGGAGAAAATACTAGAAAGTAATAGACTGGATTTGCTTAACTCAATCATGAATTAACTAACCATAAACATATCTAGGTTGCAAGAATCTGAATAACCACTAGATGGCAACAAGGAGGTACAGAAAAATCTAACTCTTGACTACCATGGTCATCTGGATGTTTGCAGCCCAGATAAAATATCTTCAACTGGATTGAGTTTAACCACTTCTGAGTTGAGTAGATATTTAAAGTTACACAACTTGTCAGAGCAGCAGATGCAAATTTGACTCACAGTTAGTCAATGTTGTAGCAGAATAATAGGCAATCCTAGTCCCAAATCATTCTCACAAAAGGCAGATCATTCTCACATAACTCAGAAATTATAACACAAGGCCTGATATACTCATATGAAAATAATAATAATAATAATAATAATAATAATAATAATAATAATAATAATAATAATAATAATAATAATAATAATAATAATAATAATAATAATAATAATAATAATAATAATTAAAGCATTACATGGCCAATTTCTGGAAAAAATAAAAGACAAAGTGGACAGTGAAAAAACTTGGTTATGGTTAACATCTGGTACTTTAAAGAAAGAAACAGAATCATTGATCCTGGCCGCACAAGAACAGGCAATTCGTACAAATGCCATAAAGGCCAAAATTGATAAATCTTCAAATGATGCTAAATGCAGATTATGCAAGGAAGCTGATGAAACTGTAGCCCATGTGCTCAGCTGCTGCAAGAAAATCGCACAGACTGATTACAAATTACGACACAACTCTGTTGCACAAATGATCCACTGGAATTTATGCAAAAATTATAACATCCATACTGCTACAAACTGGTGGGAACACAAGCCTGAAAAAGTCACTGAAAATCAGATGGTCAAGATCTTGTGGGATTTTCGTATACAAACAGACAAGGTACTGGCGCATAATACACCAGACATCACGTTGGTCGAGAACAACAAGGTGACTATAATTGACATTGCAATACCAGGAGATAGCAAGGTCGATGAAAAGGAACACGAAAAAATTGCAAAATACCAGGACTTAAAAATTGAAATCCAACGATTATGGCACAAACCAGCAGTGGTAATTCCAGTAGTGATTGGAACACTGGGTGCTATCCCAAAAGCACTGGAATTACATTTAAAACAGCTCAAAATTGACAAAATCACCATCAGTCAAATGCAGAAAGCCGCACTGCTCGGTTCCGCACATATACTTCGAAAATACATTACGACTTCCTAGGCCCCTGGGTGGGGCTCGACTAGTAATCAATGCCAAATCCGGCGAAACAACTGGCCGCTGTGATACAATTGTATAATAATAATAATAATAATAATAATAATAATAATAATAATAATAATAATAATAATAATAATAATAATAATAATAATAATAATAATAATAATAATAATAATAATAATTTATTTTACAGTCACAGACCAAAATACAAGTGCAACAAAAAGCAAAAAGAAAAAAATACAATCACAAACAATTAACTAAATTGTTGGTTAAACAATTGGCTAAAGGGAATTACAACGTCTCCTCTAATAGTTACAGCTCTTAAGAAAAATTTTGAAACCTGAGAAGTAATATAGGAGGAATCATCCCCTAGACCAGTGTTTCTCAACCTTGGCAGTTTGAAGATGTGTGGACTTCAACTCCCAGAATTCCACAGCCAGCAACGCCAAGGTTGAGAAACACTGCCCTAGACAATATAAGGCAAAATTACTAGCATTAGAACCAGAGGGATCAATTCCAAGAAGAGACAATAATTTAATTCTGGCTGTGTTATACATAGGGCAGTATGATAAGACAAACTCCAACATATGAAAACAAGTTTTGTGTAGACTGCCAATCCTGAACATGTGAGTTAGGCCTGGTAAAGTGACAAACCTCAACAGCATGAAATGGAGGTAGAAATGTAGGGCTTCTGTCTCAACCCAACCAGTAGAACTGCAGAGAACAAGACCATAGTTAATGAAATTATGGGGGAAAATACTTTATACATTGTAAAAACCCACCCATCATGTTGGGGGTGAGTAAAACACACACACACACATACACACACACACACACACACACACAAACACTCCAGAATGAGAGTACTATTTTACTGTAGATCACAGGTGTCAAACTCATGGCGTCACGTTGCCATCACGTGACATTTCGTGATGTTTTCCCCCTCATGGTGCCAGGATGGGCGTGGCCTGCACCTGACGCACCTGGCCCTCGGGCTGCCAGTTTCACACCCCTGCTGTAGACCATGAGGTCTGATCTCTATTTTCCAACTGTGGAAATGTGAAACTGAATAACAGGATAACAATGTCTACCTGAATAGAGCCTCCCTGAAGTTTTGGAAGTCAGGGATGATGGGCAGAATCAAGGTACTTATTGATCCCAAACATTTCTACTGCCTTCCACATTCCCATAAGACTCCTAAAAACAATCAACAATACCTAGAGAGATCCTATTTTACAGAAATACAGAATAACAGAGTTGGAAGAGACCTTAGAAATTTTCTAGTCCAACCTCCTGCTGAATACAACTCCAGATAAATAGCTAGCCAGTTGCTCCAGCGACAGGAGCATTAGCCTCTTTAGCTTTTCTTGTCTACTTAAGAAAAGAGAAAGATAATTCCCCACAAAGACATACGGATGACTTGAGGAGTTACATTGGTAACACATAGGCCTGGATCTATTTTTACAGTAAAAGTAACTCTCCCAGGTTTGACTGAGTCTGTAGTCCTGATCATGGTGTTTAAGCAAAATGTTCTTCCCTATGACCTAGCTAAGAAGTAACATTCATGTTCCTTTAGTTTTATGTCAGGAAAATGAAATGTGTTGCAAATTCCAGCACAGATCAAATTTATAAGGATTCTATTGACTACCACAGGTCAATACATTATAGGAAAATGTAGACAGCTTGAGTAAGAGAGGCATTTTATGTAGCCAGATAGAATATTACAAAAACATTTTATCACCGTGAAGGAAGTTTTCAGCAAAGCAAGGATATTACCCTTGCTACATCAGATCATACACTATATGATAAATCAATTTCATAAAATAAAAGAGTTACAACATTTAGTAATATGTGGGTGCTGTATCCTCTAGTTTCTCATAATGTATTAAGTATGATAAACTCTCACCAAAGACAAAATCCATCACTGGCTTTTAGCAATATAAAATCTGTGCCTGATTTTATTTTGCATATATTTCAGGAATATGGAAAGCTTGATGTTCAAACATGTTTAAAATGTGCCCTGTGTCAAATCCTATAATTTGTTATGGCTCAACAGTGCCCCCTGGAGCATCTGGTAAATTGGCACCATGCTGGAAAGTGGGAATGGCGCATACCTTTTATTTCTTTTACCATCATTTATCTTCTAAGTATCAGGTCTTTCAAATGTTATGTGGTGAGGTGTTTAGGTACGATCAGTTAGGACACAAGCATGTACTTACAATAGCTCAAAGAAGCAGTTACTGACAGAGAATCTGGGCAAAATGAGGTAAGTGACTGAACTTACAACAGCCTCTTTCAGAGGAAGGAGTTGCTGCAGAGATAGGCAGCCAGCAGGAAACAGAGTAGCAAATTTGTGTGTGTGTGTGTGTGTGTGTGTGTGTGTAAATTGAGCCTTGGATATAAATGTTTACATGGAGGCAAATAAGGAAACACAATGATATCATGGCACAAAAGCTGCAACTTACAACCTTGTGTGTCACATAGTGAATATTGTCAGTTGTGTGTCTATGCAGGGTGATGCATCCCTATCCTAATATTATGGTACATTCCAATACAAGCAGGACACGTGATGTGATCTCCTGCGCATGTGTGCATTCCTGATTCTCCATTATTCTCTTCTGCCTTTGACACCGATCGGAATGGTCACAATTTATTAGCAAGATGTAACTATTCATGATTTATTGTTTTTGTACCGAAATAAAGATTTTCTATTAGACTTTTAATCTCTGTTTTATTTCCAAATGTCTGAATTCCAAGAAAAGATCCACATCGCCTCTTTGAGATTTATTCTCACCTTTAACATTGTGTAAGAGATGTTAGGATGGAAGTACATAATTTATGTGCATTTGTGTGATGATGTAGCAATAGCAATGGCACTTAGGCTTATATACTGCTTTACAGTGCTTTACAGCCCTCTCTAAGCGGTTTACAGAGTTCAGCATATTGCCCCCAACAATCTGGGTCCTCATTTTACTGACCTCGGAAGGATGGAAGGCTGAGTCAACCTTGAGCCTGGTGAGATTCGATCTGCCAAACTGCTGGCAGCCGGTGATCAGCAGAAGTAGCCTGCAGTACTGCATTCTAACCACTGCTCCACCGCGGCTCTAAGCGGTTTACAGACTCAGCATATTGCCCCCAACAATCTGGGTCCTCATTTTACCGACCTCGGAAGGATGGAAGGCTGAGTCAACCTTGAGCCTGGTGATACAACCTGGTATGTATCTTCACACCACCACACATATGTCATTGTTTTAGAATTATCACAATTTGTTTTGAAGGCCACTCCCTTCCCACATCCTTTGGTGCCTGATTGATGGGAAAAGAAGAGATGATGTCTTGAAGCTTTGCCAGCATCCCTGTGATGTGAGGGCTTGTGGGATAGAAGCCTCTTCTAAACAGAGCGAGTGACAATTTTGTATACCTAAAATGGTGATGGGGTGGTGGTGATGCTGGTGATGATAATGACTGAAATTTACCATGGCTGCCCCATTCAGAAGACCCCATTGTCCTAGTTAGTGCAATGGTAACTTGTGGAACCAATAGTAAAGATTTGATTGCATCAGTAGCTGAGTCAAATATGTTAAGAGAACAAGGCCCTTCAATTTTTAAGATTTTCACAAAATTTGTTAAGATTGCATTGGGCAAGAAAATCCAAAATTTCTCTTTAAAAATTTGTGTGGAAGTGTTTGCAATTCCCCAAGTAGGCAAATTAAAATATTTTAGGAGGTTTAACAAGCTGTTTCTATTCCTTCTCCTCTGAGAAACTTGGTTAAAAAATGACTCATTATTTGGGCAGCATTATTCCTTCTCCCAGGTCCATAAGACTAACTCAGCTACTAAAACATTTAAAACGCCTCTCATTTTAAGCTACTGGTAATTGAAAAATGCCCTTTAATACCATGAACTGGTTCACATATTTTAGTGACATCAACTGCTGTGAAATTGAATATATCTGAAAATTAATTTGTATGACTATGTGTGACAGTTGCTTTATTATTCATGTCAACATGCTTCTTTGAGACTCAAAAATTAAAAGCTGGATCTGTTGTGGCATGGTGATGAATCCGAAAGAAGTTTAGATAGCCTCTTATCTCTTTTAATGTAAGAAATTATTGGACAATTTCTAATAGAAGTAAAATAAAAAAACCTTTGAACCAAAGTTTGGTTTGCTTTTAAAGCTATTTTGAAAAGGTCAAGTATTTATTTGTTTGTTTGTTTGTGTATTTGTTTGTTTGTTTATTTATCAAACAAACACATATAATGTAACAGATATAGGAATAAACATGATTATGAATACAGGATAAGGATACGAATAAATGGGGACAGTAGGACAGAGACGGTAGGCACGGTGCGCTTATGCACGCCCCTTACAGACTTCTTAGGAATGGGGTGAGGTCTACACTAGACAGTCTAAGGTTAAAGTTATGGGGGTTTGGGGAAGTAACTACAGAGTCAGGTAGTGCATTCCAGGCATTGACCACTCTGTTGCTGAAGTCGTATTTTCTGCAATCGAGTTTGGAGCAGTTTACCTTAAGTTTGTATCTATTGTGTGCTGTTGTATTATTGCAGTTGAAGCTGAAGTAGTCATTGACAGGGAGGATGTTGTAGCAGATAATTTTGTGTATTACGCTTATGTCAGACCGAAGGCAGTGTAGCTCTAAGTTGTTTAGTCCCAAAATTTCAAGCCTGGTGGCATATGGTATTCTGTTGTGAGCAGAGGAGTGGAGTACTCTTCTCGTGAAATACCTCTGGACTCGCTCAATTGTATTAATGTCCGATATACAGTGGAGGTTCCAGGCAGATAAGCTGTATTTGAGAATTGGTCTGGCAAAGGTTTTGTATGCCCTAGTTTGCAGTACAATATTACCGGAGAAGAAGCTTCGCAAGATTAGGTTAACAACTCTTAATACCTTTTTGGCAATGCTGTTACAGTGAGCTCTGGCACTTAGATCATTTGAGATGAGTACTCCAAGGTCCTTGGCAGAATGAGGATCGTCTACGAGATCGTATCTGCCCAGTTTGTATTTGATGTTCTGATTTTTTTTGTCTATGTGTAAGACAGAGTATTTGTTGGTTGATATTTGGAGTTGTCAATTGTTTGACCATTCTGACACATAGTCAAAGTCTCTTTGTAGGGCAGCAGCATTGTGTTGAATAGTTTTACATCATCAGTGAAGAGAACACAGTTGCTTATGATATGATCGCAAAAGTCATTTATGTAAAGTATAAAGAGTGTGGGTCCTAAAATGTTGCCTTGGGGGACACCGCTGTTAACAGGTGCAGGGTTTGATAGAGCACTCCCTATTTTGACTACTTGTTGTCTGTTTGACAGGAACGCAGCTATTCATTTATGCAGGGGTCCAGAAATGCCATAAGATTTGAGTTTTAAAAGTAGTTTGTCATGTACTACTGAATCAAAGGCTTTGCAGAAGTCTATGTAAATTGCGTCTATTGCTTTACCCTGGTTGAGTTGTGTAGTCCATATGTAGCATATGGGAATAACCTGTTGACATCAGTTACTTCTGTCTCTTCTCGTTCAAAACTCTTCTTTAATTTCTGAGCTGTGAATTACTAGATTCAGTCAAATCCTTCAAGAAAACATATTTTTCTCAGAGACTAATTACTGTTTACTACAGCAAAATATATATCAGTGCACAATCTAGGCAAAATATGTCTTTGTCTCTTCTATGACAAAGCTGCTTAACAGTTGGATAGTATACCTTCCTCGGGTCAGTCTTTTCTAGATTTTCTAAATGTTAAAATATGAAAACATGAGCACACATGGAAAACAAAATATCTAAAATAATAACTTAGTAGGTGGTGGTCATGATGATGCTCAAATGTAATTTATCCTGTCCAAATTCAGCTCTTGAAGATGATTGGATTTTATCAATGCCTCATTAAGGGAAAAGTTTTTTCTTAATATAAAGACTTTTGAGACCAACCTATTACTAACAATTTTGTATTGAAGCAGAGGAAATGAAAAAGATGAATTATATGAATTCTGAATGAATCTTCAGAAATGGGGGTTGGATATGATTGTTGATTATTATTAATTCATTAGAAACCTTTCTGCAGTCTATACTGCAACTCAGATGGGAAAAGAAATGTCCTTGTTTTGTATTTTTATTGGAGGTGGATCATTCTGGATAAGAAAAGTGATCCATTTCTTATCCAGAATGAGAAATACATTCATTGTATTAACAATCTGCTGCCACCAGAACAGTCGGCATTTTCTTCTATTATATACTGCTCCAATGTATAACAAATGTAAACAATGTATGCCAGCCTAGCAGTTTGAAAGCATGTAAAAATGCAAGTGGAAAAATAGGGACCACTTTGATGGGAAGGTAACAGCGTTCCGTGTGCCTTCGGCATTTAGTCATGGCAGCCACATGACAACGGAGATGTCTTCGGACAGTGCTGGCTCTTCTGCTTTGAAACGGAGATGAGCACCACCCCCTAGAGTCGGGAACGACTAGCACATATGTGTGGGGGGAACCTTTACCTTATAACAAAGTATCTTGACAGATGAATGAACTTTCACATTCAACCATGTTAATGCACACTCATCCAAGAACCCACCTGTTATTACCTGCAAAACCCACCTTCCAACTACCACAGCATGTTCTCTTCAACATCCTTATGACAAAAACTCATTGCTCATTCACAAGGAAGACTTCCAGTCACAGTGAGCTTCTAGTAACATCATATTCTATCAAAATACTATTTATTTTCATCAACCTTAATTTTTATTTACCTTCTTCCCCAAGGAATTATGTATGTGAAACTTAATTTTTTGATTAAAAAACAGCACTTTATAATGGTCATTTCTGCAAAGAGTTAGGTTTCAGTAGAAAATTGGATATTCCTTCTGCACATATTTTGTGTATTTGTATTATGTTTGTTGTTATAAAAATAAAAAGTATATTTTTCATGAAAAAATATGAGGCAAACAAACAGAACAAGCTAATGCAAAAAAAGCATGTATGTGTACCTACTGCTTTGTTTCATTTGCAAGATGGTTTTTAAAAATTAATCTAAATGCCACAATTGCTTTATATATGTGGGATTATCTGATTGAAACCAACCTATAATGTTAATTTCATTGATTTGGCTATAAGGTTGCCCATTGCATAATATTTGAAGAGGACTAGGCTGAGGTAGCTATCTCAGGATGGATGCTTTCAGATGTTACCAAGTAGGATGTGGAATAAACCTTACAAAATGTAAGAATTTACAAATTGTACACTCTTCCCAAATCCTCTTTAGTAACATCTCAGAAAGTTTACAAAATGTAAATTTGTAAACTTGTGTCAGAATAATTCTAGTACAGATTTATAGCAAGAAAAATAAGTCTGACAAAATGAAACTTTCCCACCAAATTTTATGAATTTAAATTTCATATCCCAATTAGTAACTAACATTAAACTATGGCCTCCTCTTTAGATATAATGGTTTTGTTTACAACACATAAAACACAATCTGATTTCAATCTGGCACAGCTTGCGTTATAAACTATGTTTCATAAACCATGGTTTATGGCTTACTGTTTTTATGAACCAATTAAGTATTAGCCTTAACTATTGAAACTGAGCTATTGGATGGTACATGAATTATATATGTCATGTACTGAAGCTGTTTATTTTAATTTTACTAAATAGAAGGATTTTTCAATTAGGTAAAATGTGAACTTTTACAGACTTTCTGTTATTAGATACATTAAAAAACCACCTGACATTTCTGAAACAATTGAATTGCTTTTGGTTGCTCTTGGTTTTAATATATGACATACTCTTTTTATTCATTTAAACTTTTAAATAATGATTATTTTTTTGAAGCAGCAGTGTGAATATTTATATTGAAAAGCATGGTATTAATTTAAAAATATTTTAGCTATCCCCATGGTAGTTAAAGAAAAGAAAAAATTATATACATAACTATCAAAATATTTGGTGGTGCTAGTTTCTCACTTCTTAACATTTTCAAAGGAATTGTGTGCTTCAGGAAGAAAATAAAGCAGAAAAGTAATGAAGAAAAATGATCTATATTTTTGAATATATGATATGAATAAATAAAAAAATTGAGGGATGGGAATCCCAAAGCAGCCCCATATTAATATAGTCATAAAGTACCATCTTGGATGAAAATACAATTCTTGAGAAAAGAGTCAACTCATCTCAGTTGAGTAGTCTAATCATCAGAATTGAAGATACTGTATTCGTACTGGCTACATTTCCTGGGAATATCTCTAGCAGACTGAAAGAGAAATGATCAGAGAGAGAATGTAGGCCTGACTGAGCCACAACAGCATCCTAAGAGTGTACTGATCTGTCAGTAATTTACAAGCTAGTAGAGCAGTGTTTCCCAACCTTGGCAACTTGAAGATGTCTGGACTTCAACTCCCAGAATTCCCCAGCCAGCGAATGCTGGCTGAGGAATTCTGGGAGTTGAAGTCCAGACATCTTCAAGTTGCCAAGGTTGGGAAACACTGTAGTAGAGCATAGCGTTAGCTTTGTTCAGAAGTGAGCAGGAGTCAAAGTTGATTACATGGGAAGTAGTTGCCTGTTGACTACATTGTTGGATTGCTGCACATTCTGTACTAGTCAGAAAAACAAACATTTAATGGCAGCCTTTTGTGTTGTGATCATTACCATTATTTTCTTTATGCAGTATTTTTCATCTGTATTTTTCATCTGTAACTCAATTATAATTCTATAATTTGGAATAGAGCATACCACTCCTGAATTTTTATTGACTTCAACCAAGAGTTTTGTTCTGAGGTCCCTTCTGGCCTAGAGCAAAAAAAGTTAGAAACATTTTATAAAATAGATGTCTGATACTTATAATACTGCCTTGATTTAGTGGATGAATGGATGAACTATACATTGAAGCAAGAAGTATTTTCTACCCATTTATATTTACCAGTATGAAGGCTTTTCTCTAGATGTTTTTTCTTAATCATAAAAGTTTCTTAATGTAAATGGTCAGCTTAAAATAAAGTCTGTGAATGATCTGGATTTATATACTCTCAAGGCCAGCTTGCTTGTACTTCCTGTGAGGTAAGGTCCTTAAAGGAGATAGGGAAGATGTTGTCAATCTCATGCTTATTTTTCAAGTAAATAAAAAATAAGTTTTAGGCTTAAAAACAAGGATTGGGGAAAAGCTGTGAACATGATAATTGGTAGCCAATGTCTATAGATCAAGATCTATAGACACTCAAGATCCATCCCACCCCTTAAAGGACTGAATGGTAAAGACTATAACGATGAAACAGTTAAAGCGAACCTCTTTAACACATTCTTCGGCTCAGTCTTTGTAAACAGCAATGGCTCATGCCCAATATTTCCTAGTCATACCACAATTAACTTCAACGATCTAACACAAATCGATTTTACAGAAGATAACGTTAGAAAGGCATTACACAACCAAAAACCATCTCTATCTATTAGACCTGATGGACTATGTGCATACTTCTTAAAAAAGCTCTCCACAACCTTGGCTGAACCTCTAAGCATAATTTTTAAAAAATTCTTCAGGACTAGCTCCTTACCCAACCTTTGGTCACTAGTCACAGTCATCCCTATCTTCAAAAAAGGAGATCCAAGTAACGTTGAAAATTACAGACCAAACTCTTTGGGCTGCGTCACCCAAAGAGTCCATGACCTGTAAAGTCATGGAATCAATCATAAACCAATCCATTACACTCCACTTAGAAACTAATAACCTACTCTCTAACAAACAATTTGGTTATCCTGTAATCTGCAACTCTTGCACTGCAAAAACATATGGACCACTCAACTTGATCAGGGTAAAACGATAGATGCAATTTACATAGACTTTTGTAAAGCCATTGATTCAGTAGTACACGACAAACTACTTCTGAAACTAAAATCCTATGGCATTTCTGGACCCCTTCATGATTGGATAACTGCATTCCTGTCTAAGAGACAACAAGTGGTCAAAATAGGAAGTACCATATCAAATCCTGCTCCTGTCAACAGTGGTGTCCCTCAAGGCAGTGTTCTAGGACCAACACTCTTCATACTCTACATAAACCATCTTTATGATCATATTATAAGCAACTGCGTTCTCTTTGCTGATGATGTTAAACTATTTAACACCACTGACAATGTTGCTACCCTTCAAAAAGACCTTGATCATGTAGTAGAATGGTCAAACAACTGGCAACTTCAAATCTCAACCAACAAATGCTCTGTCTTACACATTAGCAAAAAAAAATCAGAATACATAATACAAACTTGGAGGAAACAAACTTGTAGATGACCCTCACTCTGTCAAAGACCTTGGAGTACTCATATCCAACAACCTAATGCTAGAGCTCACTGTAACAACATTGCCAAAAAGGCACTAAGAGTTGTTAATCTAATCTTGCGTAGCTTCTTCTCTGGCAACATTACATTGCTAACCAGAGCATACAAAACATTTGTTAGACCAATTCTGGAATACAGCTCACCTGTCTGGAACCTGTATTACCTATCAGACATAAATATAATTGAGAGAGTCCAGAAATATTTCACAAGAAGAGTCCTTCACTCCTCCGCTCACAACAAAATACCTTATTCCACCAGACTTGAAATACTGGGATTAGACAATTTACAACTACGTCGCCTCTGATCTGATCTAAATGTAGTTCATAAAATCATATACCAAAATGCCCTTCCTGTTAATGATTACTTCAGCTTCAAGCGCAACAATACACGAGCACGTAATAGATTCAAACTAAATATAAACCGCTCCAAACTCGACTGCAGAAAATATGACTTCAGCAACAGAGTGATCAATGCCTGGAATGCACTACCTGACTCTGTGGTTTCTTCCCCAAACCCTCAAAACTTTAACCTTAGACTGTCTACAGTCGACCTCTCCCCATTCCTAAGAGGTCTGTAAGGGGCGTGCATAAATGCACCACTGTGCCTACCGTCCCTGTCCTACTGTCCTATTGTCCTCTTTTATAGTTACTTTTTACTTATGTTTATACAAACTACTATTATCCTATACATGTTTGACAAATAAATAAAAAAATAAGAAATAAAAATAAAAAAAATAAATCATAATATCGCAGAAACCACTTGTACTAGCCAGTTTGGCTGAAGTTTCCTGCGATCATATGAAGACATACTGAGCAATCTTTAAATCACCTTTTGATCCCATCAATGCCTTTATGTCCTTTCAACTTACATTGTTCTTCTCATTTGCTATATTACATCCCAGGGTATAGGCCTATGCTGGTTGCCAGCATGGATAAAGTTAGGGACTTGAACTCATGTTTTGACAAGCTCAATATTGGGCTGAAATTGCTCAATAAAAAAAATGCTGATAGTGTTTGATAACTTTCTGTTTATCTCACTGCCTCCTTTCCCAAAAGAGAGTAATTTTGAAGCATATTTTCTGATACTTTGTGATAACTAATTAATATTAGTTATTTAAACTTGTTTATTTATTTTGAGTAGCTAATGTTTTTACATACACTGAGGGCATTGTGGAGGATCAAAAAGTGGCCTGGTTGATAAAATCATTTGGAAATAAATTGGAGATTTTCTCATCACCTTCAAGCACATTTCCCCTAATTTTGCAACCTATAAATAGAATGAGGAGGCCATATTTTATTCAACAGTATACCAAATCAAATTAGCATGCGTATTATGAAATGCTTTTAAACTGGCTCACAATCCAAGTACTTTGAAGCAAAGAGGCAGATTTTCTAGTAGCATTTCATAGCTGTACTAAATAAGGCTTTCCCAAGGGATAGTAGCTCTTACTTGACATGGCATTTCATTTATATGTTGTCCATAATGTCTAAAGGCAGATCTTGTACTCACAGGTTAAATATTTTTTTACCTCAGGATATACTATACATACTTCAGGGACAAAATCATCCAGGTCCATCTTTCCATTTGACTTCAGGATTTTGTACAAACCATTATTTATTTATTTATTTATTTATTTGTTTGTTTGTTTGTTTGTTTGTTTGTTTGTTTGTTTGTTTAGTCAAATACGTATTGGTAATATACATAGATATAACATTGTTTATATACATAAGGTGGGTACTGAAAGAGGGAACATTAGGACAGGGACGGTAGGCACACTGGTGCACTTATGCACGCCCCTTACTGACCTCTTAGGAATCGGGTGAGGTCAATAGTGGACAGTCTAAGGGTAAAATCATCTTCTTTCTGACTCAAGGGTACTTTTGGGCTTGACAGTGTGAAAAGCATTCAGGCTCATGGGGTCAAACATTTGGAATGTAATTTCATTAAGAAGCCAAACTCAAATTCTCACTGTGAGAACTTGAGTTTGACTTCAATCTTTTCTTCTACCACAGAGCTTGAAGATCCTTGATTTCTTTTGTTAATTAATTAATTAATTAATAATTTATTGTCATTGTACGTATATACACAGTACACCCATACAACGAAATTCACATAACGCTTCAAGACCAGTCCCAACACACATAGCAATCCCCACCCGCCACAAATTCCCCACCCTGAACCACTCAAACATCCATACAACAGACCAAGTAATACTACCCAACAGCTCACTGATGGTGACCCTTCAATTCATTATTAAGTGCAATTATAGCTCTAGGATAAAAACTATTCAGAAAGCGTGTGGTCCAAGTTTTAATTGTTCTGTATCTTCTGCCAGAAGGCAACAGTTCAAAAAGATTGTAAGCAGGATGAGAAGAGTCTCTGAGAATATTGTGCAACTTCCTAGAACAGCGAGATGCAGAGATATCGTCCAGGGCTGGTAACTGGAGCCCAATGATATTCTGGACAGTTGAAATTATTCTCTGTAGAGCTTTTTTGTCTGCTGTAGAGCTGCTTCCATGCCATGCTAGAATACCATATGTCAGGACACTCTCAATTGTGCTGCGATATTAGGACAACAGTAGATGCTGAGATAGATTTATTTTCCTGAGCATTCTCAGGAAGTACAGCCTCTTCTGAGCCTTCTTCACGAGCATGTTTGCATTCATAGTCCATGAGAGGTCCTCTGAGATATAAATACTCAGAAATTTAAAACTACTAACCCACGCCACCTCCTCGCCATCTATGTGCAATGGTAAATATGCATCTCTCTTTTTCCTAAAGTCAATTATCAGTTCTTTAGTTTTTTTGATAATTGACTTTAGGAAAAAGAGAGATGCACACAGGTGTTCTGTGTCTTCTTTTGTCTTGAGGGCCTTTGGCTGAGGTTCTCTGCTTTGGTCAAGCAAAGATTGGTTGGGTGGTCATCCAAAAATGTTTCAGATGGTGGATCTTTTCACTCCATTTCTGGTTATGATTTAAGTTTTGAGCTTGATAATCTACACCTTTGTCTTTAGTGAAGCTTACAATTGTTGATCTTGCACTACTTTGCAGCTCAAAATATCTTTACACTAGAATTACAGGGTTTTGAAGAATGGTCTATGTGCCCAGTATATCCAAAAGCTTGCTTTCTGCTTCAGATGTGCGTAGATGGGCAGCAGCACTGCATAATCATTCTTCAACCATCCTTGTAGACCCTTCTTTTTTGGGGAGTTTGCCATGTGCCATATTTTCTGCCTTAATGTGACAACAGCACAATGTATTTTGTATGTATTAGATTAGAATATGACCTATCACTAGTAAAGCAACATTCCCATTCTTCTTTTATCCATGCTAAATGGCAGAATGGTTATTGATTCTTCTCCTTTTTATGCTCCTAGTCTAACTGTTCCATCCCACCCATAGTTCGCAGTATCTAGCAGTTTAGATCAATTGTGAATCTGCATCATATTAATTAGATATATAATTAAATGGTTTCATTGTATACATGCATTTTCCCTCCAGGGTGTAGAGAAATGTGGGTTTGCATTGATCCAGACAAACATAGGATATATTCCCACTTCTTGAACTGTGAGCTTATCTAAAGTGATGTGAATCAATTCACACTAATTTCTGGAGCAGTTACCCTGCTGTGTCATTTAAAAAAAAAATTCAGATAATAGAGAACATCACCTGTTGGTTTGACATTTCTTACCAATGCTGTCCATTCTATTAGAAAAAACATACAAATCTAACAGGATCCATCAACTCAAACAAAATTAGTTTTAACACATAATCCAGTTCCATCACTACAGCAGAGAATTCTTTATTGCTGTGCTTTCACGGGTACCATGGAAAGACCACACACAGTGAAATATTTGGGGGAATAGAAGATGTATGTGTGCCTGCCATTGTTTTCGTCCCAATATTCAAGTGCTCCAGGGCAAATTTAATTTGCATTGTGTGGAGAAGGGAGGGCAGGCATAGATTTCCTGTTGCCTCCCAATATCCAGTTGTGTTGGGTTTTTATCAGATTCTATCAGTCCTCTGAAACATCTCTACATGATCAATATTACACCCACAGTGAGATTTGCCTGGGCCATTAATTCCTATATATTGTTAAATGTCAGTGCATCGTTAGCATTTTTATTAACAACAAAGTAGGAAAAGCATGCAGAGCACAGCTTCTAGGATTCTTCCCAAAGCTAAATAATAGTTCTGCTCTGGGCCATGAATTCACTTCTTTCGTGGACTACATTGGATAATTTTTGGAGAACATTTTTCTCTGCAGCCCAGAGCTGGATCTAGCTCATTTTTAACTTGATCTTTCTTTTGTTAATTTCACCCTCCCCACACACCAAATGTGGCCCCATTCTATTCAGTTTTCAGCAAATTATCCTTCTATGGCCAGGCAGCTATATAGAGTCTTAAGCTTTCCATAATTGCTTTCTAACATTATATTGAGTTTGAAAGAATAAAAAGGATACCTGTACTAGAGAAATATAAGATTTTTTTAAAAAAAGAAGAAAAACATCATATCCATTTCTTATGCTATATTGAATAACATTGCTGCTACATTGTTCTATTTACTAAGCCTTGTACATTGTACAGAATACTACATTTGTCCCCTTTGGGATCTGAAATGTGCATTGCTGGATGTGTGAAGAAAGGGAGCTGCATACTTTGAAATCTGCATCTCTCTTGTGTCTTTTCTAGTAGTTCATATCCTGCTCAACATCCATTTAGTTCAAAAGGGCAGATATTTTCAAGATTACACGGAGTTAATTCCATACTGTTCTTTTTTATTGTTATAATTCCACAGTATTTTAAAGAAAATATTTACTACATTGTCCACCTCAAAAATTATTGAAAAGAAAAGAAAAAAATATTGTTTCTTTTCAACTGTGAAGGACCTTAATATGGCATTCACACAGGTGTCAGGATTTGGCATCTGGTACTGAATAGAAAATGCTTTGGTGAATAGATACAGAAAATTTCTATCTGGTAACATTTCTTACATCCTTTAGGTTTCTGACCAGGTTGTATGGGTGAAATAAACAGATGCAGGATAATATCAGAGAAGATGCATTGTGTGAAACTGGGAAAAAGTTTGAGTGTTAGTTTTTGATTGCTTGCAATTCTGTCTCACAATTGCGTGGTGTCTGACAATTATCAAAAGTGGTCTGCAATTATGGAATTTGTTTCCCATTACTATCTTCTGGCATGTTTTTCAATTTCCCAATCTACTTAGACCAGAATCCTAGCTTTTCTTGATAACTTTCCATCAACTATATGCAAACTTACTTATTTTGGAAATACGTTTTTTTTAATGACAGAATCACATCTATAGATTTATTGCATACAGACAGTCCTTGATTTATGACTGGTTGCTTAGCAAGAATTCAAAGTTATAATGGACCCCAAAAAGATACTTACGATCCAGACTTTTAGTGGACCAGAGAAATGCTGCTGATATAATTTACTTGGACTTCAGTAAGGCATTTGACAAAGTAGACCATAACCTACTACTTGATAAAATAGAAAAAAATGTGGGTTAGACAACATCACCACCAGATGGATTCGTAACTGGCTGACCAACCGGACCCAACAACAAAGAATGCTATGATGAAACAGTCAAAGCAAACCTCTTCAACAGATTCTTTGGCTCAGTCTTTGTAAACAGCAAAGGCTCATGTCCAAACTTCCCTAGTCGTACCACAAATACTCACAACAATTTAACACAAATAGACTTCACTGAATACAATGTTGAAAAAGCACTACATGACCTAAAACCTTCTCTATCAATCGGACTAGATGGACTATGTGCATACTTCCTAAAAAAAGATCTCCACAGCCATTGCTGAACCACTACGCATAATCTTTGAAAAATCCTACAGGACCAGTTCCCTACCAAACCTATGGTCATTAGCCACGGTCATCCCCATCTTCAAAAAGGGAGATCCCAGTCTAGTAGAAAACTACCGACCAATCTCTCTATGCTGCGTCACATGCAGAGTCATGGAAACAATCATAAACCAATCCATTACCCACCACCTAGAAACTAACAACCTACTTTCAAACAAACAATTCGGTTTCAGGAAAAAACTATCCTGCAATCTACAACTACTACACTGCAAAAACATATGGACCACAAAACTGGACCAGGGCAAAACAATAGACGCAGTTTACATAGACTTCTGTAAAGCCTTCGACTCAGTGGTTCACGATAAACTACTTCTGAAACTGAAATCCTACGGCATCTCTGGACCCCTACATGACTGGATAACTGCGTTCCTGTCAAACAGACAACAAATGGTCAAAATAGGGAGCGCCCTATCAAACCCCGTTCCTGTTAACAGCGGTGTACCCCAAGGCAGCGTACTAGGACCCACACTCTTCATACTCTATATAAATGACCTTTGCGATCACATTACAAGCGACTGCGTTCTCTTCGCTGATGATGTAAAACTCTTCAACACCACCGACAACACTACTATCCTCCAAAAAGACCTAGACTTTGTGACAGAATGGTCAAACATCTGGCAACTCCAAATCTCAACCAACAAATGCTCTGTCCTACACATTGGCAAAAAAAAATCAGAACATTAAATACAAGCTGAAAAGTCAAGACCTTACAGACGACCCTCACTCTGTCAAAGACCTTGGAATACTCATATCAAATGACCTAAGTGCCAAAGCCCACTGCAACAACATCGCCAAAAAGGCTTCAAAAGTTGTTAACCTAATCTTACGTAGCTTCTTCTCCGGTAATATCACACTACTAACCAGAGCATACAAAACATTCGCCAGACCAATCCTCGAATACAGCTCATCTGTCTGGAACCCACACCGCATATCGGACATAAATACATTAGAAAGTGTCCAGAGATACTTTACAAGAAGAGTCCTCCGCTCCTCTACTCGCAACAGAATACCTTACGCAACCAGACTTGAAATCCTGGGCTTAGAAAGCTTAGAACTACGTCGCCTTCGGCACGACCTAAGCATAACTCATAAAATTATCTGCTACAACGTCCTTCCTGTCAATGACTACTTCAGCTTCAACCACAACAATACATGAGCACATAACAGATACAAACTCAAAGTGAACCGCTCCAAACTTGACTGTAGAAAATATGACTTTAGCAATAGAGTGGTAAATGCCTGGAACTCACTACCTGACATTGTGGTTTCGTCACCAAACCCCCAAAACTTTACCCTTAGACTGTCCACTGTTGACCTCACCCGATTCCTAAGAGGTCAGTAAGGGGCGTGCATAAGTGCACCAGCGTGCCTACCGTCCCTGTCCTAATGTTCCCGCTTATCAGTACCCATCTTATGTATACAAACAATGTTTTATCTATGTATATTACCAACATGTACTTGACAAATAAATAAAATAAATAAAATATAAAATAAATGTAGTCCTCAATGGAACTGCATCTACATGGAGGGAGATATGCAGTGGGGTACCCCAGGGCTCTGTTTTAGGCCCATACTCTTCAACATATTCATCAATGATTTGGATGAGGGGATAGATGGGGAACTCATCAAATTTGCAGATGACACCAAGGTAGAAGGAATATACTCTGAAATATACTCTGGAAGATAGGCTTAAAATACAGAAGGATCTTCACAGACTTGAACATTGGGTGCTATCTAACAAAATAAAATTCAATGGTGAAAAAAGGAAGCTTCTACATTTAGGCAAGAAAAACAAAATGCACAGGTACAGTATATGTGGTACCTTGCTCAATAGTGGTGACTGTGAGAGGGATTTTGGAGTCCTAGTGAACAATCACTTAAATATGAACCAGCAGTATGCTGCAGCTCCCAAAAAAGCCAACACAGTTCTAGGCTGCATAAACAGAGGGATAGAATCAAGATCACGTGAAGTGTTAATACTACTTTATAATGCCTTGGTAAGGCCACACTTGGAATACCGCATCCAATTTTGGTCTCCACAATGTAAAAAAGATGTTGAGACTCTAGAAAGAGTGCAAAGAACAGCAACAAAGATGATTAGGGGACTCGAGGATAAAACATATAAAGAACGGTTGCTGGAACTGGATATGTCTAGTCTTACAAAAAGAAGGACTAGGGGTGACATGCTAGCAGTGTTCCGATATCTCAGGGGCTGCCACAAAGAAGAGGGAGTCAAACTATTCTCCAAAGCGCCTGGGGAGTAGGACAAGAAGCAATGGGTGGAAACTAATCAAGGAGAGAAGCAACTTAGAACTAAGGATAAATTTCCTGACAGTTAGAACAATTAATCAGTGGAACAACTTGCCTCCAGAAGTTATAAATGCTCAAACACTGGAAGTTTTTAAGAAGAGATTAGATAACCATTTGTCTGAAGTGGTGTAGGGTTTCCTGCCTAAGCAGGGGGTTGGACTAGAAGACCTCCAAGGTCCCTGCCAACTCTGTTAAATTATAATTATTAACTTGAAATTCTGATGGCTGACCCCCTCCCACTGCAGTCACATAATTGCATTTTGGATGCTCAGCAACCAGACCACATTTAAAGTCATTTGAAGCATCCCACAGTCACATGACTGAAATTTATAATATTCTGTAAATCCTGTTACTATGGTTATTGAAAAACAAGTAGTTTTAGACCCACATGGTACCCTCCTACTCCTTATAGCATTGGCAAAACAGGATATAAAGAGTATTGGTGCTCTTGAACTTTGATTTTGGAGGAAACACCTGAGAATATTATAGCTACCCAAGAAAACAAATAAAAATTAACCCAGAATTCATACTTGAGGCATAAATGACTAGGCTCAATTATCAGATACATATTGGACACATTATGCAAAGATCTACTCGCTGGATAGTTCTGTAATGCTGGGAAAGATGAAAGGAGAGAAAGAGGAGAGGATAACCAGAAACATGGTGATTGAAGAGTCTGCCATCTTGGAAGACCTGAAAGAGTGTCATGTACTGGGGAAAACAGGAGATTCAGGCAGTTCAAATGAGTATAAAGAGCAAGCTTAAGCTATCTACAAAAATCTGGCCAACTGACTGTTAAAGGAAATATAGGAAAGAGAGGCATTGAGGGTGGGCAGAACTTATTATCTCTTGTGGGCGCAAAGAGAGTCATGACTTATGACATGTTTGACCTCTCCTTTGAGCTCAGCTGGTCATTTCCTACAAAGAGCTGGCTGGGGATAGATACTATTGAAGAAAACGTATGTAGTTATTAAGAATCAACTTGATGGCACATCATCATCAATGGGCAATTAAAACTCTCCCACTTGGATTTGCCTAAGTTTAGTTGCAGATCATTTATCTCTGGTGTAGATAATGCTACATTACACAAGACAACTATTTTCATTTTTTTCACAAAGTTAAATAAAATAAGTGATTAATGGATATAGAATACCACACATGTATTCTTGGAGCAATATACTATTTTATATTATTAGCTTAAACTATGGTTTATATCTGTATATTGTGCTATCAAGAGGTATGCCATACCTTTCAAATTCACAATGTTTCAAATATGAAACATACCACTTGCCTGCTCTGAACTTTCATTTTAGAAAGTCGTTACTGCTGTTTTTGAACACCTAACGATCTTAATAAAGACAATAGAGAATTCATACTATCTCCCATTCATTGACTGAATTGAGATGACTCTCAAGATTATCTTGCAGAGTGAAGGCTTGAAATGAATGTGTACAGTTTTTCAGTACACCATGAAATGAAAAGAATCCTCTTCGTGTTTGTCATTGTATGCATGAGATCAAGTTTCTCTATTTTCTCTTGAACTGGGCTTGTGTTTAATTTTTCAAAAGGGCTTTGTTTTCCTGGGAAGTGTCATAAGTAAATGAAATCTCCTGTAGCGATAGGAGAGGAGCTGCAACTGAGGTTGTTATGACAACTGGAAGTTTCCAATAGAATTGCTCAGAAGAATGTTTTTGTTTTGTGCTGTTAAATGTTCTCTGTAGTTATATTGTATAACACATTTCTCTTCATCATACTGTTAAGCATGTAGTGATACTCGGTGGGTCAATAATTGAAAGTGAACAACTTGGTATGTGGTCCTAGGGACAGTGAACCACGTCTAACACCAAAGATTGCATAGTCCTAAAACTAGTAGGCACCACAACCCAGAGCCGCTCAATCTTGCTAGGGTTCATCTGAAGCTGTTATTCCTCATTCAGATGTTATTCAAATTCCCATTCCCATTCTCTATCCCTTCCCCCACCGCCATATATATTTTTGCTGGCAGAGGGCTGCAGGAGGCTGTTGCGGCCGAAAACGGAGCCCGGGCGGGCTGTGTGCAGCCTCCCCAAGCTCCATTTTTTGGCAGAGGGCTGCAGGAGGCCGGTATGGCCAAAAACTGAGCCCGGGCGGTCTGCGCGTGACCCTTCTGAGCTCCGTTTTCACTGGCAGAGGCACCGTGGGCTGGTCCTTTGCTGTTTGCAGGGCAGACCTGTGGGCGAGATCTAAGCACCTCACCGGCCAGATTTGGCCTCAGGGCTTTGAATTTGATACCCCTGCTCTAGAGAAACTGAGTGTTGATAGAATTATGCTCATGTCAGTCAATCAAGATTCTACCAAGTACTCCATCAATGGTATCAGATCCTTTTAAAATGTTTAAGGCACTAGCAACAGATTTCAGATTAAAGCTGATTAATCAAAAATTGTGTTTAGAATGTATTGGACTCCCCAAAGAATATACTTGACATCACACCATTTCCCTGATGGTGTGAAAAAATAGAGGGTTTACTTACCTGTATGATGTGACCATGCAAATTCACTGATTGCTTTTTGCAATGATATTTTCATACATATGGGTAGATTAATGCAAAAAATGTTAAAGTTGTTAATGTAATGTTAAATTATATATTAGAGGTTGGGGTTTGACTGTTTATCAGGAGTTATGATTGTATTGAACATTTGGGCCAGGGACAATGGGTGGGAGGGGAGAGGTAAAATAATTGAGAAATTCTTAAGAGAAGGCTTTTGGAAATGTGTGACCTAACGGATATGGAAAAGGCTATATTTACTACTGATCAAACCATTGCCACAATATGTGCTACATATTGTGTATGTATTTGTATGTACATACAAATATGTACTTTGGCAGAGACTTTTTGATATTTTATAATATTTTGTGTTGGTTATACAATTGTATATGATATTATACTATAGTACTCTATGACTTTATTAATAAACCAGTGACCATTGATGCATTTAATATATTGTGTAAGGTAGTTTTTTTTAAAAAATACAATCTTTTTAGTTATTTGTTTATTCTTTCCCCCTTATTTTAAGTTATGTTTTCTTCAAGTTTAAATATTGTTTCAATTAACCGAGTATATATACAATGGTACCTTGGTATTTGATTGCTTTAAAACTCATAAAATTTTGTACTCGACAAATTTTGATGTGAAAATGTCTTGTATTCGCTGTTTCTTCGGTATTTGATGCACTGCAAAAGGAAGAGGGGGGACAACCATAGAAGGCAGACAGGAAGTTGACCATCCTGGGAAGGTTGCTGACATAGGAAAAAAGACAGTCAGAAAGTTCTTCCCGGCCAAAACAAAGGCTTATGTGGTAAGTCACCTGGTTTGTTTGGCACTTGTAGTTTTTAATGAGAGGTGGGTTCCTCCTGGTTCAGACTGGTTCGCCTGAACTGGTAGCAACCTGCTGGTGATGTCATGATGATGCCACAGAACTGGTTCGGTCGGTGCCGGTTCGTGGGCGCTGCCATCTTTTTTTTGAAATTTTTTTTAATTTTTTACTGGGGTTTTTTTCTTCTGCACATGCGCAGAATCTGAGTTTTTGGCACTGCACATGCATTGTCATCTTGTTTTTGGTGCTTTTGGGGGGATTTTTTGGGGGAATTTTTGCCACTGCACATCAGAATCTGGCTTGGTTCTCACTTTCAAATAATCTAGTGCAAGCTGACCTTTGATTGTTTGCCTGAATGGACTAAATATCAGATCTCATGATGTGAGCAAAAATAGTAATTGTGTTGGGGGGAAAAATAGGTAAACATCATTTCCAGTGACTGTTTTTCTAACATGAAAAGAGGAAAATAACTGAAAGGGGGGGAACCCCCCACATTCGGTCGCTTTCTAAACAAAGAAGATATTGTATTTATTTCAAGGCTCCCTGTAGGACTGTAGACAGTAGTGAGAAATGCTGAGGAGTCACAGCATAAGCAATTGGACTTTGATATAGCTCATCTTTGGCACCTGAGTAATTTCAGGTGCCGTGCTATGCTATTATTGATGCTCACATGGCACCTATTAACAATGAACTAAAAATAGCAGAGGCGTATATCCACTTGCTACAGGTATTACTTCCTACATTTTGACAGCAGAAGCAATTTCCTGCAAATGTCCCACTTCCACAGTGAAAATGAGCTCTGAAAGAGAATTTTAAGCATGTCTTCATTTGCCTTTTACACTAAGTTTTATGGGAAATTAAAATGAAAATAATTTTTATTTTAGACTGGGGAAGAAGGTAAAATAATTATCTGCCAATATATATTGCCTTTTTTTTCTTTGCTTTGCAATGAAGTTTTACAATTTAACTACAATAGCAGATTTTTTTTGGTACTGGAATGATGAACTTTTGTACTTATCTGTCAATTTTATCCATTTCTTAAAATAATACGGTTGCAAATGCATTGTCAACAGAAAAGTAGCATGTACTTCCTGAACAACCATAAATCAGTTAAATAATATTAAATTCTGCTTAAAAGGTTGAACTCAACATTTGAAGACTGAGTCTCCAGGCTTTGCAGTCTCTTGTCATGAATTCAGAAGCAAGAGTGTAGTTGAGTGCCTAAAATGTTACATTTGATTTTTAGGCTCTTAGATTGTTTAAATTTTGCTTTATATTGTTCTTCTATTTTCATGCAGTTCCCTTCACACCCCATGTAGCTTACATACTAAGATAAGGTGACCAGACGTCCCGCTTTTGGCGGGACAGTCCCGATTTTGAACAATTTTTCCCGCGTCCCGCGTCGTTTTAAAAAAGTCCCGATTTCTCGATCTCCGTCCCTCGAAACTGCTTTTTCTTTCGGTTTTTTTGGAGACCTTCGAGGCACGGAGGTTTGTAGGACTGAGTGGAAAGAGAAGAATCCTGGGCATCAGCGGAGCAGAGGGGTTCATCCGCTGGGGCGGAGGGCACCCTCCCTATCAAGAACGAAAGTGCCCGTGACGGCTGATTCAGCATGGCGGGCCCGAAGCCACAGCGCACCACGATCGGATTAGGAAGCAAATTATTTGACAGACTGCATCAGACCTAAAAGAGAAGACTCCCACAGACATGGGGGGGGGACTGCTAAATAGAGTGATCCAACTTTTATTACGGCATAAAAGAAGCTCTAAAAGAAACAAGCAGCGATTGTAAGTGTGAGTGAAAGTTTGAAGGAAAAGTGAAAGCCGAATCTTGAGAACGAGATCAAATTAAGAAAGGATCCGAAATAAGAAAAGTTTCCAGTGAATGTTTGTGAGAGAGAGAGATCGGAAGAATGGAGCCCTGGAAGTGGTTTAAAATAGATTGCTCTCTAACCCTTCAACGAACCAGCTGGATACAAAGTTAACACTTCAGTAAAGATCAAACAGAGAGAACGGAAAATGGCAGTGACAGTGCAAAGCTGTTAAGAGCGAGGCAGCAATTGATAGCTTGAAGCCTCTGGGACTTAGATCAAATTTTTACTCAAAGAAAAGCCGAAAGAAAACCCTGCTGTTCTCCGGCCAAGCAGCCGAAGGAGCCCTGGAGCTCCGATGCCGCCCTGCATCTCAGTCTCTTCGGGCTTGTCCGGCAGCCTGCTGGGAAGGCTGCGACGCATGGGAGGGAAGGAGCTGCTATTGCCGCTCCGGCGTGTCTCCCCGGTCACTGTGGCTGTACCGGGGAGCCTGCGTGCTTGTCATCAATGGAGACGCGTGCGCGGAAGGCACCACGGAGCAGAGGCACCTGGCGAGCGAGCGGGCAGGCGGGCAGGAGACGCGGGCAGGAGCCTGCCGCCGATGCCGCCACTCGCCTCGCTCGCCAGGTGCCTCTGCTCCGTGGTGCCTTCCACGCGCGCGTCTCCATTGATGACAAGCACGCGGGCTCCCCGGTACAGCCACAGTGATCCCATTTGCTCTAGTTTTTAACTCTTCGGGGATCTCTCCCCCCTCCTATTTTACTACTCTCCCCTCACCTGCATTATTAGAGGAACTGAGGAAGAGTCGTCCGGAGCTGTTCCAAGGATGAGGAAGAGAGAAAGCCATTGTGCTGCAACCTGAGCGCCTTTGGTGGCCTATCGCCTTCTTATATCGCCGGGCTTTCTAATTTGCATGCCCCAGGTAGCGGTCATTGGCTTCCCGGTCACTGTGGCTGTACCGGGGAGCCCGCGTGCTTGTCATCAATGGAGACACGCGCGCGGAAGGCACCACGGAGCAGAGGCACTTGGCGAGCGAGGCGAATGGCGGCATCGGCGGCAGGCTCCTGCCCGCCTGCCCGCTCGCTCGCCAGGTGCCTCTGCTCCGTGGTGCCTTCCGCGCGCGCGTCTCCATTGATGACAAGCACGCGGGCTCCCCGGTACAGCTACAGTGACCGGGGAGCCAATGACCGCTACCTGGGGCATGCAAATTAGAAAGCACGGCGATATAAGAAGGCGATAGGCCACCAAAGGCGCTCAGGTTGCAGCACAATGGCTTTCTCTCTTCCTCATCCTTGGAACAGCTCCGGACGACTCTTCCTCAGTTCCTCTAATAATGCAGGTGAGGGGAGAGTAGTAAAATAGGAGGGGGGAGAGATCCCCAAAGAGTTAAAAACTAGAGCAAATAGGATGCAAAGAAAGAAACGCGGCTGCGCCCAAGCCACTGCCGGCTCCCTCCCGCCTTCCCCCCCCACCTGGACGCCGACATTAGCGGTCTTTTGCCCTCTGCGCATGCACAGTGTTCTGCGCATGCGCAGAGGGCAATTCAAATGGGCGGCCCTGCCCCCCCGTCAGTGTCCCGCTTAAAAAAAAATCTGGTCACTTTATACTAAGAGTATAATTTTATAACTAAAACTTCACTTGTGCTTTAAACTGTTGCATGCACTTTTGTACAATACAAAAAAAAGTTTTGACAGTTTTAAATAGTTTTGTATTAAGTCATTCTCATAAAAGAATCTCAGGGAAAATACTTTCTGTATGCTCTGTTAGTTGCTAACCTGCAAATAAATCTTTCTTCTGAATTGAAATAGAAGAGCAGTGGATATTCATGGAGCTAGAAACAGCAGCATTAATCTTCTAACTAAATGAATCTGTCAAGCTGCTGAATCCTGCCTTCCAATATCCATCCTGAAGCCAGCTATTATTGTGCTGCATCAGGACAACATTTGCTTGAGAGGCTTTGAGTATAGCATCTCCATTCGTCCTTCGTTAAGCCCTTTTCATTCCTCTGCTCTTACATCATGCCCAAGACTGTTTGCATTGTTGTCTCAAAGGTGCTTTTTCAAGAGGTACCTGAACTTTCTTTGTTTTTTGTTGAAGATGTTTTGCTTCTCATACAAGAAGCTTCTTCGATTCTGACTGAATGGTGGGAAATGGAAGGATTTATATTCCTTGCAGTCATCTGGTCATTAGCACTCTTTCTGAGAGTCATTGAGTCCACTTGGAGGTTTATCTGTACCCTCAGGGTCACCTGAATAGTGCAAATGGGTGTGGAACTCTTTTGGAACTGCTGAAAGGACTGTGTTGTAAACAGGAGATAGGTAGTGTCATATCCTTCCCCCTTTGTTGAGAGAGAGCTTTTCAATCTTTGACCCCTCTTCAAAACAATAGTCTTTGTTGTCCAGAATGTGGACTTTGCTGTCTTCAAAAGAGTGACCTTTGTTTTTCAAATGCAGATGGACTGCTGAATCTTGTCCTGATGGGTTTGTTGTCTTATGTGGTGCCATGTATTTGTGAAGTGATTGTTTTGTTTCTCCAATGTACAGATCTGCACATGTCTCATTGCATTATACAGCATATATCACATTGCTTAAAAACACCCAGAACCAAATGTCCTCAAGGAAAAACAAAGAATCCAGTTGCCTCTTGAAAAAGCACCATTGGGGCAACCATGATCTGGATGCCTGAGAATCTTCATAGGCACCGTTTGCATTGTTGTTGACAAAACGTCTAGGGGAAGACATTAGAAAAGGCATTTCTGGTTGCAGAAGTAACTTGTGCCACTTCCACAGCAGGGATGGGTTGCTCTTACCTCGCTACTGGTGTGCTGCATGTGCATTGCCATGTTGCGTGTGCACGTGCTTGCTACTTGCGCACATCCCCTCGTACGATTTTGCTTCTGTGCATGCGCGGAAGCAAAATCTTGCCAAAATCTCACGAGATGTGCATGCAATTTTGGCGATTTTTTTTGCTTCTGCACATGCGTGGAAGCAAAATCTCACCGAAATCTCTCTCGCGCATGCATCCCCTCGCAAGATTTTGCTTCCGCACATGCACAGGAAGTAAAAAAAGCTGAAAAATTGCAGAAAAAAGATGGCGGCACGCGACGGACCAGCAAAGACAGCACCGGAGCCATCGCATGCAAATTTTGCAATCTGCTGGCCGCTACGGGTGCCATAGAGTGGATCGCACCGGTAGGAACCCACCACTGTTCCACAAATAAGGACTGTCTCACTAAATTCACCATTTTAAAAACTATAATATATATCATTAATCCAATCTTGAATGACATAGAAAGAAAACTAAAATTCCGATAAATCTCTGCTATGAAATATATAGCATATAGATGATAGCATATAGAAAATATAGCTATTAGCTGAAACATTTAAAAATCCTTAAATCCCATTATCTCCAGTAATATCCTGTGAACTAAGATATACCAATGCCAAAGCAGGATTTGAATAAGGGTTGTTGTAAAGGAGGGGAGAGCGAGAATAAAGACTAGACAAGCCACATCTGGCTATTAAAATGAAATGGGTGATCATTAGATTTGCCCTGAAACTTTCAGTGGTATCATGTTCAACAAGTTCTTAAATTATGTTGGAAAAACATTTCTAGAAATGTCCATCAACATTTATTTAAAGAGTTTCTAGGCTGTTCTTTAGCAATAAAAATTATTAAGATGACATAGTACAAAATGATAAAATTGCAAGTTATAATGATAATATAAAATGAGAGTTGACTCAGAATTAGTGATTGTTTGCAAATCATTTCATTCTTATTGAAATGAACTGTTTCAATCCATCATTTTTTAATAAAAGAGAAAAAATAAGACCAAAGACATTTTGAACGATGTGTCTTTATTTTGGAAATGGGATGGGAAAGGGGGAATTGGGGTTGAACAGCATACAACAAAAGTCCCAAAGAGTTCAAAATATTTCATTCTGAAAGGTCAAAGGAATTAATCAATGACTCAAATTTTGGAACAGCTATTTCACAAGCTATTTCTCTTTAAAATTTAAGTGTTGTTTTTCTTCCAGATGTAATTAAAACATAGGTACAAATTGCAACAGCAGAGAAGTGCAGAAAACCAATAAAAACCACTTTTGAAACTGCTCATAGCAAACTGCTAGCATATGAGATTAAATAAAAGAATCTTTCAAGTAAATTTGTGGGAGGTGGAATAAAAAAGTCAAGATGTTGGTGGCAAGCATCATTTTGTCTTTTTTGACACACACCCTCCTGTGGCTATTGCTTGAGTCTTTGCAGTGATTCACTGTTGGTGCTAAACCTCCTTGTGGAGGGCATTACATAAACCATGTTTGAAAAAAAAGAATAGACCTCTCCTTTAATTAATTTCTTAATTAAATTTGAAAAGTATAATGGGTGCAAACACACACACACACACACGCACGCACACGCACCACACACACACACACACACACACACACATTTGGATAGATGTCATGAAATAGAGTTTCAAGTCTTCTTCAATTATTTAGCTATGGAAATAGATTGGGAACCTATTCAGTTGTTTGAAAATTCTTAGAAATAACTTACCAGCTTATTGACTTTTTTTCCCTCCTGGCACAGACCTTTCATGCTCCAAGCTCTTGAGAGATAATTTTAAACTGCTAACTATTTTGTGCTGTTTTTCCTATCTCAGGACCTTTTAGTTTATTATGTTTTGCTATTTGTACTTATGTTTTAATTTTAATGCTTCTTGTAAACTGCCTTGGGGATTTGATTGAAGGATGGTATAAAAATACTTGTAATGATTTAAGTACTTACAATTGCTGTCAGTCTAGCAAAGAGAAGGACCAGGGGTGATATGATAGCAGTATTCCAATACTTGAGGGGATGCCACAGAGAGGAGGGGGGGTCAGGCTGTTCTCTATGGCACCAGAAAGCCAAACAAGGAATAATGGATGGAAGCTGACCAAGGAGAGATTCAACCTGGAAGTGAGGAGAAACTTCCTGATGATGAGAGCGATCAACCAGTGGAACAGCTTGCCAGCAGAGGTTGTGAGAGCCCCAACACTTGCGACCTTCAAGGAGAGACTGGACTGCCATCTGTCTCAAAGGGTGTAGGAACTCCTGCTTGAGCAAGGAGTTGGACTAGATGACTTACAAGGTCCCTTCCAACTCTAATAATAAATCTAAATCTAAATCTTACTAAATTCAAGTCAGAAACAGAAAAGCTCCTCTGAACCATAGGACAAACAGGCAGAAGACTGGCAGAACACTTCCATGAACACCAGATAGCAGTCAGAAGACGTGATGAAAACTCTTTAATTTCACAACATATGACAGATTTAAGCATAGTTTCAGCTGGGAAGCTGTGACCATCCTAGACCAAGCCTAGTCCAAAAACCCTAGGGAATTTCTAGAAGCCTGGCATTCTGACAAATTAGCCATCGATAGATACATAGACATAAACAATATCTACATACTATGCAAATGAAATGATCCACAAGGCAAAAAGAGAACAAAAAGGCCAAAATACCTCCCCACCAACAATCAGCACCCAGATGACCATAGATTGACTCCAGGATTAATAATAGACCAACAATCAAGTAAACAATACCCCAATCAAAGAACTAGCAAACAAGCCAACAGTAAACAGACTACTTAAGTACTTAAGACCACTTCCATCAACATTGACCTGACAAGTCACTAGAATATAAACTGAGAGCAAACCCCACTCTTTACTACCACTAATAATGTTACCTAGTTTGGGTAATGAAATGTCTGCAAGAAAACAACCAAGATCAGAGAGCACCAAGGACCCCTCATTTCAACCCTGAGCTACAAATATTCTCCTTTATTGGTTTTAAACACTGGAAGTTCAAGATTCCAAATCACACGGGTCACCTGTACAAAGAGAGGGAAGATTTTGCTGTATAAAATTGTCCTCTGAATGGGGACCAGGGCATGCATAAGTGCACCAGTGTGCCTACCATCCCTGTCCTAATGTTCCCTCTTATCAGTACTCATCTTATGTATATAAACAATGTTATGTCTATGAATATTACCAACACGGACTTGACAAAAATAAAATAAATAAATAAATAAAATGTACAGGGAAGGAACTGGGAGGAAAGGATGTGTGCTTCTTGCTTCTCCTCTTTGTCATATGTAGAGCTTCTTCCATATACCCTAGATGTCTGAAGAAACATCAGAACTACTGCAAAGGCCAGCAGTTGGGTGCAATTTATATCAGATAAAAGGAAATGCTTCTTTACAGAAATAGTGATAGCTGCTAACTTGGGTGATTTTAGGAAAGGATTAGACACATCCATGCTGGCTATGGCTATGACTTTCTACAACTAGTCACTATGGCTATATAGTCTGTACAAAGGCAATAAAAACATACAATAGAGGCAGTTAACACCTTCACATTTTAGGGGTAGACAGAATGGTGTCCTAGTTAAGCTTTAGGTATAAGTCCTGAATGTCTTTTTCTTTTATATATGTAGATCTTAGAGAACATGTTTGTGGAACATTTTGTTTTCAGAATTTTATCATGTGATGGCACAATGTTAGTGCACAAAAGGTACCAGGCTTAGTCACTGAAAATGGCATTTTCAGACAGGACTGGAAAAACTCCTATATGATAGCTGGTATCTACCAGGCAGTTAATACTGAGAGGTCTGTGAGAGATGGACTAATATTCCAAGACAGTTGCCACACTTAAATAAAGTTGGAATTAGTGTATTAATATATTATGTAAACATGAAACAGTCATTGCTTGGACAGGAAAGGATCTGTTTAATGTAAAAACAACTCTGATTTATTATATATTTTATGGTTTGAAAGAGTTTCATTTTTCAAACCATAAAATGTATAACCGTAAAATGTATAACCTCAAGTTAACCTTCTCTTCCTTCTGACGGACATAGAAGTGGATTTGGACTAACCTTTAAGAAATGGAGTTTCTCTGGGAAGTATTAGAATCATAGAAAGGGAACGGGCCATTTAGTTGATTTGAGTCTGACTTTCTGCTCAATGCTAGAATCCAAATTATAGCATCCCAGACAAGTGTCTGTCTTGTCTCTGTTTGGAACACATCTAATGAAAAGTAATTGGTTCTCCTATCAAACTGCTTTTAAGGTTAGACACTTTTCTTAGCAGTCAACTGAAATCTATCTTCCTATAACTTTAAATCATTATTCTGTGTCCATTTGGAGATGGTAGGGAACAGATCTTGATCTTTTGTGTGATATCGTTTCAAGTATTGTACAAATAGTCCTGTGCTTAGGAACATTCAGATAAACAGAAATTATTTTATTTATTTATTTAGTGCTCTTATATGCCGCCCTACTCCCTGAGGACTCAGGGCGGCGTACAACATTTAAAGAACAACTAAACAATATAAAATTTAAAAACAGTATGAAAAAGAATTATAAAAAGCATATAAAACCATACATACATGGGGGAGACTTAGGATGTAAAATTGTCTCAGTCACCCCGCCTGCAGGAAAAGCCATGTCTTGATGGCTTTTCGGAAGGCCAGCAAGGTGGGGATAATTCGGATCTCTGGGGGTAGTTGGTTCCAGAGAGCCAAGTTAACCAGAGCCAATTAACACCAAGTAGTAAACAATATCCCAATCAAGGAATTATCAACTCAGTGAAAAGCAGCCTAATCAAAGAATCATCAAGAACACTCCCACTAACACTGACAGGGCAAGCCACTTATATACAAACAATAGGCAAACCTTGTAGCAATGATGATGTTACCTAGTTGGGTAGTGAAATGTCTACAAGAAAACAACCAAACTCAGAGATCACCAAGGACTTTCAATCCTGAACTACAAATATTCTTTTCTATTGGTAATTTAAATCTGTAGCCATTCTGCAAATACTCAAGCAAACAAGCATGTCTTAAATTATAATTCAATATTAGGTAGTGTGAAGTCCAGTAGTCATTCTCTATTCATTCCCCTGGTTCCATAATGAACGCATCAGAAGTCCCCTATTTCTAGTCACTAATCTATGAGCTGGGAAATCAAGCAAAGTGGATAAAGGCTTGAAACCCAAATCTTTAAAAATATTTTTATAGTGTTGCATTATAAAACGTTTCTGCTGTTCTCTGGTGCTGATTTTTAAAAATGTTTCTAAGATTTATAATTGTATTATATTATTGTAAATCAACTGGATACTTGTTTACAAAGGTACTACAATAACAATTATTTTTGTAGCTGCGGTGGCGCAGTGGTTAGAATGCAGTACTGCAGGATACTTCTGCTGACTGCTGACTGTAATTTGGCAGATCGAATCTCACCAGGCTCAAGGTTGACTCAGCCTCCCATCCTTCCGAGGTGGGTAAAATGAGGACCCAGATTGTTGGGGGCAATATGCTGACTCTGTAAACTGCTTAGAGAGGGCTGTAAAAGCACTGTGAAGCGGTATATAAGTCTAAGTGCTATTGCTATTATGTTTGTTGGTTTGGTTTGGTTTGGTTTGTTTTGTTTTGTTTTGTTTTGTTTTGTTTTGTTTTGGTTTGGTTTGGTTTGGTTTGGTTTGGTTTGGTTTGTTTGTTTGTTTGTTTGTTTGTTTGTTTGTTCATTCATTCATTCATTCATTCATTCATTCATTCATTCATTCATTCATTCATTCATTCATTCACACTTTTATGCCGCCCAACTCCCGAAGGACTCAGGGCGGCTTACAACAAGCATAAACAAGTCAGAATAAAAATCTAAGAATTAAATTTAAAAATACATTTAAAACTTTAAAAACCATTCAACCATTCACAACATTCGGGGGACGACCCCCTTAATCCACTCAATGGGGTCATTACCCCCAGGCCCGTGTTGTTGTCTGGGGCTGAAAAATAGGTATGGGTGATGGAAGATGTCTTGTATGCGTATGCTATATACATCATTTTTAAGCTAAGTTTGACTGTGTACGTCAAATGGTGCTACACACATTTAAAAAAAAACAGCATGGTGATCAACACCGAAAATGTAAATTTCCAACCTTGAAATGCAGAATGCATTAATCATTTTCAATTTCACTGAAGATTACTATAGTGAGTTAGACAAATAAAGCCAAAGGACACCATCCAACAGAATAAGAGTTGGAAGGGACCTTGGAGGTCCTCTAGTCCCAAGTGTGTCAAAGTCGTGTCGTCACGGCAGTGTCACATGACATATCGTGACTTTTTCCCCCTTCGCTAAACTGGGCGTGGGTGTGGCCACGTGATGCATCTGGCCCACGGGCTGCAAGTTTGACAGCCATTCTCTAGTCAAAGCAGGAAACCCTATACCAAACAAATGGTTGTCCAATATCTTCTTCACAACTTTTGTTGGGGAGGTAATAAGAATAATGTTTATTATTTCTTTAGAATGCATATTTTTATAATATTCCAAAACCAGGTTTTGGAAAAAAAAATAGTGGACTATATAAATGTGATTATGCGACAAAAGCTAAAATTCTGGGAGGATACTATTCTCTTGAACTACATATCTTGTTCATGGAATT